>JAODXP020000027.1:12517783-12852783 GCA_027497455.2 Sardinella longiceps
GCCTTCCAGGTAGTGGGGTTTAGTTTTGCATCCACATTCCACAACGATTTTATATTCATCCACCTCAGCGATTATTTTTTAAATCGACCTCAGCAATCATTTTTGGAATCCGTTTCAGAATCCTCCATTCTAATGTGAACAGAAGGGCTAAATGGATAAATATTACCTGTGTTGGTGTAAACATATTGCTGTGGGAAAATAGGGTCTAATTTTTTAAAAAAAATCTTTGTAATGTGAGAGCATGCGGGGCTGTGGGAACAGGGCCCAATTTCCCAAGAAATGTGGGAACATAGAGTTGTGGGAACATAGGGCCTAATTTCCAAACAGTCTGTCAAAAATAAAAATTCCTAACAAATGTGGGAACATAGAGCTGTGGGAACATAGAGCTGACCCTGTTAAAACAAGCTCTTATTACTCTTTATGTTCCCCCGAGCCCTCTCTCCCCCGCTGTGAGCTTACAGTTGGTATGGGACAAGAGGAAAGCAGGCGCTGCCGCAGAACTTGAAACACTTTGTGTACTCAACACTTCAGCGAAAGTTTCCAGGCATTGATAAGAAAATCTGCAAGACTGCATCGACAAGATTCAAGTGTTAAAAAAACCCATGTTTTCAGATTTATCTGACCTCATTTGCTGTCTCGTTTTACAAAAAATCAAGTTATAAATCCCTAAATACTTAGTTTGTTACAGATAAATGCGATTTTGGAGTTAGCTCTGCCATGATGGATGTCTGATCAAAATTATTTTTGAAAGTCTGCCGTCACGCATGGCTTCACTCTGATTGGCGTTTATGAAAAATCGCCTTGTTAAATCACCCAACTTTTGCAGAAACTAGCCTGCATTGCTATTTTTTTCTAGCCTGACATAGCCCGCCCATAATACGAATGTTCATACGTATCATGGTCTGGGCACGGTCCTCTTGGGCATGTTTATATCGGTAGAGAGTCTACCGGCCAATAAGCGACGCTGATTAAACGAGCTGTCCAACTGTTTCAAACCAAAAGTGAATGCCCTTCCCCCCAGTATAATCGCGTCAGGTTAAAGAATATCCAGACCATGAATACGGATGAACAGCAGTATTATGGTCGGGCTATGTCAGGCTAATTTTTTCACCGCCCGCAGGCGATCTGTCGCTCAGTTGCCTCTACTAGTCGTCCATTGCCTACCATCATTGAAAATGAATGGGAGCTAGTCGCCCAACACCAGTGATTTTAACGCTTGTGTGACCACAGGGTTAGTGTATGTTTATTGAAGCCAGCTTTTTTATTATATAATGCAAAGGGGATAATGATAGAAAACTCCATTCCTTGACAGACCAGGGGGTATTCCTGCAAAGTCGCTAATGATATCGGCGCTTATGTGATTAAGCCTCGTTTGAAGTAGCGTCAGCTTCCAATCAAGCCTGAAGTCATTCCATCAAAACAGTTCAGCCGCAACTCATCAGCGTTAACTTCAGCCAGGCTCATCAAATCGTTAGCTATGCGCGTGCACAGGGTACTTAAGAAGCCCAGAAGATGCGATTGTCGAAAACGCGATCATGGCGAAAAAGGCAGACAAAAAAAGAGCAGATTTTTTCAATTCAGCAGAGCAAAAGCTGCTCGTGGAGCTGTATGAGGAATATAAAGGCACCATTGCGGTTAAGGGCAATACTGTTGCCATCACCAAAGCAAGGGATATGTGTCACATGACGAGGTTTTGCAATGTTTGGACTTTGTTGAATTGGGACTGTGCTTTGTGTTTGATGGACATATGTGCGGATTGAATGATGGGACTAATTGGGACTGATGGACTGGGGAATGTAATTGGTTGTGTAACTGGGAAGTGGAGATGTTGGCGGGAGGATTTCCCTTTTTATAGGGCGCTGTACTGGAAAGGGGGACTCAACTTCCCAGCGATCCGAGCGGGGGATGGCGTCATCAGGCTGCGTCCGGAACGAGTGGCCGACCGGCGTGAGGAGAAGACTGCTTGTTTACATGCCGGTTTAAGGAAAGTACCCTTTACCTAAACTACGTGTGTGTGGGCCATTATTGGGAGTGTGTGAAGCGCTGATTCCTGTGTGTTCTTCTGTCCGGAGGCTTGTGGTGACGGAGACGAGCGGACGACTTCGGTGGATGAGGATCGCATGTTTTCACGCCGTTTAAAGGGAAGTAATACTTACCTATACGGTGTGTGTGAGTGAGCCGGTGTCGGGTGTGTGACGAGTGCTGATCCTTGTGTGTTTTTGTCCGGAGGCTTGCATTGAGGAGGTGAAGCTGGCGGCTACCGAGCGGGAGAGAAGGCAGACGACACAACGGTGGAAAGGGAAGTGATTCTTCTGTCCTGTAATTGTATGAGTGTGGCTATCGGTGGTGTGACGCTGGGCACTGAGTTGTGGCTTTCGTTGGCAGAGCTGTGGAAGGAGACGTTCTTCCTGGATGCTGTGAGAGCCACAGGACGACTGGCGTGTTATCGGGAGCACCGTGGAAGATCTCGGCGGCCGTGGACATTTTGTGTTTGGTCGGCGAGGGTGGTGACGAGCCGCCGACCAAACTTGTTTTTTTTTTTGTTATTTTCCTCTCCCGGTCACGGGGTGTGCACGGGCACCCGCTTCGCGGTTACATTGGACTGTATTGGCCAATCCCCTCTCTTCATGCATGCTGGTGGTGGTTCGGATTCGGCAACTAACGTGAGTCAGAGCGCATGTGTGGAACTTTGTTGAACTGTGGCGTAACAGCCAGTGAGCCATAATATTGTGTGGAGTGGTATTATTCTTGCTTATGATTATCATTAACTTTGGGATGTGCTGTGGTGTGCAGTGTGTATATTGAAGTGTTATTATCATTGTCTATGGACTGCTGTGCTATTTATGCTATGTGTTATTGAACTGTTATGCATGTGTAACCCACATACCACTGACTCCCCATTGTTGCTAATTTCCCTGTGGTGTAGGCTAATGCCTGTGATGTGGTGTTTATGACTGGTGGGTCTGAGGGTCTGGCCTAGCCATACTTTACATTGACTGTCTGATGACTGTGGGGTGGGATGCCTATGAGCCTGTGCCAATAAACTTGTAAACTTTATTTGCCTCGTGTGGTGTTCTGTGTCCCAGAGGGGTTCGGATCTGTGTTGGTGCTACTAGTGGCCCGACATATGTCTTGGCAAATGATTGCCGACCGTTTAAATGCGTAAGTTACCATTAATATCACTTTTGACAATATCTTTTACGATCGATAATGAGTAGTGTATAGACAGTGGCATGGTGGGAGCGTGTTCGCCTTAATGCAGGCACATTTCCTAATTTCTCTTCATAAATTTTGGTTGTTAATTATAGTCTACTGTTTGTCTTCATTTGGTTTACTAATTCTAAAACATGTAATGTAGGCAACTAATTGGTATGATAAAATGAGTTATGTCCTATTCCTAGGAGTGGTCTTAATAACGTCAAACGGTCGGCAGTTCAAGTCAAGACAAAATACAAGAACATCATTCAAAGTGGTAAACTATTTCATATAGTAGCCTAACATTAAATTAAAGTTACTGTTTGAAAGTAATGATGTACTTATGTATTGTATAAAATAATTGTAATTTAAATATAGCAACCAAGAAGTATGCCGAGGCGAAGGCCACGGGAGGGGACAGCCACCAGAAAACCTCACACCAGCTGAGGAGTTGGCGCTGTCCCTCAACCGGGGTCGGCCGCTGGTTGAGGGCATTGAAGGGGGACCTCCTCGCAGATCCTCCCTTCAAGTGCAAGGGACCCGTATATAAAAGGTATTGTATTCTACTGCTACATTGTGATCCAGGCATTTGTGCCCCCCCCTTCCCCTCTCCCTCTCCCTCTCCCTCTCCCTCTCCCCTCTCTCATTTGTTTGCTATGCTTGCTTTGTAGTTACTGAAGACGGCATTGCACTGCTAGACCCACAAGGGCCATCTGATCTAGAGCAGGAGCTGGAGCTGGAGCTGGAGCTGGAGCTGGAGCCGGAGCCGGAGCTGGAGCCGGAGCCATCCAGTAATCCTCACATTCCAGACCAGCCATCAGACTCCACGCCATCTGGCAGTGCTCTACCTGTGAGTAATTTTTGAAAAAGACTTATTTAATTTTTGTCTTACAATTGTCTTACATTTAAGTGTCATCAATGTGTCCTCAGGAAGATGCTGCAGAAAAAGATACTGATGAGGAGGAGACTGTGTCTGCAGATACCCCCAAGGTGTGTGTGTGTGTGTGTGTGTGTGTGTGTGTGTGTGTGTGAGTGAGAGAGAGAGAGAGAACTTAACTGTTTGTTCTCCCCCTCCAGAGAGTGCTGCCTTCAGGGTCCAGCAGGAATGAAGTGAGTTGTTACTTTTATGTCAGTAGCCTACATTCAGACACCATAATGTACAACTATTGACTGTGTTCTCCTTTCTCAGGATGTACGCACACTGTACAAGCGCCACCTCCAGCTGAAAATGGACTATACTAAACTCAAAATGCAAAAGGTCCAACTGGAGATCAAGAAACTTAAAAGAGATGTAAGTTCACAATGAGACGCAACAAACAGATTTGTGTAATATTTCATTTTAGTGAAGGAATCTAATGTTTGCAAATGTGTTTCTTTACAGCTTGAACATTCATAATGATAATAATAAAAAAATAAATCCCCCCCCAACAAAAATTTCTTGTGTGTTGTGAAGGTGAAAAGAATTGATCAAATTAGAAATTGGCTCAACTAAAATAGGCATCTCTATACAGATCCCGCACATGCCGTCCATCTGCAGCATTAATGGCTGCCGGGTCGATCTGTTCCCATGGTTCCTCAAGGTCCAGAGGGGGCAGCTGTTCTCTCCTTATGGTGGCAATGTTGTGCAAGACTGCACAGGCGATTGTAATATCACAGGCCCTGTCTGGAGCCACCCTGAGGCTTTTCAGGCATTGGAATCTGGACTTAACTTGCCCAAAAGTCATTTCTATCCGGGTCCTTGTTTTGGAATGAGCATTATTGAATGCCATCTCTGCTGCTGTATTGGGGTCGTCGTATGGTGTCAGCAGATGTGGCAGACAGGGATAGCCCCTGTCTCCCAACAAAATCCCATTGAACTCTCCTACAGGGTGTTGAAAAATGGTTGAAACATCTGTTTATGATGAAATTAACAATGAACAGAAGCTGAACAATAATGTCTTACCTTGTGCCAACCGATTAGACAAAGTAGATGCCCTGAAAATCCGGGCATCATGGGCCGAGCCAGGCCATTGTGCCTCAATGTTTGAAATGAGGCAACTTTCATCACAGATCATCTGACAAAATTCAGTGTAAAAAAGAGGCAATTATGAGTTGGTTCAGAAACAAAGAATTCAAATTCCCTTGCATGATTCAGTGGTCTTATTTTAACAGTAGCCTCCTTACTAATGCTTACCTCAGAATTTCATTTCATGTGCAACAGCTCAATGAGAAACAATACTTGTTACAATGTTAATGTTGAAATGGACTTAATGACATTCCAATTCCTTTTTGGTGGTCCATGCACTAAATACTTAGATGGCTTTGATGCATACCTGGATGTTGAGGCTATGAAAGGACTTCCGATTCACATAATCTGCCTCCACAGGTCCAGGTGGGGCCAGGATGCGCACATGAGTGCAGTCTATTGCACCTAGGACATTGGGAAAGCCTAAAAAAGGTAAATGGATTAATACACAGCTTTGTGAATGTTATGGTTGAAAATGACTTGACTGTTGCATACCTGCAATCAAATAAAATGCTTCTTTGATCCTCTGCTCATTTAGGTGGCCAGGAAAAGTTATGAAAATGTTGAGGTACTCCTTGAGAGCAAGGCACACCTGTCGAATTTCCCTGCATACAGTTGCCTTTGCCAGTCGTTCTGCATCTCCAATGGTGTACAGAAATGCCCCAGATGCAAAAAAACGCAGCGCTACACACAATGACTGCATAGTGGTTAAGGCCTTGGTGCGACGTGTTGGTCTTGCAATGTGTGGCTCTAGAAGAGTACACAGGTACACAATACTGGCCCTGCTGAATCTGTACCTCTCTCGCAGAAAATCATCAGAGAAAGCCAGTGGATCATTTCGATCTCTGAAGACCCTCGCCGCTGGTGGAATAAAGGCTCGCCGAACAATTTGGGCCCCCTCATTGACTGGATCTTCAAGAAATGGACACGCCATGGTTCTATGTTGACCTTGACCTTACAGGCTACAGTTTTAGCTTATATAGACTATCCTATGGACCTTTTTTTGTGTCAATTTCATTCTAATTGATTCTGGCCTTGATTTAATTATGTGATTATTGTTTCCAGTCCATTGATTAAAATTGGTTAATATGATTTCATTACAGATGGATGTGTGAAGTTAATTTGTTGAATCAGTGGTCAATGTCATTGTGGGGCGTGCCTGTTGGAACAGTTCAGTAGGCTAAATAGTCATAGTGAAGTCATAGTCAAGTTTATTTATAGAACACATTTTAGAACAACCAAAGTTTGACCAAAGTGCTAGTAATAATAATAATAGTAACAGAAGACTAAAATGAATAAAAACACATACTACTAAATAAAATACAATAGAGAGAGGAAAGAAAAATAAAATAACATGTACAAATAGCCTATAGAATTACATTTCACATTTCATATAAAAGCCATGAAAGTAGAAAGCCAAGATTTCTTGCATTAGATTTTGTATAAGTGGCAAAAGACCCTAGTTCACTAATTGCACTATTTGCAGCTTCTTGTGAACCAAAAATGTTTAAATGTTTAGCCACCGTTATGGCGATGTGACAATGCTATATTTTCTGAACCAATTAAACAAATACAATGTGGTGTCCTACTCAGTTATACGCTGACAAGAGAAAAAAAGAAATGAAGTTACAAGCTACTTGAACTGACAGTTTGGTTGGCTGGCAAGGCTACTCTAAATGGACAATTATCCCATCAGTGGGCAATACAATGCCTGTAGGCTACAGTAGTGTGTGCATAATACCCCTATGGTGTTCTGCAATACTACCACCTTGTTAATCTGTTTTCCTCCCTATAGTGCAGCCTACCTGTCATACAGCCAGAGAACTAGCTGTATTCAAACATCCCAAAATTCTATGATTCTCCTATGACTGTTCAGTAGCCTTCTTTTCTCAAAACAAAAAACTAACTGCGGAGGGGAGGCGAACCCGGGTCGCCAGAGTATAGAGCGCATCACTTAACCACTAAGCTATGAAGGCCACTCCTGACATAAATGGTTCCAATATAGTATTTGAAGATCATATCAAAAACGATATTTAAAAAAAAATATAAATTCAATCATCAGGAATCCACCTAAAATGACAAAGAATATGATGTGAAACTTTCACAAACATTCACAACTCCTTTTTCTGACAAAACGGATAACCAAACAAAAAGTGTGAGGAACTATTTGTTTGACACACTTTTACTACAGGGACATGTTGTTTGGAACACTGCTTTATTAAGCCTTGCAGTTAACCTGCCACGGAGCTGGTTAGTTCTCCTTCGGTCACTTCGTGAGACACAGCTCACATAAGGGGAACTAGATGCATGCATCTAAGTCGCTGAAACATATTAAATCAAGCCTTTTAGGCAGGCAACGCCAGGCAGGGGAGGAGCCTGACTCCGCCCGAGCCCAAAGGGTATATAACCCACTGCCCCGCGTTGCCACCCTCACAACTAGTTGTTTCAGAAC
The DNA here is from genome assembly GCA_027497455.2 of Sardinella longiceps. Taxonomy (NCBI): domain Eukaryota; kingdom Metazoa; phylum Chordata; class Actinopteri; order Clupeiformes; family Clupeidae; genus Sardinella; species Sardinella longiceps. Next base: position 12,525,436 of record JAODXP020000027.1, read on the forward strand.
TCGCGATTCTTAATCAAGCTGACCGAGATCGGAATTCAATACTTTTCGCTTTTATTAGGTAGCTATTGCGTTACTTCGGCTTAACGGTCCTAACAGCGGAGCTTACAACTCCTCTCTGGGGCGTCGTCGTAGCGTTTAGCATCTGTAAAGGCGACTTTTATTTATTTTTTATTTTTTTACCTATCCCCACTATCCGAACATCCCTTCTGGCCACTTTTGCCATAAGTGTATATTCGATAGTTGCACAGTTTTAACCCGCAATTTTCGGGTGAGCTCTGTTGGCTAGTCTCCCCTCTTCCTTCTGCTACTTAGCCATTCTTGCTGCAGCTAGCTAGTTGTTGGGGACACTCGTTACTATCCCGAGCGTGGTCGATCGTGCATGATGCGTCGCTCAAAGTCATCTCGCAAATATCGCCAGTGCCCTAATGCATGCGGTTTCGCGATCGATAAACGGGACTCTCATGCAGCGTGTTTAAACTGCCTGGGTCTCCAACATGCTTTGACGGGGTTAGCTAACCCTGCAGCTTGCCAGCACTGTGCTAGCATGGACCTCCCCTCCTTGCACACACGTGTTGAGCTATTAAAGGCTAGTTGCTCCGGTGCCACCGATCAGCCCGACGAGCTTTTATCTGACTTCCCACTGTCAATCAATGACAACCTTGACCCTGATTGGCCATTGCTTCTCCCTCCCAGCCAGGTGCCTGCTGGTGTTGGAGGGCAATCCCTAACTGAGGCTACGGTCTCTGCCCCCACTCGGGATGAGGATTCATTATCCATTTTAGCCTCTGAGGAGGAAATGGATGGTGAACCTGAGGAGGAGGAGGATGGGAGCCCACCTTTGGCCTCATCCTCCCCTCTTCAGTCACCTACCACGTCTCATGCAGGTCCAGATTTTTTGGACACCTGCCGCAGAGCCGCTGTGCGTCTTGGGGTGGATTGGCCTACACCCCCGCGCCGCCTAAAAGGAACCGTATGGACGGTAAATTTTTGCCAGTGATGCAATCTTCGTCACAGCATAAAATTCCACCTTTCCCTGACTGCGTCGAGGACGTGATGAAAACCTGGAACAAACCGTACTCGGCTAGGGTCCCTGTTCTAGGTTTTCATTTATTTCAGGACATGGAAACGGCCGCTAATCCAACCTGGCGTGACTGCCCCCGTGTTGAGCAGTCCCTCGCCAGCTATTTGGCTCCATCTGCCAACACTGGCATTAGGCCTAACCCACTCTTACCCAGTAAGCAGACGCGTTTTTCGGCTGCTACGCTGGATAAAATTTATAGGTCCGCGGCCCAGACGGCTAGAGCCCAAAACACAGTGTCCATGTTATTGGCCTACCTTGCGGAACTAGAGGAGGATATGTCAGCCTTGCTAGAGAGGGGTGAACCTGTCAAGGAAATATGGGCAGAGATACGCACGGTGTCTGATTATATTATGCGCACAACACGTTGCTCTAACCAGTCCACCGGCCGGACCATGGGTCTTGCCGTGGTGGCTCAGAGGCACCTTTGGCTTAATTTGTCTGACATGGCTGACAAAGACAGAGTGCATTTTTTAGATCAGCCCGTTGCCCCCACAGGTCTGTTTGGTCCAGCGGTCTCTGACATGCAGGTGGCCTTTGAGGCCAAAGTCAAACAAGGGGAAGCCCTCAGAGCATTGCTGCCACGGAAGCACCGGCCAGGACCCCCTGCTCCGCCGGCTCCCACGCAGAGGCCCTCCACAAGCAGGCCTGCTTGGACCATTCCTAAGAGGGAGCAGCCACAGCAGCAGGCCCCAGCTTCAGGCCCACGGCGGCAAAACCCTTGGGCTAGACAGCCTTTCGTCCCAAGATCCGCTGTGGCCACCGCCACTGCCCCGCCACCCACTGTGCCTCTGAAGCGCAAGAAGAGGCAGGCCTAGCGTGCTTGCCCTCCGTAAACGGGTGTGGGCCAGGGCTCATCAGCCCTACTGCCCCCCGACAAATACATATGGCTCCTCTACGAGACAGAGCCATTTCTCAGTTTGGTTGCGAGCACACACACAGACATGCTCCCCATCAGTTATGTTTGCTCCCGTTAAAAACACTAAAAAGGAGCACATCAGTTCCACAGTTAAGCACACACACGATGTCAGAAGCACTGCATATGTCCCTTCTACATCAGCGTTCAGACCTTATAAGCCCTCGTTCCCCTCAGGGCATGGTCTCTGCACAACTGTCTCCTCCTCTGCCCCCAAAACCTCCCATGGCCCCACAGGTGCATCAGGCCAACAGTTTAGCCTTTGCTGCCCCCCTGTGGCAGGCCATTGTAACTACACCCTGGGTTTCGCAAACAATATGCAGGGGTTACAAGCTGCAGTTTGCCAAAAGGCCACCCAGGTTCCGTGGCGTGGTCATGACCCACGTTCCGGAACGGTCAGTGCATGTTCTGAGGGAGGAAATAAATGTGTTACTGCAGAAAAAAGCCATCAGGGTTGTCCCAGCAGCGGAAGCCCAGAGCGGTTTTTACAGTCGCTATTTCATAGTACCAAAAAAGGGGGAGGTGTGCGTCCTATACTAGACCTGAGGGCCCTAAACAAGCACTTACGTCGGTACACCTTCAAAATGGTAACACACCGTCAGGTGTTAGCTTCCATACGCCCAGGAGACTGGTTCACAACAGTGGACTTAAAGGACGCGTTCTTCCATATTGGCATTTACGAGGCTCACAGACAATTCCTCCGTTTTGCTTTCGAAGGCGTCGCTTACGAGTTTCAGTCCCTCCCATTTGGCCTTGCACTATCCCCTCGGACCTTTACAAAAGTGGCAGAGGCAGCTCTCTCTCCACTCAGGCAGGCAGGTCTCAGGATCCTGAACTTTATCGACGACTGTCTTATTTGCGCGAGCTCTCAGCAGGCAGCTCAAGAGCAGACGCAGCTTTTCCTCTCCCACATGGTTCAACTCGGTTTCACAATAAACATGCAGAAGAGTGTGATCGTCCCCACACAGCGCATTGCTTTCCTGGGGCTCACATTAGACTCTCTGACATACAAAGCTTCTCTGACGGCAGAGAGAATTCAGTCTTTCAATATCTGCCTGTCTCTCTTTCACAGAGGACGCAAAGTGCGTTTCCGGGATTGCCTTCGCCTTCTCGGCCTCATGGCGTCGACAATCATGGTGGTCCCTCTGGGTATGTTGCACATGAGGGATTTTCAGAGATGGGTGCTTTCCCTACCTCTCAGCCCCGCACGCAACGATCATCTATCGAGACGAGTTCTAGTGACGCAGCGATGTGTCTCTGCTCTGCACACGTGGCAGTCTCACAACTTCCTCTCCAGGGGCATGCCCATGGGCAATGTGGTCAGGCGCAAGGTGGTTACCACGGATGCATCACTGACAGGCTGGGGTGCTGTTCACGAGGGACGGGCTGTGAATGGGGTGTGGTCAACGGCCCAGGGTCAGCTCCACATAAATGTTCTGGAGTTGTACACCGTACTTCTTGCTCTGCAGCACTTCCTGAGGTATCTGAGAGGCACACATGTCCTGGTGCGAACAGACAATACCACAGTGGTAGCGTACATAAACCGCCAAGGGGGCACACGCTCTCAGAAGCTGCACAACCTGGCGAAGACCCTACTGCTGTGGAGCAGCAAGCACCTGTTATCCCTGCGGGCCACTTATGTCCCGGGGTGCCTAAACAGGGGGGCGGATCTCCTGTCTCGGGGAAATCCTCGCTCATCCGAGTGGACCATTCACCGCGAGGTCATCAGAATGATTTGGAACCGCTACGGCGAAGCCCGCGTCGATCTATTCGCCTCGCACGAAAACGCGCAATGTCAGCTGTATTATACGATTACAGATCAGACGGCGCCTCTGGGGGTGGATGCATTGGCCCATGCCTGGCCAAGCGGGCTTCTTTATGCATTCCCACCAGTGGATCTCATTCCAGGCACACTAGCCAGAGTGAGACAGGGGAAGCACACCCTGATACTAATTGCTCCGAAGTGGCCGGGGAAAGCCTGGTTTGCAGAGATAGTGGAGCTACTTTGGGGCGAGCCTTGGCCCCTGCCGATACGACGGGACCTGCTATCACAGGCGAGAGGGGAGATTTTCCACCCCAGACCAGAGTTGTGGAATCTTTGGGCCTTTCCCCTGAAGCAGACAGGCTGAGGTCCGACGGGTTTGACCCAGCGGTCATTGCCACTATTCAGGGATGCCGAGCGTCTTCCACCACAAGCTTATACAGATTGAAATGGAAGAAGTTTGAGACATGGTGCATCGGTAAGGGTCTCGTGCCTATCCAATGTCCCATTGCAGCAATTTTATCTTTCCTGCAAGGACTGTTTGAGGAGGGCAAGGCCCACTCCACCTTGAAGGGTTATTTGGCTGCTATTTCGGCGTGCCACATGGGTTTTAATGGTGTGTCTCCGGGTGCACATCCGTTAGCTACCCGTTTCCTGAGGGGGTTCTCCGTCTCAGACCCGTCTCACGGCCGTTGGTCCCACAGTGGGATCTTCCCTTGGTGTTGGATGCTCTCTGTGATCATCCGTTTGAGCCCCTGCATGATGTAGACATAAAATTTCTCTCATATAAGGTAGCTTTGCTTTTAGCCCTGGTTACAGCTAAAAGAGTGAGTGAGCTGCAGGCATTTTCAGTGAGCCCATTATGCATGCAGTTTGCTGCGGATGATTCTAGGGTGCTTCTAAAGACAAACCCTGCCTTTGTACCTAAGGTGGTGTCTGCTACTCATTCTACTGCTATTGAGTTGTCAGCCTTTTGTCCTCCACCATTCTCCTCAGATGTGGAGCGGAGGCTCCATACCCTATGTCCAGTACGAGCTTTGCGTGTTTACATGGACAGGACAAAAGCTTTTAGGTCCACTGACCAGCTATTTGTGTGCTTTGCGCGTCCCGCTAGAGGTCGGGCCTTGTCAAAGCAGCGTCTGTCACACTGGATTGTGGAGGCTATCAAATCCTCCTATGAGACGAAGGGTGTTGGTTTGCCTCAGCTGCGCGCACATTCCACGCGTGGCATGGCAGCGTCTTGGGCTTCTTTTCAGGGTTTAGACATGAGGCAGATTTGTTCAGCTGCTAACTGGGCTAATCCCCATACCTTTGTACGCTTTTATCGCTTGGATGTTACAGCGCCTTCGTTTTCTCAGTGTGTCTTGTCATCAGGATCTAGTGCCAGGTAGGCCTAGTTTTCGCCTATTGGTTCACTAGACTAAACAGCAAGCTGTGTTGGGCTTCTCGCATTTTGGGACCTTTTCTACATCCCCTTATGTGAGCTGTGTCTCACGAAGTGACCGAAGGAGAACGTCCGGTTTCTATGAAACCTCGGTTCTCCGAGGGAACGGAGTGAGACACAGCTCAGTGCTGTCCCTTAAATGCGCGCTCGTTCTGAAAGCAACTTGCTGTGAGGGTGGCAACGCGGGGCAGTGGGTTATATACCCTTTGGGCTCGGGCGGAGTCAGGCTCCTCCCCTGCCTGGCGTTGCCTGCCTAAAAGGCTTGATTTAATATGTTTCAGCGACTTAGATGCATGCATCTAGTTCCCCTTATGTGAGCTGTGTCTCACTCCGTTCCCTCGGAGAACCGAGGTTTCATAGAAACCGGACGTTCGGGAGCATATGTTACCCCAGCAACTCAGCTGCGATTACTGTTAGCGAGAGTAATGGAACTGAACTCACACTAAAACTAGCGCCGCTTGCCGAAATTAGCGCGGCTTAGCGAATAGCTCCGTTGATGGAATACCCCCCAGCTAAAACATTGACCGAAAAAAAACAAAGCAATACTGTTACACTGTTCACTGCATACAAATAACATCTTTATTGAAAAATTAAATAAAAACAGAATTCAAAAGCAATATCTTCACAAACTCAATATATATCACTGAATATATATCACTCAATAATATCACTCAAATCCTAAAAATAAATATTATACACAAATATAACAACTATTTACAGGGGAAGAGCTGGACTTAGCTGTACTGGCCAACTTGTCCAGTTACAGTTGCTCCGGCTGCCCCATTCTAAAGGCCGTCTTCCCGTCCAGGAGAAGGCCATCAGATTTGGCCGAACTTTTTAGAACATTACAGAAAATGTGTAATTTATAATTAAAGGTGCCCCGCCACACAAAACCGTTTTTACCTGTTGCTTTTGGTATAGAATAGGTCTATATGACCTCGAGTTACACCGTGCATGTGAAAATGTAATACTGTCTTCGCTATCGGCAATAGCCCATTAAAAGAAATAGCGGAGAAATTAGGTCAATTTGAATCCATGGTCTGTGCTACGTAGTATAGACAACGTTACAGCCATTGGCTGACTGAGGAGAATTATCGCCCAATCCATGCTCTCCTGTATTTGACTAAAGCCCGCCCCTTGAAATACTCGCGAAAAAGAAGGAATATCCATGAAATGGTAACAGGCAACTATTTTTAGTTTTAACTGAATATCAAGACGTTAGTGAGTTTAGCTTTGGCTATGAGTTTAGCAAACTGTTAACTCATCTACCTGCTAGTCCATCATTTATTCAGTGTCCTGTATATTTTGAGAAGAACTTGTCAACTTGGCGAATTCAACAGTCTTGGTAAGTGTAACGTTAATCTGACTGGATAGGCAAACAGTCGGCTACTCTTGCAATAAGTATCTGATTATGTTGGCTACTGTGACATCCTGACTATGTAGTAAGCTTACCTTTGCAAAGTGGCTGTTTACAATCTGCAAGCTAGGTTGGTGCAGATATCCTCTTTCTCGGTTTCATGATAATATTCCAAGGTTTTTTTTTTTCATACCTCGCAATTCGCAATTAAAACTAATGTAAATATTCAGCCCATGTGCTTTACAACGTCGAGCTTCAGCAGCGAATCAGAGCGCAGCCCATTATCACAGTGGGAAAAAAACCGGAAGAACCGCATGAAATTTTCGAAGGCTATTCCTACACTCTGCAAACGATCTAATTACGGTCTCTTTGGGCCGTTCTCAGTCCAAGTGAAGTCGCATACCCTATTTGTAGACCTCAAAGAACAATTTAAATACCCTGTAGTGGTGTGGCATGGCACCTTTAACTTGGAATTTTTTAACTACCTTGTGTCCCCTAATCTAAAGTTGCTTCCTATTCACCCTTACTAACTGCATTAAAGCACACAGTACATAGCAATCAGACAGTCAGGACAGCAAAAATACAAGTATATATTTTATTATTCAAAACGAGATGTTATACAAATCGTAAAAGGGGACATCTGATGTGAATCAATCAATGGCTCTGCTGTTTGAGGTCACAGAATAGAAAAATGGACTCACTTTCAGTGTAATTTACTTATGTCCAATTAGGTGTTGATTTGCTATTCAGTCAATGTTGTATGAAATCTAATTGTTCTTTTCCAAGACAATACTCTGACCTCAAACAGCAGAGCTATGGATTAAATCACACCAGATTTCTCGTAACATGATATACATACCAGTATTATAGTACAACTTAAAACAAAAATGAATGTGCAACAGAGATAACCAGCCAATATACACTGGGCACTGTACAACAATTTGAATGGAAAAGTTGCAGAGTGTGTGCTACTTATGAGTGTTTTGAACATGCGATACAGCACCACTCACATCAACTTCAATATGCTCAAACCCAAAGTCACAAATAAATGAGCTGTTGCCATTTATCATGGTAAATAAAATGGGTTTTCTGGGAATCAGATGGTAAACTACCATACAAAGAACACTTCTTGCCTGAACTTCAACTGTCAAAACTGCTGTTTCTCAGCCTTTCCTAAAAAAATGTTTTTCTTTTTTAAAACGGCACACAATGCAGCAACCTTTCTCCTATCTGAGCTTTTAAAGGCTCCTTTAGTACTTAACCATCAAAGGAAGCAGCTTCCCTCTTGACTTCATATCCTCAATGATTATGCGTTTCTCAGGTGTTACTTCAGCAGCACATTTCTTTGCGAAGGACTGCAGGGTGTCAGTAGTCGGATTGAATTTGAGTGTGTTGAAGGTGTTGGGGTCGACAATCTTTAGTTCTGCAATCGGTGCCGTCATCTTGATGGTTCCTCTGTCAACGCCATTGATTCTGAAGGCTTCCGTCATGGTCCTCACACGACCGAATGTTTTCAAAACTCTTTGATAACGGCGGACTGCCTCATCTGGTCCTTTGACTAATACAAAAAGAGAGCAAAAGAAAAGAAGACATGAAAAAAGTTATTCACGCGAATTACATTTTCTGAAGTGCAGTCTGAGTGTGAGTGTCTGCGTGTGTGTGAGAGGCGGATCCTAAGGTGGGCATAGGTGATGTGTGTGTATGTGTGTGTGTGTGTGTGTGGGGGGGGGGGGGGGTATGTGCGGCAGTATCTTACTGATGATGCAATGGGTTGGTGGACAGTATGTAGTCTGTATATGGGAGGCTAGCTTTAACATACTATGATGCAGTGAGGTAGGGAAGTTAAGTGGTGGTTGGGGATGTGGGCAGTTGCAGTAATGAGCCAACTGCTAATGCAGTGTTGGGGAACAGTGAGCTGTGTCGTCTATGAGGGACTGAGGAGTTGGTAGTGATGGTGTGTGGTGGGGGGGCTATGTGCAGGATATACAGTATATGGAATGGAAATGGTTTCAAGTACAGCCATTATTACCTCTCATATGACTTCTCCCTCGTGCAGCAGCACCTGGTGGTGACTGGGTGGGTCTTGGTGCATCACTGTCAGATGAGTCACTATCTTTCTACATCAGCATCATCTTCTCCATCGTCAGTCGTCACCTTAGACACTTTGGGATGATCTTGCGTGGGAGCAGACAGATTAGATCAGACAATCATTTCAGTTGAGACACATACAGTATCTTACCGTGAGTACTCTCATTATATTTTGGTGAATCTGAGTTATTTTCAGGAGACAATAAATCTATACTGCTATACAGGCTGTACAATGACAAGTTTACATTTAAATTCTTTAGTATTGTCCCATGAAAAGATATGAAAGAATATTAGCAAAAATGTGAGACGTGTACTCAATTTTGTGAGATACTCACGTTCTTTCCTCTGATTTCCCTGCTGCACTTGTTCACGAAGAAAATTCCGTTCTGCCTGTAGATCCTTGATTAAATTGTCTTGCCACTGGATCTTAGCCTCTAAAAAATCCACCATGGAAACTGATCCTTCATAGAATAATAAAAATAAACATCATGATATTGATTTAAAACACTGATTCATTGGGCAGATGAGAGAGCAAGAGATAGTGAAAGTCATACAACAAACACCTTTAGTCAATTGATATCACAAACAGGGGCATGGTTATGACATTCATTTCAACGCTATTAAAAAGTATTTAAAAGTTCAAATCGTTGGGTCATGTTGTAACCCTGGTTCTCTGAGTGAAGAGACCATCTCTTCACTCCATTACATATTATTTCATATGTACAGGGAATGACCCCCACCTGTCAAGGACCATGGATAAGCTTTAAGACACACCTGAACCTGTTGTGGCGTGTAATCACTGATAGTTTGATCGGAACGGGTCTCCGAGCGGCCTGAGGACTGGAGAGATGGTCTCTTCACTCAGAGAAATCAGGGTTACAACATAACCCAACATACTCTTTCGTCTCGAGACCATATACATATTTCATATGTACGGGGTAACTCTTTAAGACACCCCGCGAGGAGGTACAGCCCACACCCAAGCACCGTGTGCCATCAAAAACTGTTTACAAGTGTGCACCATTGTACATGCAGATCGGGACAATGCTAAGCAAGGCGTAAGGCCAAGCTGTGTCTTAAAGATTATCCACAGTCCTTGACAGGTGGGGGGGTCATTCCCCGTACATATGAAATATGTAACGGAGTGGAGAGATGGTCTTGAGATGATAGAGAACTCAGTTTAGCATTCTCTACATGTATATAAAAAGACTGAGAAATCGTTACCTAAGCCAAGGCTGCTGATGCTGCTGCAACTAGCAGTCGAGACTCCTTTGTCTACAGAACAAGAATAAACACAACAAATTAAAATCTTATAAATCCTACAAATCGGACAAGGTTTATTTTGAGTATAAAAACTATAAATAGGCTGTATGGCTCATCACCTGGGCTATTTGGACCATTTGGATCGGTTGTTAAGTCTGTCATCACCTCTTCTTTTGGGACCTGTGTCTTCTTTGCTTTGGGCTATAAAAAGATCAGGTGAAAACTTTTAGTTTACAGAAGATTTGCACTGAATAACTGCACATTAGGTGGTACATTAGGAACTGTAGCTAGGAAGCCCATTTCAAACTGTAAAAAAAGAGGATCATGTAAAGTCAAATTATGAGCTAAATAAAAAAAATGGGATTTAAAAGTCAGAATTGAGATCTCTCATAATTTCGAATCATTATTTCACAATTTTCATGTTCGCACTCGCATTTTGATGGTCATAAGTATGACAGACTGTTTAATCCAGTTTCCACTGAAAGTTGTAGTCACTGCCATTTCTCCCCTTTCTATCGAGCGGTTGAAATGTGCATGGCGTCAAACTCCGGTAGGGGGCATAGTATTGCGAAAATCGGAGCTTAAAACACATGCCAACGTGAAGGTGAAAGTGAAAGTAGTTGATTTTACCACTAAGAAGTAGGCTACTGCCCATGCAATACCACTATTTTAAGTTTGACACATATGTCTAAATGCACGATAATGTTAAAAACTTAAACCTTCATCACTCAGATTAGCTGCTACTCCCCCACTAGCTATCGTGACAGTTAGCAGCTAAACAAATCCAGTCCTCGGCTAATAACAAACTGCTGTTTTGACACTACCAGAATTGTATATGACAGAACAGACCTTTCTACTCGTTTACATATTAATGCAAAACCTATACATACATGTGCATGCATTTTAAGAATGGATATGAGCTATTTTCATCATATGTAATGAGGTTCAATTTTCGTTAGCAATTTAGAAACGCTTTTCCTTTGCATGCTAACACTGTCGAAAAATTGAGTGTGAGTATTATGTGCACCTCAAAGTAGTGAGTTGTCAATTACCAGTCTATATTCATACAACTAAACTGGTAGCGTTACTATTTCCACAATTTAGAATTACTGGGTGGGAGTTAACTTACCATTTTTTGGTTTCTTGCACGACGAAGTATCCAAATCTTCAGTCTTCCTCAAGCGCGAAATGAAATGCTTGTCACGTGGGTTGGTGGTTCTGTCTGATGATTGGATGGGAACTGCGGGCACTAGATGGAAGTAGAGGGCTTCTAAATCACTGACTGTTACATAGGCATGGCTATCATTATTTTGCAAGGAGTCATTGGCTGTCCGCGCTTTTTCCATGAACGAGGGAAATTAAGAGTTTAGATCGAGAAGAGTTGATTTTGCTTTCTCTACATTATGGCAGGCCTGGGCAAACTAAGGCCCGGGGGCCACATGCGGCCCGCTGAGCTATTTAATCCGGCCCGTGGAGCCTTCCCAAAGTAGAATAATTTATCTTTTATCCAAGGAGACTTACAGTATATTATAGGCCTAAATTATCAAGTCTGTTGTATTCATGAAATACAAATTCAGAATTCCTCCTTTTAACCCTACATGTTAACATGTCCTTTGAAGAAAGTGGGGCTACTGGTTTGAGACTTGCCAATTTACTGGCATCAACCGGTTGACGGTTAACACCTGGCCCGTTAGTCAAAATCTAAACGCCAATGTGGCCCTTCGGCCAAAATAATTGCCCACCCCTGCATTATGGTGTCACATTACGAGTTCTTAAGACGAATACATTTTAAGCAAACCCCCAAAGAAAAACATAGGTTTTGCAAGTGGTTAATGAAACAAGGTCTACTGCGAAAATCAATGAAATGTCCATCTTGCCATCATTTCATGAAATTGACAAAGCCATATGGCAGAAAGGAGTCAGCAAGGTGAGTTTCCAAATGGTCTTATGATTTATTTAATGTAGCTATATATCACAAGATGATACCTACACTAGAGCAAGTGATGTAGACCTACTGTAGGCAACTGGTGAATTTGTGAATATAGCATTAATAAGAATGTAAATATTTGCCTAGCCTTTCTTTGCTGATTCAGTTCTGTCTTCGAATTTGATGTTTGGACCACTGTCATCTAACCGGAATTAACCTCATTATTTAATTGTCAGGATATGCCGAGATACTTGTCACAAAAAGAAAAAAGTCTCCAGGTCCATCCGAAATGGTTCTATGTTTGAAAATTCTCACATCGGGTTGCATACATGGATGCACTTCATATACAGGTCAGTGAATTTATAACCCTCTAAAAGTAGGATACCGTAAATCCTCTAATATTGGCCTGTATTCCAATACCGGCCGGGTCTCTAACACTGGCTGGTCTCGCTGTCGGCGGAGGTAAATAAAGGCCGGTCTCTAAGAGAAGCCGGACTATTATTAGAATCAACGTTTTTCTGGGCAGGCTTCAACATTATGCTTGTGATAGTAACATGCAAGTACCACAGGGGGGCAATGTTTGATAGCAAATTCAAACCAGCTACATGCCTGGTCATGTCATTCACCTCGCTAACTCAAGACAGTCACCGTTAGACTAAGTTACTTTATCATGGCAGCTGAGGAGCCAAAGAGGAGACGGAAATTTGACATTAAGTTCAAAGAGAACGTGCTGGAATATGCTTTTTTTTTTTTTACTTCAAACCCTGTATTGGATAATGATCATGGTTAAACTTAGATCGGTAAGATGTCGACACTGTAAGTTGGCTTTTTGTTAGGCCTATAGACTACCATATTTCTACACTGGAAGTTGGGTTACCGGCATTTGTTGTATGTTCCATAATGTATGTTGTATGTTCTGCAAACTGCACGTTGTTCTGCACTTTTGTAAACTGCACTTTTTAATAAATGAACGTACGTCAGTATTTTATAAGTTCAAATAGACACAAATTCTTGTTTGTATTAATTTTTACTGGTTGTCCGTTTTGCTTAAATTGAAATAAAGGCCTTGGCCACAATAGCCACTGCTTAATTACAGAATTTTGGTTGATCTAATACAGGTTTGCTCAAGGTCTTCGCCTGCGTCAAGTGGACATGCTGCAGGAGGGAATTACTGGGAGCTCTGCAACCCTGACCAAACTTGCAGACAAACTTCGTAGAGTTTGCAAATCTGCAATGAAGCGAATGAGAAGGAGAGGGAAGCAGACTATTGGAAAAAGAGGAGAACTTGTTTTGATTGATGAAAGCAAATTTGGCCATAAAAGAAAGGTATGCAGGTTTGTTTAGCAAGTTAATGTCAAGATGCATTTATAGTAACCACAGCTAAGGAGACAATGCATTCATACACAAAATATTTTAATTCAGTCACACAATTTAACAAAGACATTGGTTTGGGTGTTGAACTCTAATTAATCCAGTAGGCTACATCTGCCATATTCCACAGCATTTTGAGCATTGTTAAGCTGTATGCGAGTATTGGAACAACTGTTTAATGTGCATTCATCATCAGAGTGAGGATAAACTATGGAGGTAGGCCTATTATAAGAACTGGAGAAACTGAGGAAGTCTTGCCCCGTTCACTTCATTTTCATTATGTGATATGGTCTGAAACTTCTCCATAGTAAATTGTTTGCTGCACGGTGGGCAGATACTTTCTGCTTAAAACCAATCGCGACTGTTTGGTTATGACTTCAGAGACGAAGCGAATGCAAGCTAATTGAGAGTTATCAGTCCTTATCACGTAATGAAAATGAAGTGAAAGGGCTGATGCATCAGGCTAGACATTCCACCTACTGAGCTCCCCATACTGTCACCATTTTTAAAAAACAAAAATAAGGTTAAGAGAGTTTTTAGTCACCTTGTAATGAGCCATTTAACCTTCAAAGTCAAGCATGTAAATTAACCTCAAAAGAGCATAAAATGTTGCCTGCTGTGCCTTTAAGAACATCACAATAGTGTTGCAAGACTCCCTCCACAGATGAAAATTTAATTAATAATGTATCATACTAATCTATTGGATTGCAGAGCAATTTTGTTTGTGTAGTACTGGTGTCAGTCCAGAGTTTAACTTTGAATTTGTGAATTTTAGTATAACAGAGGACGGGCCAGCAACCGAAGTTCCTGGGTGTTTGGAATGCTTGGAATCAAGAATGACAGAAGTAGACCCATTCTCAAGATTGTCCGTCACCGTTCAGCAAGCCACCTCATGCCCCTAATAAAGAAGCATGTTCGACAGGGGAGCTCCATCATTTCAGATGGATGGAGGGCTTACCGACATCTTCAGAATGAAGGCTATGATCACTTAACTGTCAACCGTAAGGACAATTTCGTTGACCCCATTTCAGGTGCACATACACAACACGTGGAACGTCTTTGGGGTGTTTGCAAGTCAACAGTATGGCGACTTAGAGGGAACCGCACCCAAAACATGTTAAAAGATCATTTAGATGTCATTGAGTGGACCTACTGGCGTGGAAACCATTACAGAGATGGACCACTAGGTATGCTATTGCATGACATTAGGAAAAAATACCCTGTGAGAAGTGTATGATTACTGTACTATACTGTTTATACAGTAGGCCTATGCAAGTTTGATACAACCAGTTATCATAATGTAACTATAAACTTTCTAATTTTTTGGTCAGCGTGGTCTTAGATGTGGGCGGTCTTTCTGTTACTGTTTGGCATACCTTTTTATAACCTAAAATCATATGCCTGTTTATGACTTACCTAATTGAATTTAATGCATTTGTATATGTATCTCTCCAATAATAAAAGAGATAATTGTATTTTTGCTGTCTTGACTGTCTGCTAGTATGTACTGTGTGCTGTTATGCGCTTAATGAGGGTGAATAGGAAGCAACTTTAGATTAGGGGACACAAGGTAGTTAATAAGTTCCGAGTTAATTGTAAATTACATGTGAACAAAAACTCAACTTTAGAATAGGGGACATATTGTGCATTACAAAGACTTAATTATGAGTAATTTTTAGACTATTAGCACTTGTGATTTCATGTGTAGTTCCATATAAATAGACCATCTTTGGCAAGAATTATTAGGGGTGAATAACTGTTCTTGTGTTACTACCACCATACAAACCTCTTACTTTGCCATGCATATTTAGATCATAATCCATAAGTAACAACTTACTTAATAACTATGAATAAAGGATAATTAGGAGTTTATATCGGCGAAAGTCTTAGTTAAGGGTGTAATAAAGGTAGAATAAGGTCTTGCATAATGAGGTATTTAATTAGTGATTTGTAATGACTAACAAACGGCTAATATGCTACTTATTTGCATATTAGTAAGCTGCTAATTAACAGAGAATATGTGTGTGTTAATATAAAGTGTTACCGAAAAGTCAATATCGGCCATTATCGAGGGAAAGTGGCAACAATGGGACAGGGCATGATGTTCTTTCAAATATAGCCTACATATCATAAATGTTAGTAACGTTTGACTTAATTTTCAACAGACCATTTAGTTAAAGAAATCTCTAACTTCATCTTCGGCTGCGGAATCAACCCACAAGGCTTGATTTCACTTATCTGGAGGCTGTGGACAAATTTAATATGTGACTGACGGTGAGATTTTGCAAAAAAGATGCCGTATTAACAATATAATGGCAAACTTGGCTATCAGTAGAAGTTCTCTAGAAAAGTTTATCAGGATGCGAAGATGAGGGCTTACCAATCTCTACAGCAGCGAGAAGTGCATCATGCATTTCATAACACAATGCTATTTTTAAAGAACACATCTTCAAACACAACTCTGCTCATCTTGCATAGCAAAAATAATTTATTAAAAGGCCCGGATAGTTCTAGCCAAATGGCTTCTGTAACTCATTAATCTCATTTCACCCCTATGGATGATAAGGCTCTCATACACTCTGCAAGATTATAAAAAAAAAAAAATGCCATTTCCCAAAGCGGAAAAATTAACTTGGTCCCTATGGAACAATTCAGACCTGCTACAGACTATATCAGGATGATGAACCATGATCCCCTGCAATCCCAAAACAATCTGGGTCTGACTGTTCACCCAACGTCGAGAATGATCAATTCCTCTCAGATTTGCAGCCCTCCAAGAGCGCCTCGGGGTGAGGGATGACATCACAATTGACATGTTTGGGAAGCGCTCATGGAGATACTGCAGGTCTTGCTTCATCACTGCGATAAGGTCAACACTTCTTACAATCCCCAAATCATTCCCACCACAGTGAAGGACAAAAACATCTGGGGAACCTCTTTATCTGGCCAAATTAGCGAAGCAAGGAATTATTGAATGCCACCTCATTCCACCAAAGCCAAACCATTCCACAGCAGAAGAACAACCTTAATTAAGGCTCAAACGGTTCTGTGCGAATAATAGCCTACTGGAGCCATACAACAGGAGATTTAAAAAAAAAAAAAAAAAGGTATACAAATATACAAACTAGGGCTGGGCAAGTTAACGCGTTAATATCACGTTAACGCAGCAATTAATTAACGCAGTTAATTTTTGTCGCGCGTTACCGCTGTTTTATTATCTTGCGTATAGCGCTGCTGTCGCACTTGCAATAACCAGAAAAGAAGGCTAATGTCACCTGCAGTTCATTCAGCGAGTTCATTGACTGGTATGAGTCTTGGGAAGACTGTGGGAGGGAGAAGGCACCATACCTAATTCGATAGCCAAGTTTTATGGGCTGCCGTGTTGTGGAAGAGGTCAGACTCATCCCGTTTAACCTAACCTACACATAGCAGAATCTAAGACGCATATTTTATTTGCCGTCGCGCATATCATTAGGGATATATGTAAACAAAATCGGTTTTCAGATCGTTTGACCTGTTTAAGACAACTTTCCATGGCTGATTTGATCGTCTAGGTTAAATAGCATTCACAGAAGAGAACATTATGGAAGTCCGTTTCATTCTTACATAGGCTACTCATTCTCCACCAAGCAAGAAACATATAGGCACCATATCAAAGTTGATAGCCTAGTTATATGAGCTGCAGTGCTGTGAAAGGCATCAGACTCGTCCCGGATAACCTAGGCTACACTTAACAGAATCTTAATTCCCGCCGCGCATCTCAATCTTTCAGTCACTGTGAAAACTCTGAGATTTTTGAAACTCACAGAACATGGAGTTGTAGCACTGTGATGTGACAGTTCCAAGTCAGTTTTCAGATCTCCGTTTGACCTTTTTGTGACAGCTTTCCATGGTTGATTTGATTGTCTAGGATAAATTATTTTATGAAGGAGGAGAACATCATGGAAGTCCGTTTCATCTTACAAAGCCTACTCGTTCTCATACCACCAAGTAAGAAACATATCGTCAAGCCGTCTTCCCGTCCAGGAGAAGGCCATCAAAGATTTGGCCTTCTGGGCTGGACAAATAAAATCTTTATTGAACAAGTAAATGAAAACAGAATTCAAAAACAATATCCATCAACCTCAAATTCTAAATATCACTCAATAATATAACTCGCATACTAAAAATAAATAATATACACACAAAAATAACAACTATTTACAGGGGAACATAATCTTTAGAAGGGGGTAACAGGAGCTGGACTTAGCTGTACTGGCCAACTTGTCCAGTAACAGTTGCACCGGCTGCCCCATTCTAAGGCTGCGTTTAAACTGGCAGTTCAAATCCGATTTTTTGCTCCCAAGTGGCACAATTCCGATGTGTTTGACCAGCCTGTTCTCACTGAATGGCGTCGACATGCACGCCAAATTCTTAAGTCATTTTGCGTGTTAATTGACGCCATTTATTGCTAATTGACTTGTGTTGTGTAGAGGTGGCCTGTCATTTCACCGTTCTGTCCAGCCTGTTCTCACTGAATGGAGTCGACATGCACGCCAAATTCTTGGCATCTCTTGGCTTTTACCAGAGCATCAATATCAGGTTTCAAATCCTGTGTAGCAACACATTTCACGATGTCATTAAAGTGTTCGTTAGTTAATCTTGACCTGTGTTTTGTTTTATTAACGTTCATTAAAGAGAACGCTTGTTCACAAACATAAGTAGTTGAAAAACATGGACAAAACCTTTGCAGCCAAGTTTGTTAATCTGGGGTACCCTGGCAAGAGATATTGGTAAACGAACGCCGTTTTAAATCAGAATCACATTGCAGGTCAATTAACTCGAGTTGGATGTCGGCGGGCATATCAGATGCGCTGACTGTAAATGGTGAGCGAAAGAAGACAAATTCCTTCTCCAGCTCCCCGAAGACCTGAAATCTGCGCTTGAACTCCTGCAGCAGCTCGGTGATTTTATTTTTGTATTCTGACATAGGTTGGCCTGCGCGCATTGCTGCTAGAAGTGGGAAATGGCAAGTGTCACCGTTGGAGAGCTGCGTCTCCCACAGTGACAGCTTTAACTTGAAGGCGCTTATGCAGTCGATAAACTGCGTGACCACTCTTTGGCGACCCTGCAACGTTTTGTTGAGATTATTCAGATGCTGGGTAATATCAACCATGAACGTCAGATCCCTCACCCATTCCGGACATTCCAATTCTCCCACTGGCTTGCCCTTTCTCTCCATGAATTGCCCAATTTCCCCACGTAATCGCTTGAGCACAACACCTCTGCTTCACCACCGTACTTCAGTATGGTATGGTAAGCCAGTAGTAATGTCATTATCATTTAGAAAACAGTCAAACTGACGGTGATTAAGACCTCGCACTCGGATGAAATTTACAGTTTTGACAACCACACTCATGACATGATCCATTTTTAGTGTTTTACAATACAGTGCTTCTTGGTGCAAAATACAATGAAATGTCTAAAAATCATGTCCTCCGTTGGCTGCCTGCACTTTCTCCCTGAATTTGGTGGCAACACCTGCCTTTCTCCTGACCATTGATGGAGCGCCATCAGTGGCCAGACTGACAGCACGGGACCAGTCCACTCCGACTTTGTCAAGTGCTGCAACGACAACGCAGAATATGTCATCATCAGCTGTTGTTGTGTCCATCATGGGCACTAAATCAAGAAACTCCTCGGTGACGGTCAAAGTCGCATCAACACCTCGAATAAATATGCAAAGTTGTGCAACATCTGTGATGCCTGTGCTCTCATCAATTGCGACCGAAAATGCAATAAATGACAGTATTTTGTCCTTCATTTGTCTGCCTAAGTCTCGTGAGAGATCTTCAACCCTATCTGCAACTGTATTCCTGGGGGGTATTTCACAAAACCAAGATAGGGGATTTAGGCAGGTTTACTGGGTTATCCTGGATGAACATAGCCTTGACTTGGTTTCACAGAAGAGATCACATATAAGTTACCATGGGAATTTATACTTGGAAGCTAGCCTGCTCCTGACCAGGCTAAGTGCCAGGCTTAGTTTATTCTGATGATTATTCTGGTATCTCATTGGTTCACTCAGTTGTCACTCCAAACAGACCCTCACGTGTTAGAAGGATTCAATAGTCTGTAAACTTCTCACCAGTGTATTAACTCGAAAAGCTGTCAGAAAATCTCCATTTTGCAAAATGGCAGTTCGTTTTACAAGTATTATTTTTACAATAATTATTTATCATGTTAACCATTGCTTCCTTATTGTTAATATTCATATGACAAGAGGAAAGCTGCCAAAGTAGAAATGTGGGACATATTGGCTAAAATATCTGCCATAGATTTGTTGAGAAAGACGATGTTAAGTTTTACTGTTTCAGTGGCGTGCTTTTAAAAGAATCAAACTACGTCGCGTTTCAAGATGAGGACGCAATCACAGGTGGGAGCATACGTATTTGTGCAGTGAGCTGTCTGCCACGCCTTCTCTCTTAAGTTTGCAGATGTTATTGAATTTCCATCTTTAATATAAATAGTTTAGCTTCCTTGTAAGCGTCAGGCAATTCACTGATGACCTGACATGGACCACCAACACCACTGCCCTTGTCAAGAAAGCACAGCAACGTTTCCACTTCCTGCGCGGGATGAGGAGAGACAGTCTCCCTCCTTCAGCACTCACCACCTTCTACAGGGGTGCCATTGAGAGCATACTCACCGGCAGTCTCTCAGTGTGGTATGGCAGCTGCCATGTTGCAGACCAGAAAGCACAAGATCAGCTCTACCATCCATTCAGGACCTGTATCCATCCCGTTGTCAAAGAAGAGCCATCAACATCATCAAAGACACTACCCACCCCTCACACGCACTGTTCACCCTCCTACCATCTGGTAAGCGCTACAGCAGTATGCGCTGCAGAACAACCAGACTCAGCAACAGCTTCTTCCCACAAGCCATCAGCAGTGTTGGGGGTAACTAGTTACAAAGTAACTAGTAACTAGCAGTGTTGGGGGTAACTAGTTACAAAGTAACTAGTTACTGTAATTAGTTACATTTTTGCAGTAACTAAGTAACGTAACGTGTTACTTTTAAAATATCAGTAACTTAATTACAGTTACTACCTAAAGTAACTAGACATTACTAAGTTACTTTCGATTTGCACCAGTTAAATCATATCTGAGGTATATTCTGTTTGTTTATTCATATGAAGTTGGTCTACTCTATTGCAGCATCTGACAATTAGGTTAGATTTATGTAGACGCATACCTCTCAACAACCTCGGTATTTCTCATCACCAAATCACTAAATATTAATTAACCAAAGTCTATGTGCACCAGAGAGTAGTTACAGTAGGTAACGTGTCCCAGTAGCCTACAACCCTGAATGAGTGTTTCTGTATAGGAAATCTGGATGAGCAGGAGGAAAGTAACGAGTAAAGTAGTGAAGTTACTTTTAAAAGGAGTAACGAGTAAAGTAATTCAGTTACAATTCGCAGCAGTAACTAAAGTAAAGTAACAAGTTACTTTTTTTGAGTAACTTACCCAACACTGGCCATCAGACTGCTGAACTCACTCCAGAGAGACCGTTGGATGAAATTTTTGGACAATGTGTATATTGGGACAAGCAAGAGCTGATTTGATTTTGGTAGCAATTGGTGATCCAGAACATGATCTGGAATTTATATTGTGTCTATGACCACATTGCCTTGGCAGAGGAGTGCGCTCTCTGAGCGCTTTTCTAGTTATCGATATGAATGAAGCTAACATTGTTCGTGTATACCTAGTGTAAGTATATGAAAACATTATTATCTATGACAGTGAAATACATCCTGTCTTCACTTTTAGGGTTTGCTTTTTATCTATTTTCCATATAACACCAACCATACGGTCCATTGTTATTAACTGAGATATATTTCATGTGAGTTTACTTTAAAAAAAATATGAGCCTAATATGTGTTATGTACCACTTTATTTGAAGTTTATGACTATCATTAAGTGCCATGTTGGGTGTTAATTACCTTGTTTAAAATTTTGCATTATAACGCTATGTACAGTGACCTAAAAATGTTATTTCCATGTGTTGCAGTAGCAGCTGACATGATGTCACCACCGTCAGATCTATGGGATATTTCAAAGAGTTCATTGACAGGTCTGACATCCACTAATGATTTGACAGACATGTTCCCCTATTTGACTCTGATAAATGAAGAATATATTGATAAGCAACATATTTGTTATGTTTATTCCATTTAGAAACGGATTTATTGCTGCATGTAAGTAAAGGGTTGGGTATTTGATGTTTCCTGACACACACAATATTGCTTGAAATGAACTTCATACCCTGCTTGTAACCTTAATTAACTGATACAACATATACATCAATTTGTTAATCACCTGTGGAAGGAACAAGACTGAAAATCCCAAGTGGAGGGCAATCAAGTAGTAAGGTTGATGGTGCAAGCAGCAAATACTTACCCTCCAATAGGTTCCCATACAGCAGATTTATTTGTGCCAGAATTCTTGATGGCAATTCTGGCACATCAAATGGGAAAAAGCTTCCCACCCTCCAGGCCTTGGCCCTGGCATCATACTGCCCTGTTAAAAGCAGGGGCGGCATACCAAGGGCTTTCAGTTTCTGAACCTGAAACATATACATTACCGTAATTTGCTTATTTCTGGGTCAAATTCAATAATTATGGTGTCGTTTGAAAGCTAAGACCCCCAGGAATCTGATTATATGATTACTTTTTATGATTAGACCCATTTTGACTAAATGACCCTTTAACCTTTACTTTGGACCTGAATTTGACCTTGTGGATCATGTGACCATCAAGTGACCCCTGGTCTAAAAGTTAGGTCAACATGTTCTGTAGACAATATCAAAAAATCAGAGGTATAATATTTTTCGTTTGTCAGCAATTTTAAAACAAAGTTTGGTTGAACCTGACAAAATGGTCTTTCCATGCTATCTGGCTACATTACATTCCAGTGTCTATGCTAAGCTAAACCTAAAATAAAGCTAAGTTTGGGGTTGGCAGACTAGGAAAATGCATGCACTAAAACAAAGTTTGGTTGAACTTGATAAAATGGTCTTTAAAGGAATATTCTACCTTCTTTTAAATCCCAATTGGTTATTCACTCTCTTACCTAGAGTTGCATATGTGGGTAAAATCACTTTGGTTTCAGTGAATGCATTTTCCTAGTCTGCCAACCCCAAACTTTGCTTTATTTTAGGTTTAGCTTAGCATAGACACTGGAATGTAATGTAGCCAGATAGCATGGAAAGACCATTTTGTCACGTTCAACCAAACTTTGTTTTAAAATTGCTGACAAACGAAAAATATTATACCTCTGATTTTTTGATATTGTCTACAGAACATATTGACCTAACTTTTAGACCAGGGGTCACTTGATGGTCACATGATCCACAAGGTCAAATTCAGGTCCAAAGTAAAGGTCAAAGGGTCATTTAGTCAAAATGGGTCTAATCATAAAAAGTAAACATATAATCAGATTCCTGGGGGTCTTAGCTTTCAAACGACACCAAGATTATTGAATTTGACCCAGAAATAAGCAAATTAGGGTAATGTCAATGTGGGCTGGTCAGCCCATTTTTGGCAAAAATCTGAAAATTGGACCTGCCGTATCTCAGAAACCGCTGGTCCGATTGAGCTAAAATTTTCAGATATGAAATGTTCAGGTGTGATGATCCTTTACACCGAATTTCACCAATTTCTGAGAGGGTCAGGTTTAAAATCCCCCAAATTTTGGGTGATTTAACATGGAATGACCCATTGTGGGTCGTGGCAGGTATGCTGCCAGCATATGACTGTAAACAATCCATCGATTCAGTATAGAAAACAAACAGAAGGGTAAGGTGCAAGAGAACATGAATGTACCATTGGCTGCCTATGATAACTGTGTTGAACTATGCAACCAAAGGGGTGTAATGGGAATCAGCCTTTGAGTACGTGGAGAGAGTGAATGGAAGGAGCAGCTGAATTTGTGATGCAAATTTTACTCACATCAACTATGTGGAAGATGCCATCATCCCGTTCCTTAAAGTGGGCCAGCAGGCACATGACCAAGCAAATGGACTGGTTGCCACTTCTGTATTTTTGTATAGCCTTCTCCACACTTGCCGACTTCTGCTGTTCAAAGTACTTCAACATATTTTCCTGCTTGTCGCTTATGGCAGCTGCCATCTTCTCTTGGATGGGGACTCCTGTCAGCTCAGTGAAGTGCTGGAAGAGGCCATGCAGGGAGAAGAGATATGGCCACTCTTCTTTCAGCTTCGAGATGCTGTGTGGTGGGTCACAATTTAGGTCCCGGCGCTGTAGAATGTAGGTTTTTTTGAGCCAGGTTTGCAGTGCTCCTCTCTGCACACCTGCCATTCCTTCCTGGTTGTGGGGGGTAAAAACAAAAACATTAATTAATTATTCAATCAGGCATATGCATTAAACCTCTTCCTTCATAAGCTAGTTCTTGCCAGCTGTGGTCAATGCTAAGGGCTCTGGCTCCCTTAACCCATTTTAACCTAAGGCACCTGCAAAAATGGCTGCAGAATAGAAGTCCTTTTTTGGGACAAGGTGCCCTCTTTGCCTATTGAAATCCAAATATCTGAGCCTCCGAAGCACATAAAAACATGAAATAAGTTGCATTTAAAAGCTAGGACCATCCTCTTGCATTAAAATGTGTTCAGTCAGCTCTAACCCTACCCACATATCTCATTTAAAAAAAGGTCAAGAGCCTGAATGCAGCATATATGTTGTTCCTGGCACTAAAGGTCAAACAACACAGCATCAGGCTAAAATGGGTTAAATAAAAGGAAGTAGGAAAAATGGACTGACGCAATTAAAGTCCACTGTAGTTTTCAGAGTGAGAAGTAACTTAGAATCCTTTTTGTAGTATTTTATTTTTTCATGGCAGGATAACGTTCTAGTGTACTTGTAGAGAGTTACTTGTACACAATCCCTGGTGCTGAACAAAAAGATTACGTATTTTTTGAAAAAAGGTTCGCACACTCCTTTGAATTTTTTCTTCTTTAAGTTATTTTTTCTTCTTTTTATTCATTCATTCATTGGCAATGACGTTTCGACCTCTCTGTCTTCCTCAGATTCACCTTTAAGGTGTTTAGGATAACGTTCTAGAGAATCTGAAGAAGACTGTTGAGGTCGAAACGTTATCCTGCCATGAAAAAAAAAAGGATTCTAAGTGTGCGGACTTCTCACTCTGAAAACTAGTTGGCCTTTGTCCTGCACCTTTCCCTGGGATGTGCACAATCCTCTCCTTCAACTGCAATTAAAGTCCACACCACAGGATAATCCCAATAACTTACAGCAGCATGTGGAGTAACTGTTGTTAGATCATGTGTGAAAAGTATAGTTGTGTTTGGTGGTGAATTGTATTTTCGTAATCTCGTAACAAACGGGTTGTTTTCTGGTCTACCTACTGTGCATTATTAACAGGGGTCATGTCAGGACATTATCGCTATGTTAAACAACTTAAAACGGCCAAATTGTGATGTTTATTCATATTTCAGAAGACCAGTGGGGAACCCAACATTGTTTATCATCACCTAGCAACAACCCCGTCTTCTACTACGAGTCCGAAGCACAAATTTTGAATGCATGAGGATGCGTACTGCATACCATTAGTCTGGTAAAAGTAGAACTAGTAAACATTAAACTTACAGATTGACGGACCTGGTGATAGCCACGGCCACTGTGCAGCTCCAATTATGCTGTGGGAAAAAAAATCCAAAATATGTGCATAGTTAGTTGTTAGGGAAAAAAAGATCATGTCGCAAACATTTACATCCTAGCTCACAGACGGCTATGCACGGTTAGACTACTAGCATAGAGATCCATCTCTTTGCTACTTGGGCTACAAGGGCATTATCTGCTGGTAGAGATTTGTACTAGCAGGATAGTTCTACAGGCTGATCGATGCAAAAGGGAGCGCAGTTAGAGCACCCACTTTGGTGTCCGATCGCTTTTCATAGAGAACAGCCGTAGCCTACGTTCCGTCCAAAAGAGGGTGCCACTCAAATGCTTTTGTATGGGGTGGCCTGGCAGGCTCTATTCAAGTCAGAAAGCATAAAGTCCGAGATGACAAGCAATGCTTACCGATTTACGCTGCGCCTGGAAATCCTTTGGACACGACAAACGACAACATGTATAGGCTAACGAAATGCTCTCACTCTCTCGCCTTCTAATCGAGCCTTGTCGATAATAAAGCCTTCTAAGTTCTAACCCTGCCAAATGCATATAGAACTCGGCCTATCCTATCATATTGATCTAGAATATAAAACTACAATGTAGGCATATTAGATGAACAGGTTACATAATATCTAAACATTTTATTATCTTACCTTTATCCCAGGAACGTCAGTAGCCTACAGTCAGGTCCATTCCGCCAAAAAAAATCAAATTCAAACTGATGTCCCATGATGCAACGCAAACGCTGTAAACGCCCATGCATACAGTAAGGTTACAATAAAATTACAACAATGTCCTTAATTTTCCCACAATGCATTGCCATCTACAGTAAAAATGTGAATACAACACACTGTTGTACAAATTGCTGTACTAAATACATCAATGTCTTACAGTGTACATTTGTACAATGTTTGCAGCAAAATTTCTGCATGTGCCCTGCTCACATGAAAACAGCCTACACACTATTGGCCACAATACTGGCCACCCAGTTTACAGGTGCTTACTGTCTCACTGAGCCTCAGACACTTCTCCCCAGTATGCAAGCACCAGAAAAGGCCAAACAGTTCATTGGTTAGACTAGGCAAGAGGTGCTTTTAACTGAGCCCCACACTGCTGTGTTATTTGTTATACTACATGCCACACACTGCTTTCTATAGACATCGATACTATTAGGTGTACTGTTTTCGGAAAGGGCTGCTGCACTCGATTAAACATGTCTGCCTAAAGACGATAGCATTATGGCAGCACACGCATGGCACTAACCTTAATAGCACAGCTAAGATAGCCTATCCTAACACATTAAAAACTTAAACACAATGGCACGTTAACCTTAATTTGACCAATATCAATTTTTCTTGATTTATTTTCTCAATAGTGCATGTCATGCACAAGTCTTAGTGCATGTTTTCTGCCAAAGTTGGGATAAGTCCGTTAGCATTTTGGGCTAAAGTTTGCATTAACGCAACTGGCTAGCATACCATGGATCATTTCCTAGGTGTTTTACATGTATAAATAAACGTACACCCATCTTGATCCTAGTAGATGCTACCATAACTAACCAGATTATTTTATACGTTTTGCCAACTATGTTTATATGGTATTAAAAACATGCAAAGCTTAGTACTTCAACTTACCTTGAAATTTCACCGCAGGTTAGATCCACAACGTGCCCAAAGTGAATGGTTTCGTTTTAGTCTGTAGATGTTCGGCAATTTCCGTGTCAACATCTTTGGGGAACCTGTCCCATTAGACTGCTGAGATATACACAGCGTTTATAGTCACGAGAAAATGCTTTATTAAGTGCCGTGCATTTTAACGCAATCTCATGAGATGACGTTTGTTTGACGACAGTATAAACAGAAAAAAGTCACATGGAATCTGATTTGTCCAGATCATATCCAGGCCTCTTTCATATGTGGTCATAAATCAGATACGTATCAGATATGTGTTAATGTGATGGCAGTCTAAACAGACAGATCGGATGTTCCCTACCAGTACGTCTCATACAACATTAATTGGGAGTTTTTCTGCACCAACACACAAGTTAGAAGGAGAGAAGTGTCCCAGGCTCTCCAACTCTCCATAGCCTGCACACCGCAGGGGAAACCAGGACGGATTTCAGTAATATTAACGTTATCCATTTAGGAATATATGAGTAGGGTGGCGGAGAAATGCTTTTTGTTTAATTCCCTCAAGATTAATTTATGTCTATTCCGCGGACAACCACATAACCGTTCATCTTCACCGTTTTGACAGTGATGTTTCAGATTGCCCCTCATGCATGTAATGCAGGTGACATGCTTTCACTTTCACCAATCCTCAAACTTTATTTTTTTTCCCCTTCACTTTCTCAAGCATCATTACAGTTAATTTCATTTGCTGGTTGATAGCAGGACTTTCATTTTACTGACAAAGTCATTTGATGATGAGAGAGATGGGTCGTTTATTCAAATAGCCAAGTTCTAGATCTGTAAATACTGCTTGGGAATTCTCTCTCCGTTACACCTCTGTCTTGCCACCTCTCACTCGTACAACGCTATAGCGCTCTGCTTCATTTCTCTTCATTCACAGGAGATTTACAACACTTGCAGGCGGTCATGAACCACTTTAGAAAGACGGTTGTTCGGGGGTGGTGCCTGAAGTTTGTTAAGGAGTAGCCTTCTACTTAGTCATCATCATTATAATGGAAATAAGCATAGAAATTATTTAAAGGCTGCAATAACATCCAGGTTCTGGCCACCTCTATTTTGAGTGTGCCTTTGGTCGGGGCGGGCATATCTGATCTGCAGTGTAAACGTACCCTAAATGCCGTCTTCCCATCCAGTAGAAGGCCATCAAAGATTTGGCCTTCTGGGTTGAACAAAGGAAGACCTCTACAACTAGTAGTAGCAGTACTAGTCCAAACTGAGCTGAATGAAAGGGAGACCTCTGATGTTGGTGGCTATATGAATAAATGAAATGCAGAGAACATGAAAAACATTGGAACACTATTCTTTGAGCTGAAAAAAGGGGGACATCTCTGGTGTCAGATGCTACAGTTTATACACTGCTACCACTACTATTGCTACTTGAGCTGAACAAGAGGGAAACCTCTCCGGGGGGGGGGGGGGCAAAAAAGTCATTTACAAACAGGCAACTTCAGTGATGGTAGTATGCTCTCAGCTGACCACATGCACTGGTGGTTGAGTGCGAGAACACCCATTATTAGTGTCAAAATTCAGTCCAGAAAGCTAAATCTGTGAAGATGACGTGGACGAGAGCACCCATTATCAGTGTCAGAATTCGGCTCAGAAAGCCAAATCTGTGAAGATGATGTGGACGAGTGCGAGAGCACCCATTATCAGTGTCAGAATTCAGCCCAGAGAGCCAAATTTGTGAGGTTGATGTGGACGAATGCAAAAGCAACCCATTATCAGTGTAGAATTCAGTCCAGAAAGCCAAATCTGTGAAGATGACGTGGACGAGTGCGAGAGCAACCCATTACCAGTGTCAGAATTCGGTCCAGAAAGCCAAATCTGTGAAGATGATGTGGACGAGAGCACCCATTATCAGTGTCAGAATTCAGCTCAGAAAGCTAAATCTGTGAAGATGATGTGGACGAGTACGAGAGCACCCATTACCAGTGTCAGAATTCAGTCCAGAAAGCCAAATCTGTGAAGATGACGTTGGCGAGTGCAAGAGCACCCATTATCAGTGTCAGAATTCAATTCAATTTTATTTGTAGAGCGCTCAAATACAGTGCATTGTCTCAGCCTAGAAAGCCAAATCTGTGAAGATGACGTGGACAAGTGCGAGAGCACCCATTATCAGTGTCAGAATTCAGCCCAGAAAGCCAAATCTGTGAAGATGACGTGGACGAATGCGAAAGCAACCCATCATCATTATCAGTGTCAGAATTCAGTCCAGAAAGCCAAATCTGAAGATGACGTGGACAAATGTGAGAACACCCATTATCAGTCAGAATTCAGCCCAGAAAGCCAAATCTGTGAAGATAACGCGGACGAATGCGAAAGCAACCCATCATCATTATAAGTGTCAGAATTCAGTCCAGAAAGCCCAATCTGTGAAGAAAACGTGGACGAATGTGAGAACACCCATTATCCCAGTCTCCCCCACCTTCAGCAGTCATGGGCAGTATAGTCGGTAGATGCACAGTCGGCACATGTATTAGGACAGTTTGATTTTGAGGCAGTCTGGGCAGCAAGACAGGGGTCTTTCTTGGCAGACTGGGCCCAATAGGTCGCTTCCGTGGCTTTGGCACTGGCTGGCATTGAGGCTGCTGTTGTAGTGGTTGTCGTTGAGGCTGCTGTTGTAGTGGTTGTCGTTGAGGCTGCTGTTGAGACTCCTGCTGAGGCTGCTGTTGTGGGTGCTGTTGAGACTCCTGCTGAGGCTGCTGTTGTAGTGGTTGTCGTTGCTGTTGGGATTGTGGCAGCTGGCATCTCTGCTGACCTGATTCTAAGATTCAAAGTTGAAGTTAATTTAATATACCCCATGACAGTGTACACATGAAGGACTCCAAAACATTTTGGTATCAATGAACTTATTTCACACTTGGACATTCTGGGATTCAAAATCATTCCATGATAGTAAACTCAACATTTTATCATTGAAATGCATTGAATTTATCCATGTTTCTGGTAATATGTAAAACATACCAGTATGTAAATCTCCTTTCTTTCTAATAATGCACATGGGAAGCCCAGAAATTGTGAATTCTGGAATTATAGATAGAGTCTTTTAGAATATTCATGCTCTAAAATGTAAAACCAATTTCATTTATTTGAGACTTCCCAATTTGTGGGCTTCAGGTGTGAATTATTTGAAAGAAAGTGAATTTAAGATCGGAATTAAATCTTATCACCCATTTTTTCAAGTCAGTAAACTCAGAGACTAAATTCAATGGATTTCAATGATGGAATGTTCACTTTACTACCATGGAATGGTTTTACAATCTCAGAATATTCATGTGTCAAATAAGCCGCTAGACAGCATTTAGGTCAAATGAATCATCTATTCAGTTATGTACGATTAAGCAATATCACACAAGTGGGAGTGATGTTATTGGAAGAATATCTTCACTGGGTGTTGTTCGCCGTTTGAACGAAGCCGCAGGCTGAGTGCATTAGGCAACCACACACAGTGAAGATATTCTTCCAATAACATCAGGACCACGAGTGTGATATTGCTTTTATTAAACAATTTAATTGCCAACATTTGAACACACCATAGGTTTTTAAGTATTTTTTTTTATTGTTAGTGTTTGTCAGTGTTTTCAATTCTTCCGCTGAAAGTAGTCCCGTTTCAGCTATGAATGAACAGGTTTTTTTAGATCGGTTGTCACTACTTGTAAATATTAATTTGGACATTCCCCTGAATTGAGCAACCAGTTAGATATGAAGACATTTGTTCCTCCCTGTCCGAGCTGACACACAGTTGCTGGTCTGATTTTTTGCTTGACTTGGGCGTTTCATGTTGGTTCTCTAAAATGTGACTCCAGCGCTTTCTGCTCTCCAGCGTCGGGCGCCAGTAGCTGGCAAGAGAGCTCTCCGACCTAAAAATAATAATAACAAAATACGTTTTTTTAAAATAATAATAACAATGAAATAAATAGGCTATGCGATTACATGTGTTTTTAATAACAGGCCTATTGAAATGCGCTTACGTGTGGCCGCTCACCGTCATGATCTCTCTTGCTGCCAGTCCTGCGTCTGACAACATCTGTATTGCTGTGGCTCTCAGACTGTGATTGGTGTAGCGCACCGTTGTCCCAGCTTCCAGGCTCAGTCTAGGCAACATCTGACCAAGTTGATTCACGCCAAGTGGGACAGAGGTGTACCAGATGTTATCGGACACTACGCGCTTTGGCTGAAGGTATAGGGCTTTTGCACCTGACGGTATTTTATTCAGGTAGTTTGTCAGAGCCGCCACTGGACAGAGAGGATTCCCCTTCTCCTCATACATTGCTCCTCTAAAGTTATCCTTGGCTCGCTCCTGTGGGTCTTTGTGGTTTTTTGTTTGTTCATTGAAGGCCATGGTGTAGTACTGGCAGTTGTTTTCGTCGGTCTTGAGAACGAATGAGTCAGGCTTCAAATCGCGGTTTCCCTCGCAGCCCCGGTGTCCGAAGTGAAGCTGAATATCAAACCATACTTTATACAGAAGGCCTTTGGGGTTAGTAGGTTGCAGAGCAGGAGATGTCCGGAGGGTGTTGAGATCCGCTGGTGATATTGCGGGATGATGGTTTGACTGGTCTCTCCCGGCTCTCCTGATCTGTTTCAAAACGCCCTTGAAAACATTGTTGGCCGCGGTGAACTCGGTGTCCTGCATCAGGTTCCAGGCACGGCTGAAGGGGGGCTCATTTATGTAACGGTTGAGCCCAGCCTGCAGTCCTGCGAAGCTGGCGATACCGTACATTTCACCTTTTGATGTACGAATGGTGCCATAAAAGGATCTTAAAATTGGGGCCAGTTCGGACTTTAAGATGGTATTAAAATCTACGAATTTGTTTTGCTCGTTAAGCCAAGTTAGAAAACACTTTACAGCCCACAATGTCTGTCTTACGGTGTTCTTTTCGTGTCTGCTTTTTTCGATGTTGTCCAGCTCCTTGGGGCTTAATGGGACGCACCGGGTGACTGATGGAGTTGGCTTAACCCTCGTCTGCTCTCTCTCATCCTGATCTGACTCATATTTTAGATCAAACGTTATATTAAATATTTCATCTGACATTTTCGTCTTTTCGCTTTAGCTATCGATACTTTTCGCTTTCTAGGAACAGAGTGGAATGTTGATGCTTAATTTGTAACCGTTACTTCAAAGGCCATGGAACCCTCTCGTTACATTGTATCACATTGTATCAGAACATACATCATTGGCGGAGTGATTATTAGCTGTAAAAAGTCACCAGTGATGTTCCTGCCAAATATCATCACTCATAGGGACGCTTGGAATGCCTCCTGTCCAATCAGAAATTCAGAAATAGCTTGACCGGACTTAATTGTTGTATAATTAAACGATAGATGATGATGCACTTTCAGGATATCCATAAACAACCCCAATCTCACTCTCTCTATTTCGTCTACATATGTAATTAAAATGCTTTCAAGTGCTTAAGCAGGTATCACACAAAGCAGAGTGGATATTACAGATTTAGATATCCAAATGTTGTAGTTCATGCAAATGTTGTTATCTGGATAATACAATGTTTTGGTATCTAAAGTATCAAAGTATCTTACCTTTCTGTCTTTGTAAAAATTCTTTCATAACCTAATTTCATGGTAGCGATGAAATCTGGTTACCTCACTCACGTCAGATGTAGCGCTACGCGTGAACATCTGATCCTCAGCGATAGACGAGTTATTTCAGGAGCCAGAAATCCTTGAATCTAACTGGACAAACAGCTTGTCCATCAATTTAATTGACGTACACTTCAGCCAACCACATCGAAACCAACCAATGACGCTGGTTACGTTTGTTGGATTGGTTGGATTCAAAACAGTTGCTTCTACGCTACGTCACACCCTCTACAGCAGCCCTGATTGGTCCGGTTAGAGAATATTGGGCTTGAAATCGCTCTGAAGGGCTTCAACATCAGATCGTTGCGCGGAAGTGCCTTACGAAAGTTACGTAGCACACCATCTGACGTGAGTGAGGTAAGAAATCTGGTACTCTGTCCACAAGCTGCACATGGGTCATGACATCTGCTACCCACTTTCCAGAGGCTTTGTCTTTCTTCCCCATAAACAAAATTGGCACATAGCCCAAAGCCTCAAGTTTCCGCACCTGAAAGAGAGAGATGCATTAAATTATACATTATTAAGTAATAGTATGAAATGCTGTTTGTGGTGTAACCTAAATGAGTATGTGTTGTTGTTAGGTTTCTGGGTCACTAGGGGGCGACCTCAGGTTAATATATAAAATGTAATGACGTTGTTCAGACACATTCGGATATTCAGTAAAGCTCTTGAAATGAGGACCACGTCGTGTTTATTGTCTTAAACAACTCCACATGGTGTCAGAAGTGGCCACATTGAGCTACGGATATTAATGCCCCGATCCCGAAGGAGAGGACCGAAAAGAAAGAAAAGAGGGAGAAATATGGAGCAAGATCAAGCACGAGCACAAGCACCTGCTGCGCCTGGTGAGCAACAAGTAGCTAACGGCGGGCAAGGAGCAGCTAACGTGATACCCCCCACTGCAACTTTTACCATTAAGCCTCCGGATTTTGCAAAACCACACGAATGGGAGAAATGGATTCGGCGGTTTGAGCGATTCAGACTGGCAAGTAACCTAAACAATTCTTCTGAGGCTAATCAAGTGAACACACTCGTGTATTGCATGGGTGATGAGGCGGACGACGTGCTTCGAGGGCTAGAGCTAACTGGTGAGCAGCGTCAGCAATATGTTGCGGTGAAAGCTGGATTTGATAAATATTTCGTCCCGAAGAAAAATGTAATTTATGAACGGGCCAGGTTTAACAAAAGAGTGCAGCAGCCCACAGAGAGAGCTGTATGTGACCTGTATGTGACCCATATGTGACCTGTCAAGTGGTGCCCTGAGTTAGATTCACTTCAATCTTGTGGTACGGAATTCAACACAACCTTGCTCTGTGTACATGCATCACCTTGCCATCACAAGCAAAAACACAAGAATCTTACTCTCATATAAAGCTATAATGAGATTCGTAAATTGGCATTTAATAGATAGTCTTTTAAGCAAACTTTACCAGGGGTGCCAATTATTATAGAGGGAGCTGTATGAATATTTGTCACATGTTGTTACTACATGTATGTGACATATTCACTTCCTTGTGTCCTTGTTTGGTTGTATGTCATCTAAGGCTATATATATACTGTATTCAAACCAGCTATTCCCAGCTTCACCAACATCAAGGACCTGACAAGGACAACCAACATCACCTCCCTTGTCAAGAAAGCACAGCAAAGCCTTCACTTCTTGCGCAGGATGAGGAGAGCCAGTCTCCCTCCTTCAGCACTCCCCATTGAGAGCATACCTACCAGCAGTCTCTCAGTCTGGTATGGCAGCTGCCTAGGGTTAGTTAGTTAGGTATGTTGCTGACCAGAAAATGTTACAGGGGTGGTGAGAACAGCAGAGAGGATCACAAGATCAGCCCTACCACCCATTCAGGTCATGTCCATCCTGCTGTCAAAGAAGGATCTACATCATCAAAGACACTACCCACCCCTCACACACTCTGTTCACCCTCCTACCATCTGGCAAGCAGTATAGCAGTATGCGCTGCAGGACCACCACACTCAGCAACAGCTTTTTCCCACAGGACATCACACTGCTAAACTCACTCCTGAAAGCAACACACACACACACACACAACCAACCAAAGAGCAACTACGTCTTTGCACATTCCCTACACAAATAAATAAATAAATAAATATTCATCTCCATGCTGCACCATGCACTTTTACCTCATTGCACCTACGGTATAGTAACTCAGTACTATTGCACTCCAGTAACACTGACAGTCTGGAAATGTATGCTCAGTGTCTTGTTTTCTTGTTTGTTGTTTACGTATGTTATTGATATCTATTACTATTACTGATATCTATTCATTATGCTTGATATCTTGATATGTACTTGCGCTTTCTTGCAGACTCCATCACACGCAATGTATTGCGATTCTTGATAATATTGTCAGCCCATTCATAGTCCAGCTTCTCATCGCTTGCCTTCCTCTTTGAGATACTGGCAAAACAGGCGTGGCAAGTCTTCCTATTGGCCTGGTTGGGGACCTCGCAGAAGGGGCAGGGTTTAAATTTCGGCCTTGTCATGATAAAGAATAATCTACAACAGAAAGAAATGCTTAATAAATTCTGAATCTCATTTCTTCCATGTACTTACGTAGGCGGGACGCAATGGCGCCTCGCCTAGGATCGTGAGACAGTTGACCAAAACAAAAAAGGAATGAGGGAGAGAGATATGGAAAAGGGCAAGAGAGAGACAGAGAGATATTTTTTTTAAGAGAGAGAGAGAGCAAAGGGAAAGGAAAATAGGGAGAGAGGATTTCCAAAGTCTGGGTGAGAGAGAGGGGGAGAGAGAGAGAGATGGCAAAAAGGTGGAAGATAATCAAAAGGGAAAGATAGAGACAGAGGAATTTGGCTCTTAAAAGTGCCTTTTGTTTGTTTGAAGTAGAGCTGCTGTAGAGCTGTATAAAGACTGCTAATGAGAATTCTGTTGAGAGGGGACACAACAAAATAATCTTGTTAGTTTTCATTCTGAGATGAGGGATGTCTGGGTGGGATTAAGTTTACAGTATGTAGCTTGGAAAAGATGTTGCATGCTTATATCATACATTCTGCACAACATTTAGTTGCCAATGCAGAAAGTCCACAATAGGCAAAATGAATAATTATAACATGCTAAGACACCACCAAGCTAG
The DNA here is from genome assembly GCA_027497455.2 of Sardinella longiceps. Taxonomy (NCBI): domain Eukaryota; kingdom Metazoa; phylum Chordata; class Actinopteri; order Clupeiformes; family Clupeidae; genus Sardinella; species Sardinella longiceps. The sequence goes on from JAODXP020000027.1 coordinate 12,560,739, forward strand.
CAAGCACAGGTACGACGAACAAACGAACATATTTTTGGGACATAATGTTTTCATTATGGACAAGAAAATGCTTAATAAATTCTGATTCTAACTTTTTCCATGTACTTACCTTGAATCGCGGGACGCAAAGGTGCATGGGATAGGATCGGCGCACAGTCAATGACGTGGCTGCACAAAAATGCGCCAAAATAAATCAGAATAAAAAATATCAAACCTTTATATTTTTTTCCTTATGAAAAAAATATTACAAATTGTTATGAATCAGGAGAAATGTCGAAAAAATATGTAAATACAGACTTTATATTTTAATACGTAATTTCCCATAATGCCACTCTTTCAGTTCAATATTAACAATTATTAATGCCATAAAACACAACATTTAAAGACATCAGGTGGTATTCAAAGATATGTCATTTGATTTTTTTGCTCCAACTTTATTTTAGCAAAGTCCAAGAAAATGTATTTCATTGTCTTTATTGGGATGGTTTTAAACAATACAAAAAAATAAGCATTAGACACATTTCTACAGTGGACTAAAAGTATTTCACACGCGAAAGATTCCAAGGAATAAAGAAGCTTGGATATTCCGGTTTAATTTTTCTCGGCCTAGTTTATGCGATTGACATAAACGCGATCGATACAGCTGCTGCAAACCACTGTTTAACTTACAGTAAATTGATTCTTCGTAATCTCTCTTGTAAAGTGAGGTTAACAAAATATTAATGCAAAAGTTTAATATGCGCACAGCCGGTACAATGAGGGCTGTTTTTGAAGGTAGGCGGCAAATCTGCTGCGGAGTGACGTGAGACGGTAGCCTAGTCAAGTTATCGTCAGTATTTTGAGCTGTCAGTGTGGTTGATTTTATAAAGAACTGATGGAGCAGTTTAATGAAAGTAACATTACAACAAAAGGCCATATGGTAGATTTGAAGCAACGGGCAGTGTGCAGAACTGCAGAAAAGTGTGCATGGGATTTGAGTTTTTTTGGGATGTGGTCGATCTTTTCGACCTTGTCATCTCAAATGCAGCTCGCAAGGCGAAAAAGGTTGGGCACCCCTGAATTAGTGCATATACATTTCTGCTAATTTAAAGGAATGTTCAACCTTTTAATAAAAATTGGTTATCCACCTTCTCACCTACAGTTACATATGTGAGTAGAATAATTTTGTTCTCAGTGCATACTTTTTCCTTGTCCGGCAACCCCAATTTTAGCTTTATTTTAGCTGTAGCTTAGCACAGTTCCTGGAATGTAAAGCAGACCATTTTCGTAATGGCATTCCATAATTCGTAATGCTACATGTGCTACATGCTGCTTCCCCAGTAACATTTTTTGGTTCCGGGAACATTCCGGGAAGGTTTTCTGTCTGGCATGAGAACGTTCCCTGAAAGTAGTTTTGGTTGTCTGAAGGGGCACCAGGAAAGTTTTTTAAACGGAACTAGAACGTTAGCTGCTGGTTTGCATTTCTGGTTAGGCGAACGTTCCCGCAATGTTATTCTAACGTGCCATTTTGTGAGAAAATTATAAATTAAAAAAATAATTAGATGATGCATGAATCAAGCGGGGATTAATCACATGCTCGCATGACACACAGGTGCGATACCGCTAGACTACGCAGTTATTTGAATTGCAATGGGAAAAAAAACATAGCTCTAATACATCCCTAATAGCGAGTCATAAAATTAAGATCTAATTAAGCCTAAATCTATTATCATAAACAGTCAAAATCTATTTGTTTAATGATAATTTACACATAATATCTATCAGATTGTAATTTAAATACAATTCAAAAAAAGAACCACAAGGGAACGTTTTCGGAAGGTCACAAAGTTACCACGCTGTAACATTAGAGTTTTAACGTTTTCCGAACCAAAATAGGATAACGTTCTTAAAATAACCATAGGAGAACCAGGAGGGAACGTTAGTTAAGGTTCCCATAACGTTCCGTGTTTGCTGGGTTGTGCCCCAGCACACAGTCCAGCACACACTACTTCCCACTATTCATTAATTAGCTGCAGGTGCTCAGCCCCATAGATACAGATGGCAAGTCTGACCACGCCTACAAATGTAGCTCCGCCATGGGGGAAGCAGAGAAAAATAGTCCCTCATGGGGGAAGAAGCAGGGTCACACAGTGTAGAAGTCAATGAGATGCTAAGCTAGAAGTTACACTGAGCACCATCTACAAGGACCTTGACACATTTTTGAGGGCAATGGCTTAAGGTAGTAATGATGTGCAGATGGTCCAATGTGAATTCTGAACTTGACACACCTCCAAACGCGACACTGAGGACAATTTAGTTGATGCTTGTTAGCTTCATTAGCTTGCTAACTAGCCAACCTCATTCATCACTATAGTAAATGTAGCTAACTTTAGCTTGCTAAGCAGAGCTAATCAGACTTGTGACTGAAAGTTGCTTCAGTTATGACAGTTAGGGGACAGCTCATGACATTTCTGTCAGTGTTACTGCAATAAACAAACCATGGAAACCATTTATTTTTTTTGTCTAAACCCAAGCAGGCAAACAGGTCATGATTAGACAAAATACCTAATATTGACTTTGTTCAATTTTACACAGCGATCTATTATTGTTAAGCACCTTTCTCTACCTTGTCCATTCACTATAATGTTAAAGGTGCCATGCCACACCACTACAGGGTATTTAAATTGTTCTTTGAGGTCTACAAATACGGTATGTGACTTCACTTGGACTGAGAACGGTCCAAGGAGACCGCAATGACATCGTTTGAGCTGTGTGAAGCTGGCCCCCCCTCAAACCCAAAATGCTGAAATAACACTGCAGTTCGTTTGTGCTGCAAATATTTTCGTTTGTGCTATTAACACTTTTGAGTAATTTAAAAATACATTTTCGGACATGTGACGTCACACAGCCCCCCTCCATGTCCAAATCACTCCAAACCACTCCAAACAGTCTCTATCGGCACATGCCTGAGGCTGCCCACCCTCCTCAAACCCAAAATGCTGAAAAAACACTATTTGTTTGTATTGAAAATGTGTTTCTAAATTACTCAAAAGCTTTAATAGCACAAACGAAAATATTTACAGCACAAACGCAGCACAAACGAACTGCAGTGTTATTTCAGCATTTTGGGTTTGAGGGGGGGCAGCTTCACACAGGTGATCGTTTGCAGCCTGTAGGAATAGCCTACAAAATAGCCTATAAAATTTCGTGTGGTTCTTCGGTTTTTTTTTCCACTGTAACAATGGGCTGCGCTCTGATTCGCTGCTGAAGCTTGCCGTTGTAAAGCACATGGACGAATATTTACATTAGTTTTACTTGCGAATTGCGAGGTACGAAAAAAAAAACTTGGAATATTATCATGAAACCGAGAAAGAGGATATCTGCACCAACCTAGCTTGCAGATTGTAAACGGCCACTTTGCAAAGGTAAGTTTACTACATAGTCAGGATGTCACAGTAGCCAACATAATCAGATATACTTATTGCAAGAGTAGCCGACTGTTAGCCTGCATCCACAGTCAGATTACACTTACCAAGACTGTTGAATTCGCCAAGTTGCCTGTTACCATTTCATGGATATTCCTTCTTTTTTGCGAGTATTTCAAGGGGCGGGCTTTATATTGTCAAATACAGGAGAGCATGGATTGGGCGATAATTCTCCTTAAACTGAATTTACACCGTCGCGCGCAAGCGGCGCGCACCGTTGCGTGACGTCAAAATGACGTGGACCCCCTTGGCGCGCGACGCTTTTCAGGGGAATTTCGCGAGGTCGTGCGCACGACAGATTTTGTAACTCGCCGCGCGCCAGCCCTATGCGCCACTCAGCTGGGCCATTCATAAGCAACTACACCAAGATGCATGAGAGCTTATTTCACCCTCTTCTGCCAAGAAGCATTCATCACCCTGCTATCTGACACATAACCATATCTTCAGCTAATGCATGAACATCTTAAAGCATGGATGAAACGTTTTTAAGACCTTGATTGTTAAGCTAAATTTAACCCAGTCATCCGTCCGTCCTAACATCCCTCACATACGTTTTTACCAACTGAAACATGCCTACAATACTACCAGGGGTTGTATGCAAACACTCACCAGAAACTTGGAAATACTTATCATGGATAAAACGTTTTTAAAACCTTGATTGTTAAGCTAAATTTAGCCCAGTCATCCGTCCGTCCTAACATCCCTCACAACGTCTTTACAAACTGAAACATGCCTACAATACTATCAGGGGTTGTATGCAAACACTCACCAGAAACTTGGAGATACTTATCATGTTTATTTAATCCATAAATTTTATCCACAACTAAGTACAGTCAAACAAAGCAAGCACAGGGTTAACTCACTGCCTGTAAGTTACTGTAGCCTATGCGATTTCGCTGTACAGCGCCATCTGCTGTTTGGGAGAATAATGCCAAAACGGCGCTTCTGTCGAATTTGGTCGTGCGGCGGGTATAAAGAGTTCGTACGAACATGTGACGTCACCGATGGCGCGCGCACCAGCAGACACGGCGAGTATGTTGCCACCTTTAGTCAGCCAATGGCTGTAACGTGGTCTATACTACGTAGCACTGACCATGGATTCAAATTGACCTAATTTCTCTGCATATTTCTTTTAATGGTCTATTGCCTATTGCGAAGACAGTATTACATTTTCACATGCACCGTGTAACTCGAGGTCATATATAACTATTCTATACCAAAAGCAACAGGTAAAAACGGCTTTGTGTGGCGGGGCACCTTTAATTTGGCCTCTGTTTTCCCCCACGCTGACTCCACCCTAGCATTTTGTGGGCGTGCCCGGACTTGCCGTCTGTATCTATGCAAGCAGCACAAAATGCCTACTGGCGACATGACCAGAACCTAATTATGACTGCCGCTGCGTAGCAAGCGTAGCGGTCGTATAATGATTGTCAAAGTTGTTTTTTTTTTTTTTTTTTTTCCCGTCATCTACTTCCTGAATTTTTGGTCAACGAATTCGGGGACACCGTAACACCGGGGCACATGAAACTTGACTTTTATGGAAAAATTTCGTTTGTTCGTTTCGTTCGTTTATTTTTTCCTAAAAAAATACCTGACCCGTGACATTGAGGATGATGAAATGTTTATGGAATGACCCCACATCAACTTAGCTTATAACCATCATTTGTGATTTGCACCCCCATGGTAAAAAATTAAAATGCAATATTATACTGCTTTAATTGCCCCTATCTTTACATCAGATGTTCTAAACTGCACCAAATTTAATGTGTATGATGAACCTGACATCTTGTGGGAATATGTCAAGTTTTGTGGAATTTCTTTCATGGGGGGCTATAAAATAAATGAATTTATATGTACATTTAATGACGGTACAACCATTGACCTGTAGATGGTGCTATTACGTGAATGTTTACTGGGTTATAAAATTCAAATGATCATTTACATCATATATGCTCTATGGCAAGCCGTTCAGGAAAAAAACCTTGAATATTTTGAATGAAACTGAATATATTGAATGAAAGAAAACCTTGCATATATTGAACGAAGTCCCGAATATATTGAATGAAACTCTGAATATATACTGAATGAAAGAAAACCTTGAATATATTGAATGAAACTCCGAATATATTGAATGAAGTCCCGAACATATTGAATGAAACTCCGAATATATTGAATGAAACTCCGAATATATTGAATGAAGTCCCGAATATATTGAATGAAATTCCGAATATATTGAATGAAGTCCCGAATATATTGAATGAAACTCCGAATATATAATATAATCCCGAATATATTGAATGAAACCCCGAATATATTGAATGACGTCCCGAATATATTGAATAGATACAGATGGCAAGTCTGACCACGCCCACAAATATAGCTCCGCTCTGGGGGAATTAGAGAAAAATAGTCCCATCTGTGGGAAAGAGCAGGCTCACACAGTGGGGAAGTCAATGAGATGCTAAAGTGCTAAAGTCCTTGTAACTTCTAGTTACACTGCGCACCATCTACAAGGACTTTGGCACATTTTTGAGGGCAATGCCTTAAGGTAGTAATGATGCTCAGATTGTCTGATGTGAAATCTGAACTTGACACCCCTCCAAACGTGATACTGGGGACAATTTAATTGATGCTTCTTAGCTTCATTAGCTTGCTAACTAGCCAACTTCATTCATCACCATAGTAAATGTAGCTAACTTTAGCTTGCTAAACTGAGCTAATCAGACTTGTGATTGAAAGTTGCTTTACTTTTGACAGGAGCAGAGACAGCGCATGACATTTCTGTCAGTGTTACTGGAATAATCAAATCATGGAAAATTTATTTTAGTCTAAACCCAAGCAGGCAAACAGGTCATAATGAGACAAACCATCTAATATGGACTTAATTCAATTTTACCAAGCGATCTATTATTGTTAAGCAACTTTCTCTACCTTGTCCATTCACCATAATGTTAAATTGACCTCTGTTATCCCCATGGAGGTATTAATAAACCTGGAGAAACATGCCAAGTCCCGCCTCCCATTCATTCCAATGTGGAATGCTAGGCTAGTGAATTCATCCAAAATTGAACAAAATTTTCAGTTGTCAAGATGGCGTTTCATGGAGCTCACTTCCGACTCCATTTCATTAGGCCAATGAGGGCCCATGTTACTAATGGAGATGAGGGCGGCACCAGGCGGCACACACCTGATGTGCAGGGCCGGATTAACATGTCAAAGGACCCTGGGCACATTTTTTCGATGGGCCCCCCATAGCTTGATAGTATATGCAGGGGGGGGGGGGGGGTGTATGGGATGTTTTTTTTTTTTTTCTTTCGTTCTCCAGTCTGCGCATGAGTTCGGTAAAGGCTTTGCGGACTTTTGAATGTAATGGGAAGCAAGCACTGACCTTACAATGTGAGAAGTTGACAATGTCTCTCTCTATCTCTCTCTCCCGGACCTCTGGCTGAATGTTATGCATAACGGTGAACTGGCACTTATTAATTTCGGTGAATATGCTACTTGCGCGAAATCCTCAATAAAGTTTACATCATGCGCAGCATGATCGGAATAGCCTGGTTAAAGCAATATCTAGGAGAGAGGTTGACCTAGGGAGAGCCGCGCATTATCTTACTATCTGGAGCTACAGTAGGCCTATGTTTGGCTTTATTGAAGTAGGCTGAAACCGAAACAAGCAAGCGGCCACATTTTCAGTGGCATTGTAACGGAGTGTGTCCGGCGGGTGGTAGACTCAAGGCATGGAAACGGAATAATGCAGACGTCTTTCTTTTATTTTATATTATGCCACCGGCGGGGTGCATAACATAACAAATTAACAAACAAACTAAACAAACAAAACACTGATCAAACTGAAAATAATCAGGGGCAAGGCCCACAAACTAGGCAATATAACATACCATCATTAGATCCTCTCGCGTCAGAGGCAAACCCCGACTGTTACGCACGGTAACTATCGGTCACAACCAAATCATGGTTTACAATCAATTAAGACATTGATTTATGTTTACAACCTATACATTGCAACTGCGCAAGCATACCGTGCCCCTTTATCATCAGAGAACATAATAACAGCATGCCAATAAGGCAATAACACAAAAAGAAAAGATGATCAAAAACACCCCTGTAACAAGCGCTTAGCGCGCTCGCAACTCCATAAAAAGGTTCCACCTCCCATAGCTCGGTTTGATCCCCGCTTATGATAACTTTATTTGTCAGTAAAATATTATACTATTGTATTGTCAGAGCCCCCACAGATGTTTGAGTTTGCTGCTTTCATGGGAGCCAGACCTCTCTCTATGGGAGCTCAGCTCCCACTGGCTCCCACCTAACTCGAACCCTGAGTATATGCGTATTTTTAATATTGAAATTTCAAGGCCAATAAATATGACACCTAAGAGACATTCTATTGTCATGAGCCTGAGCAGATATCTATTATATAGGGTAGTCTAAGTTGGCCTATATGGTTTATAATTTTGCATTACCATTTATACCGTTTTAAAAAAGTGTATAGGCCTACTCCCAATAGCTAGAGACCTATTTCCCATTGCTGTGAGAAGTGGCTTTCCAAAAGCTCCTCCAACCAGTAGCCTAGAAAAAATGTTTTAAGAAGGCAATCACAATTATTCCCTTGTTGACATATAATTGTAATGCTTGGTGAAATTATTAAGAATGACTGTCTCTTCCGAATCGTTTCACGGTGACAGAATGAACCACAAACTGCTCCTGGAACGCTTTCATTTTCGTTTAAAGCGGGTGGGTTCGCAAATAGGCGGATAAGTGAGCAGACCGATATGTAAAGCAAAACGCAAGGAGATTTTGAGCTATGGCCTCGTGCGGATCGTGCATGGATGCACTGTGTGTGAGAACGATCACGCACACTATATGGTATACAATACATTTTTGTGGTCTTGACTGGTATTTCACCGTTATTTCAGGCAAGTCAATATAGGACCGATGGGTTGACAATGAAAGGCGGCAGGAGGTGCGTTGTGGATCTCATGTCATGTGTGCGCGACGTCTACCAGCATCCAGAAAAAAATATCATTGACCAACATTAGAGGTGAAAACCTCCAATCAGATTCGTAGTTAATAAATAGAATGAAGTATGGGAGCTTTGTTTTTGTCTTTGAAATCACTCTCTGTCTGAAATAGCGCGGGATTGCGCTATTAACTAACTTAAATTATTGGGAAAGAATCCCTCGAACCTACATGATAATGTTTTTAATTCTTACATTCTCATTTGACAAATTGGTCGTTGCAGTTGGATTTAAGTCCTGCATAATTGTATAATTGTAGCTGTCGCATATACAGTATAGGCTATCTCTATAACAGAACTTTCCGAACATCCTTCTTTAGGCTGTGTTTAAGCATGTCCGAGTGTACGCACCGCGCAGATTTATTTTCTGATTATAGGCTTTGGATATGGGCCTATTCTGTATTCTGTCAGTGTCAAAGTCCAAATTCAACTTGAGCAGTGTGTGAGCGAGTGGAGAGAGCTGTGCGCCAATGATCAAACCTCAAAAGCATCACGCAACCAAACCATCACGCAAATCTATATTTACAAGCCTTAATATGGCATATGATTAGGCTTAGCCTAAACATATTTTAGTTGAATCCATTGTCAATCATATGATGTAGCCTATGTTTTGAATGACCTCGAATTCGTGAGCCTATCATGCCAGATTGAAGAGCTCCGTGAGCCTTGTCAAGCGACTATTTGATTCTACCGCTCCAAAAAGACGATCGGACCAAACCAACTCATTTGGGAGGGGGGAACTCCCTCAGATGGGAAGACACATCTTATCTGATGTCCCATGCTGAGGTTGCATTCTCATACTCACGTGTTCCTTTATGCTCATATTTCAGACAACTTTAGGAGAATAAATAATTGTTCAATATTAATTTTCGTCTTAAGTAATGCTGGGGCAGAAAGGACCCCTTGAAATTGATGGACCCTGGGCCCCCGCCCATAAAAACCATACATTAATCCGGCCCTGCTGATGTGCACAGGGAGCTCGTTAGGATGAGCTGAAAGTGTAGCATTAACCAATCAGCATATGTCAAATGGAGTCGGATATGATGTCATTTCTGGAAAATGGCGACGAGGAAGTGCAATGCTAATTGGCACAGCTAACCAGCCAAATCCTGACCCCCTGGTTATCCCCCACGCTGACTCCACCCTCGCATTTTGGGGGCGTTAACCATACTTGCCGTCTGTATCTATGAAACTCCGAATATATTGAATGAAACTTGCCTCATCTGAGGCCTCACCACCCAAGCGGTACTGCCTGGTCATGGGCATTTCCATACTGGTGACACACATAAGATGGCCGCTGGCACTGAAATGAAATTATTAATAAAACTATAATTTATTTAATATTTTTGCCTCATTTACTCATTCACTCCACCCAAGCGGTACTGCCTGGTCACAGGCATTTCCATACTTGTGACACACATAAGATGGCCGCCGGCACTGACCTCGGATGAGGCAAGTTTCATTCAATAATTCGGGACTTCATTCAATATATTCGGGGTTTCATTCAATATATTCAGGACTTCATTCAATATATTCGGAGTTTCATTCAATATATTCGGGACTTCATTCAATATATTCAGAGTTTCATTCAATATATTCGGAGTTTCATTCAATATATTTGGGACTTCATTCAATATATTCAAGGTTTTCTTTCATTCAATATATTCAGAGTTTCATTCAATATATTCAGGACTTCATTCAATATATTCAAGGTTTTTTCGTGAATGGCTTGCCATAGTGCTCATATAGCCTATAACTACTGTACATACACACAAGCACACATGCGCACGGGTACACACACACACACACACACTACATACTGTACACACAAGCACACATGAGCACGGGTACACACACACACACACACACTCTTATACTTGTACACAAAAGCAAACTCACTCATGCAGACACACATTTATAACATGAGAGAGATACAAACAAGTTGACAGGCATCATATATATGCAGAGAATGTGCAGAACTGAGCGGCGGTCATATTTTGTACCGCCATGCGGTACATCTAGTTAATAAATGGACTACAGGTGCTCTACCTGACTCAAGGTTAATTGAGCCCCACACTACTCCTGTGATATGTGTCATGTACTGCATGCTACACGCTGCTTTCTACTGAGATCAGTATATGAGTAGTACGTAGCAGTCAAGTAGTAGGCGTTTTCTGAAACAGCCAGTAACCCTCTGGCTACTTTACTTTCCTGCACCTATGCTAAGCTAAAGGTAAAATTGGGTTTGCCAGACTAGGAAAACGCATGCCCTGAGACCAAAATAGTTTTACCACATATGTAACTCCAGAGGGTGAATAACCAATTTTCATAAAGAGGTGGAATATTCCTTGAGCACTACATCCCTGATACAGGCAGCATCATGTTGTGTAACTGCTTTGTTGCAAGATGCATTGGGGCACCTAGAAGTTTCATGGCCATTCTATCAAATACTAAGGAAGTGTATGTAAACAATTGGACTGATGTACTGTCATCTCATCTATAAAATAGTTTTTAAAGTATTCTGACATTTAACAGTATAATACATAGGAGCCAAATTAAGCTAATTATGAATTCTAATTTTCTTTCTTTATTATATCAGTGTGTGAGTGTGTTTCTGTGTGAATGAGTGAGTGAGTGGGTGATATGTCTAAAGGACAAAAGATGGCATCCTGTCCAAGGGGAAGGCCTTAAAGAGCAGAGGTCACAGGATCTGGGCATGGCTGAGAGGGCAAACAATCCTTTGACCGTGTGTGCTGCTCCGTGTTATACTAAAAGACTCTTGTTTGTTTATTTATTTCTTTTTCAAATACTTACCTGTAAAGCAACCTACAACTGTGACAATAAATGGTCTCAGGGACCAACTTGGAACTACCATCTCTCCTCATCTTTCAACTGCACGCATCAAAGTCAAAAACCAAAGGCAAAAAGGGCTACTACAATACATACAAATGTGATAATAATGACTAACCTGAAACAGACAGTAAAGACAAGAAAATGTTGTGTTTCACTCTTGAGGTGTATGCAAACATATAAGGTTTCAGTTGTAGGTTTATGATCAGTTTATTGTTCAACCACATGAGGGCAGTGTTGCTTTATTTTTCACTGACAGGTTGAGTTTCATCTTTGGTTCTTGTTTTTTTTTTTTAGTGGAATGTAGACATTTGTAATCTCCCTATTTATAATATGTCCTTAGAATTGTATTACATTGTATATGAAGGGCAAAATGGTAACCTCATGTAAACCAACGATCACCCCTTGATACCAGAACCTATGCATTAGATGTGCACACAGACAGCAATAGGAAAAAAAACCCACCCCCAACTCACTTTAGTTGGAAAAATGGCAGTGATCCATGTTGAACAGTTATTTTAAATAAAATAAATTGTCCCCTTGGATGTAATTATTGATTTCTTTTGGTATCGTTAATGAGAACAAATGATGGTGTCAGCCTAGATGAGCTGACTCTTCAGACAGGAGAATCGTGGCAGCACACACAATTAATAAACAAGCAGTGAAATTATGCAGGCTGTGTAATTTGGCGGGGTTTCCGATGTTCGGTTTCCTCATGCTTGTGGGTTTTTCTTTTTTTAATCCTTGCATTGAATCATTCCCTTGCCAGGACAAAGGCTTATTAGGACATAGACAGCAGCTGTGGCTACATCCCATGTCAAATGACTCAGTTAGGTAACACATCCTCCAGACACATGGTACATGCTGCATATTGGTTTACAGTAACATTGCTGCAATAGTTTGGTACACACACATAGTCTGGGCCACCAAAACTGGGATCACAGAAAACATGTAAATCATGTAGTGAGACCCCCCCACTCTCTCTCTCTCTCTCTCTCTCTCTCTCTCTCTCTCTCTCTCTCTCTCTCTCTCTCTCTCTCTCTCTCTCCCTCTCTCTCTCTCTTTCAAGCAGCTTCTTACTTATTTTTGTCCCCCTAAGATCAAACAAAATGATGCAACAACTTTGCAACAGGGGCTCCCCCAAAACACCAACTGAACAAACACACCGAGTCATGAGGGGCCTTTGAAAAGCTCAGCAGGCTATCAGAGCCCCTTCTCAGCTTACTCCTATGTGTGTGTGTGTGTGTGTGTGTGTGTGTGTGTGTGTGTGTGTGTGTGTGTGTGTGTGTGTGTGTTTGTCTGGATGTGGGTTAGTGTGCACACATGTTTGCATGTAACCAAAAGAGAGATCAGGGGAGAGACAGAGGGAGAGAGAATAGAGGAGAGAGGAAATGGTGGGAAAAGATGGGATGAGGGGGGGTTGTGGCAGAAACAGAGAGGGTTCTGCTCTTTATTCACGTGGGTAATCGGGCTGGTGGCCCTAACGAGGCTGTCATATTGGCCCTGTAATGAGCAGAGAAAAGATGAATGTAAAAGTGCTCCCATTACTGCTTTCATCTTCCTGTTCATTAGCTTAGCATAAGGTTACAATCTTCCATTACTCCTTCCCCCCTAACAACACCATCTCTCCCTGAGAAGAGAGGAATTTCACTCAGATACTGTAACATTGCATGCTCTATACACAAGATGGTTCTAGTTCAACACACACACACACACACACACAGAGAGAGAGAGAGAGAGAGAGACACTCATGGTGAGGTGAGAGAGGAGGAGAGAAAGATGAAGAATAAAATAGAGGGAAGATTGGGTCCATTAGGGCAACAAATTAGAGCATTTCAACCAAATGAACACAGTCAACACAATAACAACGCACAGCCACAGCCTTCCCCCTTTTTTTTTTTTTTACGGCATCTCAGGTTTGTCTGGCAGTTTATCCATCACAAGTGTTTGTGTGTGTGTGTGTGTGTGTGTGTGTGTGCGTGTGTGCTGTTTTCTCAGGATGCAGACAGTGAGCCTCACACTGGCACCCTGCCTCAGTTTCCACGGCAACTTTATAATTGTTTTGGAAGCGGTCCAGACACGACTGGATACCAAGGAATTATTGATGTCAAAAAGAAGCATGTATGAGATGAGGAGCTATGGATCCAGCCATATGCTCCCTCGCATATCTCCTGGAAAATATGAAATCATTTTCAATTGGCAACAACAATGAGTCCTTGAGTTTTTTGTCTTTGCTGTGGGATATAACCTATTTAGATTATTTATTATTAATCATAAACTAATCTACATAGGCTATAAGCGTTATGAAGGTCATGTTTTGTTACTATTAAATAATAGGCCTAATGAAATAAAACACAAATTTCATCATTGATATAAGGTAATTATAATAGAGCAACTGAATGTGCAATTGTCACCTAAAAATTATAGTTGCAATGACCAGGCAAATATTTCAGACAATTAAAATTCAAAATTATTTATAATAGCAAGAGATAATTGAATGGGAGAGACATGACCAAAACGGAAAATAAAAATTACACTAAGTGCTGGCGCAGTTTGAAAGAGCTAGTTGTTTCCTTATTCCACATCTGAATGAACTGTGTAGATGTTTTATTTTCTTAATTGTGATTGCACAGCACGGTCATCCCTGGTTTTCTGCACGAGTAATGGCATGCTTAAGTGGAACAGTCTACAGCTTTGACTAAGCATCCTTACGCTGTACACTCTCTGAGGTATGGCCGGTGGGTGACATTATAGTGTCTGTATGTAATTTACCTCTCCTGAGTTCACATTAGATGCTGCCTTAGCCACCAAAGCTTTCATTAATATAACTTATAAGACAGTCCCTGGTGGTTTGCCTGCAGAGGTTTCAATCTGCACCACACATGCATTTTGACGCTCTTCTGAATTGCAAACAAATATAGGTCTAAAAATAACATGTTCTAGTAATATAGTATAGTATAGCAATTTTGAAAGCTACATTTTTTGAAAGCTAAACTTTTCACTTGACTCAAAACCCGCATTGTGATAGGACAAGAATTATATTGATTTATAGATGTATCCTAATTTATTTTTTCCTAGACATCACATTAGTGTTTGTTTTTATATTTACATCTCTCTCTCTCTCTCTCTCTCTCTCTCTCTCTCTCTCTCTCTCTCTCTCTCTCTCTCTCCCTGGGTTAATTTATGAGCTGTGAGGAGAGGTGTTTGGGGTGAGAAGTGAGTGAGAGGAGTGTGAAAGCTCTGAATAGAGCGGGGCCAGCAAGGCCGCCTCAAAAGACAACAAACAGCCAAAAGCTGCGGTGCAGCTGCAGAGAGCGGGCAAACGGAGACCCGTGCACATAGGACTCCAACCTCAACATCCAGCCTGGAGATCAAGGCCAGGGCCCTGCTGCAAATAGGGCAGAAGATCCGGGTTCGCATCAGGTTGCAGAAATAAAGAGGTGCAGAGCATTAAGGGGTTGTCAATATGATCCGATACATTGGTGGAAAAAAAGAGACCCTGTTCATAGATAAATAAATAAATAAAATGTTTGAGATGTGAAAGGGTAATTGCAAACGAAGTGGAACGGGTATCGAAATACAACCACAGCCCTACCCACCATGCAGGGCCAAAGCAAACAGTGGATGGAAAGGGAAAGGGGGAGGGAAAAAACGATAACGACAGCAGATCACCTTTGCAGGGTCGCCCGACCAGCACGGAGGGGACCCGCGTGGGGCACAGGAAAGCGTCGGCCTGTGTCGGGACCATGCTGTCAGGCGGCGGTTACCGGCTGTCAGCTGCAGCTAAAAATGATTTTCAGAAAAACGGGGTGAGAAGTTCAGCCAGGCTGCTTTTTCCTCCATAAGACAGAGGGAAAAAACGCTGTCACCATCGCAAGCCTTGTGATGATTTATATGCTCCCCTTTACAAACCTCTCTCTCTCCCTCTCTTCCTTTCCAAGCTCTCCATCAGTCTCTCTCGACCTCGCTTGTCCAGGCTTCCTTCTCGGGGTCTGTTTCTTAGGTTTTCCACTTCCCTCCTGTGAGCTGGACACATGTAAACTTAATGGCGGGTGTCGATTCTTTAATATGACTTACTATACTAATTCTGGTGTCTGCTATGTCTGAAACAGAATGACTTGTGCGGGAAAAAGTAGATTAGTAAACGTGAGTCCATTTTTCAGGGATTTGTTTGTCAATAAATTAATCATTTCTTTTTTTTAATGTTAATTCTTTTGTTGATGAGCATTTAGTCATACAATCATGCACATACACGCACGCACACACACACACACACAAGGAGTCTGTTCTGATTTACTGTGTGAAACGGCAAGAAGAAATTGTCCTTAAAGGCGACCCAATATAATCCCTATAGCTGTCATCATCGTCCCCGTAAAATAGTAGGAGACCCTATTCAGAAATCAACTCTTCCATGGTATAACTGAGGATCATCCTCCATATGACTTCAAAACCCTCTCTCTCTCTTTCACACAGACACACATATACCTAAAGCCTTTCTCTATGTTACGATACAGATGAAGAGAGAGGGAGAGAGAGAAAGCCGTGCAGGACCATCTGCAGACCATGCTCCATCCCTGAACACGGGGGGATCACAAAGGTGTTATTTTTCAAAGCGGGCCTCGTCCACCTCCTGCAGGGCAGCCGCAGCCGCGCTTCAAGGGAAGGTGGGAAAGTTCTGAGGGCCGCGTGGCCCTCCCCGTCGCCTGCCTGCTCAGGGGCTGCCCTTTGAGGGGGTCATAACTGTGGCCTGTATAACATGGCTTACCGCTGACGGCGGTTGGTCACAGTTGATGAAGCCTTTTAAAAGGAAGCCCTCTTCTCTTTCATGGTTTCTGTTCAGTTTTTTAAAAAAAATACTCCGCCATGAGGACAGCCTGGCTCCCAGACGCCTAACCTTAGGCAAGGGGGCTAGCGGTTATGTGCAATTCAAAGATATTACAGCTAGGGGGCACTGTGGGTCTGTGTTGGACAAATACCCCCCCACACACAAACACACACTCACACACACCATCCTTTCATTCTCCCCCTCCCTAACCAAAAAGCACTCCACGCCTCTTCCATCTGAAAACAGGAAGAAAAAAAAGAAAAAAAAATCCCCTCTCCATTTTAGTTTGAGCCTCTACGCCGACATCGTCTGCACAAAATGAGCGCGTCCTGGCTGCGGCCATGTCCGTGTGCTTGTAAGACATGTTAGTGCTCCTACAAGACTGGGCAGCGGTGCAACATACCACTGGACACTGCACACTACCTGCCGTTTTTTTGGCATGGCATACACTGTCTGCACCTCATAACATGACTCAAGTGTGTTGCAGGTAGAGTAGGTTGTTCTGGACTTCTGGGAGATTTCCCAAGAAAACATGGTGAGAAGCACACCCATCACACAGCTCTACTGGATCAAGAGAAGATGGATTTTTTAATCAAAACAACGTAATTCTATGATATTCTATGCAATAATAGAAAATAAAATCTCATTCAGAGATGTCTATGTATGTAAAATTGCACAACCGTTTTTCTCACTTCTATAATCTAGAGAGGGAAAAAAAGAATAAAAAACTGTCCATGAGAGAGCAAAATATTCTCTGTATAAAACAACAGGGGAGACATTTATTAAAGGCACTGATTTACCTTAGGCACGTTGCCACAAAGGATCAATTATATCAATGTGAAACTTATATTTTCTGTTACCTCTGAGTTCATTATTGAATGTACAGATTTATCACAGGAATGAGAATTTTAGCCTGCTATATTAAAATTACAAAAACATTAAAATAAAATGCTAGTAAATTTAATCATTTGACACAATAATGGCCTAATTTTTCCATTTGACCAGAGGGACATGTTTTAAAAAATCTGCATGCTGCATGTTTAAGACAGTGACTACTAAATGAGAAAGACAGTGACTACTAAATGAGTACAATCACCAGTACTTAATTTAAAAACTTCATATTTTATATAATTTCCTATTTATCACAGTGTGCAGGCATATTCATTTGAATAAGTATTCTACTAGCTGGTTATTTTTCTATTGTATATTAGGAGTTATGAGTGGTTGATTGTTGCTAGTACTGTATTTGTCAGATGAAAGAAAATATCATCCACTATCAATTGTATGCAAATTGCAATACACATTTCATCTACAAAAGAGAAGAGGGAAAACATTTTGCAATGAGTCTCAATAATATTTTCAATTTCTCACTGTAAATTGAAATAATGTTCCTTTAATCTAGTAACTTGTGTATAAATAAATTGTCTTTTATTGAATACTTGCCATTTTAATTAAAAAAAAGAAAGAAATGATAGCAAATGTATAGATATTAAACATTATTAATTGTTGGTGTTTGTGGAGACAGGCTAAAACTTAAACAGTATTGCTGTACCATTTTGTCAATGGGGTTAATAGACTATTTCATTCATGTTTACATAGGCCTACCAAATTTCTAAAGAATTTGTGATGTATGTTAAATTGGTTAAACTTTGGATACAATTATTATTTTAATAATCCATCAAAACATTTACTAATTTTCACATTCATTAGGATATGTTATGTGTGATATCTGGTCAAAGTTCTATTTAATCCCAATTCTCTGTAATTACTGCAGGTGGAGAAAGAGCCATGGCCTCCAATGTGGAGCAAATGTACACTTGTAAGGTTACTGACTAAACTGTCCACAGGGACCAGAGCAGGGAGGTGTGTGTGTGTGTGTGTGTGTGTGTGTGTGTGTGTGTGTGTGTGTGTGTGTGTGTGTGTGTGTGTGTGTGTGTGTGTGTGTGTGTGAGTGTGTGTGTGTGTGTGTGTGCGTGTGTGTGTGTGTGTGTGTGTGTGTGTGTTTATGTGTGATACAGACACAAACACACACATACACACACATGCATGTGTTTGCATGTTGCTGTGTACTTTTGTCATTGCCCATGACCAAACAGAAGGGAACCGTGGGTAGAGACCTGTGTACAGCAGAGAGGGAGAGGGAGGGAGGGAGGGAGGGAAGGAGAGGGAGAAGCAGTCCAGCGTTGCAGAATGCCTTGCCCAGCACAATGCTCTACTGTCCTCTTGAGTTTTGCCACTCTCACACAGAGCTCAGCAGGACAGGCAGAGGTCGCTGACTGAACAACTCCCAGCCAGCCTCTCCTGAGGCTTCAGTCGACAGCACACTGACAAACACACGCACATGTGGTGTTAACATCCTGTGACATCATGAAAGGCTCTTTTACATGCCACCAGAGCCACAGAAAATGCCTGGAAAGTGCAAGAAAAATCGGTGTGTATTTCTCGCAGAATAGGCAATAGGAAGAGTTAAATTTATATGCAGCTGCATGCTTGAAATTAGAGACAGGGAAATATGGAGTGCCTATGCATGTCACATTTAGACATGCTCAAACTTATTCAGACATAGACTGAGGAGCTGTTCCAACTAATTACGCCTGCAGTATTTCCAATTGCCAACAGGGGATTCTTATAAACTAAAGTCCAGACGGCGCTCCTAAGGTGGACTGTATATGCACTGGAGGTGCATCACTATTTAATGTGTTTCTGAGCCAGTCGTCACTAAAATGGATGAATAAACTTTCACTGCTGCAAGTCATTGCCTGAGAAAAAAAACACCCTTATCTGTCCTTTCAATCATTTCATAGAATGATGATGTATTGACAAGAGACACATATACGGTATTAAATGTTAGTTACATCACTTGCATTTGCCTTCATCTGATGATGCAGCATAGATGCATTCCAGCCTTTTTTTTTTGCCTGTGTCTGTGTCAAAAACAAGAGTGATGAGGCAGATGGAGAATTACGTAGCAGGTGGGAAGAATTTCACATTCAAGGTAAAGCGGAGGGCCTATCCGTCTACCGGCGGACGTCAAACATCCATCTCCTTGTGTTATTCCTTAATCCGATTCATTTGGCCCCGGCGCGGGCCGACGTTGCCCGTTGGAAGGGTTTCATGTGCATGATGGATGCTATTGTCAAAAATGCCAAGGTCAATACGCGACGCTTGCACAGGGAGGAAAAAAAAGGAGAGAGGGAGAGAGAGAGGGAACTTACTTATTTCTAAAGCGCCTCCCATGTATCTCTTCTGCAATCTGACCTTGCATCCCTGTAATAACATTCGGAGGGAAGACAACTGCTGGGAGCGTTTTCTAAGGCTGGCGTCAAAAAGTTTTACCATGGGCTCACAGCACTACTGAATGAAGCCACAGTGTGTTAGTCCATACAATACGCCAAGGGGATTCGTTTCTGAGAGAGACTGACTTTGAATGCTAGAATCAGTGCCATGGCCTGGGATTATATGGTTAGGTTCTGTGCAAACTATGCGAACTGGGCATCAAGATCAGTCTGGTCAAAAGGTTGGTGGTCTGTTGGTCGGAAGAGGCACTTTCAAAGAAGCCACATAGATACACATGGGGTAAATGTTAAAGACCACTGGAAAACATTTCTGTCTTGGCCTGGCTTACACCCAAGCCAAAACTATCTCTGAGGAATTGGACTGTTTATTACTTTGACAGGAACTTTGAGAGGTATCATAGAAGTGCATTGAAAGGAAGGGGGATAATTTGAATTTTTTGCAGTATTTTAGCAGACATTCATATGGGCCTCTTTTTCTTTACATATACTCTAATGATATGTGCTTTAAAGATTATTTTTTGTTTGTAATATAGTATCTAATATAGTAGGCCTATAATATTTATATCTCATATATCTGCACTTGAATAATGGTTCCATAATGATATCCTGTTTTTTTTAAGTGGCAATCAATAGAGGAGAGGAATCAACTCAGTTCAAATTAATCTCTCTCTCTCTCTCTTTCTCTCTCTCTCTCTCTTTGTGTATTTGTGTCTGAGTGTGTGTGTGTGAGGTTTTGTTCCTTTGTCTCCTGAGAGACTTGGTCAGGCCTGAGCCGCGTCCACCCACTGGGTCATCAGCCCATGCAGAGGACGCCACGCAGAGCAGGCAGGAGGGACTAGCCCTCTCCAAGCATCAGGGGAAGCCCTCCAACAGACAATTAAATGAAGCCACACATCACGGAGGAGGAAATCTTTTATTAAAATTCTTGGAGACCCTTTAGAGCGCCAAGTCTCCCTCCAGGATGGAGTGGGTCGAGAAAAAGAAATACCCAGAGTCTCAGGAAAATGACTTCAATTAACCGTAATGTTAATCACTAAAGCTCAGAACAAAAAGTCACACTGAGAAGTCCCTTGATGGAAATTGTTATAATTGCCCCTAACTACAGGGATGAATATTTCTCTTCGCTTAATTACATGTGACTTAATATTTAAATATACCATTTGCGGATTTTAAAGTATCTTAATCATGCTCATTAATTTTTAATATCTAACATTTGGATTGGCAGGAGCGCAGATAAACACCTTTTACTGTTTGACTGGTTACATGCTGCAGGTAACAGTAACAGAATGTCAGGTATTCATTATGAATGAGGGGCCGCTGACAGCACCTGTATTCCCCGATGAGGGAAAGGTAATTGTGCTTTCTGCCAAGAAGGTGCCGAGCAATCAGAGCCGGTTGGGGCAGGACGCCATTCTGCTCCAAACCTCCCACTAATCTCCAGGCCACCAGCACCAACACCGCATGATGGACTCAGACAAAAGGCGTCAGTCATATTTCTTTTGTTTTATTTCCCCCTCCCTCCCTCCTTCCCTCCCTTCCTCTCTCGCTCCATCCGAAAAACCCTTGGCCTTTTCAGTCATTCCTGACAAACAACCTCAGTTGTGGCACATATCCACCACAGTTTGAATTTCCTCAAAAATTTTGCTCCTATATCGCAGATTTTTTTTTTTTTTTTTTTTTTTTAAATCATTATAAAATACAAATGATTCAAAAGGTACTCAGACTTTCAGTCCCTCTCAAACATTCATCAAACCATATCCTGAGTCCTGAGCAGTTGTGTGTCTCTCTCTTTTTTGTGTGTTTCTTTTCTAAAAGAGAGGTGCTGCAAATGGGTGGCCATATGAAGTCCAGCCATCCCTCATTATCTAGCCTGGGCTCTCAGGGGCCGGCTGGAGTGGCGCTGCATCGTGGTCATTAGCGCGGCCCCCTCGACTCCTCGGGCAGAGGAGCAGGGGTGCTAACCCCAGTGTCCTGGACGGGCTCCAAGAGTGGCTCGCTCAATCTGGCCACCTTAATCATGCCCTTGTCTAATTGGCTAAATTAGCCATAGCCTCTGCACCCCAGCTGATGCAAAGGCGAACAGTTCTGGCGCTCACCCCGAGTGGCGGACCTCGGCTTCAGGAAGGCATGCCGCATGCGTGGGGGTGGGGCGGGCGGGAGGAATGACTGTCTGTCTGGATGGCAAAGAAAGGATTTAGGCCTCTGAGGCACTGAAGCTGCTGGTGGTTAATCTCAAATCTTGATACATTTACTATAAAAAAAGTGATAAAGTATTTGTTGTTTACTTGTGTCACTTAGCACATATCTGTAGATTCAACCAACACTCTTTTGTTAAATGTGGGATTAGTGTATCTCTGTTGTCCAGGTTAAGCAAATGGGTAAACACAAGTGTAAATAAAATTAACACAGATCACGATCATTAAAAAATAAGCAGCTTCTGCCTCCTGGTGGAAAAAGGAGTAGAGGTCTATGATTTCTTCATTTTTATTTATATATTTAAAAAAAAAATAAAAACTAACAGACTAATCCATGCCCTGAGGGCCTTGTTTACATCGTGTTGTCAACATCTCTCTCTCTCTCCTTCTTCCTCTCCCTTCCTCCATCTCCCTCCCTCCCTCTCTCTCTCTCTCCCTCTTTCTCTCAGTGTGATAACACCGAGTGCATATAGAACTGCGGCATTAGCCGGTGGGGCAGCGGACTCGTGGTGTGACTGGCTGTAGGGAGTGCTGTCTCCAAGCCAGACTTTTTAATTGGATCTCATTTACTCGGCCGAGATGCAGGACACAATTCCAGGGATGTGCTGCTTATCAGCACTGCTACCTCCACCACTCTCCCCACCCCCAGTCCACACCTCTCCTCTCTTCTTCTTCTTCTCCTCCTTACCTTCCACTCACCCGTCTCCTCCTTGCCTACAGTCTTACAGTACCTCCTATTTTCTTTAATCCTGCGTTTCTTCTTTTCTATCTTGTTTTAATAATCTATCCTGTTTTTGTTTTTTGTCCATTTGTTTACTAGTCTTCAATCTCTTTCAACATTTGTTGTTTACATTTTAGGAATTATCTGCCTACAGTCTTTTTTTTCAGTTTCTTCTCAATGTTCACTTTTTTCTTTCTCTCCTTTGTTTTCCTCGGCTGTATTTTCAGCCAATTTTGGTTTTATTCCCTCTGTCTCTCACTGTTGGTCTGTCTGTCTCCATGTCTGTTTCTGTTTGTTGATCTGTCTCTCTAATTGTGTGTCTGTCTGTTCTTTTCTCTCTCTTTCTCTCTCTCTCTCTCTCTTTCTCTCTCTGGTAATCAGCAGTCCTGTGCCATGCCTTTCTCTTTCTCCACTGCTGTGTTCACCCTCCATGCAGTGGCACCAGAGAGGCAGCGAGCAGAACAGAGCCCCAGTGAGCACCAGCCTCCCCGCGTCCGCCCTCCTCCTTAACCACCTCGATGGAAGGCCAGGTTAAGGGGAAGAGCACAAGGAAGAAAAGAGGCAGAGCGAAAGAGGGGTGCAGGGGGCATGGCGTACTGTAATCAAACTCGCTTGACTGCTCCTTTTCAATCAGACACCTGCTATTAAGCTGATAAATACACTTTTCCCAGTCAGGGGCCCGTGACGCTTGAGTGCCCCTAGGTACTATTCTTCCTCTTCTTCTTCTTCCTTCCCTTTTTTCCATCCTTCCTTTCCGTTTCTTCTTTTTTCTTCCCCCCCCTGTCTTTCTTCTCCTCATCCTCCTCTTCTCCTAATCCACTCAG
This sequence comes from Sardinella longiceps, assembly GCA_027497455.2. Lineage (NCBI taxonomy): Eukaryota > Metazoa > Chordata > Actinopteri > Clupeiformes > Clupeidae > Sardinella > Sardinella longiceps. Next base: position 12,583,949 of record JAODXP020000027.1, read on the forward strand.
CTTCAGCTCTTCCCTCTAAAAGACTCTCATTCTCATGATCTCATATATTGTAGAAGTGACGGCAAAACGTATCCCTGTGGCCACCCCACCCCAGCTAAAAGCCTGCTCCTTCGCCCACCTAAGACAGACAGATCAACCCGTCACTGTCTCCCCACCATCTGAGCAAAGTACATGTCAGAAAAAAAGGAGAGAGAGGCGCTACGATGGATGGTGCTTTTTTTTGCCAAGCTCCATATGTACTTTGTGTTCCTCTAAAGCTCTCCCACCCCCCACCCCCTCCCCTTTCTCCTCCCACACTCCTCTCTTTCTCTTGTTCTCTGTTCCTCTTTTTCTCCCATTTCCTTTCTTTTCCTCTTCCTCTCCCTGACTTTCTACTTTCTTGGTAATCATGAAAAATTGGGTGAGCGACTCTTTTGTCTCCCCTTTTCAGCTCCTGTGGGTGCCCGCCACATGCTGCTCTTTTGGGGTTGTCCAAGGGTGTGTGTGGAGAAGTGTGTGAGTGAGTGAGTGAGTGAGTGTGTGTGTGTGTGTGTGTGTGTGTGTATATGTCAGTGTGTGTGGGTGGGGGGGTGCTGGGTTCGTGGAGGCGTGAAGAGCAAGACCCCCTACTGGGAATCTTACTCAGCACAGCGTCATGCCTGCTTCCTGGCCTGATAAACACTAAATAGTCACGGCCACAAGAGAGGCTTTCTGGGGGAGTTTTTTTTTTTTTTTTTTTTACGTATTTTTTCCCCTCCTCTACTTCCACCACAGCTGTTCATGTTGGCCGTCTGAGAGCTCCCAATTGAGAAATTGCCCATTATCGACGCCATCTAATGGTGAACAGACATTACCTGGAGAAAGGTGGCCCATGCTTGCGTCCACTTTTCCCTCTGCCTGACTCTTGAGTCCCACACTTCCAGCTTCATCCTACCCTGCATCTCTTCATCTTTCTCTTAGACTCAGACCTGAGTGATTAGAGTGAGTACTACTTGTCCTCTTGAAAAGACTCAGAACATTGTTTGATTAGCATTGTTGATTAATGTTGTTTCTGACACCTGCCAGTCCTTTAGGAGGCACTCTCCCATCAGCTAAACAGGGTCAGTTGTGGTCTTACTATCGTTGTAAACTGCAAAATAAATAATGTCACTGAAATGGAATGTTTCAGTTGTCTGAATAAATAAATGAATGAATGAATAAATTAATGAACCTATAGTGAACTCTCATTATTAACATGACAGATACAGAACTCATGGTTCAAAGGAAATGGACACCTGATGAAAGCTATTGAATCTTTCTTATTTTATACCTTGTACATGAAGTTATTAGCCTGACAAGCCAGCCTATAACATCAAAACGAATAGACCTACCTCTCTATACAAAAGGTTTGCGCTACGACCATATGAGAAACATACAAGGTGACAAAGCCGATTCAGACGGCTACTGCTAGTTGTTTTGCACCATGACTGCCCTATTGTCATTGTGCTAAGCCCACCCAATGGAGCTCAACAAACATACAGCACTGTGATTGGCCAATCACAAGACTTACTGAGGCTCTATGGCCCATGGCTAGACATACTTGCTGATCATAACTATTTGCTACAGCTACATTAGTATGTTATATAGTTATGACTTCATAGATGCAGAAATTAGCATTTTAATAAACTACAATACTTTCAATAGCTACTAGGGTTGATCACATTGATGTTCCCAGGAGGAGATACACAATGTTAATACATAGTTTATATTTGAAACAGCAAAGCCATGTGCTGCTGGCATGTGTCTCTAATAACACATCCTTTTATGGCAAAGGTCCTTCTCTGAGTCATAGCATTGGCCCAGGTTATTAATATGATATAAAGCTGTTATAACAGTGTTTTTGAAACGCTGAGTAAATGTTGTGGATATACCCCTGATTGGATTAGTTGCCAGCAGAGTCACTGGTCCAGGCCCCACTGTGGACAGGAGCCCAAAATCATGTAAGTTTTTGAAATATCACTTTTCCAAATTTCCCTGTAGATTTATAGTTCAAACACTCTCCCTCGTTCTTTCCACAGAGAGCAAAAACAACGTCTCTGAAATGACCCGAAGAGAAAAAAAAGAGTCATTTCCTTTTCTCTTATAGAAAACATAAACCTGCCCTGAAATGTGAACATCCTGGTCTCTGTAGCTTCTTAAGATATTTTCACATTCCCATCCCTGTGTTCAAAGAGAAAATTCATAACTTTGTGGTCAAAGTTCAAACGCCTGGGTTCGCTCTGAAAGCACTGAGAAAAATACACACACTTTCACAACCCACACAGACACACACAACATAGCATAACATAACGTACAAGCGACCGCTTGAAGATGGCATATGTCACTGATTGAGTTGCAAACCCGATCACAGACGTCTGGGCCTGCCGACGCGACTCGAGTGGAATCCATCACCGTGTGGTGGTGCCGTGTTGAGGGGGGCTTCGCCCGATAAGCACACTATATCACCGCTAGCGCGCCGGGCGACCCCTCTCTGACCCAGCCAGGGGAGGAAAACACATGTTCGCCGGCTCGGCACAGGCCGACTACCTGCCGAGAGGGCTGGGAATTCCTCCAGCAGGGGGCCGAAGGGGAGGAGAGGCCGGATTCGGCCCCTCACAGCTCAGGGTGGCCATTAGTCGGAGGGAGGGCGGTGGGGTGGGAGGGGAACGGTTAGACGTGGATGCACTGTCAATTTCTCAGACACCCCCTCATCACAGAGAGTGCTTTACATGGGAGCAGTTTAATTGATATTTGCTGTACAAAAAAAGAGGGGTGGGTGGAGGAGTGGTTGTAAGAGAGTGAGGGGTGAAGCTAAGAGCTAGTGGGGAGACTCTGTCAATTTTGGGTTTCATAAATTTGGGCAGTTGACAGTGGCTTTTGCAAGAACAAAGGCAATTGTTTAAAAAAAGAGCTCCCCATATTTAGATGTGACATTAATTGTGGATTTTGGAACCTGCTGAATTTGATCTATGATTTGGCACAGAGTGGGGGCATATAGCCGGGGCAAATGAATGAGACTTCAAATCGACGAGCTCTCTCTCTTTCTGGCGTGCACACCATGCGTTCAACCATTCGCTCCCCTCGGCACGGTCCATCTCTGCTCCTCGGCTTTTTTACTGTCCGTTAAATTTCCGCCTCCTTCCGAAACATGGCTGAACTGAAGCATCTGTCCACCATTTTGGCAGCAGCCATTTTGGCGGCTCCTCCATTTTCTCCCCTCATATTTATCAGCCCCCACCCCCCCAACCCCACCCCCTTTGCCTGGCAACTGCAACCTCTGGATCTCATTACCCACCCTCCAGCTTTTAAGACGCTTGTCTGTCACCCTGACACTGTGTGTGTGTGTGTGTGTGTGTGTGTGTGTGTGTGTGTGTGTGTGTGTGTGTGTGTGTGTGTGTGTGTGTGTGTGTGTGTGTGTGTGTGTGTTTTAGAAGATGAGGGAGGAGGGAGAATATGGGAGGATTGGAACACGAGGTGTCATGAGTGGGGTGGGGCATTCGGGTGGAGATTTTGCTGAAGTGCTATTGGCGTGGACATGGCAAAGGCAGGATTCCTGTGATGAGATGTAAGGGTGACTAAGGTAGGTGTGTGTGTGTGTGTGTGTGTGTGTGTGTGTGTGTGTGTGTGTGTGTGTGTGTGTGTGTGTGTGTGTATGTGTGTGGAGGGGGTGGGGCAGGGTGTTGGGGTGGTGTAAGGTGGAGGAAAGTTAGGGTGTGAGGGTGGTGGCATCGCCCCAGTGTTATTTACTTTGAGCCCTGGATTGATGGGGAGTCCCGCAGGGGCACATGCCAAACTCCACAGGTGGGCAAAGCTACTCTGCCCTTTCGCTCACCTCTGCTTGAGCAGACCAACGACAGATACAAACACACAACACATACACACACACACTCTTTCTTTTCCCTTCTTTCTCCCCTGCTTTCTCTCTCTCACTCTTCTTCACTCACTCACACACACACACACACACACGCACACACACACACACACACACACACACACACACACACACACACACACACATACATGACTTCATAACAGACAATGCATTTGTCTGAAGCATTTTACTCTTTCTGGTACTTTATGTGCAATGCACGTTTACATACAATGTATGTATTCCATACAATATTGTATAAAGTTACCATCCAGATACCCGAGTTTCTCAAAACTGCCAGTGGCAACTGCTGCTGTTTGCCGACCCCTGTGACCCTTAGAGAAATGTTTTCCATTTGTCATGGCTGTACTACTATGGGAAATTAACAATAAAATCAGAGAATATCACTTAGCCCTAGATTTCTTTTATTTTCACTCAATCACTTTATTTCACCACACACAGCAGGCGAAATCTCTAACGAGGATTTTGAAGTCAAATTACACCAAACAACAGTCGTTACCTAGAATCCATGTTCACAGACTCATTAAATCATCTAAATAAGGGTCTCTTATGTAGTCTCCATAGCCACTGCTATCAAGGCCCTTCTTTTGTGCCTAAATGCTCATATAAGTGTCATTTGACACTACAGTACACTCAATTGCACATGAAAGGGACCTCATTTCATTGGAATTTTTAAACGAGAATAACTGCTCAGGCTTTTCATTTGCATGCTCTGAAATGTGCCCCCTCAACCACCTCCGCTAAGTTTATTTACAGTAGTGAACATAACTCTCGATTGGACTTGTCTCTGACTTTCTCACTCTCCCCTCTCGATCCTTGATGAACAGACTTGAAGGAGTGTTGGACTCCCCGTCATAGCTGGGGGACACAATTACCCAAATCAATTTTACGGGAACAATCCCCGGCATAGCAAGAGCCATTAAAATTTAATCCTAAATAAATGTAACATTTGTAATTCGATGAGACAATTTCATAAACGCATGTTAAACTGATCTGATAAATTATGCATGGCTCCAACTTCATCGCATAAATAAACTGGCAATTAAAAACAGGAGTGGAGGAGAGACAGACAGAGGGAGAGAGAGGGAGGGAGAGAGAGAAGGGCAGAGAGAGAAATGTGGAGGAGGACTATTAAAAAAGCGGCACATCAGTTTTAAGATGTTAATTATTCAAATGAAGAACAGGACTGCACTGTACCTGTCTGGGGTTTAAGTCATCACTGTGATTAATACTACCATATTACCATGGTAATGCCATGGCGACGGACTGGCGCGGACTTGATTTATTTATTTAGCGCAATTAAGCTGTGTAATTAGAAATGCAAACATAATTGGATTTTTAAGACCTGTGCGCACGTGACTGGGGCAATGATAAGTCTTCCCTTCCTGCTTGAGGCTGACAGGTTATAGGGGTGACGGCGGAGTTTAACCCCCAGTAATGGCGGAGCCGCCGAAGCGTCTCCTCGCCCACAGCAAACGGCCACGGGATCAGGAGGGTTGTGATCGGGTGGCTAATTGATTGTCAAGTCACTTTGCCATGTTGGTGACTGAGAGAAAGAGAGAGAGAGAGAGAGAGAGAGAGAGAGAGAGAGAGAGAGAGAGACAGAGCGGTATATGACTGGAAGGTAAACATGTCCACTAGACCTACTCACTCTGGCAATTCAAACATACTCCAATTGCTATTGTAAGCTCCATCAAATGCAAAATACAGTCGTTATTAAAAAGCTGATTGTGTATTAATCATTGCATTTGCTAACCTATAATGGTTTATAATTGTTGTCATTGGAGGACCCAATTCAATTGTTTGATGACAGAAATTGCACAAAGAAACAACCCAAATTCTGAGTGTCTGGGTTGTGTATTTGTGCTTCACACATGGACCTGAGGCCACTGTAATGACTACTGTATGCCCCATCCCTCACCGGCCCCTTCCGAATCACTCCAGAAGCTCACAGATATACCATGAACACGAGCCCCTCATCTCCAGCGCTCGAAGTATCGAGCGGATTTCAGGCTTCGGCGGGGGTGCCTATGAATCCGCTGGGCATCCGCTGAAATTGTGTCCGCCCTTCGCCCTCTCCCGAAAGTTGTGGCGAGAGCCCGTGGTTGCCAGGCGCCTCCTGAGGTGACTCTATCAGAGCCAGTCAAGCCTGAAATCAATCACTCACACCCATCAAAGGCAGCCCTGCCCTGCCTGTGCGAATGAGCCATCTGGGCCTCAGCACACTGTCTACATTAGTCTCTCTCCCTATGTGTGTGTGTGTGAGTGTGTGTGTGTGTGTGTGTGTGTGTGTGTGTGTATGTGTGTGTTTCTTTCAAAAGCATATACACACAATGCACTGTATTATTTATTGCAGATGTCTCATATATTGTGTGCTTATGCAATATTTAAAATGTTTGAAAACAGTCCAGTGCGTTAAAGCCAGAGAACAACAATACTATAAATATTTTGATATCAGTATTCAGTGGTGTGTGTGTGTGTGTGTGTGTGTGTGTGTGTGTGTGTGTGTGTGTGTGTGTGTGTGTGTGTGTGTGTGTGTGTGCGCGTGCGCGCGTGCGTGTCGGGGTTGGGAAGAGTACACAAGTGCCCCTACAAGAGTGTGTGGTTAAGCTCCCTCTCAGCATGCTGTTATCTGTGTGTGCTTGTGTGTCCAGGCCTGACCCCTGCGTCCAGTGCACTGGCATCAGCACTATCACCCCGCAGCAGCAGCAGCAGCAGCAGCACAGCCTCCCTCCTGCCCTGTCAGAACACAACCATTTGGCTTGTAGCTCGGACCGCTGCTACACACCACTAATGAGAGAGCAGAATGGAGAGAGGAGGCCGGGGTCTTGGGTCTTTCTTTCTCTCTCTCTCTTTCTCTCTCTCTCTCTCTCTCTCTCTCTCTCTCTCTCTCTCTCTCTCTCTCTCGGTAAGCCTCTTTCTTTCTCTGTTTGTTCCTCTGTGATTCTCTATGCTCACCAATGGTTTACTGTAGCTACATGCTAACCTGCTACTCCAAACAGAAAGTTGTAAGCGTGCAGCAGTGGAGGAGCAGGGAGGGAAGCTAAAGGGAACAGAACAGGGATGGATGGGAGTGGAGCAGGAACAGGAGCACCCCCTGTGCCCAGCAGTGACCATCAGAGGGCAGTAGAACACAGAACATTCATCAGCTGCCTTGATGGCAGCAGTCTCGGTTTAGGAGCGCAGGCCGAGGGGGGTGCAGAGTGGGGGTGAGGAGGGTGGCTGCTGGCGGGATAGCGAAGGGTGCAGTCATGGAGCGCTGGACTAGAGGAGAGTTATTCATGTGGTCAATGCTCTACTACACAGCAAATAGCTACAGAGCCAAGCAAGCTTAAAAGGTTCTGCAGTCGTATGATGTCTGGGATGGGTCACTGCCATGTTAATATATACATATTTTTCAATTATTATTATTCAGTTAATATGCACATTAACATTCCTCAGTGACATTCTATAATTCATAAGCTCAAAGAAAAAAGGCTGTGGGTGAAGTTGTTTGTGGTGGTTGCCATTGATCATATTACCATTACAATAAAAGTTGTCGTTCAGCAGTAGCAACTGTGACAAGATAGAGAAAATGGCAATAATAATTACAGTGACAAAGAATGAAAGTGGTTGGGCTGGGTGGTAGAATTAATGCAGTGTTGTAGAATAATATTAGAGCAGTTATAATGAAAAGATTGAACTTGAAATTTTATGTTCAAGACTAACGTCTTACATGAATTTAACATCACAGTAGTCCTAAAGCACATTCCGCACAGTTGTAAGTGCAATCACAAAAGACAAATTTTTATGACCATTTATATTACCCCAGACATAATTGTCATCTGGAGAAATCAAATTAAGTTCATTTGATTCAAGCAATTATGATGGGGAGCTCAAGATGAGAACCGATTTAGGCCTTTATGAGTTCACGCTGTATAGCAGACCATCTCTCTCAATGTCACAGAAATGAAGTCAAGGTCTCGAGGAAAAAAAAAGAAGTGCAGGAGACTGGTGTAAAAGTCTCAGTCTGGTCTCACTGATCCCCGATTGAATCCTAAATCTAATGATGAGGAGAGCCAATAGCCCTAGACCTAATATAGTTTTAGGTCTAATCCATAATCTGAAAATACCCTAACGTGCACTGTCTGGATAATCTATCATTACAAAAATTGAGCCTCAAAGCCCACTATTCCAGGGTGTCTTTGTTCATAAAATGAGTCTTTTGTTCTGGTTACTTTATTTTTTAAAAGAACAATACACGTAGAGAGTTGCTGTTTTCTAGGGACATTTTGGATATTTTTTTTCTTTGTTCACATCTATTGAGGAGTGTGAAAAAATTCTAAAAAAATATTTTTTGAAAATGTTTTTATAGAATAAGGAAAACAATTAATCAATTATGATTTTACATCTTATACTCTCAGAATAAATAGATACTTATACATCATTTATTATATTGTGCACTATATTTATTTGATATGATGCACTCTCTTACAGTACATCATAATTAATTTTTATTTATATTTCCTTATAAATATAAAAAATAATTGTGTTTTGTTATTTATACAAACACAGGACAGTGTCAGCTCATGCTGTTTTCCATGTAAAAATAAACTTATTTTAGTCATTTAAAGAAATGCAGGAAGTCAGAGCATAAGCTGTGTTCTGCCACACAGAGGCCCCGAGCTCTTAATGTTTGTGCTTCCTCAAAGGGGTTTAAACTTTTATCCCTCATTTTTTTACATGTTTACTTTCCTCCTCGTTCCTTTTTTCCACCGCTTTAGTTTTTACATGAATGTATGTGTGTTCTGCTCTGCTCTGCTCTGCTGTGCTCTCTGACTGGAGTGGGCTGCCCTGGTCCCGAGTGAACCATCACTGCTCTGGGCTGCTCTTTTATGTACACACAAACTCCACGCTGTGAAGCGGTCCCATAGTTAAGAATTCCACTTAGAGAGTGCACTCTCCCGGCCAAAGGCAGGCACAGAGACTTGTATACGTGTAACGCACATTAGAGCTCAGTCCGTGTAACACCCCTATCCCAAATACTACTGGGAGCACCCCCCCCCCACACACACACACACACACACACACACACACACACACACACACACACACACACACTCACACTATACGTATTTATTGACTTATCTCGTATGTTTCCATTGTTGTTTCCACAAAGGATTGCATATTTTAAAAAATGATGGTGGCCATATGAAATTTGAAGACCTGAGATCCATTCATGTGAATTTTATGGAGGTTGGAAGTCAATAGCGAGTTGATAGACAAGCAGCTATTAGTGTGACAAATTGTGTTCTTAATTTACAATACTCTGGCAAGTGTGAAATGGCACCTTTGTTCCCAAAGGGTTTATGCCACGTTGAAAAATAAAGCAGGAAAATTGGAGGTGATGCATTGTTGATGCACAGCATTGGAAACACACAGGGAAGCTGAAACGGCTGGATTATGCAAGTCATAACAGCAATACCAAAAGTAAGGACACAAAAATTGATTTTTCTTTTTCAGCAGTGAATAACATCGTTTTAAATAAAAGGCTACCTTCTGAGCATAATAGTTGCCTTATTACACATATAAAGGGTACTCTTGGTGAGTTAGAAGGTCTGTCATAGCTGGTGTAATTTATTTGTATTTTTATAGCACACCTTGCTTTGTTTTTGTTTGTTTGTTTGTTTGGGCAGGGCTGTTGTCAGGACTGCCAGAAGCACAGAGAGCAGGAGAGCAAAAGAAAGAGAGAGAGAGGGGAGGGGGGTGGAGGGAGGAGGCTGAACTTGAGCATAACTATAACAACATTTCCAAACACGGTTGCCTTGTTTACTAGTGCCAGAGGGCAATGCAGGACCTTTTTATTTTCCTCCTGCTAATTGTTTGATTTCCTGTGGTCGCTGGAGAGCCAAGCATGGGAGATCAGAGAGAGAGAGAGAGAGAGAGAGAGAGAGAGAGAGAGAGAGAGAGAGAGAGAGAGAGAGCAAAAGACGGGCAGAAAGAGAGAGAATCAGTCCTTCATTTGTCTTGAGTATGTCGATTGCTCGAGGCGACCTTCTCTCTGGAGCTTTGCAGAAATACCAAACAGTGGCATCCCCTGTTGCCTATCTCACAGTCTCTTCTTTAACCACACACACACACACACACACACACACACACACACACACACACACACACACCATACACATACCCACACACACACACACACACACACACACACACACACACACACACACACACACACACACACACACACAGTTTAAATTTACAGTGTCCACAAAACAAAGTAAGGTTATACCAACATGCCCCTATAAAAATGACACTGTTTCAGTGTCAGTGCCACTTGAGCCTCCAGCTTATAAAGTGTGTTACACTGGCAAGTGCACCTTAAAGCTGTGGCTTGTGTTTGCCCTGACCCCTACTGCACCTCTTGGCCTGAGTCGCTCTAGTTGCCCGATATCCTCCGCTATTCTAGAGGGCCAGGGGCCTGTCAGAGGTGTGTTTCCATGGAGACGTTATCCTCAGACATCCCATTCGTTGCCAGGGTTGCTCGGCAGCAGGTGGTGTGCTCTTAAAGTTCTTGTTTTGTGAGCCGCCTCAGAAGAGGTGACAAATTTACGATGCCTCGCCAAATACACACAAGTCACATATAGACACAAAAATACACATACAGAGAGAGAGAGAGCTGGAGAAAGCAAGATAAAAATATACTCAAACAAAAGATCTGTATGAATGCTTACAAATCCACAGAAGTAGATATATAGACTGCAAGCACACAAAACATAAACAAACCAAGATTTGTTAAAATGGACAACCTGAAATGAACCCTGTTGAACTTTTCCAGTATCACCAGCTGCTGCTTTCAGTTCAGTTCAAAAATTAGAATATTTGTGTGGGCCATGTGTTCTCATACAATCTTAACATTCTAATGAAGATTGATTTGGTATTTAATGCACAGAAGGAGAGAACATATTCTGTTGAAAAAAAAGATCCCCAGGCATTCACACACAAACAAGAGCAAATGCATGTCAGTCATATATGCTATGATACAGAATAATACATCCTATATGCACAATAAGCGTAAAATAACCATTTTTTTAATAATTATGTGCCCTCTCTCTCTCTCTCTCTCTCTCTCTCTCTCTCACACACACACACACACACACACACACACACACACACACACACACACACACAGCCTACTGCTGCTTGGAAGTGCCAGTATGGGGCCTGTGTGAGAGAGGCCGCGGGGCCACAACCCCACACAGTGCCACGGACTCACCTACCACTGCTTCATCGCCCCGCGCTATTCTCATGCAAATGCATGTTAATCAAAAGACAAGGAGATTGTTTTAATCGGATTGGGGGCTTTCTTTTTTTCTTCCTCCGCGTCTTCTGTTGTTTTGTGTCTTGCTGGACGGGAGGGTTGATTCTTATCCCTGTTCTGCTTCAAAGTTCAGAGAACAAAACCCGCCGGTGGTGGTGGTTGGTAGGGGGACGCAAGGGGGGACCGCGACAACGAGGGCTGGAAGCCAGTGATTCCTGGACGGCTTTTTGACGTCCTCACAGTACCCACAGTTCAGAGGCGGAGTATGGAGAGTGGGGACTGTGGAGCGGGACAGATAGAGAGAGAGAGAGAGAGAGAGAGAGAGAGAGAGAGAGAGAGAGAGAAGAAGGAGGGAGAGGAAGAGAGGGAAGACGAGAAAGAGACAAAGAAAAGAGGGATCTCTGCTGAGATGGCTCCTGTGTGAAGTCGTAGGTGCTGTCTTTTTAAAAATGAGCTTGCACAGGGGGCCCCGCGACAGGCCATGTGCTTCAGAAGCTGGAGAATTCCAGCAGGAGCCCTGGAAAAAAAAGAAAAAAGAAAAAAAAGAATGAAATAATGAGTCAAATTTCAACCAGGACACACTGGCTTCAGTCATCAAACTGTGCCAATATCACACAGCTCGTTAATACCTCCGAAGAAAGGTCCTCATCAGTACTTAATGAAAAATGTTTGCCGTGATTTGAGAAATAATGAAATTAATAAATTGTATAATCAAATAGTAACGTTGAGGAAATTTCAGGGTGATAATCAGAAGACACTGGGGTGGAAAAAAAAGAGAAATATTCAGTAGGCATATCATCTGGATAAACATAGATAAAATGCATTCATAGCCAGCAGAAAGCATGTGGTCTGTAAGCAGCTTGCCCCTGGCGGGATCCAGGCATGGTGGCGCCACGTGGCCAGGCACCGTCGGCTGACTTGTGCCCACGTCGCTGTGGGTAGCGCGTGACGGATGCCCCTGCCGATGCCAACGCTCGGCGGCCCCGCCAGCGGGCTCCTAATCCCTCCTAATGGGGATTGTCATCTCGCCGCTAATTTAAACCCTCCAACCACCAGCCTCCCTCCACCTGGTGCCGCGGCTAATCCCAGTGCCGATGCTCCACGACCGCCCACATGCCCCCCCACCCCAACATCACAACCTCCCCTCACGGCCCCCAGCCCCCTGCTCTACTGCTGGGTCCTGGCTCTGGTAAGAGAGAGAAAGAGGGAGAGAGAGAGAGGGAGAGAGAGAGAGAGAGAGAGAGAGAGAGAGAGAGAGAGAGAGAGAGAGAGAGAGAGAGGGAGGAGGCCCTGAATGGGGCCCCAATGCTGCCACTCTACTTCCTCCTCCGCCTCCGCCTTCCATGCAAGCCTTCAATCATGCCTCCCCTGATTGTATTAATCTTATCTGTGTTTAATTACATTTTTTTCAAGACTCTTGCCGTATGCCATCTCGCTGCACAGTGGGCCCTCGCCGAAGGCCCCTCATTTCACATGCGATTCTATTTAGGCCCCGTCGCTCTGAAGGCAGCTCAGTCGAGAGCCCTCATGATGCAAAGCACACCAAAGTTTACCAAACTACCCCTAATACGCCCAAAGGAGATGCTTCAAAAATACATGTGTTTGTTTATTTTTGTGAGTATTTTTGTTTGTACACAGCTCTAGGTCTGTGGTCTCACACAAAATGTTTGGCAACGCAATTACAAGGAAATTTCCAAACCTGGTTCTGAAATGCCATGCGCTTAATGTTCATGTGTGGTTCATTTGTTTGTTTAAATTCATGTGCCGGGAGTAAATAGATGGTGTGGACTCACATTTTAAATGTTTATGGTTTGAAACCTCACCCTAAAGTGAACTCACGGCAACATACTCAAAGTTCTCTTGCAACCTTTGCACAACATTAAAGTAGAACATTTGTAATGTAATCCTTTCGTGGGACATTATTATTTCCCACTGAGCTTATGTTGGGAAAAACTGCATGTGATGAAAAGACGGGAAGTAAGTGAGACAGAGAGCTGTGGGGAAGGAAAAATTTAGATGGAGACAGATGGGAATGAGAGAGAGAGAGAAGTAGAAGAGAGACAGACAGACAGAGAGAGAGAGACAGACAGAGAGAGAGAGACAGGAAGAAGTGGGAAGATGGAGAAGATTGCTTGCTTCTTGCTTTCCTTTGATTTTGTCAAGTGAAGGATGAAAGTGTGTTGTGTTGTGAAGCAGGTGTGTTTAATTGCTCCGCAGTTAATTTCAGCGCGTCGGAGAGAGAGGCGGGCGCCGTCCAGATTAAGCAGTAACGGAGTAACAGGTGTGCCTATGATTTAAACCCAGACCAATTAACCCATTCGAGGGAGAAAATGATTACGGGCGCAATCAAAAAATAGTCTGCTCCCTTTTTCTACCTCTTCCTCCTCTCATCCCAAATAAACAATCAGGCAGCTGGTCAAATAAGGGGGAAAGAATGTTTGCGTGATTGCACACTTTACCTCGGAATTTCCCTCAACCACCTTTTTTTTTCCAAGGTAACCACCCCCGGTTGGCACATGCTCAGCTTGTCAGAGGGCATGCATGGCACCAGAGCTGGCAGGGCTGCCACTCTGATAACACACACTCCTTCAAAAGTAATTACAGAAGGTGGACGTTAACGTTTAGGGTCATTAAGCAGACATGTTTCCGAACATGTCAGACAAGTGGGTGGGACTGGGCACATGTGTGTGTGTGTGTGTACATGCGTTGGGGGCAGGGGTGTATGTGAGTGTGTATTCTGCAGTTCTTGTATGTATGCTTGTAGGTGTAGCTGTGTGTGTGTGTTTGTGTGTGTGTGACTTTGTATGCGTGCTTGCTAAATGTGTGTAAAACCAGCAGTTCTCCTACCTCTGCCTCTTCAAGTAGACATGGCATTGGTTCCATAATGATGTGCCAAAGCCAATATGAAGGTGTGAGAAAAGGCCTTGCCCTAGATATTTACTTAGCCAACTCCCTCCGATTCGCCGCGGCCCCTGTGCGCTTCGTATTAGAGTGCGGCACACCCGCCGAACGCTCTATCAGGCCCCCAGTGCACCCCGGTGGCTGTGGTCGGTGCGCGGCGGCCGAGGGAGCCTGTGATTTGCTTTTTGCATATTCCGCCACCGGCACGGAGTTTAAGCAGCGGACGCCTGCCTCCCCGGGTGCCAGTTAAATGTATCCAAACTCCTGGCAGACAGACGCCGGCCCCTGAGGCCTGCTGTCTCGAGCCTCGCCCGCCTCGCTCCCGCACCTCCGGCTGCCGGCTCTGCTGGGAGGTGTGTGTGTGTGTGTGTGTGTATGTCTCTGTGTGTGTTAGAGTGAGAGAGGGAGAGAGAGTGTGTGAAAACTGATTACCGCTGCATTATAAACACACGTATTTGATGTTCAGACGTTGCGTAGCATGTTGTAGTTGGTGGCCTCCATATGTTTTTTTTCTGTATTGAATGAAGTGTGTATTTGTAGTGTGTTGTGTGTGTGTGTTGTGTGTGTGTGTGTGTGTGTGTGTGTGTGTGTGTGTGTGTGTGTGTGCCTCGCTGTGTGCATGTGCCCGTGGGGAGAAACACCAGGCCACAGAACACATCACAGGAGGATTTTCCATGCGCGTGTTGCTCTTGATGCTTCAAGTGGTGCTGTAAAATAAGTGTGTGGACAACCTGAGCTCATTTGAATAATATCTTAAGTGAGGGCAACAGAGAGAGAGGGAATGGAGGAGAATGACAGTGGGGATGGAGGTGTGTATGTGAGTGTGTGTGTGTGTGTGTGTGTGTGTGTGTGTGTGTGTGTGTGTGTGTGTGTGTGTGTGTGTGTGTGTGCGTGTGTGTGTGTGTGTGGGGGATTCGTTGGACTAAAAAAGGGACAAAAAAAGGGACAGCAAAGAGGGGTGCAGTGTCTCTCCATCAGACAACACTTCAAAGGCCCTCCTGTGATCACAATGCTATAATTGATAGTTTTCTGTGGTCTGGAGAAGACATCAGTAGAATTAAAATGATCCTCCTCAGCTGTCAGGTAATAAAAAATGAAACCTAAAAAAAAAAAATGCACAGAACAAAGTTATACCACCCATAGTCAATTTTCAAACAGTGCTAGTTTCAAAGGAAAACCCCTAAGATCATCGAAGGTAAATTGAAGATGTTGCTGGAGAGGAGAGGACAGCTGCCCTGCAAAGCCAATTATTTTTCAGGAAAAAATATGGTCCCAAAATGAAATATTTAATCAATAGACTTTCAGATGATTTTACACTGTGAGCTTGTCTGGAACCTCAAAGGCTAATGCGGCGTTACGGCAGAAGGGAGGAATAAAGACGAGCCTCAGTCTTCTCAGACTTGTCAATTGGCTTGTCTGCTCTGGACCTCCACTGGCATTCTGACACAGCCTCAGAGAGGGCTCAATCCAGTTCACACACACACACACACACACACACACACACACACACACACACACACACACACACACACACACACACACACACACAAACACGCACCAAAACACACACACACACACACACACGCACACAAACACTCATATGCATGAAAACACACACATGCACACACATGCACACCCTTTAAACTGGGGATCACTGACAAAAGGATTAACTAATTCAATTAACAAACCAAAGTACTTTATAACTGTTAATTATGTGGCTCCCCTGGCTGCTGTGGACCAGCAGTCCCCCCTTTGTTTGTAGAGGAGCTCATCTGTCCTAATTGACCTCGAGGGAGCGTTCCAGGAGGGTGTGTGTGTGTGTGTGTGTGTGTGTGTGTGTGTGTGGGTGGGGTGTGTGTGGATGGGTTTGTGATGGGGTGGTGGGGGTTAGGTTAGGGAGGGGAAGCCCTTACGTAATCCGCAGCTTGTACAAACAAAGTGACAATTCACTTTGGGTGTAAGTGACACCCCGTGTAACGGTGACACCTTACCCAAATGACCTTGAATGAGCCACCAGAGAATAAGCCTCTGTCTTCTCATCTGTCTGTTCCCCACTGCAAAACCCTGAGCACACAACACTCAGTACAGATCCTTCTAGAAACAGGGAGAAAAAAAGTCTTAGAAAAACAGATCAAGATGTGTAATTATTATGATCTTTATCGTTCTTCACCCTTTTGTTTTTCTTGTTTCAGGGAACAGTTTCAGAGAATCTTCTAGATTAGATCTAGCTGCAGCTACACTGAAATGGCTGGGAGACACTGTGGGTTGAGATGAATGTGTGAGCAGATTCAGTGGCTTTGGCAAACCTTTTACCTTTTTTTCTTAAATGGACACAAGTTAAGATTACTCACTTTAATTAATGAAATGTGGCCAGAGTCAAAGTATGATTACAATAATTATGGCTCTAAAAATAAATCAGCTGTAGCTACTAATGACATATATGGTGTGGCTCTGTGTGTGTGTGTGTGTGTGTGTGTGTGTGTGTGTGTGTGTGTGTGTGTGTGTGTGTGTGTGTGTTTGCTTGTGAGCATGAGTAAGTGTTTATGTGTGTGTAAATTGGGACTTTAACCTCTCCTCCCTCTGTGCACTGTCCCAGCAAAATCCACCCACACACACACAACCCACACACACACACACACACACACACACACACACATACACTTAAAACACACATAAACAACCCTCCACATTCACAAACACACACACACACACACACACAGTCCCTCTCCATGCGTGACCAGTCACGTTATTAATCGCTTTTCTGCCTTGGCCGGTGGAGCGGCGTCTGACCCTGGCTACCCAGCTGCCCTCTACCGGGCCCTCTCTGTCCCCCACCCACCCCACCCCACCCCGCCATCCCATCCCATCCCATCTCATTCCCAGACCTGCTTTAACATTAACCCCTTCCCCACCGCCCCACAAAGCCGCCACCGAATCAAGCCCCTCTAATGGCCCTGCGTGACAAGCGATTCATCAGTTGGCAATTACAACATCTGTCGCCACCACAAGGCCACTGACAAAGATACGGGTGCACTGCGTCCTTCCTCACACATTTAGTCTATTACTCTGTCTCTCTCTCTCTCTCTCTCTCTCTGTATGCTCATATCTGTATAGGAACCTCTTGCTCACAAAAGATGTCACTAAGTTTAGAGACTCTCTCTCTCTCTCTCTCTCTCTCTCTTTGTCTGATTCCATTACTCTCACCCTCTCTGGCTGAGTTATATATTGACCTATCTGGAGTTGACAACTGTGTGTGTGTGTGTGTGTGTGTGTGTGTGTGTGTGTGTGTGTATGTTTGTCAGTGTGAGTGGGACTTCATTGGGGTGTAGGGAGACCAGGGGGTGGGGGACTAACTGCAGGGGTGAGGGTGGTGGTGGTGGTGGGCGGGGGGTGAGCTTCACTCACTTTGTGTGGTAAAAAGGGCCAACCCCACGGCACAGACAGGCATGTTGACAGCAAACACAAACATGGCAAAACAAATGGTTCACGCCTACCTCTTTAGATTTCCATTCAAATGCACTCGGCGGCTCGGGAGCAGAGTCCTCCGTCTCCCATTTAGCGGGAGAGGAACCTACCAGCTGCCATCGTCCCTCTTCACTACAAAGGGGACCTTTCACTCGCCGAGACAATGAGAAGCTCTCGCGCTGGCCCTTTTCATCTGCCTCACCCCCTTTTTACAAAGTTGCGTTGCGCCGCTTTGCTCGCTGAATGGGGAGGCGAGATCGACCTCACGGATAACACTTCAGGCTGACGAGGCCGGCCTTTGATTTGCAAACTTCTGACAAAAGCCATTCGCCTCGCCGAGCACTTAATACGCATGTGGAGGAGGATTTGACAGATGAGTCGGGGACACGACACAAGAAGCTGCTCACAACACTTGGGGAAGAACACTTCAAGTCAACTCCTTTTGTAAACAAATAAACAATGTACACAGAAACATAGACCATAATGAGCGCACACACACACACACACACACACACACACACTCTGTGCAGTATTTATTCAGTCTGAATGTCTGTGGTATCTATGTATAATCCACCAATCAGAGAAAAAGAGAGCAAGGTGGAAGGAAAGAGAGAGAGAGACACACAGAGGCAGAGAGAGAGAGAGAGAGAGAGAGAGAGAGAGAGAGAGAGAGAGAGAGAGTGAGCAGTGTGTAATTTCAGGTAGATACATTTGCAGATGATGTGGCATCTGAGCACTTTTGGGGCCCTTTTCTCAGTGTGTCCCTGTGGGAGGATGTGGTGGGGACCAGGGGCCTCCCTCTCTTCCCCGAGCCTTTAAAGAGCGCGGGGACTCCGGGGAGGTGGCATGACATCAGGAGCAGAGCCGGCCGCACAATGCAAAGGTCAGGCGGCCCATTGATCCGGGGGGGCCCTCCGAGCACCCCACACACATACACCCCTTCAGCCAGAGGACCTGGGTATTATGGGCCTGCGCGCAGAAGGGCTTTGCGCATACTGAGCCATAGAAATGGCCCACAAACAGAGCCTTGTTGTCTCCCCATTCAACGCCCGGCAATCAGCGGATTTACACTTTGATGTGGCGCCGAGGAATAAAGCCCTTTTGGAGTGGTGACCTTTATCGACGGACGGATTAAAATCCATAGCGGCCTCCTCCTCCTTCCTCTCTCTCTCTCTCTCTCTCTCTCTCTCTCTCTCTCTCTCTCTCTCACTCTACCCTTCCACTTCAACTGCTTCATGTCTAGGTTACAGTGTATCCAGGTTTCCTAAATGTGCTCTTAATCTTCAGCCCTTAATGTCATTTTCCCCCCTTTTAAAAGCAGTGGCTTTTCCAGGGAGGAGGGGAGAAGTGCCTTCTCTTTTGTGCTCTTTCACTGTCCTGTCATTGCCTCTCTCGCCATCTTTTGTGTTTGGCGCCAGCTAATGTGAGGCATTACTTTTCTGTCTTTTTGTCCTTCTTGTTCTGTCGGAGTCAACCCCAAGACAATAGGCCTGTGCCACAGCAACCTGAGGACTGGCCTCAGTTATCCTCCTCAAGTTCCCCAGTCTCACCAGGCTGAGACAGCATGATGCTCAAGTCACGCTTTCACCACAGATTACAAAGAGGAAAACATCCACACAAGGTTTTTTTTTTTAAAGAAAAAGCATGATAAAAGGCACAATGTAAAAGTTTTTTTTTTTTTTTTTTTAACCCTTTCCTAACCATTCCCGGGCACAAAGGATGGGCATAATCTTCCCCTATACACCCATCCACCCTCGGCATCCCAGATGTATAAGCAAACAAGTCGTATCCAGCTTGTTCAACCCCCTGAAACCCTTTTGGGAGTGCTAGGCTTGAAAAGGCTTTATGCAGAAAACTAGCCAGTTATCTCAGCGGAGAGCTAAACATACAGCGAGCAAGAGAGAGGGATGGAGAGAGAGAAAGAGAGAGAGATTTCTTCTTTCTTGGCTCTGCTGTCTGCCTGCAGTCTATTGCTTTTTAAACCCTCCCCAATGCCTTGTTTGTATTTCTGCTCGTTGCCTTCCACGATCTCCCCGGTGGAGTCTACTTTATTCCAGGCTATCAGCCCAAGGAAGCAGGGCCACTTCGGAAAATGTGTGCGTCAGATGCTCGGCTTTATGTTACAGCTTGCTTTTGCCGCCAGGGATACAAAAGGCCAAAAAAATAAACTGCCACTATAAATAAATAAATGCAATCAGGTGAAAGAATTCATAATGTCTCTGCTAGAAGGCCTGACCTCAGTTCTATGACGCACTCTCAAAAACCCTGTGTGTTATTACCTACTTCAGTCAGCTAATACCTACAGAAGGCCCACCTGAGAATAGTGGGACTGTCTGTAAAGAGCATGCTAGATCAGTATTAGATGGCATTACGGGTAAAGCCCTGCAGAAACACTTAAGATCTTTTTTTTCCCCCAGTGTTCTGTTCTGGGTCTAAACCCTCTTGTGTTCCATCACAAATAGATGCATGCTGGAGTTCTGTTGTAACTACTATTTGCAAGCATATTTAGCTAATATTCATCAAAGTATTAAAAAAAAAAGAAAAATAAATAAAAAAATGTCATAAATTCACAATTACATCAGCCTCATGAGACAAGAGTGGAAGCAAAAATGTATCTTTCTGCCTTGAACAATGACAAAAGAATTATGCCTTCAGGCAGAAGAAAACACTTTATAGCCAAGAGATGTCAAGTGCAGAGACATTTTCTGCTAGTTGAGCACAAGGTACAAGTACAAGGCCTATTCTGGCCAATGAGAAAGAGTGGGGGTGTGCTACATGATGTTACACAAAGAGAAAGAGAAAGGGCGGAAGTAAAAAACAGGTGCATGAAATATTGATATGATATTTACCCACTGACAAGTATCTGCAAACACACAGCGGGCCATGTCCCAAGTGAGAAGGAGTGTGGGCGTGTGTGTTGTGTGTGTGTGTGTGTGTGTGAGTGTGTGTACGTGTATGTGGAGGGACTGTTACTTACGCTTGATTGACACATACTGGGAAGACAGGCAACATGCCTGTTTTTGGATGGGTAGGAGGATGGGGGGAGGCCTTTGACAGTCCCAAAGCATATTCCTCTTCACTCTAGAGGCAGACACTCTCCAGAGATAGCCTAGCCTCCATTTGTTTCTCACAGCTTTGACTCTCCTTCGGAAATGCCCAGCAACATTTTAGCGGCGCCTTTGTGTGAGTATATTTGTGGTTTATTTGCTTTCATTTGGTATATTTGCCTGTTAAAATGAATGGAATGTTACTGCTAATATAAATGTAACAATGTAGTGTTTCTGGTCACAGTTGGTGGTACTTTGACTTCATTTCCTCCTCCCACTCATTCCTGTTTTTCTTTTTCTCTTTTTTTTACACCCTTTCACTCGTTTTCTCTTGTTCTCTACACCCCCACCCCATAATTCTTTCCACTTTTCTTCCCATTCTCCAGTTCTATATTTTCTTCCAACCTCTCATACCTAATTTTGCAGCATATTTCTTTGCCACAGGAGGTGGTTATGACAAATTAGAAGTCTACAAATGCTCTGATGGTGTAAAGACTCCAGCTGTCACTGGGGAGCTGGTGATCAGGTTTCCAAGCTGCGTGGTCTCCTGGCTCCACAAAGAGTTCCATATGGTCATCCAAATGCTGTGCCTAAATCCACACATACACATTCGCTCTACACCCGAGCTGTGACTTTACGAAATTATCAGTCTGCTGGTAATTAGACAAAAAAAGTACCTATTTGCACCCTCACCAAACCATGCTCACGTGAACGGGAGTTTGTTAGGCAAGCTGGCCCAGAATCAGAGAATATCTTTTGTTGTAGTTTGAGAGATGAGAAGGCATACATCACACACAAAGAAACTCTCTTCAGTGCCCCCCCCCCCCCCCCCCCAAAAAAAAGAGACAGCTCTGGGCTTACATTGCTCTGGCTTGCGATGTGTCCGGACGACCCCAACCATCCCAATCATATCCCAGAATTCCCTGGCTCGAGCTCCATCATTGTGTCTCCTCCGAGGGTCTTTTGCATGTTAATACCGCATGTGTTTCAGAGGGGAACGCGGGTGTAGGAGGGGGGTAACTGTAATTGCTTGCATTTCTTCTTTTCAGCACGTGGGGTAATAATGGAAGGCTGCGTATAATTATGTCCCGGCGGTCGCCCTGAGCCATGTCTGGCCATCGCTGGCCTGTTTGAAGGGATTAGGGGCCATCATCACACACACAGACAGGCAGCCACAGATGCCCCCCTAACCTCGGCTACAGAGGGCTGGGCAAGGACAAGCACACATCGCGCTTTCACATCCAGCACAGAAATCAGATGTCTGCATAATGCTGCTGCTTTCCCCACATGGCCATGGGTACTGATAGCCAGGGTCAGGGAGTGTTTGCCACCAAATTGCCAAAGCATGTAATTGAGACTGATTACAGCTACTTAGAGGAGAGATATAATGACTAATTGTAAATTGTTGATGATTACAAAGGGTGGTTATATCTTAATATATTCTTTTCCATGAAAAGCTTTAAAAGCTTATATAATATAGGATGTTCACACTATGGGTTAGCTTTTTATTTTTATTTTTTTGCATATTTTTTCCATTCATTTAACTATGTGCTCAGTTTCTGAGTGTTGCTTTTGATGCAGGCACTGGCACTGCCCCTCATCTGTCAATCAAAAAGTAATTATTTGTAAATACTTACACGACTCTTTAAAGATGGCATCTACAGTAATCTGTGCCCTACTACAAATATTGCTCCTAGACATGTTTTGAATATAAGTTTTTATAACATATATAATGGTTTTCAGAGGAATTTATTGATGCAGTCAAAGTTGTTTCACCTGCTGGGCCACATAAAGCTTATCTATATCATTGATAAGACACGCGAAAAGCCAAAAGGCTTAGTAGCCTTCGACTACCTGAATCATTAAGTGTATAGTGTCCAGACTCGCCTCCTCTCGGCCAAGCTCATCAGGCAGTGGAGCAGAGCAGCGACAGGTCGAGCCCAGGCAATCTATAATTAACCGGAGCTCCGTGCTGATGTCATTGGCCCAGCATGGAGGTGCGGCCAGTCTATGCCAAGGCACCTGTTGTTGTGAGGGGTGGCATCTGATGTCATTACCCACCCAGCCGGACCGCCAGCGTCCCCGCTGGGGCGCGAACTGTCCCCGTCCAAAGCCGACCTGGTGGGCGCTCACAAGCAATCATGGGCCAGGAGAACAAACGTCGTCACCACTGCCGCCTCCAAAAAAAAAAAAAAGCTAAGCTTTGGAATGAAATTACATGAAATAATTTAGTAAATGCATCAGTACAAGTCCAGTTCTATATTCAGGCCTTCAGACCCGCTTCTTTTGTGTTCTGAGGAATTTGGGAGCCTGTGGCGTCTGTGTAAACTGTGCAAAAGGTCCAGTGCACTGCTGGTAGAATGGCAGAGTCACACTGTCATTAAAAATACATGAACAGTACTGAGCTCTGAGCCTCCAAACAAAGTCTCCGGTGGAGTCCATGCAGTTGGATGCACATCCAATCAATCAAAAAAAAAAAGAAAGAAAAAAAGACAACACCTTGGCATTCCAGCAATTGTCAGTCGATTCTTCCATTTGTCACTTTATCGGGGTTTCCCAAGCAGATCAGAACCTGTAAGCCCTTCACAGTGATGGCGGTGAAGGGGTGGGGGGATTTCACAGTCCAAACTGATTTGGTGGCCGGCAGGGATCCCTTCACGGTCCATATCCGCCAGCATGAATGAGTGCCACTGGGCAGGTCAGATGGGAAAAGCTGGCAGGTAAGCAGACAGAGGAGAGGAGAGGAGAGAAAGAGGAAGGCATCTGAGGGAAAGGCCCGGCAGGCTTGGGGTCTTGTTTGTGCTGATCGTGTTGAGGACTATTCATGAGCCCGGTTGAAGCAAAAACAAAAGACCCAGAGAGCATTTACTGTTTTATGCGCATTGGCCAAGATTCTCTTGAAAAACAACATTATGAAAAGGCAACAAAGCTGCCTAAATTCCAAAGCATTAACACTGTGTAAAAGCACAAGCTACTTTTCAATAATAACAGAGAGGCTTAAATATTTTAACTCAAAAGTGAGTTGTTCATTAATGCCAAATGGCAGAAATTGGATTCCTGATATTTTTAATACTCATTATTCTCCATTAGTGCGTTCCTTTATAAAAACGCCAGCTTTATATCATTAATTTTCATTTAATTTATCGTCAAACATCTGTGATTACGGCAGTGCTTGGCTGATTCATTTCTCTCTGATGGTTGATGTGTTCCTTTTGTCACGAGATTCTGAAAGCCATTACGCAAATGTCACGTTCTGGAAACCCAGCGTTCTTTTAAAAAAGTTGAACACTCTCTCACTCTCATCGCTTGCTTGTAAGCGATCCCCAGGGATATTCTGGATAATGAGAGGAGAAGTGTGTTGTCTTCTTCGTGGCGGTTAAATCACTTTGACTATTACATCTGTTGAGGAACTGCGTGCCACCGCCTCTCATTTGGACCCCCTGCTCCCATCCATACACGTCTCTCACCAGGTCAATCTGCCGTCTTTGGCCTGCGTGAAATATTAGCAATTAATATTCTTCCCCCCAGAGCACAACCAAAACTTCCTCCCCTCTGTTACATTTCTGTTTTTCATGAGATAAATAATTGTGTGCTTTTTATTTTACTGGGGTAAGCATGCTATAAACTGTGGGTGAAATTTGCAGGAGTTATCATGCAGTAAATCTATTTTATTGTGTACAGCCTTGTATTTTGTTTGGCTACCGATATAGTCTGTTTCCTGCTTAGTTTGCTGAAGTTTGCTGAAGTGTGTTTTTGAATGCAAGGCTTTGGGCGAGAGACCTTGGCCTTTCCTTAGGGAATTTCTTCCTTGTTCTTTAATGCTTCTGTAAGCTCTTTGGTCAGTTCGGTAGGCAACTCTGCAGGGATGGCTCTCTCCGGTCAAGGGCTACAGCTTGTTGCTGCCTGACAAGCCTGAAGGATTCAGAAGAGTTTCCCTGGCCATGATGGAAATAGTGTAGGCCCCCGAGACACTCATGCAAGGGACCATGGGAAATACTCTGATCCGCTTCCAACCAGTTCCCTGACCCTGAGGTAGCAACTGGCACAGAACCACACTCTTAATGAACGCACACACACATGCTCTCTCTATCACACACACACAAACACACACACACAATACACTAGATACACACACACACACACACACACACACACACACACACACACACACACACACAAAGATATATATATATATACAATGCACATCCACACTCACATCTGGATCGAGTTGCGGTGACTGAAGGCCCCAGGACATACAGGGCTCAGTGGCAAGGCGTGCACGGGTGAGAGGCAGGGATCCGCAGCACCATGGTGAGGCCTCTCCATCACTCCGGCTCCTGGCTTTGACAGGCCTTCCACTCCGGGGCCCATCAAGGTCTCGGCAAAGCCCACTCCCGCCGCGCCGTGCCCAGCAGAAGAGTCCCGCGTCAGCCTAATGGATTACTCACCCGCGTCACCTGTCCGAGGCCATTCTGGTGAGCGACAGCCACGGGCACACGCGCAAACACGCCACGCCACAGGGGGCGAGCCCTGGCGCCACACCACGGGGCGACAAACCAGAGCACCACAGTAAATGCTAACTTAATAACTTCAACAGTAACATCTCTGTCCAAAGGAAAACAAATGCCCCCTCACTCAAAAGCCATACTTCACATTCCAAGAATCTAAAATGACAAGAAGGCAACGCTAGTATGATGTCATTGCAAAAGTGCAAAAGAAAGAAAAAGTGAGGTCAAGATTTAGTGAAGATTTAGGGGTCAGAAACTTTTCTTTCAATAATTTTAATAGTCATTTTAGCTTGATATAAATAATCTGCACTAATTAGAATGTCAGCTGAAAGAAGTCGAGGACATTGTTCCATATAATTGACAGTGCACTGCAACGTAACAAGTGAATCATGAATAAGGGACCATGCATTTGGAAATCGTCCTGTAAGGTCATTTCTTCTGCTGTGCAGACGCACAAAGGGTGCAGGATAGCGTGCTAACTGACTGTACTAACCTATCAGTCTTCCTTCTCTACACCACCACTATTTCCACCTCACGTGAGAAGGAGGGAGAGAGAGAGAGAGAGAGAGAGAGAGATGGAAAAAAGGTCACGTCTTTTTTTCCTCATCATTTACCCTTAATTCGGCCAAGCCTGTGGTCAGGGTCAGGTGTCGCCTCTGCGGACTTGGTCTGGGCACACGTGGATCGGCCGGCGATAATCAGGATGATCCATTAGTGTCGTGTCTAATGATCCATTTACTCTTGGCGCCATAAAGGGCATCCGGTGAGATTTACTATCCCCCCCAAAAGGTCCTGTGCTAATGGGCACTAGGGACTGTAGGAGCAGGCAGAGGGATTGTTTTCCTGGGTTGGGAATTCATTCCGACATTATGCACACTGCAACTCGCCAAGGATGCGCTCAGGCAGAGGGAAGCGCCAAGCTTCACCTGTCCCGACTCAAACCTAAAACTCATCCCTTGTTTGACAGTCATTTTCTCACCATTTAATTCTGCTTTTTGAAAAGGAATAAATGTGTGGGGTCATAGTGGGGTTTTGGATTAAGATAAATATGACACTGTGCCTAGTTGTTAAATGGACACCGGGTCAAGTATTGATTCCATCTGGAGAACACCTTGGGGGAATTGGAGGGGTTTATTAAGGATGTGTAATAAAGCCATTACGAACATGGCCTTGACAGGACTGACACAGCGCTGATGGGTGTCATGCTAAGGTTGAGAGGGTTTCATAATGGCCATAATGAGTAATCAATGCTCGGACGTCACTTAGACTAGTTAGTCACACTGCCCTCAAGATGAGGCACAGAAAGCCTCTGACAGGAGGGGACAGGCATGGGGTCACTACATAATGATGAACGCTGCGCTGGACGCTGCCAAATGATCAAAAACAAACTCACATCTCCCTCAACCTACCCGAGCACATACACATACATGCACTCAAACACACACACACACACACACACACGCATGCGTACACAAACAGGCACACAAACACAATGCAATAAATTTGACATTAGACTAAGGTCTTTCATCAGTTTAACAACAGAGTACACAGTTGCTGGCAAAGAGTGGAAGTCAGGGCGCATGCAAGACCAAGTTATATTGAGCTAACCTTTACGCAAGTGCTGATATTTCATATGACTCTGAATTAGCCCCATATGTAACCCTCTTGTTATTTAGCCCCAAGACTCCTCCATCAAGGACCCTCAGTGGGGTTGTGCACAGCATCCGTCAGGCCCATTGTCGGGCGGGCCAAGCAGCTAAATAGGACATAAAGAAAGATCCATCTAAACGTAACCTTTGCTGTCTCCAATTTGAGGATGTAGACCATTAAGGCCCTGGCTAAGCTGGTAGCGGAGTGCTAAGGCTAACGCTGCAAATGAGCTCTTACTCATTGCTTTTCTTTTCCCATGGTCTGCCTATGTCATCAAAGTGAGACGCCAGGTGGTAATGTCACAGCTCTGTTTGTCATGTTGTGACTCCATAGACCTTTGCTACTTGTCTGACCAAATGCTCAAAGTGGTAAGCTATCATTCAGAGTTTAAAAGGCTGTCTTAAACTGTTTACATACCTCTATACTCTTGCTCATGTAAAGGTGGGGTAAGGGTATAGAAGGAGCTGACAGGTGATGACATTTGCAGTGTGTGTGTGTGTGTGTGTGTGTGTGTGTGTGTGTGTGTGTGTGTGTGTGTGTGTGTGTGTGTGTGTGTGTGTGTGTGTGTGTGTGTGTGTGTGTGTGTGTGTGTGTGTGTGTGTGTGTGTGTGTGTGTGTGTGTGTGTGTGTGTGTGTGTGTGTGTGTGTGTGTGTGTGCAGTGTCTTTCACTCATCACCACCCTGTCACAATGGTACTACTGACAGCACTGTGCTTTACTCTCACCTTGCTTGGCGTGAAGGACTTTCCATAAGTAACTCAACTCCTTCTATTCTGCCCTTAGACCAGCCTGATGCCATTTGGTGCCATGTGCTGTGCCCTCCATGCCCCCACTGAAATGGACCAGTATTAGGTGAAGCTCCTTAGCCTCAACCCAAATTAATATTTAGTTCTTCTACGTGCTCACTCTACATTAACAATTGCTTATAATGATATATCTGAAATCATTTATGTAATTCAGCCATATTTTACCTGAATCCTTAATAGCCCATTAAGTGAGATTGCTCCCTCAATAAATGGAACAGTAAATGTAAATTGAATTGCCATTTATCGTCTTTTTACGACTGCGAATCGCACAAAACTCAAAGTTTGTTTTTACACCCTCCTAGTAAAATTAGGACACCCGTGGGTCAGGTAAAGTGGTATTACAGGGGAATCACACAATGTGCCACTAATGAATGCTAGATGAGGACAAATACGGCAGCTGCCTTTGGTATTCTTCCGATTTTTTTTTTTTTTTCTTTCTTTTTCTTTTTGGGTGAGACGCAGACATTTTTATCCCTTTATTGGGACACAGGCTCTCATGTCAAACTGAGCAGCGTATGAATCCACTGATTTGGGGAAAATGTAATTCTAATTTATCATTTTCTGCCACAGGCGTTAAATTCCCAGACTGGGAAATTTCAAAAGGCGCCTGACACAAAGGAGTCTATGGGAACTTTGCCTATCCAGTCAATCAGACAGACTCCCCATAGTGACCAAACACATGCAAGTTGTGTTCTTTGAGGGTATCAAACAAGTCCTTTTTCTCCTCTGTTCGATAGCAAAAAATCATGTAAGTATCAAGTCATCCCTCTTTTCTCTGTCTCATCTGTCTCTGTCTGTGTGTTTTAGATTTTTGGATTTATTTATGCATTTCATGAGAACTCATTTCTGTGTGTGGTCATAATCAGTGGAGGACACAGAACAAACTTCAAAGGCCAAAGGGAGGCCACAGAGAGAGAGAGAGAGAGAGAGAGAGAGAGAGAGAGGGGGAGAGAGCAGCTGCTGTCTGGCAGAGAGGGAGAAAAGGACAGACAGGGGGAGAGAAACAGACAGACAGACAGAGAGAGAGAGAGAGAGAGAGAGAGAGAGAGAGAGAGAAAGAGAGAGACCGACTGAGAGAGACACAGACTCAGGTGTCTGAACTGAATTGGGATTGTAACAGGAAATAGGTAACAGTCAATGTTAAAATTTGACTTAAATTGACTAATTTGAATTAAAGTGAATTAATAAATTGATAAAAAAATCTTCTAAACGCATCAATTCTAAATTCATAACTTAAGTATATTTAGTAGGTTGGATATCTTTCAAAAATTCCTCCACACATAACACAAATCACTTCTGAAGACAAAAAAAGGAAAAAATAAATCTCATGTGCAAACTCACACACAGGAATACACACCCACACACACATACAAATACACACACGCGTACACACACACAAACACACACATGCACACAAGAAAGACGAATGGAGAGACATACTACAGAGATAGCATTTTTTTTCTCCATCAGAGATGGCCTGGGTTCTCATTACCGTTTAGCCATGGAGGGTACCCCAGTGTTCAGTAGGTTGCTGTTGGTGGCATTGCACCTGTGGAGACACAAAGTGCTCTCTGTTTGTGTTTAGAGGGCAAAGAAGACCACTGAGCCCCCGCAAGGACAATTAGGTGACAGGCATGTGACCTGCATGTGTCCGTAGCTGCCGCAATTACCTTAACACTAAGAACACACGCAAATTCAAAGGCATGCCCTCCACCAAAGATTACCTCACAGCGACTTATCATCTGTTCCATTGATTTTTTTTTTTTTTTTCTGTTTACGGAAAGGTTTGCATCCTTTCAGAGGCAGATGGGAGAGATGTTTTGAATGTGGTCAGTAGGCTAGTGCACTGTTGTTTGTGTGTCTTAGTTGGAGGGCAGGGCTGAGGGCACGGGTGGTAGTCTGTAGTTCTACTTGCAGCCATTAGAGGGCACTCATAAGCAGTGAAGGGTTTAGTGTCTGTTGAGGACAGGGCAATACTGATCTCAGTGTGTGGATGGACATCATGCTTCTCTGTCAGAGAGGCACAAGGGCACACCTAACTTTAGCATTAAGCAGCAGTACATTGAAATACAACACAATATCCTATGGCAACAAGACTTTATGTTGGAAAGTTGGTATTGTAAAATCAAATGCCTCCCAGCATTCCCTATTTTAAAGTCCAATTCTTGTTCACCTGCTCCCATATTTCTCTAATCATTAAACCTGCATTAATTAGCTCAGTGCCAATGTTTAACATTTTCCATGAACCCAACTCAGTTCATTTTTGCAACACAAAATGCATTTCATAACTACTGTTGATTATAATGGCTATACTCTTAAAGTGAAACTCATGCACTGAAGCTTTTATCTGTAGTTACTGTTAAGAGCCATTAAATGGGTTTCAAAAAGAATGCTAGTGCAACGTTGCTCCGATCGTCCAATATGGGCATAATACCGTGTATGGTGTAAGCATAGTGTATTTAGAGGAATGTTTGTGAACTGGGTGCTTACCTCATTTTTGATAACTACTGTGACATTTGCGATGTTTTCCATGTTTTCAACCTATGTCATTTTCATTTTCAGAAAGTTTGACTCGTATACAAAAAAAGACCTTAAACAGCTTCAACGCATGAGATTCACTTTAAGGCATTATAATGTTATCTTTAATTGTCCTTTTATATGCCCAATGTTAATGATCCTTTTATATGGCTGGTTGCACATGCATGTAATGAAGAGAAGAATATCTGATACAACTTTTCAGTGCATAATAAGGAAAGTGAGATGAACACTTAATTACTCATGAAAAAGGCACCATTACAGACACAAAATAAAGTTGTATGTTTCTCATGTATCAAAAGACCAAAGAAGCTTGTAATGCTTATATGAGCTTGGCTTATATGCTCATGTAATGCTTATATGAGCTTGGTTTATATGACCTTAATGCCTTATGAGTGCAGTCATGAAAATGTATACATACTGTAGGCATAAATACTGTCCTTAGTTATAAGGCATTGTGAACCCTTCATGAATGCATTGATATTGCTTTATGGACACTGGGTTCATAGAAAGTGTTACCCAATTTTCTACTTCCTTTGTAAATCCTTTAAAACTTCTGGAGCAGGAATTTTCAAATGATTGTTTTGTATAAGTAAAGGCTGCCTTTGTCCTTTCAGTACTACTCCATGGTCCTGGCCCATAAATAATTCTTTCCTTTGTGAGCAAGATGCATTGCAGGGTAAACCTGGGAGCAAGATTGATCTGGTCCAAGGCATTACTTATCTATTCCAATCACATTAGCCCACCATTATTCATGTAACCATTTACTCATTACTCCATTTATCTCCATTAATATTTAAGCGTGTCTTGACATCTTTATGGACTGCTTGTTCTGCTGCGCAATTAAAAAGAGTACTGTCCCCTCGTAGCCATACGTATACCATCAAAGTGGCAATATATTCTGCAAATGAGGTACGACAAGGCTGAAGGTGTAGGCCTTTTTCCCCTCCATTTACCATTGTCTTTTAGACAGCATGGGATCTTTCGTAGAGAACATGATCTTGGCCTCTTCATACTGCATCATGGCTCTTGTTTCCAGTGGTACTGGTTAAGGTCCATTTTAAACAGTTGAGGATCACTGTATTCTGTTTTTGCCCCATTAATCTTTTCCCCAACGATCTATAAATGACTATGTTGAATGGGATGTCGAAGACGGACGGCCATGTTGAATGGGCAGCGCATTCAGCTGGTTTCGGATGGATGGACGGATGGCTGCTTGGCTGCGCGCTAACAGCGCTGGCAGGTCCGCTGTGGTCGGGGCGTCACTGCTGTCGTGCTGCTTGATGAAACCAAGGAACCGCCAAACCATAAACACCCATCAAGAGTCCCCCGAGCCAAAGCGGCGGGGAGACAGCACCGCCGACAACAACACGGCCACCCCCGTGCAGCGTGGCCATGATTCTCCACTCTGCAGCTTTCGGAGGGAGAAGAGGGGAAAAAAACAACGAGCATATGACCACCTGAGAGTGAGTCATTTTCTCAGTGCTCTCCTCATGCATGACCGTCAAAAGGCCTCCAGGTTCCCCCGCAATATCCTTCGTCAGCGCCCACCTATCATCCCAAACGATGATGCCATTTGTGAAAACAGGGAAGTACATTTCAAGAAAGAAGCCAAAAGGAAAAATCAGGACTGTAATCAGCAGCTTTCCACATTCCCTGATCTGACCATGATCTGCACTTATTGTGTGTGTGTGTGTGTGTGTGTGTGTGTGTGTGTGTGTGTGTGCATAGTGTGTGTGTGTGTGTGTGTGTGTGTGTGTGTGTGTGTGTGTGTGTGTGTGTGTGTGTGTGCATGTGTGCTTTTCCACCTATGTGAGAAGCCATTCCATAGTGACCTTCCAGTCCTTAGTCTTCTTCTACAGGGCCTAACACCCTCCAAAGGTGCAATTTGATCAATTGAGCTCTCTAAGTGCCCTTGGAGAGAAGGAGAGAGTGCAGGAAAGTGAACAAGAGTGAGAGGGTGAAACAGAGAGAGAGAGAGAGTGGCAGCGGACGTAAATGACTGCCTTGACTGCCGAGAGCGAGTCTGTTACAGCGGGGTCAGGACGGCCACCTCGCGGTAATCACCGCTTCTTCACGTTTTCTGGCCCTTGTCCCTTGCAAACACCATGGCAACACAGACACGGAGACAGCCATCGTTAAGTGCCAAGCAATGTCACATCTACAGAGATGTCATTTGGGCAGTTTTTTGCCCATAAGACTTCCCTCCCCTTTTCTTGTCCGGCGTAAAAAAAGCAGGGGGGAAAAACCCACATGGCTTTCTACCCTCACTTCACCACCACCAGAAACCATCTCAAGCTGCTAATTTAAATGGCTGGATAATCAACATCAAATCAAATGGCACCCAACCTCACTCTCTCTTCTTCCCCTCACAGTCACACCCCAACCTACCCCTCCCTTGAACCGTCTCAAATGGGGCCTCTGGTCGATTACAATCAAAGCAGCTTTTTTGCGGACATCTTAGCTCTGCTTCCTTCCTTTTTGCTTCTTTTTCCATAACCCTCCTCCGAATTCCCTCATTTTTTTTGGACTGCTGCAGTTCCGTGGAGAGAGAGAGAGAGAGAGAGAGAGAGAGAGAGAGAGAGAGAGAGAGAGAGAGAGAGAGAGAGAGAGAGAGAAATGAGGATGGAGGGAGGGGGTTTGTGGAGGCAAAAAAAGAGAACATGATTTGCATTGTCTTCTTCAGAACTGTGTGCTTCTGCGTATGTTTTCTCTCTCTCTTTCTCTCCCTCTCTCACGGCGGCGCCTGTATTGACGAAACAGAGGATCGCAGTCAGGGCCCTGTCTTCTGATCCTCTTTGTCCTCCTCCCCTTTGATGAAAGCATTTGTGCTGCTGCTTTGATATCCACCACACTTTTAAATGGATTTTTTTTTCCCCTCTCGCCTTTCCATTCTTTTTCTTTCACTGAAAATACACATACCACAGTCCTTGCACTGAATCCTAAGTGCTGTTTTGGTCTGGTAAGATTAGACAGATTATTTACTGTTATGCTTGCTTAAGGCTTATTCTACACAAAGTTTTCTTCTGAAAAATGTGACCAAAAAAAAACAAAACAAAACAAAAAAAACAGGAGCCTTTCGATAGATGTGCAGCAAACAAGCTCTTTCAAACCAAAAACACAAGTGAACTCTGGTGAAGATGGAATGTACTGTAAGACTCCATAATGGAGTGGAAATTAGCGTGTGAGCATTAATATAAATCAAAAATTTTAAGGGAATACTTCAGATCAGTTCAGATGGACTACGATTATTATGTAGAAATGAAACCTGTTCAAAGTACTGTTCAGTGCTCCTTGAATACCCTCTGAGAAAGTGTTCAAAGGTTCAAAAATCAAATCTGTACTGCATCAAAGCTGTACTGCATACTATTATGTGCCTTAGTTTATGGATAAATCAGTTCAACAGAATAGAAAAAAACATCAATTGTTTTATCTGGAGGGTAACCAAAGATGCCAAACAAGTCTCTAGTCTCAAATTATGTGGGAACTGAAGTGCTTTTAATTTGGGCATGTTTTCGTCAAAAACACTCGAAATTAGGGGTGGTGACCCTAAATAGCCTAAAGACCTCTCTTTAAAAAGTCCAAGTTCTGTTCTTAGGGATGGAAAAAGTTGAGGAAGGCAAAACATGAGGAAGAGTAGGGGAAATGGATGGATGTTAGGAGTGGGACGGAGGGGTTGAGTTCTGGCTTCCCAAGAGCTACAGTCTCCAAACTCTCTGAAGGCTCTCTCTCTCTGAGACTTGGAGATGAACTTTGGGTGAACTTCTCCTGACCCCACCAGAACTCCACACCTCAGGCTGAGTGGAACATATCGCATTAGCACTCGTGCTACAGCATCCACAACTCCTAATCTGCTCCGAGATGCATTTCATGCTGACTGTACCACAAATATGCACATTTGGTCTCCGAAAATCCCGTGGAATTCCATGGAGGTATAAATTTGATATAAGGGTCATGTACTTAAACTGATTTGAGCAACTGACAGCTTAGTGTATATAAAACTTCCAGTTGTGCCAAACTCTAACATCTGTTAAAGCTGCTGCCTTGACTTTCGTTCTGGAATTGACCGATTAAATAACTTTTGACTTCATTCTCATCTGATTTACTACTATTCCTCTTAAAGTGCCAACATGTGCTCTGTAGCCTATAACCTCACATAACCAATAGATGCGTTTTGGTATTCTGCATTCACACACTAACGCTCACTGTGGTTGGTGACTTTTGCAGTGACCACAACCAACTGAGAGCTTGTATTTCACTTGCTGGCCCAACAGAGTCTATGGCAGAGGTGAGTGTCACTGACCGACAGGCCAGCTGGTGGACAGGAGTCTCTGGCTAGTGGGGTCTGCTCGGCACATTGGACGCATGGTTCACATTCCGCCCAGTCTTTTGATGGTCCAAGCGAGTCGAGACCAAGGGCCTTGTTCTGCAGACGTCTCCATGGCGAAACAGCCCGACACCGCGGGAGGGATGTTTTCAGTCGGGTGACTCGCGTCAAAGAGATGGGTCAAGTTTGGGCCATCTATCACGCAAGGGGAGAGAAAAAAAGGTGGAGTCTATTACACTTTGACAAGCACAAGCCAATGTAAAAACGCAGAAACTTTCCTTTCCAGTCCATTTAAGAAATGATTAACTTTCATGCGTCGCAGAAATGAGAGCTTCGCTTTATTTTCATATTGACTATAGACCATTTAGCTGAGCAAAAAATATTTGTGATTATGAAATGCTCTAGAGCCTGAGATTTAAAGTTATAATGAGACAGTTACCATACTGTTTTCCACATCAAAGCATGCAATGTGAAAGTGACACAATTAACTAGACTCTCTTTGATGTAAGCCTTGTCAGTCACTGTGGCGGAAAATGGGCAATTATCTCATACGCAATGTATATGAATCCTGTTCATAGCAACCTTGCAAATTGTAGGTGAAATTTTGCCAATTTAAAAAGACCCATTAGTTTAGTCCCAAACACAAACAAAGACATGTTCCCCAGTGGCAGACAGCTTTTAAAAACTCACACAGCCCATCTTACCACATTCTCATATGTTCTGCTTCACACACATTTCCTGGCATGTCAACCATTTATTTTTCAAAGGCTGGATGGTAGTCGTGGGGGGGAACCAATGAAGCAAGTGTTTGTGGACTGGGGTTTGGGGTAGGGAGGTATTGGTGGGGGGAGAGGCTTTGGAGCAGTGTACTCTTCAGACTGGACTCAGTGCTGTTGTTTTAACCGAGGGAGCTGCAATGGTGTGGAACAAGCCCAGTTTTTTTTTTCTTTCTTTCTTTCTTTTTCTTTTTTTTTATGGCAGGTCATCCCAGGGACAGCCCCCCACTGCAGCTATACGATCCCTGGTCGGCCCCCCCGAGGTGCCACCGAGCCCTGGCCTGAGACCTGTTTGATCCTCCACCTGCTGTGAGGACCTCACTCACTCCGACACAGACTCTGGCTCGGGCCCCCTTCTACACTGAGCCAGGAGCTGGAACGGCAGTGAGTTAAAGTCAACAGCGGTGGATCAGGAGTCTCTTTGTTCCGGGAGAGACTTTTTTTTTTTTTTTCTGGACCTTGACCTTTAGGAGGTCAACAACATTGGTCAGGACAGTGACCAACTGAGAAGATGATTAGAGCTTAGGCATAAATGTAATATTTAACATCTTCTCATTTTCCTACTAATATCAGCAATAGAACTGATACTATGGGACTGAAAACAGTCCACCACAAATGTGAATTTAAGTAAGTTATTTCAAAAGTTTTATGGCGATTTGGTCTGGAAGACAGCAGTGGGTACATCCTAACAGGAATGGAGAGGGTGTACAACTCTGAATCTGGTATATTGAGGAGGACTGTGTTTTTTTTTCTTGTGGGGCCAGTGTGTTTTCTGACGGCTCTTTGCTTCCTGTCCAAAGGAGCCATCCATCTGTGGCTAACAGACAAGCCAGGCAGACCCCATGCTGGAGATCCTATGAGAGGAAGCCATCGCTCACAACACTGCCCCTGCAGCTCACATACACATACCACTCACCCACTACTGGAGGATGCCTGAGGATGACCCTAGTGTGTGTGTGTGTGTGTGTGTGTGTGTGTGTGTGTGTGTGTGTGTGTGTGTGTGTGTGTGTGTGTGTGTGTGTGTGTGTATGTGTGTGTGGGTGTGGGTGTGTGTGTGTGTGTGTGTGTGTGTGTGCAGCAACAAGGGGGCACTGGCGCTACCCCTGACATTCTCATGAATTACGGTGTGACACAAGCTCGCTGATCACACATATAGTGTTTCCACAAGAGAATGGAGACATACAGTACAGTAGTATTCAAGCATAAATTCAAGTATCTACAAGAATTACATTAGCCTGGTAATAAACAACTGCTGCTTGCTGGAGGTGTTTAACTTGAAGAAACATTGCATCAGCCCTTGACTGCCAGTCTTGACCAATAGCATTCTAGCTCTGCATTCACAGCACCTCCCTCTGTATGCTGATTGGATCTGATAAAAACACCATCAGAAATAACCAGGTCAATGGGATGAAATCCAGACTAGCAATGTTGGACAATGACAATTGAATGGAGGTGCTACTGTATAAAGGCATGGGTAGGTTACCATTATAGGTAACACTTGACGGGTGAGTACATAACACATTCATAGCAGCTTTCATAAAATGCTCACAAAGCATTCATAACTGTTTCATAAGACATGACTCTACCTTCATACGCAACCCTTCTTAAATGTGAAAGCGGTAAACTTAGATGAATGATTATGAATACTTCGCAACCTGTATAGTAAAGTGACATTTGAAGTAGACTTCATAAGATATTCATGAAATATTTAGGTGTGACATGATCGGGTGACAAACATAAATGGCAGTGCTGCTTTGAGACCACTGGACTTTTATTTTGATAGGTTATTGACATTCTATCTTCCACATTTATGAAGGGTTGGGGATGAAGGTGGAGTCATGTCTTATGAAACAGTCATTAATGCTTTGTGAGCATTTTATGAAAGCTGCTATGAATGTGTTATGTACTCACCCGTCAAGTAAAGTGTTACCGAATTATATTAACTCACATAGGCATGCGCGCGCATACACAACATGAAATGGCAGCTACCCCTTTGCGTTTTAGACAAGCTTTCTTATGTTTATCCTCATGAGGTATTGACCGCATTGAAGGCCACTTTGTGCCAACTGTTAATTAAATTAGTTCTTTAGTTGTGTGAGCATTGAGTATGGGCATCTCTCATAAAACAGTCATGCAGTGAGGCAAGTATGATGCAGTAGGCAAGACAGTTTCTCTCTCTCTCTTTCTCAGACACTGCTGCAGTGCACTGGGCCTGTCTAGGCGTGCCATCTGACCTGCCTTTGGTCTCTGTGTCTCAGATGCTACGTGGGGGTTGATGGCTTCACCAACTCTGTGTGACTTCTGGGGTCGAAGATGTTTAGCCCCTTGCTGTTTCTGGGGTTGGAAGAGGACAGAACACACTTGGCACCCTGTTCCCTTCATGTTTAGCAGGGCCACAAAGGTGTCCAAGGTGCATCTACTGGCTTGCTCCCCTACCTCTTTCGTTCTCTGTCTTCTCTCTCTCTCTCTCATGCTTGACACAAGATACATATATGTTTCTGTCTGTATGTACTGTATTTAAACATTTCAGTGACATCTACCTGCAAATCAAAGAAGTATAGTTAAAAAGAGTGGTGTATTTGCTTGTAAATTTTGGTGTGTTTGTGTTTTATTTTGTGCATGTCTACCTTCTGAGAGAGAGAGAGATAGAGAAAGAGAGAGAGAGGGAGAGAGATAGAGAAAGGGAAATTACAGAGAAATGTCCATTAAGAGACAATGGAAATGAGAACAAAGGAAATGAGGGCTATATTCCCACAGGCAATGTATTGCAAATAGACAGACACCTTCCAGTGTGTGTGTGTGTGTGTGTGTGTGTGTGTGTGTGTGTGTGTGTGTGTGTGTGTGTGTGTGTGTGTGTGTGTGTGTGATTGAGTTAGAGCAAGAGGACAGGGAATCGTGAAATGTTACAATGGGCAGTTATGTTGTAAAATGAAAGAAATGTCAATTAAGGTTGGGGCAGAATGATTTTTAAACAATCAAATTCATGACCTCTTGCAGAGGTAAAATGTGAAGCCTGTGAGCCGTGAAGAAAGGCTGTTTGTCGACTAATGTCAAATGGGGTGTCCATGTTTGTGAAAATGGAAAAGGCCGCCAATGATCTTTATGGGGCAATGGTGTATAAACGAATACATTTTATGTCTCCACTCCCTGCTCTGCATTGAGATGAAGTGTACCTGAGGAACATGCCGGAACAAAACAACACCTGGCTGTAAGGATGTAATGAAACACAAACTCCACAATATGATTCACAATATTACCATCATCGTAACACTTTATGATAATGTACATTATTTACCATTAGTTAAGCATTCACAAATGGTTATTTAGTTACTCATTCATTAATAGTGTTTCATTATCAGTAAGTGATTATTAAATAGGGAATGAATGCTAAATTCTTGGTTAGTAAGATCATCATTTCACATAATTTTTACACACACACACACACACACACACACACACACATATGGGCAATTCCACGAAAAAGTAAACCTCACCTTAAAACTTCAAGTCTCATCTACATGGACATACAAATTTGTTCAGAAAACTTGCAATACAAAAAAGTACTGTCTAGATGTAAA
Source organism: Sardinella longiceps (assembly GCA_027497455.2). NCBI lineage: Eukaryota > Metazoa > Chordata > Actinopteri > Clupeiformes > Clupeidae > Sardinella > Sardinella longiceps. The sequence continues at coordinate 12,622,733 of JAODXP020000027.1, forward strand.
TAATCATCCGAGCAAGTTTCAAAAGGATATCTATTTGTTAAAATTTTTACCCTATTCAGCCATAATGTAAGTCTATGGAGGGGCTTATAAAGGGCATAAGTGGGTGATAACACAAACAAAGCTGCAATGCTATCAGTTATTTTCTATTGTTATATTACTATTTCTGTTGTTACAAGTTAAAAGCCACCATTCACAATTGTTTTGTATTGTTTTGGAAGGTTTTTCCATACGTCCATAACGTCACAGAACATAACGCCATTTCTCCCAATGAAAACCAAATTTATTACAATTACATTTAAAATGAAGTCTTTCTCTGTGTTTACTGAGGTGTCCTGTTTGGTATGAATGTAGTAATATTAGAAATTTCACAGACTTCACAGCAAAAACTACCACGTCCATAACGCAAATTGAAAGGCTTTTATTCTTACAATGTAAATCATGATATTAATTTTTTGTGTCTGCCTATATTCAGCCATGGAGTTTGCATAAGAATATAAACAAAATTGTGAAATACTGCTAGGTTTGCGGAGGTTATGTGGCATTTTGTTCATCAATAATGCATGAAAATGTCACGTCCATAATGCTGGAATTGCCCTCTTTGGAAGAATTCACTGGTGTGTGCTAACCTAATGTAATAACACTACTACTACACTACTACTAGTGTATTGCTTTAAGATGCATAAGGATAAAAGTGACACAAATACAGGGTATTTGACATTTTTTTGCTGAAGTTAAAATAAAAGGTGTGCAATTATTGTCAAAAACATGGTCATTAGCAGTTTACAAGCCCATTTAGCTTTGAAATGGTCTGAATATTATCAATTGGGCTTTTCACTTAAAGCTGTATTCAGCAACTCTTTTAAAGTCAAATTTCATAGAATTGTCACGTTATTCTGGAAGTAGTAGGCTATTTAACGAATTCTCTAGCTCCTAAACCCTGTAATCATGGTTGCAAAAATCCAGCGCTCCCTGTAGACTTCCACCAATCAGGTTCGGAAGGAGGGATAGCTGCCTGTCAATCACAGCAGTGAGCAAGCTGCTGACAACGTGCTGCGGCGAGGGAGGGGTTTGAGAGGCTCTCGAGGCTAGGCAAGGCAAGGCAAGGCACATTTATTTCTATAGCACATTTCATACAAAAGAATGCAACTCAAAGTGCTTTACACATGAAGAAAGGAAGAAAAATAGAACACATAATTAAAATGACAGGACGAGGAGCATAGTAGAGACAGGGGGAGGGACCAGAGAGTTGTGTGACTGATTTTTGTTTTTTTTTGCCAAAGTCTCGGAATTTCATAGACTTGCCAAATACAGCTTTAAATTTCACTGAAATTTCACTTAACCCTCCTGTGATCCTTGGGGTCAATTTGACCCCAAAGCAACGTTTAACATCATAAAATATATATTTAACTTTTTTCTTTTGGCCTCATATTTCATGACTTTTCCTCATTTGATGGGGACAGTAGACTAAGCATGAAATTTGTACAATAATATGTTTTGAGTGTCCTGTACAAATCAATTTGACCCCAGATTGATTTAGCTACCTAGCTAACTGAGTTAACTTAAGCTAGTGCTACCAATGTTGTCAGAATGGTCCCACACCCCATCAGATATGATGCCAGCTATATTCAAGATATAAAAACAATATTTGAGCTTTGAAATTGTCTTTGTTTATTGGTATCGTCGGCTTGGGGTCAAATTGACCCTAAAGGACCATGCGTGTGACTTTTTTTCATATCATTGCTAATAACAGAAAAAAAATAATTCCAAGTGCTACAGATAAACCAAATATGTGTTAAGGAGTTATATAAAGCCATTTCAACACTAAAAATCATAGTTCTTTCACATTTTGAGGCAGTTTGGGGATTTTTAGACCATATTTAGACTATAATTTGCTATTCGCGCACCAGGTATTCTGGGTTCACAATGAGGCATGTGTGAGGGTGGCTTTCTATTGCAGGGCATTAGGTTGTGTTTATTAGACATCAAACTAAGTGCCTGTCACAAAAAAACAGGTAACAATATAAATTGCTATTATTTTATGAGGATTTATTTAGCTGGGGTCAAATTGACCCCAAGGATAAAGGGTGTGAGTAACATTTGAGGGACGCAGGAGGGTTCAAAAGTTAGCAAAGAAACGGACATCATTATTGTAACCTTTGCCTATATTTATGCTTAACTTGAGCATAAAGCATCATAAGAATATCCCAGATAGTAACACTGTAACGACTTATGAATCGGACTACACAAACTTCCATTTCAAAAAGATTCACAACACAGGAAATTAGGTATTTATTCATCAGCATGTGCGCAATTGAGTCATGGCAGACATTTAACAGACAGACATTCTAAATTGCAAATTGTTATTGCCTTTTCACCATAGACAATGATATTGTCATAAAACTCTTTAGGAAAGATACATCTAAGTAAAAAATACTTGACTACTACTTCAGTATGTTTTAGGAGTAGCCTATCTAGTTTTAGAGTAGGCTATTCTATTCTTTACTTGACTTGCCTGAGTTTACTTGAGTAGTCAAATTTGTGAATCACATACTGTATTACTCCACTACATTATCAACTGGCAGAACATCAGGAACGTTTTAAGGTAGGCTCTATGGATCTTAGCACAATTTATAATGTGAGTGTGTGTTATGGCCAACTAGCAAAAAATGATCAAATGTGAAATTCAACCTTTTCAGTGCACAGATACTAATTCATAATATTTGTCTTTGCATATAGATGAGACATCCAACCGATTGCATGGTGGAGAGTCTCTTGTAAAGGGTTTCAATCACAAACACAACTGAGGGCAAACGGTCTCCCCGAGTGAAGCCATTATGCTAAAGGGTCATAGTTATTTGCGGGCATGCAGCCCTTCGCCAAACAGATGGAGACACCCTGAGTCAACACTTTTCATTTTTACAAAAACAAACAAGCTGGGGGCAGACGGAGGGGAAGAGAGAGGGAGTGAGAGAACTAAACAAAGATGGACAAACAGAGAGAGGGAGAGAAGAGGAGGAGGGTGTGTGTGAAGCGCAACTGAAAAAAAGGCGAGAGGGAAAGCAAGCTGAGAAAAACGGAAATGACCTTGAAGACCTGATGGCTCATTAGAAGTGACGCCCTCGACCCTGCAAAATGCTTTCATTAGCCCTGCCCTGATCACAGTACCACAGGGGAGGGCTTTGTTCCTGATTGTGTGGGTGTGTGGAGGTGGAGGTTTTTGGTGTATGCATAGTGTTCATAGATTTGTGTGTAGGTGTGTATGTGGAGATGGTCGTGTAAGTGTGAGTGTGTGTGTATGTGCGTGCGTGTGTGTGTGTGTGTGTGTGTGTGTGTGTGCCTAGGTGAGATCAAGAAGATGGTGCTACAAGATTTCAACACCTGGATAATGGATTACGCAGCTAATCTATATTTTGTTTAAATTAAATTTAAAGTGTAGACATTCAATTAGGAACATAAAGCAGAGGTGGGAAAAAATACATATATTTGGAGAAGGGTGCCAGTGATGTAATCACTTAGACATAGCACACAAGGACGGCAAGAGATGGGAGACACACATACATATTCAGCAGTAAAACTTGTTCCTTTTAAAGCATTATAATGCAGAATCCTTCAGTCATTCTTATGCAGTTTTTGTGGTGTGTGGCACGTTTGGCTGGAATTTTTCTCAAAGCTTCCTAATGACAATTGGTTATTCCTTCGCTGGTTTCTACAGAAGCCGAGAGCGCCCCTTTTTGAATACTTTTTTAATTCACCTTGTTATCCCAAGATAACAATATAATTAATTAGAGATCTCAAAAAAACAAAACCTTTATTTCAAGATCTCAAGAAAACAAAGCCTTTATTTTGAGATAACGATATAATTAATTCAAGATCTCAAGAAAACAAAGACTTTATTTCGAGATCTCAAGAAAACACAACAATTGTTCAGTGATCTCAAGAAAACAATCGAATAAATGGCCGACAAATGGGTAGTTCAGCTACAGCAGGAGGCTTGTATGATGACTTCGGAGCTATATCCCATTCTGTATGCAACGCTTGTCTTTACGGCCTCGGGATCAACGGTGGTCTGGATCTCTGCAACAACATCACGACTGACACGGAATCCGGCCAAAAGTCACCTGGCGTGCATCATATGGTAGCCATGAAGCCGTCCTGATCCGTTCATAAGATTAGAGATAAAATCCACAACCTTAGCTGGATCACTGTATCTCCGTCGGTAGAGACGAAGGCGGGCCAGTCTTCTGCGGAGGTGCCGTGGACTAATTTTGAAATGATCCCTTATTAAAAGATTTAATGCAATCTCTGCCTGTGTCAAACCCTAATCAAAATATTGCCTTATTAGGTGATCGATTATTCCAGACATTCTAAAGACAAGAGTTGCATCTATACAGAATGAGATATAAGCCCCAAAGTCATACAAGCCTCTTGGTGTATCTGAACGACCCATTTGTCAGTCGTTTATTCTATTGTTTTCTCGAGATCATGGAATACTTGTTGTGTTTTCTCGAGATCACAGAATAAATTTGTGTTTTCTCGAGATCTTGAAATAAAGGCTTTGTTTTCTTGAGATCTCAAATTAATTATATTGTTATCTCGGGATAACAAGGTTAATTTAAAAAGTGTTACAAAAAGGGACGCTCTCGGCTTCCGTAGTTTTCTTGGTTTGTGCTCACATTTTTCTTGACAGAGCTGCGGCTGCCTATCTCTGTCCAGATGCGCTAGTCAGAGTCAAAACTGCTCCCAATCAGCCCATAAAGTGTTATAGAAGCACCACAATGATAGATAGATAGATAGATAGATAGATAGATAGATTACCCTTTAAAGGTATAATTCAGGTATAGTTCCGTTTTTAGCATGTTTAGCCACACACACAGGCATGGCCGTAGCTACAATAGAGGACACCGAGGTCCGGACCTCGGTAATTTTTTTCGAGCCGAAAATAAGTTCAACATTCTTCAGACGCGCCAATTAATTAATCCTTTTGCGCGCGTTAGTGCCGCAAAACATATCTCCGGTTTTGCTTCATTGTCTTTCGGAAGCTTTATATGGGCATGATACCCCTTACAATCGAGGTATTTGGTATCAAATTAAACTAGACAACCAGTTCTATCCATTGGTATCATTGGTAACGTACTTGCTAGAGAATGAGAGGGTTTAATTTCAGTGTAAAGATCGCCAATATTTAGGCAAGGTATGTCTTAAATGTTAAAGGCTGAACTTGCTAGATCATCACACATTATAATATAAACATATAATTTGCAGAGATAAGTTTTCAAGTTTTCACTGTCATTGAAACCTGTGAAATGAACACAAAAACTGTAATCTGTGGTGGGAGCACATTATTGTAGACTAAATGTTTGGAGCACTTAAATCACATCCACTGGACACAACTCATTCACTGAAGTAAAATATATTTTTCTCCAAACACAATCAGTGGCAGGTTACACTGTTGTCACAAAATCACAAATAGCCTAAAGAATCCTGTGCTAAAAAGATACAGCTGCATATTCAGCATTGCTCAGTAATGTAGCCTATTAGGAAGGAAGGAGGAGCTGTGTCTCATTGACTTTCAGTGGGTGTAACTTCTGTGTTTCCATCAGAAAAAAAGTCTATCATGATGTGCTCCCACCATTGCATTTTTAAGAATTGTGTTCATTTCACATATTGCTGTGAGATCACTTTGAAGTTTTCTATCACCCAATTTCAGAAATGGAGCACCCTCATTTTAGGTGGTGCTGAAGTCTCACACAACTGGTGGGAGAATGCAAAGGGAGAGGGGGTTTTGAGTGTCTCAGACCTTTCCCTTTACTGTGGCAACTATGCATATAATAGTGTATCTAATACGATAAGTGAGTTTAGCAAAGTCAGTATGAGCAGGAGAAGCTCAAAGATTAGTTCAAACACTATTTCAGTAGATCTCTTATCTACTCGCTCCGCGAGCATCTAGGACCTCGGTTAATTCAAAATGCTGGCTACGGCCATGCACACAGGTACCATCTATCTATTAATACAAGGAATGTGTGTCTGTATGTGTGTCTGTCTGTGTATTTCACGCATAAGTCTGCTACCGTTCGTCCGACTGACCTCAAATTTGGTATGCATTTTGCTAATGACACGAGTGAGTGCAGTGCAAAGATTGATGTTGTTTGGACAAAGATTAGTAAAGATACCGTTAAATGAAGCTCAGTAGACTCCTGTCGCTCTAACAAAGTAGCCACTCCCCCTCTCACTCCTGGCTCAGTGCTTTCGGTGGAGAAAGAAAGCCTTTGCAATTCACTAGTACATATAAAAGCACATGAATTACTTAAATTACTTTTTACATTAAGGGAAATTAAGTTAGAAGTAGTCGCATAGTTCCTGTTTAAATTAATGATTTCTAGAGTAGTTCATCAATATATAAAATGGGTCTGGATCTGCATCATCTGCTTCAGTGCCCATCTCCTTCATCTCCGGTGAGTGGAGGAAGGCCTATACAGCACAATCCTTGGTCAGGCAATGATCCAGCTCTGCAGCAAATACTTGCCATGCACCATATGGTGCCACGCTGTTTGTTGTCTGCATATGGTCAGCCATTGTGGTAAAGCTCATTTCTCTCTTCCAGTTTGAAGCTCACAGTGTAAATCAATTTGCCCACATCTTGCAGGGCACCAAGAGACGGCCTGTTTAAAAGATGAAAAAGTGACAGCTTTGTACTTACAGCTATGGGAGCGATGACAGCCGTTATGATTGACAACCCAGCAGGAAACACCCCACACAATCTCCAGGGGTTCTCAAAAGCCTGTCTGGATATGGTGAAATGGCAGGACTTTGGTCATATCTTTCAAAAATATACATGACACCCTCTACAAAACCAACACACGCACATTGCACACACAGGGAGACACAAAAGGCAGACAGCAACACTGTCGGTCGGTCTGTCTGTCTGTGTGAATCTACAGAGGACACAGAGTGCAGAAGCGAGCAACGCCCGTAACGATTGGCACATGCTGCCTGCACATTGCGCCATAGCTAGGCTGCGCTTACATCCGAGTCAGATCTGAGGGCCAGGCAGGCGGATGTTCTCCATCTGAGGCGAGAACGGAGAGAGTGTTCCGAGGAGTGCTGATTTAGACATAACGAGCCCAAACACTCACAGATGCCCACGCTCGGCTCTTCCTGCTCGTGACAGAAGGAGAGGCAGTGTGCCTTTCCACTAGGCCAGAGCTGACGGTGGGGAAATTCACAGCCCACTGACGAACACACACAAATTACAAACACACTCATACACACACAAACACACACGTACGTACACCCTCACATTCCTCGCTCGCTCGACAGCTTGGGCCAATGTGGAAAGCATACGGCGTGTGTGCTTGGAGATGTTAAGTGTTTGCAAACACAAACATAAATAAGTAAACAGAGATACAGAATGAGTGAGTGAGAGAAAAAGACAAGAGAGAAAAGGGGGGGGGGTTGGGGAGAGAGAAAGAGAGAAAGAAGGAGAGAGCTGAAGCACTGTCAATACATCACATCAAACTTCAAAGTTTTTTTTTCTATTAAAGATTAAGTTCAATCCAGTGTCAGCTCAGTCAAGCTATGTTTGGTTCAGGTCGCTTATGAACACCAGAGCGAGCCAAAAGCAGATTACACAAAAATACTGTGATTAAGACCTCAAAAATGATTGGCACGCTGCTTGCCAAGCGAAAGCACTCGGCCGAACGGTAGCAAAGAGAAACTCTGTCAGATTTTCTCCTGGTATCTGTGCATGGTGCGTGTGCTTGTGGCTGCTCCTCTTTGGAACATCTGCGTCCGATACAGCACAGAAGGAGCAAGAACCACCCATGGTGCAAGACCAAGACCTACAGCAGTAAAGCTAGCAGCTTACTGCCATCAAAGAGCCAACACAGTCTCTCTCTCTTGCTCCCTCTCTCTCTGTTCCTTCTCACTGATCTCTCATTCATCCTCAGTAGCTTGCCTGGGTGTGTGTGTGTGTGTGTGTGTGTGTGTGTGTGTGTGTGTGTGAGAGAGAGAGAGAGAGAGAGAGACAGAGAAAGAGAGAGAGAGAGAGTGTTGGTTTGCGTCTATCAGTGTTTGTATTATGTGTGTGTGTGTGTGTGTGTGTGTGTGTGTGTGTGTGTGTGTGTGTGTCTGTGTGCGAGAGAGAGAGAGAGAGAGAGTATTGGTTTGTGTCTTTCAGAGTTTGTATTGTGTGTGTGTGTGTGTGTGTGTGTGTGTGTGCGTGCGTGCGTGTGCGTGTGTGTGTGTGCTTGCTTGCAGGCATGTCATCCGCCAGACATTTTGAAACAAAATGATAATTGCTAAGCTACATATTCATTCAAAACAAATCGTGGGAGTGCGAATGAACCAGTAAAATATAGTCATGCTTACGTCATGAGTTTGGTATTTCATTGGAACCTCATGTTTAGTTATGCATTTATGAATTATGACAATGGTGGGCAGTAAAATTAAATTAAAACTACATTTAAAAAGGTTCGATTTGAAGTGTGTTACCTTACAAAGATATACGTGTGCTTGGAGTTGCACGGTAAAGTGTCAATCCAACAAGAGAGACAGACACACACACACACATGAACAAAAAGCACATCCACATATGCACACTCACACACAGACACAAGAACACACACACACACACACACACACACACACACACACACACACACACGCAAACACACACAAACACAAAGAAAGGTGAAAAGAGTAAGCCCGATGAATGAAAAAAAAAGACAATAGATGGAGGACAGAGGGAAGAGAGACTTGGAAAGGAGAAGAGAGCAGAAAAGGCATTAGTGGCTCCAGCCAGCTGCCAAATGGTGCCCTTGATTGCCTCTCATCCAGTGGAGAAACAGAAGGTGTGAGGGGTGATTAGCCAAGCCCCGATCCCTGCTGAACAGATGTTAATAACAAAGTGCACGTTCGATGTGTTTAATAGCCGGGTGTGCCAGGCTTGGCTGGCGACGGCCCTCTTTTTCTCTTTCACCCGCTCTCTCTCTCTCTCTCTCTCTCTCTCTCTCTCTCTCTCTCTCTCTCTCTCTCTCTCTCTCTCTCTCTCACTCTTTCTTTCTCCTTTCTCTCTTTCCTCAGAGAGATGGGCAAGTGTGTATTTGTGCTGGTTGCACTCTCTCCCATAATGAGCTCCATATTTGCAAGAAAAGGTAATGATAATTTGTCACCGTGCACAAACCAAACACTGCAGATGATGGTGTGAGTTGGAGATGATGGTTTAGGGTATTCTCTCATTCTCTCTCTCTCTCTCTCTCTCTCTCTCTCTCTCTCTCTCTCTCTCACACACACACACACACACACACACACACACAAACACACAAATACACATGCACACAGAAAAACTGGCAAACACATTCTTTGGCAAACAAACACACATAAACACACTTTTTCAGTTCATCCTTCTCCCGAAAACTCTACTTTCTCCCAAAGAAAGAGTAAAGTTTCAGCATCCTGATTGTCTTTTTTGTGATGCCGCAAATGATAAGGTTTTACCAGAGCCAGGAGATCCACCTAATTGTTATCATTTGCATGTCTGCTGTAGGGCCTAAAGGAGTTTCATATGGCATTAATAACAGTGCTGGAGGATACTGCTGCTGGGTCGACTGTTTACCATGAGCGTACAAGCAGCAACAACAAAGGTCACTGCTAGTTTTCCTGAGACGTTAAAATGTATCTGATGAAATTTGTAATAGCATCAAGCTGCTGAGACAAACAAAAAGGAGTAGAGATGGATGTGTCTGGAAAGGGTTAATCGGGTGGGGAAAATCATATTAGAACAACATCCACGCTTAGCTTGTTTATGAAAGATAAAGTGAAGTCAGTGAACAGCTGCAGAATGAAATGTCATTCTCTGTTCCAAAAGAATACACAATTTACTTATAAAACATTAAAAAGCCACCAAATGCTATGAATTATTGAAGTGAAGCAGATGCTGTAAATTGAATAGCTTTGCTCTCATTTTTTATGAAAAAAGTGTTTCTTTTTTTTCACTGTTTCTATGGGAGCATTGTATTTTTCTCCCTTTTTATCCATCCCCCTCTTTCTCCCTCTCCCTCGTTCCCCCCCTTTTTTCTTTATTTTTTGACACCCAGCATGAGAGGAAGTTCATCTTGCTCTGTAACATCTCCATGGGACACACACTCTCTCTCTCTCTCTCTCTCTCTCTCTCTCTCTCTCTCTCTCTCTCTCTCTCTCTCTCTCTCTCACACACACACACACACACACACACACACACACACACACACACACACACACACAAACACAGGGAACTGACAGGGTGAAGAGAGGGAAAAAAAATGCAGCGTTTTCAACACCAAGTGATACCTCACTTATGCTCTCGAATTGATGCCTTCTCCCCAAATCAGAATAGGGGGGCTGTAATGAATGCACTTCAGACGTGAGGAGGGAGGGCCAGGCGGGTGAAGCCTGGGTACTCTGACTTGGAGAGCTGGGACTGGATTGCCATTGTGTCAGATGAATGTAGTCTTTTTTATGTTATTCAAATTTCACAAGAACAGCAAGATGATAATACAAACCCCTGAGGTAGATAAATGACTGGACCAGGGAAAAACACACACACACACACACACACACACACACACACACACACACACACACACACACACACACACACACACACACACACACACACACACACACAGAGGGAGAGAGAGACCCCCACCCACCACACATCTCAGCCTCCATGGGAAGGCTGCTGTCTGGCAAATTATGATTTGGAATGGATTAAAAACATCTTTCCCCATCCCTGCGGACACATGCAACATACGTCTTAGAAGTTGTCACTCACATAGCCAGATGGCAGGTTTAGGTCGAGCTGAATAACCATTCTAAGCACCCCCCAACCTTCCCTCTATGACAAACACATTGTTCCCTTGTGAAGACGCATGGAGTAGAATATCACCAGCCATCTACATAATATACACATCAGTCTCCTAAACAATCTAGCCAGTGAGTTAGACCACTGAATCAGACAAACTAGGACATGGGAGAGAGAAAGACCATGAAAAAGGCAGCTTAAGAGTGACTGACAGAATGAGGGAGAGTGCGAGAAAAAGAGAAAGAAGAGAGAGAGAGAACGAGAGCGATGTGACGATCAACCAAGGCCATTATTTGAAATTGAAAGAATATGAGGATAGTTAAGAGTTATATTCCCGGCGGAGTGTGCTCCGTCACTGGCGTGGGGCACCGCTGTTTAATGTACACTCATGCTCCATCTCCTCACCATTCCATTACTCCCATCTCCAAACTGCCGTCTCATGCACACTTTGGCGGCCCCCTGCTGCTCACGCTATTTATTGAATACATTCGTTTTTTTTTTCTTCCTCCCTCTCCCACTCTCTCTCTCTCTCCCTTTTACTCCCCAAAAAACATTGTTTCCACCTGAGCTGTCGCCTGCAACTTTTATGGTTGCTGAAGCGTGCCAGGCTACCCATCCTCCTGGGGAGGGGGTACTGGGTGTGTGTGTGCTTGTGTGTGTGTGTGTGTGTGTGTGTGTGTGTGTGTGTGGAGAGAGGGGTGGTGGTGAGGGGGTTGATGGGATGGGGTGGTCCTGCCTCACTCACAGAACAGGCCTCCTCGGCCATGATGCAGACTGAAAGCAATGAGCGAACTAATGAAGGAGCGCCATGACAACAAGCAAACCAACAGGAAGCATTGTTTCCCTCTCTTTATTCCCTTCCCTCCCCTGCCACTCTTTATTATTTAAGAGAGTGTTTGCTAGTCGTGCCTACATGCCATGAAAAAATAAAAAGCAGTCAATAAGTGCCACCCCACCCACCTGCCCTCCCACACACACACACACACACACACACACACACACACACACACACACACACACACACACAGACACACACACACACACACACACACACACACACACACACACACACACCTGGGAGGAAATGTAAAATCCCTCATAAGGGTAAGTAAACATCAACCTTGTGGACAGAGAAATCTATTATTCAGTGCCTTTCCACTAGTGCCATTTTACAGGAGCCGCCCCGAGCCGTCCACACAAACACACACCCAGCCAAGCATTAAAGGACATTATCTGATGTGTTTATATTTCAACCATTTATTTTTAGACACTGAAAATGGGCAGAGTAAACGCTGATGCTATTGACTTTTTCAGGATAAATGGGAGCTCCTTTGATATTACACATGTCTTTTCAGTGTCGGGGCGCCATAATGGTCACCCTCGCCCTGCTTTTATGTAATGATTAATTTAGCAGTGACCTTTGACCTCCAAAGACAAAGAGAGACGAGACACCTATTTTCCTCTCTCAGGCACACTAGTAATCAACCTCTCAGCTCAACAAAATCAGAGGTCACTTCTATTATACTCGTAGCTCTTACCCTAACATTCTTTTTGAGTGTGTGTGTGTGTGTGTGTGTGTGTGTGTGTGTGTGTGTGTGTGTGTGTGTGTGTGTGTGTGTGTGTGTGTGTGTGTGTGTGTGTGTGTGTGTGTGTGTGTGTGATAAGTGTGTGGACCTGAATGCTACATGTCTGTATTCTCTGGTGATTAGGGTTTATAAATGTATGTGTGTGTGTGTGTGTGTGTGTGTGTGTGTGTGTGTGTGTGTGTGTGTGTGTGCGCGTGTGCACACGTGTGTGTGTATGCAAGCCTAAAAGTGTGGATGGTTGTGTGCATTTGAGTGTGCTGAAATGGGAGTGTCCATTTTAGCAGGTGCACTGGGCACATCTTTTCAGGCCCAATGTGTTATCATGTGCAGGTCAAAGGCAGAGAGGAGCTTGGTGAAATAAACTCTGCAAGGGCTGCAGCCAGCTTTGTAATCCCAGCCAAAGCCAGACGCCCCATCAGAATTGCACTGGCTTTGTGTAAATAATCAAGAGCTGACCTTTGGGGTTAAACCCTGTAATTGAAGTGATACTTCAAAGAAACAGACGCCACTTTCTCTGGGATGGAGTGTGATATTGTGTGTGTGTGTGTGTGTGTGTGTGTGTGTGTGTGTGTGTGTGTGTGTGTGTGTGTGTGTGTGCGCGTGCGTGTGTGATTGGACAGAGATGACACTGTGGGAGGGTTTTAGTTGTCATCTATTATATGTCTCTCTCTCTCTCTCTCTCTCTCTCTCTCTCTCTCTCTCTCTCTCTCTCATATCACTGTCTATGTTCTCCCTCTCAACAAATGACTGGTATGATTGCAGCATTAGGAAGCAGTGGAGCCATAAATGAATAAATAAAATGATGTGCTCTAATGTAATGTACTCTGCCTGACTATTGCCACTGAAACCTGCAAAAACACATGCAATCACACATAATTCTCTCTTAGCCAACATGATATACAACATTCAACCCTCCCCTATCACTGTGTACTTGTTCAAATGATGTCCTATCCATTTTGTCAAAAAAGGCACAAGGCATAAACTAGCCATCATTACTAAGCTAGTAGCATACGTCTCTCTATGTATTCTTATATAGCAATTATAAATGTAGAACCTATTGAAATTCATGTGGACAAAATGGGCTATTTGTAGCTACTGCGTTCATGCAGCCAACCTATCACCCCTTCCACATTCATTTAGGATGTGACTGTGTAATGGCTTAAACACCTTGACATTAATATTCATTGGTGTCGCCAGAGAGATTTATCATCATTTATCAACATTTAAGGCTAATTATTATGGTTGACATGGGATGTCACAAAGGTCACGGTAAATGTGTCAAATATTCAGCTTAAGTTCTCAGGCTGTATCTATTATTCAAAACACCACTAATAGACTGTGGTGGAATAACACATTTTCTCGTTGTCATGAAGACACTTTTTTAATAATTGTGGTCTCTACTTACATGAGTGTGCAAAAATCTATGTGTGCTAACAGACATTCAGATATTTCTTCATTGGGTGTTTTCATGCTATTCCTTCAAAAACCTGGACAGAAGAGGGGACAATGGCCTGACAATAAATTCTCAAACAATAATCTCATTCCACCAGGACCATAGAGACAAGATTTAAAACTCTGAGGGCAATTTCTCTCTGTAATTATATTCCTTTTGATGTGATTTCAGCATATGTCCCATCACACAGCCATACACAGAATCAAACCCATGACAAAGTGTTTTTTTTTTCAAAGTTAAAGGTTACATTTACATTCCTTTTCCCCCAGACAATATCTAATGTACACACCCGTGCAAACATCATACAATCCAGATAAAACTTAACCGTGTTACAGTGCTTATTTACAGCAACTGGGAGCCTTTGGAGAAAGTAGTTTTGTAAATAGTAAAACATCAAACAGGAGAGTGTTGATACCTCAGCGGGGACACACAGCTGAGATCCTGAATGTTCAGGCTGGGCCTCTCACAGAATAGCTGCTGAGTGCTCTGGCCCGGTCTGGTCCCTTTTCTCTCAGAACGCTGGAAGGCATTAAAGTCCAGATGCTGAGACACCAAGGACAGCTTCAGCTTCTTCGAAATGGTGTCTCTCTGGCGTCAGTTAAAACGGTGACAGGATACTATTGCAAGTCTATTAGTGTGTGTGTGTGTGTGTGTGTGTGTGTGTGTGTGTGTGTGTGTGTGTGTGTGTGTGTGTGTGTGTGTGTGTGTGTGTGTGTGTGTGTGTGTGTGTGTGAGAGAGAGAGAGAGAGAGAGAGAGAGAGAGAGAGAGAGAGAGAGAGAGAGAGAGAGAGAGAGAGAGAGCGCATCCTGGAATTGAAGACAAGAATGTGTGGATGAACATAATTTACGCTTGAGGGAAACACACAGACATGCACACAGGACACACACACACACACACACACACACACACACACACACACACACACACACACACACACACACACACACACACACACACACACACAGGGCCTGAATAATAATAAGTGGTGTATTGTGTAAGATGTAGCTAGCTGTCAGGACTGCATGTGCTTTTTTTGTCATGAGATCAGCTTGTTCAGCAGCCAGTTGTTTACTGCGCCAATCTCTAAGGAGAGGCTTAGGGGCGACACTTGTCATCTCCAGATTTCCAGTTTCATTTTTTTCCTCTCCCTTCCTCTTTCCTTCCCTCCCATTCTCTCTCTCTCTCTCTCTCTCTCTCTCTCTCTCTCTCTCTCTCTCTCTCTCTCTCACTCACTCTCACTCTCTCTCTCCCGCCTCTTTTCTCCCACTCTCTTTCTCCTTACCAGGATGGAGGAAAAATCCCTGGGAGCCCACACCGCTTGCCCACCGCTGCCTGTAAGTGCCCAGGAACAGCCAGCGCAAATTGATCCCCAATTCAGCTCTTGCTACAGGCCTCTTTCCCTCATTAATTTTACTGATTCCTCCAGATGGGAAACAAAATATTAATTTTATTCAGCCCTAGGCACGGAGCTGTTTTCTGAAGGTGCTCCGTAAATCATGGGGTTTGGGGTGGTGATGGTGACGGTGGTGCTTGTGATGTATGCGTGTGTGTGTGTGTGTGTGTGTGTGTGTGTGTGTGTGTGTGTGTGCGTGTGTGTGTGTGTGTGTGCGCGCACACGTTGTAGTGGTGGTGGCGGTGGGGTAGTGAGAACATCACTCCCAGCCAGTGAGACTGCTACAGGCTACGGGTGGGCAGAAGGTTCAGTTTGTCATAAGTGTAATTAATTGAAGGGCAGGAATGATTAATCTATCAGGATATGTGGAGGGAGACGTGACTGACGAGGCGCCCATCCTGCCCCAGCGTCATGGCAACCGTGCACTGAATTATGCAAATTAATTGGCTCTTTCAATGTGGCATAAAATGCTAGTGCTACTACATTGCATGGTACATTAGTCGGTTCACCCAATAAAAACTGCATTCTTTACAAGTGAGGCTGTGAGTCAGTGCGCTCAGGGAAACTATCCATTGTCAGCGCAGATGTGAAAAGCTGGCAGCCTTTCCACATTTCTTTCTATCTGGTTAAAAAAAAACACAGTGTGAGTGTGTGTGTGTGTGTGTTTGTGTGTGCATATACTGTATGTTTGCGTGTGTGTATGTGCGTGTGTGCGCGTATGTGTCTGTATTCACATGACTTTTTCCTGGTCTTTCTGTGTGTGTGTGTGTGTGTGTGTGTGTGTGTGTGTGTGTGTGTGTGTGTGTGTGTGTGTGTGCATGTACAGAAGGCATGTGAGCGTCTGAGCATGCATTGATGTTTGTTATCACTATATGTGTTCAGTGAGCAGAGTTGGTGGGGAGCAGTGTGCCATGCCTGTCTGTTTGCTAGGTGAAATCCGAGTGAGTGGTCATTGACATTCTCCCCCACTCCCTGATGAGCCCAGGCCTGGAACGAGAGTGTGGGTCACATCGAGGAGGCCATGTGTGTCTCTGATTTTGTCTACAATGCTGCTCCCACCTGCTGAGACACAGCAGGCATTGGCAACTGGAAAACATGAACACACACACACACATGTACTTACACACACACACACACACACACACACACACACACACACACACACACACACACACACACACACACACACACACACAGGCTCTCTAATTACAGGTGTCGAACCAAGAGAGACACACTGTCCACCACATGTCAGACCCATCATCCAAAGGAGAAGACGTACTCATATCAAGAGAATTTTCTAGCATTTTCTATCCCACTAACACTGCAAAATGTCTTAATTGCGAACCAGAAGCATATTACCCATACATTCCTCTCATTACAGAGCAGAAATCATGGCATGCTCAAAACAAATAGATATGAGAGAAAAACAAACAAAATATCCATCAAAACATAAATATAGGCACAGAAATGTGTCAAGATGAATTAATCGCGATAAGGCGTTAATATGAAGGCGATGGCGGAATTCTCATTCTTGACGTGATTGTGCACCGCATTACTGTTTACGGAAATTCAAGCACTCTAATGACACACTTTAACCATATGAGAGCTTTCCTGCCAACCAGCAGTAAACCCCAGTCCCCCCACCCACCCCCAATTATCTTCTGATGGGAGTGCTAACATCCAGGCTCATTTCTTCACAAACATGCAAATACATCATGTCTCCTCAGCCAGGGAAAAAACAATTTGCCATTTTTTTTCCAAACAAGAACAGAAAGGATGAGAGAGAATAGTTTCTCAGAGTGTATTGTATTTGTTCAATCAAGGAAAGGCCATGAGCTATTGTCAGCAGTGTCAAAAGATAATAAGTTGATAATTACCAGCTGACTGCAGTGCATTCATTTTAGCAGTTTGGTGGGGAAAACCATTATTACTGTATTGTGCCCATCTATGAACAGAAACATGCAAGCACTCTCTCTCTCTCTCTCTCTCTCTCTCTCTCTCTCTCTCTCTCTCTCACACACACACACACACACACACACACACACACACACACACACACACACTCAGAGAGATGTATACTTGCATGTGCACACAATGCAGAACCAATGCCATTGTGTTCTGATGGCAAGCTGTACCCCACTGCAAGTGACACCACTGAAAATGCCCCCATCACTCAGAGGGATGGACGGATGGAATGAGGGAGTGAGAGAGTGAGAGAGAGAGTGAGTGAGTGAGAGGGTGGCAGACAGAGGGAGAGAGAGAGAGGACGAGCTGCACCTAACCCCTCTAATAACAGACCTGGGCCCTACGAACACCACTGCCCCCTCCTCTGGAGCCCCCGGTTTCTGATATACACGTGTCACGGCAAAGTGACAAATAGCACATATTAATTAGGCACTAGACTTGGCGAGATTGCTGTTATTAACGGCGAGAAGGGGAAGGTTGGATTTAATTGCCTGTGACATCAAAGTCAAGTGACTGGTATTTCAAGCATCATTTAAAATGTTTGATATTGAAGTCATTGTACTCACATAAAGAGCATCTAAAAATATAAAAGGGGAGAGTGATGGGGAGGAGAGAGGAGCAGAGAGAGAGAGAAAGAGAGAGAGAGAGAGAAAGAGAAAGAGAAAGAGAGAGTAGCTATCTACAGGCAAGAATCGAATGTCATTCGGGGAGTTGACAAATTGACTACATCCTGATGGAGAAACGTATGCCGTTAGCTCCTAGTTGACTTCTAAGTCTCTCTCTCTCTCTCTCTCTCTCACCCACTCACCCACTCACCTACTCCTCTCTACAGCATTACACACTGTTTAGCAATATCTGCGTATTCAGACTGCAACAGAGAAAATGTTTTTCACTGCAAATTAACCTTCTAACAGCCCTTCAATGCAATCAATAATGAATCATAAAAAGCACTCAAGACATTAATATCCTTCACAGTGTTTACACACAAAAAAGGAAGGGCTCAGAGGTAACACTGTGAGGTAGAAAATAAAAATAAAAACAAGCCAACTCCAACTATTATTATTATTATTAGTGATAATTATCAGAAACCAGTGGCTGGCTGTGGTATCAGCAAATGAACATGTCTCTCTCTCTCTCTCTTGCTCTCTCTGGCAGTGCAACAATCTGCCAGCAGTATGAGCACTCCTCCCTGACGAGAAACTGACAGATACAGAACCCAAATGGCAGCATTCTGGCTAATGATGGGGAGGGGGTGTGAGGATTTGGGGAAGGGGGGGATTGTGTGTGTGTGTGTGTGTGTGTGTGTGTGTGTGTGTGTGTGTGTGTGTGTGTGGTGGGGTAAAGGGGGGTTGGAGGGGTGGCAGCTACCATGGTGCACAGTACCCTGGCTGATTGTGTGGAGTTGCCTTGGCAACGGCGGGCGCACACTTGGCGCCCTCCTACCCTAAAATTAGTGCAGAGGTGCTGAGCTCCTAAAAAACCCCAACCCTCTCCCCTCACACACACACACAGACACACACACACACACACTTACACACACACACACCACCCTCCCTCCTCACCTCATCACAAGCTGGAGATGGCCCAAGATGAAAGAAAACACACAGACACGCAAACCCATAGCTCTGTCTTTTCCTCCCTCAGTAGCTCTCATTCCTACATCACACTCTCTCTCTCGGTCTCTCGTGTTGCCTGTTAAAGCAGCTGAGAACGATCTCACACGACCAGACGCTCGACGGACGCGCTCGTAACCGGCGCCCAGCGCGTTCCCTTCATCGGTCCCAGGGGGCTTTCTGCGGGGGCTTTCTGGACGGCGCGGCCGGCAGATCCATCCAGCCGGCCGGCACCTGCTGTCTGCAGCCGTTTGGAGAGGGGCTTTTACCAGCGGGCGCAGGCCACAGTATAGGGGCCCCAGAGGAGCTGCTCCACAAGTCCATCCAGAGCCGTTGCATCATGCTTGTTCCCACATCAAACCACACACCCCACTAGTGAGTTTATAAAACCCAGTGCTGGACTGATGATGATGTTAGAAACTAGACATGTTTTTGGCCCTAGATACCAAACTGTGTGAGTCTTTTGCTTTTAGGGGGTTTCACATGCCAATGGTGTTTGATATGTATGTAAATCATTTTATTTATTTATTTATTTATTTTTGGCAATAACATGGCAGCTCCTCATTAATCATCAATTATCTTTAAATGCTTTTGATGTTTGTTTAACATATCCATTTCACATAGGTACCTGCTTGAGGCTTGTATACATTTCCTGACTGTTTTGACGGCTTCAGGCCAGAATTTTTATGAACCCCACCTCAAATCAGGCTACCAACAGGGAGGCAGAGATGGCATCCTCAGGATCTTTGCTACCAGCGTGGCACATCATTTAGAAAATGGCCAATTATTCTTTTTTTCCCCCTCCCAGCCGCATTCAAAATAATTTACCAACCTCTGCCTTGTGATTTCCACGCAAAAATGCCTCCATCCCCCGCCTGGCACCTCAACCCCTGCCCCAGTGAGGGGTATGATGGCGAGTTCACATCTCGTAGATGTGTTTTTGACATGATGTTCAGAATAAGATTGCACTTCTAATTGATGGGGGCTCTTAGCAGGTGGTAACATATGGCAAAATGTTTGGATTGGAATATACAGTATATAAATGAGTCTATACATTTTATTATGGAGTTAATTATACAGGTTGTTCAAGGGCAGAATAAACAGAGACGGAGCACATGACGTATCAAAGTCATGTTGAGGCAAATTGTTTTTATTATGAATAAAAATAAAACCTTCATACACAATTACAGTAGAATTTACCCGGTCTCAGCTCCTCTATGAAACAAACCCCGCTCATTAACGCTTTTTTTTTTCTTCAAATGAAAAATAAGCTAGATGCAATTTTCTCCAAAAGTGCGGAATCACTCATTTCCTGGATTGTGCCTGGAGCTTCATTCAAATCTAAAGCAAAGCTGTGCAGTGTGGTGGGCTTCATGGGTGCCAAGTGGCGGCGGCACAGATGGCTTTTCAGGGCTAGGTAATGGCTGACTTTTCTTCCTATTCCACTCTGAACGTTTAATGGGCAAAGCCCTTATGCAGCACTGTGGCGGTGCGAGGGGATTGACGGTCGTCACCTCGCTGTCCATCTGTGCCTAGTGGAGGGAGATATGACCCCCGGCAAAACCAGGTGGGAAAACATGTGCGCAGAAGCGCGTGCGCACACACACACACACACACACAAACACACACACACACACACTCACAGACACAGATGCACACATACAATATAGCCTATACCACTAAGGTTTAGCAGCTTATTGGAATGAGGGAACCCTGTAGAATTTATCTATTTTAATTTTGTCCCATTAAGTACAGTGTGTGTCTAAATTTGATTCTCAGTTTTACTCAATTCTCACTTCTCAATTCCCACCATTATTAGTGCCACACTAACCACTTAAAGTAACGCAGACTTGTCTCTCTTGTGGCCAAATCTGTGTATGCATACACACAAACACACACACACACACACACACACACACACACACACACACACACACACACACACACACACACACTCACAAGCAAATGTATTCGAATATTATAGAGACTCATGTAGAATGGACAATCTTGCCCATCTTACACAGACACAGAGAAAGAGAGACAGTCGGGGACATGCATGCTGAGAACAGACAGTAATATGTTCTCTCTCTCTCTCTTTCTCTCTCTCTCTCTCTCTCTCTCTCTCTCTCTCTCCCACACACACACACACACACACACACACACACACACACAAGTAGAGAATGTGTACAGCAATGACAGCCATTCAGTTGCCTTTTGAGAGGAGAGGAGAGGAGAGGAGAGGAGAAGAGGAGGGGGAACTGAGGAAATCCATATTGATAAGGTGCTACGGTGGTCCCCCACAGCCTTGCTCCCTCGACGAGTCACAGATTGGAATTATAATAAGTGGGATTATCACACCAACACCCCACTCCACCTCCCCTACACACACACACACACACACACACACACACACACACACACATTGCCCCTCCCCATGTGTGCCATGACTCTGGGATCTGTCCTGCATGGGAGACAGGAAGCTAAGTGCCAGCAAGGAACATACTGACGTTAATTAACAACATCTGACACAGATGCTATGCTTGTACTCGCACAAGAGGTGGTCCAGCACATTATTACATTTTGGTTATTTCCTTTTTTTATTTCCACCCCACCCCACCCCCACACCACACTACTCCACACACACACACACAAATACACACACATTCACTCGCTCACATCTCACACACACTCTTTGCTTGACTCTTTTTAATCTCCTTGACACACTGTCCTCTCCCCGCATCAGCCGGTTGGGAATCAAGGGAGGCTTTGAATGCAATTAGCTCTCCACTCGTCAGCTCTCTTTGTGTTATTTGGGACATTTTAAACTGTTCTTTTATCAAGACCCCAGTATAATAAAGATGGGAAGAGAAAACACAGATGCTTATAGGCACACACACACACACACACACACACACACACACACACACTTGAGAGATGTGCGGGTGTGACAGCCGCATACATTCACACCTTCATTTGTCCGCATCCATTTACATGTCTGATGTTTGAAAATATTGTGACATCAAATTCAAGTGCAAGGCCACCTACTACAGCAGTGCTTTTCCAAAGGCCCCAAGGCAGCTAGTGTAGGGATGCAGCCTGAGGAGGAAGAAAGAAAGGGAAAGAGAGGGGCATGGAAGAGGGCAGAAAGAAAACGCAAAAAAAAAAAAAAAAAAAAAAAAAATCATCTGTCTGTCAGAAGGTGAGGAAACCAAAGATGGCCCTTGGACACCTGCTATCATTATAGTCTTTTCTGTAATTAACTCCCAAGCCCCACTACTGTAGTTACACACACTGAGGGGATGACACGTTTGCTCCCGACTCATATCGGCAGACACTAATCAACGGACTCCGGACGGAAATAGACGTGCGATTCACCCCGCTGCCGGCAGACGTGTTGATAAGTGGCACATATGTCAAATCACTTGTGATGTTGCAAGGATGTAGGGGTGGAGTAGGAGGGTATGGAGGAGGGAAATCTAAACAGTGCGGCCCATGCCAGAGAACAAAGGAGGCAAAGGTGAGGGCTGCCACTACTCACCTCCACTACACACACACACACACACACACACACACACACACAGACACTCCTACTTCACCTTTCACTCACTCATCACTCACTCATGCTCACCTGTCAGGGAGATTTTCAGCACATATTGAACTGTCAATTGATCAGTTGTGATCACAGATCACAGTTAACTAAGGAAATCTTTTCATTTTTTCTTTAAGGCGACATTTCCTTTTATTTCAGCCTCTCTCCCTCCATCCCTCCATCGCTCCTAGGTGTGACCTGTGCTCTCCCCCTGCAGCCAGTGCCTGGGGCTGATTACCCTCGTACATCATGTCTTGAATGTCGCACCCTTCGTCCGCTGGAGCTACCGGACAGGCCAGTCTCCATTTCCACCTGACCCGCGGAGAGCTGGATGACAGCCTGCCGTATGGAAATCAAAGATGCAGGCGGCACAATTCATCTTCGGAAAAAAACGCCACACTGTCAAGCCTCCAGCCGTTGTGGGGAAAACACACAGTAAAGTGCTTAGATGTGGAGAGGACAAGAGGACATGTAGACAGCCACACTGCAGTAATTACAGTTCCATATAAGACAACATTCAATACCAATATTTAATTAACATCAACTTTCAATTTTAATCAATTTTACATTAATTGCAGTGGAGATCAACTACTAACTACAAACAAACTTCACCACAAAAATTCTAAAGAGAGGCACTTGTTAACTTAATAGAAGTGCATGTTGGCTTTGCTAATCTTAATGTTTACGTCACATTATAGTGTAAGTAAAAAAAAAACCTGGCCAATACAGATATCCTAATCATACAGAATGCACAGGGTACATGCACAATTTCATACTTACAGCCATTGCTTTGTTTTGCTTGGAATGACCCTATTACCATACCGAAAATAACATGCGGCTTGTTTGTGTGTCAGAAAAAGAAATGTGGAAACTTCAAGCATGCAGTTGATCAAAATAGCCCATTAGCCATCTCTGGGCTGCCACAGAACAGCTAACAGTAAGCTGGACAAACATTTTTTTAAGCATGGAGATCAGTACATCTCTGAAGCAAATATGACATTTTTGGCTGGTTTTTCGACGTTTGCTCTGTCAAGAGAGGCTCCACTAGAAGTCTTTCAGGGGCTGAATGGGTGGGGCAGCTGAAACGTTATGTTGCCGCCACCTGCTGGTAAAGTCCTTTTGAAGCTTTTTTCCTCCTCAGACCATTAAAAATCCCAACCCCCAGCGCTGCACAGCGGAGGAGCCTCTCGCTCTGTCTGTCTGTCTCTCTCTCTCTCTCTCTCACACACACACACACACACACACACAAAGAGAGTGTGGGGCCTGCAAACACAAGACTAGCATTTTCTCCAGTGTGACCATATTTGTTTTGTATGCTATCTCATAACCAGTATTTCCCCAAACTTTTTTTGTGACAAGGCACAGAACGTGGACCACAAGTTTGCATACATTAGCAATGAATGACTTCATGAATGTATCTGTTTTATTTTGACTTTGGGTCTATAAACATAATGTCAATTTTGCTTTTCTTAGCGGTTTGACAGTTTCAGACATCTTTATTGCATCTGGCATCTAGAAGAATATAGTCACTAAAAGAATGCTTTTCACAAAAGCCTTGAAAATAATCAGATATGTAATGACACTAAAACATGCCATTAGTCTTTGCCGAGGAGACATCTGCTGGCACCCCGTGTTGCTGAAACCAGTACAGGTGGCAGCAGTGACCAGTGGGTTCCGTGGGGGCCCCAAACTACACAAACCCATGTGCGCCATCATTTGTGACATGTAAATACGTCCTGCTGCAATACTCATGTCGAAAAGTCTCCTATCGATTGTCCTTTCCGGTCTCAATTAAACCATTTGTTAGAGGAAAATATGGTTGCCATAATGAGCATTGAAGTTCTACCATTAGGCTCATGCCAACTCTTCTGCTCACATTCATGTGGGGAAGCCTGGATGGTAGACGCTCGAATAAATGGGAGTTCTTTCGCATTAATGGCCCCTGTGTACTTCGGTTCACGGGAGATAAGTCTAACAAAATTAGTATGCAAAGGAGCTGCCCTCTTGAGGTCTATAATTTTCTTGCAAATGATTTCCGTTTTCAACATGAAACAAACACTACAATGGCAGTTGCAGCATGCAGGCAAGAGCGTGCTTACATTTAGGCTCCCAAAAGAAGTAACATTTAAATAGGTTAACCTCATGACAGCGGGTGGGGCACGAAGAAAAAAAAAACCGGTGTTGCCGCAAAAGATTCAATGCTCCTTTTGGTATCATATTTAGTTGATTGGCCTTGGCCCAGAGCCCCGCGCATTATGAAGGGGACTACACTGAATG
Organism: Sardinella longiceps; assembly: GCA_027497455.2. Classification (NCBI taxonomy): domain Eukaryota; kingdom Metazoa; phylum Chordata; class Actinopteri; order Clupeiformes; family Clupeidae; genus Sardinella; species Sardinella longiceps. The sequence continues at coordinate 12,647,450 of JAODXP020000027.1, forward strand.
TCTTTGAGAGCTAGCTTTCAGAAAGGCGTGCATTTGCGCTTTCGCCCTGCATTATGCGGTACGGTGGTGCCGCCTGCGCCATGCTGCGCCGTCTTTTGCTAGAGTTAACTTAATTAAACATATATCCGCGCGCGGCTCTCCTCACACAGGCCAGTCACTGTCAATTTAGGTCCCATCAAACGTGTGATTTCGCCACACATCATTATTTCGTTTGTTGAGGGTACACAAAAGTTGATTCTTTATTCCGTGCCTGTCTAGGGTGACAAATAAATCTCGAGAAACCAAATCAGGGAAAGTAAACTGTTTTTGTATGTGAAGAAGCGCGACATTGAAACGATTTCGAGGTTTCAATATTTAATAAAATCTTGCATAACTTCATGTAAGAATTATATAGCCTAAAACTTGCAAAAATAATTATAGGAATACTCATATAATTGGTTTTATTTTGAAATTTGGAAGAGGAAATAATAAAAATTTTACTTCTTGCTAGCATGTGAAAACTAAAAGTTTGACCTCAAGCATTGTGTTGTGTTTGACCTGTTTATCATATTGGCCTACCTACAATTATTACAGATATTTCAATTTAAATAATTTACTATGAGACCCAAATATTAAATTGACATCAAACTATCTGAATACAATGAAACATACAAGATACAACTATCATGTCACTACTCCCTTCACAGTAACTTCACGCATTAAAATGCAAGGATGCCATACATGAACCAGCGGCTATATCAAGCAGCCATGACTTTGAATAAGGTTGAGGTCTATGGTCTTCGAAACAGTCCAGGAAGCTCCTGGGAAGTATGCCCATGATTTATGAGCAGTGGAGAGCTACTGCAGAGTAGCTTAGGAACATAAAAGTACAGGCATAATATTGTTATATTGCGCAATGATTTATGTTGGTATTTATGATGCGGAAACGGTGCAATTAACATTCATAGACTGTAGGTCCAAATAAATGCTCTCCTCCACGTTGGCATTCATTACTGTTTATATCATTGGTCAGTGCATGCATTTGCCATGTAAATGCGCCAGCCACTTTCCTCAAACCCCTTATTAGGACAGAAAGTAGCCTACTTTGTAATTCGTACCTTAAAGTTCATCTCCATTCAAGTGCGCCGAAAAGTCATTACATTATCTCCATATCGTTGATCGAAAAATAAAAAAATCATACGATTTTTATTAATAATACTATGGCTACTTAGGTAGCCAAATACAGTATTGTTTTTTTTATTAATGTATGAACTTTAATAATTTATGCGAGTTCTGGTAGCCCGGCACTGAATTACAGGAAAAAAAACATACATTGACAAGCTTGTAGGTTGTATTGACTTTAGCTTAAACAATATAATTGGCCATATAATAGGTCAAGACCTGTGCGTAGACTACTTTTGAGGAAGATAAGCATCTGTTTACAATGTCTTGTCACTCAATTGAAAAGAGCTCACAGATATAGCGAGGTGTTGATTTTTGAAGTTTGACATGGAAATAATACACATAAAAGAAAAATCGTTTCTAAATATTGTAATACTGTCTTTTCAAGTTAAACCCTGCAGCAAATCAGGGCGAGAATTTACTTTAACGCTGCGCTTATTTTGACATACATCTCTGAAAATTCATCCACTCAGGGTCCTCTGTCCGTTCGGTGAAGACTGTACGGGTTCTCCCGTGGCGCCTGTCTCTATTGCTCGTTATTACTGATGATGCCTCGGAAAGTTTTTAAAGAAGGGGCATTTCCTCAGGGCGAATACAACGCTAAGCAACTATCCAAGTCAACCGTCAGACAGTCTGTTTTCCTATTTCTTCATACTGGCAAAAAATATATAGTTTGTTACACAGAAGGGAAGCAACAAAATAAAACAGCACTGAATACAAAATAATTTAATTTGTTTTAACAACTAACTTTTTCTTTCGTTTTAACTTGATCAAATTAGAAATAATCTAAAAAAATTTGCTTTGGGGTAAATTTAAATTGTGACTACATTTCTGAACCAATTCTTCTGTAAAATATTTAGCAAAATTATAACTTCAAAACATAATAATTTAGTTTTATTAATTCTGTTGTATTTTTCAGAGCTTTTTTTTTGGGGGGGGGGGATACAGTGGTATATTGGTGCTGTGCTGTGTTATCCTATCTTTTCAGCTTGGTCTGTGAGCCAGGGCTTTCACTGTGGGAGTCACAGGTTTACAGTTTGGGTCACAATTTGCTGTGTAACCTCTGGTCAGTTTCCAGTCCCATCATAGCTGTGCATGTGGCCTGGCTTCTCCATCCAAGAATATTTCCGGACTACAAATATGTTTTTACTTTTCCAGAGGGTTAAAAATGAGGTGAAATGTAAACTGAGTCCCAGACAGTTTATTTGCTGCAGTCAGCTGGTTTGGTTATTAGATCAGAAGAGATTGTGGTTCTATGTACACACAGTCAAACTTCTTCACCATGGACTTTCATAAACTTTCTAAGAAGTTGTGTCTAACTGTGCGACACTCATTCTATTATACACAGGTGCCAAGATACAGTAACTTTTGTCTCTTTCACAGGAACAGAGAAAAAGATAGAAAGAGGAAAAAGATGAAAAGCGCAAGATGGATAGTACTGAGTGTGTGTGTGTGCGTGTGTGTGTGTGTGTGTGTGTGTGTGGGGAGGGAGTCTTGGGGCTCTCGTGCCATCGTTTCTTAGCCTGAGTGTCATAACCTCGGCCCATGTGTCATATTCCTCTCCACGGTCGTATCGCCCAGCAAGGGGCCTTTAATATGCACGTCTCCAAGCTGCGGAGTTCCACCTAAATGGGTGCATTTGCACATATTTTCCCTCTCAATGCCCACGCCCAATCCCAGTGCTCGGTTAATGCAGCTTAATTTTTTTTTAACAAATAATACTCCGGCAAAATTATTCTTCCAAAGTGCTATATCATTTATTGCGAGGACTTCTATTTCCGAGGAACTTCTTTTTGAAAAATTAATGCCTTTAATTTTGGTTGATGGCAACATCAGTGCTGCTCTGTAAATTGCACTTTAATGAGATTTTGCTACAGGGGATAATCTGCTACTGACAGAAAAACATCTTGAAAACATCTGTAGACCTATGATATCACTCTGACGATTAAGCCCCCACACACGTCCTACACCCCCGACGCACACACCCCCTGTGTCTCTTTGAGTGCACGCGCCGAAGAAAGAAAAATGGTCAGTTTGGAGAAGTTACACTTTCGGAAATCAAACCTGATGAGAATGTCTCCAGAAAAGAAAGTCCACTCTTTCCTTCCTCCATTTGGTTTGGATAATACACGCTGTAGCCCCAGGGCAAAGGGGAGTTCCTTCCTCCCTGTGTCTTTGCCTGGGTGCGCTTCCCTTCAGGGGCCAAGCATCTTCAGAGGAGAGATGGTGGAGGATCTGCTTAGCTGAGCTAACCCAACCTTGGAGGTGTGAGGTGTGGGCCATTATTCTCGAGCGACTGACCGAGGTTAATGGGCCCAGTGTTTTGACGGATGCCGCCATGAGTACTCTGCCCACATGCTTCAAGACTCTAGTGTCTGTGGACGAAGCGAAACATGGTGGTGATGTACCACAAACACATACACATGCACACACACACACACTGACACACACACGCTTCTGCACCCACAACACCAGACAGTGTTATGCTCGTGTTATGCTCGCTTCTGCACCCACAACACCATAACAGTGTTATGCTCGGAAACGTACAGGATTAAGCCTTCGGAGAATGAATTCCATGATTTCCTGATTTTAATTAAACCCCCAAAAATGGAATTGTAATCTGTCAGGGAACATAGTTGGATTTCCCATTTGGATACAAGAATCTGAGGCCTTCTGCATATATCCTGCCAATAGCTACACCCCAGAGTACTGGCAGTTGCCTGACTTAGCCTGCTTACATTATAATGTGGAACCAGTTCAATCATCCGAGCAGTGGTATCACCTTTAATGTATGCCATACATGCCCGGCTGATAACCTTACCCGCCCGGATCCCCTATACATGCAATTTAATAACATGAAAAGCACCAAAGTCAAGCAGGAATGCATGCCACATCACTATCCTCCCAGATCTGGTTCTTCTTGAACCCTGCAATGTAGATTGCTTCCTCCAGGGAGCCTGGAGAGAATCCCAAAGCCTAGCAACTCTTCCAGGGAAACAGACAGATTTGGCCCAGTTCCAGCTGCAGAGGGGGGGAAAAAAATAAGCCCAGATCATGCCGAGCCCCTAGCCAAGCCAGAGAGCACAAAATTATATCTGACACTTTGGATCACGTCAAACGTTTGCATTTTTAATACGTCTCTCTCGCCTTTCCCACAAGCTGGATCTCTTCATTACATTATATAGCGCTGCACAACACCCCTCTGTAATCTACCCACCAAGCCTGTTTCAAACGTCTTTGCTCAAATGTGAGACCATGTCAAGACAACAATTATCATGTCCATGTATTTGCTTTAGATCCCCTTCATATGGCAAGTATTAATTTTAGCTTAAAACTCGCTCACTTACTCTTCGTACATCTATATACAATCCTCTCATCTGCCTCTGGGAAGCACAGATTCTGGGGTAAGGCTGTGGGGGGAAAGCCCATGGCAGCTATGTGTTAATTATGTATACAATGTGCAGAATGAGAAGACGGTGATAGCCCTATCAGATGCCGATTCAGCCCCGCTGCTGTGCTTTGAAAATTTTCAACATTTATCTTTCCATTCTTTTTAGTGTTAAAAGGGCCTCTGATGACTTCCATATGCAGCCTCCTCTGACCCCACAGCAGAAAAAGATGTGTTGCCAAAGTGTTTCATGGTGAGAATTTGTCTGTTATGAAAACCTTGCCTTTCCTGAGCCTCTCTTGCTCACTTCTCTGAAAGCATCGACAAATAAGTAAAGAATGATATTTGGCAGTAGGTGGCTCTGAATATACAAGCATAAGCTACAATCAAAACCTGGAACAGAGACATGTAGAGACAAGTGTGGGAACATCTAAGCAAGAACCATGAACAATGAAAAACATTAATGGACTCCCCAGACCACTGTCTTCACTTTTGACATGTGCAACACATGCTTTGGAGCATTTTGTGAGCCACTTTGATTGAGAGGCGGAAGAAGCATCTTCTGTGCCCATTATCGCCAATCATTTTCGTTCACCCTGCCCTTTCACTTGCCGAGTGGCACGGAAAGTCAAGGCCAGTGCCAGGCAGAGATCATGGGCACAGCGGGTGAAGTGGGTCTTCAATGGCGTGAATGGGCACCTCTTGTCTGGCAAGGCCTTTTGCTGTGCTGCTCGGATGGCAGCACATGTCACGCCCAGGACCATCATGCCAGTGTCTGACTGAGAGGCTCAGACTGACCCATGCTAGCGTATGTGCTGCTCCCATGCTGGCCAGCCGAGTTGCCATCACCACAACTCATGAGAATGCAATGCCATGCCTGCCAGAGAGAGAGACAAGAGAGCTACCTCAACACTGAATCCATGATCTCTTTTCCTGCTCTATTTCTCCGTCTTGTTCAATCTCTCTTCATTTCTTTTTCAATCACATGACTTACTTCCCTCAGGATTTGCCATATCAGACAGTGCTTCCCGCTCTGGTCAATTACACCAGCAAGTGGTCAGCCAAACCGCCTGGAATACTTTTTAAAAGCGAAGATGATGTGGAGAAAGAAAAATGAATCAACATAAATCAACCAAACCAAACCATGTTTTTCCACCTCAACCACATAAATTATGATCCAAAATAAATAAATAAGATAAAATACTAAGCCTACAATAATAGCAGACAAATCAGACAAATATTTTTTGTTTTGTTTTTTTTTTGAAAAGTCAAACAATGTTGTTTTTCTTCCATCATCCTCTTAATTTTCATCTTCCCTTTGGCTTGGTGTGACTTTTAAAAAAATCCAGGGGTGCCAAATTAACTGGAGTGCTGATCCTTGATGGTTTGCTGGAATAATGAGGAGGCCCTGAGGATATTTGCAGGGTCGCACACAGGAGCCTGAGCGGAAGTGGGGCGGAAATCGGGCTTGCAGCAGGAAGTCTTGGAACGCCACTGAGTTCTGCAGGCCATCCCCGCGTCGGCGGCATCGCCAGCCGAAAACGACTTTTCCTATCTCGACGACAGGGCGCCACTCAGTCGCGCTCGCACACAACAACAACACTTGCTTTTGGCAACCCTTCCCCCACCACCTCCACTCCCACACACAATTTCTGTCACACTGTCAATCCTGTCGAATAAACCCCAAACAAGATGCAGTAGCTGTAGTAGCCTTGCCCCCACCACACCACCACCCCAACTCACTTCCCCAGAGTACCCTCGAAAAGAAGCTAGGAGAAAAGGAAAGGGAAAGGAAAAAATGAAAAGGAAATTGTTACAAATTCAGGTCATTAACTTTTAACAGCCTTACACTGTTCCTCTGTCAAGAAAAGAATCTTTGAGGCCCTGTCCAACACTGCCAGTATCAAAAGCTCTATAGCAAGCCTAGAGCATTTGGTACAAGGAATCATTGTAAACCACATTTTCACTGCTCATACTGGCAACCATCAAAAAAGAGGCAGCTTTACAGCATCACCAAGATCATAAAGTCAGCCCTACTGTTTTTGTAATATGGGGTATAATGGAATTAATAATGTTGACTGGAGGTTTGGTGGGAATACCCATGAGCCTTTGCCGTTTTTACACTATTCTTGCAAAATAGCACAGCTCATGCCTTCATGGATTTACTATGAGAGAATGTTTAATGATGCTTCTGCTCAGACAGTAAATGGGAGAACTGCAAACATGGTGTCGATGCGGTAGACTTGGCGTCACATCAGTCAGTTCTTTGGTTCTTACGGCTTTACAGTGTGACATTTATTTCACTGACTACCCCAAACACGACTCTTGATGTATTTGCCCATCAATCCCTTCTCACATCTCTGGCACGTACTGTCATTTAAGGTAGATTTAATTACCTTTGAGTTTATTATTCTGTCCGTAAAGACATTTAGATCGTCACATTTTCCTTTGTTTTGTTGTAAGCAATTACAGGTGCCGCTATTTGTTTGCTTGATGAATTCTTTTTTCCCCCTACGTTTTTTGATAAATAAGGAAATAACTCAAAACCCAGCTTTATGTGCAGTAATTAAAGTGAAAAATATAGTCACAATGCAAATCCTTAATTGGACTCCAAGAGAGATATTCAGGATTTCTCTTTAATAATAGGAGATGACTAGGGACAGAAAAACAAAGCATGCTGAAATGTGGTTCTGGAAGTTCAATTAATCACAAAACCGAAAACAAGCAATTTAGCATAGCTCATTCAGGGAGTCACAAGGCCCAGGTAATGTTCTCTTAATCATCTCGCTGCGACATTAGCCTTCTCCTATCCCAACAGTAGAATAAAGAGGACCCATCACAGAGCAGGAGGGTAATGTGTCTCTGGATGCACAGGAATTGCTCCTCTGTAATGGGCCCATATTAATGGCAGGCAGAGACAATCAGGCCCTGGATGTCTTCTGACGAGACTCTTCACCGTTTTCACTCACGCTCCAACACAAAGCAGACTTCAAATGTTTGATTGGGTTCTGTGCTTGAGGCTAGTTGGACAGAACCCATTCATAAAAATGGTGTTTGTACACCATGTGCATAATGTTGCAAATACTCATCAGAATACTCAAAATGTCTCCAGAAACAAATCTGTGCAAGTTTCTTATGTTTTTTTATGATATTCCAATTTTTTGTGTTGGAATGAAAGGGGGGAAGGGGTGGCTGATAAATGTGCACTTGCTCAAGTTGCCCGTCTCTCCAACATCAAAGATGAGGGGCTTTTTTCCCTCTCTCTCTCTCTCTCTCTCTCTCTCTCTCCTTTCTCTCAGTCTTTACTTGCCACTCATTAAGCAAGGTTTCTCACCATCTGTGAAGTGCTGCAAACCCACCTGCTTCTTCAGCCAGTAATGGCTTTTCACAATGTGCAGGGGAGCCTAGAGACTTCAACTAGCAGGGGGAACCCCGAGCATAAAGAAGAGCTCTCTCAAAAAACCAATGAACTGACACATTAGATTTAGTTGTATATGTAGCCATGTCTACAAACATTTCTAAATGATGCATGTTTTGCAAGCAAACGTGAATTCTCTTTACATAAATGTATGTACTTTCATTCTTGTTTAATTGGAATATTATTGCAATTATTGCTTTGTTTCACTAGTTGACAATAGAGCATACTGTATAAATGTATACATTTGTTTATTCTGTATCTTTTTGGATTACAAAATAATATAATTAGTAGTCATTATTTATGTTTTAAATACATTATTCTGATTATTCACCACTATTATATTAATTATAAGTGTAATATAATTATTGTGCACTTGTTGTTGTAATAGCCAATAATTGGTTGCCGAAAAGCAAAGGGTGAGGCAACAAGTTACAAATCTGTCTAAATGTTGTTGTTGTATTACAACACAAAACAACTCTGCCATTTCTGTTCTTGTGCACTCCTTGACCTTGCTGGACTCCGGCTGTGCCACCGACCAGTGGAGTCAGTACTGTGGCTGGTCAGAGGGATGTCCAGCAGGCCTTGCCCTCTCGCCGATGTATCTGTTTCTGAGAGAGAGCGACACGGGCCACAGCCCTACCCTGCTGGGGTCTTCTGAAACCAGAGACCCTTGAAGTGAACATCCGCAGTCTTTGGCCGCACCACACGGCGCTTTCAGGTACTGGCCTCTCCAAATGTGGAGGTCTGTCACGTGACAAGACATTCTGGGCTGTCTGGTCAGTAAGTCATACCCCCAGCAACCACACTCCAACACCCCCCACACACACACTCACAACACACAAACAGACACATGCACACACTCTCACTCCCCCACCCTTGCCCTCTCTACCAGACCAAGGGCTCAGACCACCCTGAGCTGGTCAGCAACCCCTGCTTACACCTGCCATAAAACTTAAAAGCTACAGTCCCATCTCCCGCCTTTGAAGTGTTCAAAGCATAGCTGACTGACCTTTGATGCGACTTTGGCCACAACACATGTTCTGCACCCATGTATAAACTGGGCAAGTGAGTGGACAGGCTGGGTTTGTTTACCTACATGTGTGAGAGATAGAAGGGCTTCTCCTTCTGGAGCTGTAGAGAGCGCTCTCTCGACTCGTCTCTTCTCATCCCGTCCTGTCACAGACAGGCTCCTGCGGTCAGAGAGGTGGACGGGACAGCAGACCACAGGCCTGGACGGACCTTCATACACTTCTACATGTGCTCCCTCCCACCCAAGGCAATCTATTTTGCTTCTTTCTCTCTCTCTCTCTCTCTATCTCACACACACACACACACACACACACACACCACACCACACATACTGTGCCGCTTGTTTTATCTACCCATATGCTGTAGTTCTCCTGTCTTTCATAAATAATTTGAATGTGAAAAGAGATTCAGTTATGACAAATTGCAAAGCCTGAGAACAGGTAAAACACACTGAGCGGTCACACATCACGCTACTTGTAGAAAATGTGCTATTTCTTCATCACTTATAAACACATCCACATCCACCATCAGAAAGCTGCAGCTCTGCTCGGCGCGCTGTATAATATATATTTCACACTATGCCAAGTCTTGCAGACTGAACAATAAAGCATTATTTGGTGGGCTGGTTTGACTGGGTTTATATGAGGCGTTATACGTCTGGATAAATGTGGAGGTCCATAATGGCAAGCAATTGGTTTATACCACATGCACTGATCATTGCTCTGTAAATGTCAAAGGCAGCCCACTGATATACTGCCTACCTCAGGGAGCCCTTTTTACAGCCATAGTGACAGTGCCTGAATGGCAAAGGATCAACACGGCTTGCTCCATAAATTGGACTGATATTGTATAATGTCTGCCTCCTCTGAGTTATCCAAGGTGTCAGATAATTCGGCAACTCAAACAGCTTTAGTCAGCAAATCTAAAGTAGGTCTTCATGAGATCTTGCCCATTTGCTTTGTGTGATGAGGTACATTATAGACAGCCATATAGAGTTCTCCTTCTGTCTTGATGCATGGATGCATTGTTGGGGCAGTCCCAATTGTTCTGATTCACTGCCATTCTGCTGAGCTGTCACTATGCTAACTTCCTGTGCAGGTTTTTCCCCCCTTAAGTCAAAACATTCATAGGCGCACAATGACATAGGTCTCCATTATACAAAGAATGCTCACTGGATAAAATCTGTCCAGGAAACACATTAATGTATGGAATATAGAGTGAAGAATATTTTGTTAACTTTTGTTAGCTTTTTCTATCAAACGGTACATCAGGAGAACGGCAATCTATGATAAAGCTACTGAATATTGAGCATCAATGGACACAATGCAATACATACACTTCTGCTGTATGCTACTCCAGTGAACAATGTCCAAACTACTGATGCGCATGAAATACTGCTACTGGGGTGAAGCATGTCATATCATCAACCTAACAAACCTTACATATCAAAGGCCAACACAGAAGCATGTTATAGCAATGGATGAGTAGTCTCTCTCTCTCTCACACACACACACACACACACACACACACACACACACACACACATTATGCCAGGCCGATAACAGCTCCACCTCAGGCTAGTGGGACCACAAGAATCACTTACACGCCATTCATGAACACTGTGTGAGAAACGCTCCACCACGCCTGTCAACACCTATGCGTCTGCTGACATGACAAGCCCCTTAAACTCTGATGGGCATAAATCACCAGGTCCTTCTGAAACCGCCCTGTGTTCTGCGCCTGTCATGTGTGTAGCCCTAACACCCCTGCATGGTGCATGGGGTAGCGCCACCACAACTAACCTCACCTCAGGAGAGGGGTATGGGGGTGAGAGAGGTGAAGTGTCTCCCTACCACCTATAGCTTAGGATGCCACTCTACAGAGCAGCAATCTTCTTACTATGGGATTATTGTTCAAATTTGTTATTTAGAGAAGAGGAAAATATATATTCTGATGGAACCTATAGAATTTGAATTTGAAATTACATATCCAACAAACATGACAAGTAGGCAGATATCTCAATTGTAATCCCTGAGAATTCAGGACCTCTGACAACTTTAGATAGAATGCAATTTCTGTTGTGCCAGAATTTCTTGTCAATTAAAGTAGGAATAAAGTAATATGAAGATGTCTTCATTAGGTTTTGTCTTTTAATTTGTTGTTTTTGTTTTGTTTTATTTATATATATAAGATAAAAAGATGGCAAAAAGATTGATAACTCGGACTTTGATAGGCTATCTGAAGGCCTACAGTGCATGGTTCATTGTCTTACTTTTAGAATGTCTATGCCACTAAAACAATCCTGACCACGGATTCTGCTTTCGTCTTTAACCCAATCCCCATGAGTTCTAATGGTGTGAGCGCTCAGGATAAACGTGTCACCCAGTTTAATTGTGCGTGGAACAGTTAGTGTTTGTTTGTGTTTGTTTATTGCAGCAGGCGAGATGTGAAGTCTCTAAACAGATTCTCTCCTTGTGCTTGCACCTCGTAAGACTTGACCGCAGTAACTAAAGTGGCTGTAATTTTCTGCTCTTCACACCCTTGAATTTCTCAACATTTTTAATTGCTTGACATGAGAAAGTTAGCCAAACAGTCCCGTGATAATCAATTCATTTTCAATTTACATGTTTAGACATGTTTAAGTTTATTTACTTAAATGTTTTTAATGTCATTTTCATATGCTTCATATTTCGAATGCATAATGTGTTGCATTTGACTAGGCCTATAGGCTAAATTTTTTTTATCTCATTTATTTCTTGTCTCATCAACAGTTCTTTCATAGACTCAGTGTAATTTGTCTACACTTCACCATGTGTTTAAAAGTTATAAAGCTTGTTTACTTGTAGCATATCTAGCTTATTATTATTATCTTATGGATTTATTTACAGTGTCCAGTCTAAGTCCAAAACTGTGTAAACAGGTCTATGAATTTCCGTGATAATTCATGAAGCGCGTTTTCCGCCTTATTCTTTTCTTCTAAAACGCCTAAATAACACTTATCCATTTTTTACTGCTTTTCCAGTCCATCCAGCAGGAGATCTGCAAGCTGACTGAGTAATGACAGGGCTGTCCATTCATGTTGAGCGCTTCGCTATGTCTGATCGCTGCGTTGCCGAAGGGGCATTGAGTGTAGTTTTGGGTAGTCTACGCACAATAGTGGGCAGGACAGTGTTGTGGTCCGACCCTCCTGTTTACCTACAACCTCCGTCACGCTATTTCATTCTACGTAGGCTATGCGTAGGTATCCAACTCCTCAGGGGTATTACAGAACTACACTGTCCATTAGTGATCAGAGTAACCTGATTTGCCTAAAGCATCTGAATTGATAAAAAAAAATAAAAATCCACGAAATTACAATTACTGAAAAAAACTGTATTTTTTTCTGTAGACAACTTCAACTCTTAATAGCCTACATGAGGTTGTTGTATTTCTTAAGATAAACTATATGCTACTGCATTTCATTGGCCCTTGCACACAGCTTCAACTTCAATTTGTGCAACATAGGTAAATCATCACAATAAGTGAGTGGTTAGATACAAAACTGAGTCTAACCCCTAATTGCAGACTATAAATTAAATTTTCTGCATTTGTTGTAGCGTTATGTATGCTATATTTTCATTGCGCGTGTTGTAAATATTTTGTAATTTCGTTGTTATTATTTTAACATACTTGCTGGGATTGTGATAACTGTTCAACGTGTAGAGACTATGTAGCCAAAAGTTCATTCAGTCCCTCTTACTCTCTTGACGGATGAGGGAGCAGACTATGCGCCCGCTTTACTCGCTCTTTGAAGACTGCCTTGGAAACGGGACTGGGGCGAAAGCATCAAATCTTGCCAAGTACTACTTAAAAGTCAACATCGTCTATCTTTGGTTCACAGACGCATCCACGCTCCCAAGAGCGTTGCCTTTGATCTCCTTTATTTCTCCTTCTTATTTTCTACACAAGATCTGTTATACCCTGAAATTCTTTAGTTTCCCATAGAAACATGTCCCTTCCTTTGGAATATTGATGTTTTCTTCTTCGCGGGGGTTATGATATGGTGAATCAGAATCCAAAAGCAACGGACAATGCCAGTATTCATGGTCGGGCCTTTTTGTTCTTTGTTTGGTTTTGTCTTGTTACTCAAACCCCTCATTTCTCAAATGAATACAAATATTGTTGATTCTGTTGATGTCCTCGCTCAAGTCACTTCAGCTGCCTTTCAGCGACTCAACTCTTTGTTAAAGCAGCAGGTTGCACCGCTATGGCGCTCTACTGTAGGCCACTAAAACAGACAATGAGTTCGGGCTTGAAAGAGGGAGGCCAGTCTCCCCTCTCCCTTCCTCTCACTGGCGCTTTCTCTTCCTGACCCCGTCTTTGCCTTCCACACACATGCATAGAGGCAATATAGTGAACACGCAAACACCTACACATAGAGAAGTTTGATTTATTACACCTGTTACAGAAGGCGTCCGTAACCTTCACAGAGAGAAGCAGAGGTTGCTCTGGGTTAGTGTTGGCTGCTGCGCCAAATCAGAAAATCCATGTAGGCTACATCGTGCAAAAACTCATTCTTCGCCCCCACCCCCAAACCCATCCATCGCCATCCACTCATTCCCTTCTCAGCTCTACATCCACTGACATTTTCGGTAGAGCAGGCTTTTTACTGCATTGTCAGGTTGTCACCTCAACAATGTACATCTTCACGACACAAATTTCAATCCCTTTGACCCACAGTTTGAATAGAACAAAGTTATAAGAGATGCTTTGAGGCGCGTTTTCTTTTTTTCATCTTTTTAAGAGCATTAAAAATGACAAAAGTTAAAACTTGACTGATGGGGCAGATTCAATCATAATATTGGAGTATACTGATTTGCATCTTCATATTGTTGTTTAAATTTGCGTTTTAAAATCTCTGTTTAACCTGAATGAGCTAACTTAACGCTGATAGCCTTCTACATATACAACCGCACAGTGACGTCTCCATATATTTCAAACTACTCGTAAACTTAAAATCAGTGGTGTCATGTAACGGATATTCACTTGATAGGGAATTCCAAAGATGTTTTCTTTCCCTGTTGGCCTGCGTATTTCATAAGGCATCCTGACCCAAATATTAATTCTATGGAGCTGTTTTTATGTGTCTGGTGTCAGCTTTCAGGGGTGCTTCGTTTGAATTACTGGGGCAATCATCAAGTTCTCTCTCTCTCTCTCTCTCTCTCTCTGCGTGCGCACTCGCAAAGAGAACTGGCGATGGTAGCCTACCTTTTTCTTCGTGAAATCCACTGTTTGTAATCGATTTATTTCACTGAAATAGCCTACGATTCTAAAGTGCTTTGTAGTCATATTCCTCCGGTTTGTTCTACTGATGCCTTCAATCAAAGTTCATGCGAATACAAGGCCATTCAAACTAAGCAAGAAACCCAAACTAGTAGGCTAAATGAAAATGATTATAGGACATAATATTATTTAATTATTAATCGAGGTACAGATAGCCTACTATTTGGACTACTGCATTCTTCATTGTGGTGTATTTTCGAAGCTTTTATAATAAAGTAGGCTGCTCAGTATTTAAATAACTTTATTTTTATTTATTTTTTTATTTAGATGGCTTTCTTATTAAAAACGTCTTGTATGGTCATGGAGTGTGGAAATTGGCACACATTAAAAGGATGTAAATTTAAAATTACTTTCTCTTTTCTTTCATACTTTGTTTCCATTTCAATCAGTGAGTTGCCTTTCCATAGATAACAGACTGTTTTCATATTTACAGAAAACATCTAGACACAAACCCACTTACAAACACCATAAGCTATTCAGAATCTCAGTCCTCTTTCTCACTGAGAACATCCATCAGCTGAAAAGGATGTGTCACGCTCGCGCATGTCCCTTAGAAAAGCCAATTGTGATTTAGACAAACATTGAGGAAAAACATAAAGGCAAAGGTCAAGTTCTTTTCTCAGTTCAAGTACGCACTGATTCACCTACAAGTCGAGGGCAGAGCACTTAAAGGCCCCTTTAGTATTGGAATGATGCAGATGGTAAAAAGGGAGATTGCGCCCACACCTTTTTCCGCTTCTTTTTCCACTTCCCTTCTCATTTTGTCTTCATTCGCTCCCTCCTCTATCTGTCTTGCGAGGGCACCAGGGAAATTAACGTGCTGCTCACGATAGTCTTTCGTACCAATGATTAAGCAACACCACTTTGCTTCCCGTGGAACGCCCTTCAGCTGAATATGCTCGACAGATCAACTTTGCATTTACTTATAACCATAGAATAAAATTACGACTGCTCCAAGGCACTTCATAGATCTCCCCCTGATACTTAATGAAACTTTAAACTAGAGGAAAAAATAACTCGTTGCAGCCACAAACAATATCAAGACCTTAAATGTGTGCTTTTAGAGCATGCGGGCAGGTAGCTCTCGTCTATTTTCTCCCATATTCATGCAAGTTCAATTATATTCAAAGCAGACAGGTGGATTAGTAGAACAAGTAGCCTTAATTGCACGGCAGGTATAACGAGCAGGTCTAATCCAGCTTCCCCTCTCCCTCTATTGAGTTTTTGTCGACTTAATGAATGACAGGTAGCGCTGCTTCCTGCTTTCACACGTGCAAAAATAGGCCTCGCTCTGCTTGTAGCCAAGGACCCTGGCTGAGCACGGGAAACAATTGATTTTAAGCATATAGTTAATTATGCCGAGAAAATAGACAGCAATCCCTGGTCTATCATCAAGGCAGGATAAGGATACTGAGTTGATAGGCTAGTTTTTTTTCTAATAGCCTACTCTTGTTGATAGTGCACTGCCCTAACACGAGTTTCATTCAACCATTCAATATCACATAGGAAAGAACGTGATATTAAATGCGAAATGTAACATGTTGGTGCTGCTTATAATGTAGCATATATGACTTACCCCCTGCAAGCTTCCTCTGATGTCGTAAAAAGACTCTGCTTTGCTTTACCACGGTCTTCATCTGGAGCTTTCTGAAATTTTTAACCAGCAGTTAACACTGAGTGAGAACAAATAAGGGGGTGAAATTCCAGACTAGTCCTCGTCTCTCCTCTGTGCAGTTTCCTCAGCTACACAAAAGAGTATTATGAAAAATAGACTAAGCCAGAAGAATGTCACAGTGGTAGACTTATTATTGAAGTCTTTCCGTATAAGAGGAGAAAAGTCGCATAGAAACTTTCCTTTTCATGAATTAACTCGTAGACAACAGGGATACGCCTGGGTAGATATTATATTCACTGCATGATTATTTACGAATCATGAAAGATAAAACGCCCCTCTCCTCAAAGAATTAAGGAAATAACCACAAAAGCATGTGATACAAGCAAATCATGATTTTGATTAATGTAGAAACTATCATATTAAATGGAGCTGAATGTTTTAACAAAACCCAATTTTGTGTGCAACTTTCCCACTCAACAAATGGCAGATTGGAAATTTATCAAGCTCAATGGAGAACAATTTATCTCACAAGGCTATATACTTAGAAATAATAACACAATCAACATTATCTACATCATAGTTAATAATGACGCATTTAGGTCTGCAGATCCAGTCAAACGATTTATTAATTTTTAATTGGACAAGAGACATCACTATTAAGCCATCCTAAAGAACTTCACTCGGACTCCTCACCACTAGTTGTCACAATTCTAAGAGCAAGCCCTGTAATGCTAGTGTCCTTGTTGGTACTGCCGCGTTTAGCATTCTTCTTTCCAAAAATAACACAGCTCAACAACTAGCATTGAAATGTATTTCATAATGAGAATGCCTGAGCTGTCTCTCCTTCAGACTGACACAGTGACCCTGGGCAAACTGGAGCCTAGAAAAGGCAATATGGTTCATGCCACTGCAGCCACATGCTGGCGATATAAAACGTATTACAGAAAAGACGTTTTGTTCTATTAACCATAGTGTGGTTGAATTTATGGACCTGCCCTTGTATTTCAAAGCTGTCAAATCAAAATGAGTGACAAACCCATAAAATGACTGTGATGATGCTTTTATTTGATTATTTTCTATTTGCATATAGGCTAATAGTAGGCCAATACATAGGAAGGCAATGGGAAAAGTGAAGTCTCTCAGTGTAATTTCGCCTAGATAAAAATTATTAAATGAAAATGGGCAACATGCTCAGTCGACCACCATATCAGAAGTGGCTGCATCAATAGCCTACCTTTCTCAAAATGTGGCAAACTTTCGGGGGAAAAAAAACATCAGCTGGATGTAACTTAGGCTTCATCTTCATTGTTTTGCATATATGTAACCGTTTCAATGTGGTTCCCAATTAGTGGTTAAAGAAATGGCCACGTGTCGTGTTCGCGTAAAAGAAAGAAAGAATGCAGAGGCGGAAATGAACTCCAGTTGAATGACACTTTACTCACCGGTGATTAATATTGACCCGTCCCCCCTTCCTGTTCAGCGCTTTAATAGCACGCAGGTGGCTGTTGACATTTCACTCACTGCCTCACCTCTGATAAAGTAGGCTGATGTAAAAAGACAGTTCATATCCCTAACTGTGCAGAAAGAAAGAGAAAACATCAAACACAGACCTACATAAATGATTATTATTAATAATGTTATTATTATTATTATTATTATTATGGTTATTGTTATTATTGTTATTATTATTATTATTATTATCATCATTATTATTGTTGTTGCTGCTGCTGTTTGTTATTTTTAGTGCTGTTATTGTCATGTTCTCATTTAGTTTCATAAAACGTTCTTTCAGAAGGTAAGATATTTAAACGGACTTAAACAGACGACAAAAATATGTAGGCTATCACACACACGCACACGCACACACACACACACACACACACACACACACACACACACACACACACACACACACACTTTTCAACATTGCACCGGTAGGCTATTTGTGGAGTGAGGTGTGGCCATATCAAGCACATTTTAGAAACTTTTAAATTATATATTTTTTTGCAGTATACCTCCAACAATCCAAGTTTTGATAAGTTTTGACTACTCTGTACAATGCACTCAATAGTCTACTTTAGCCTATATGCAAAATAACTCCTTGTGCGTCTAGACTACTGTCTCTTGGTTTCACCAAAGAAGTCCACCGTGACTAGGTGATGTTATGACTGTGACAACCAACTGTCATCGACTGGCCAATGACATAATAACAGTTAATAGGGCGTGAGAGAATGAATGACATTAAACTTAACAAAGATGTATAAAAATACAAAAAAAGTAGACATGTGCATTAATGTGATCTCTTGGGGCCGTCGAACATTTCATTAATTTGTAATTTATGAATGTTTGACAAATATCAGAGTATGTAAATATAGGGAGGCGTAATGTCTTTTCTGCGGGAGATGGAGAAATGACCCAAAGTCTTTGTTGCTGGTAGACTGATCACACGAATTATGCCTCTTTTTCAAACTGTGCCTTCATATGCACACCACATTTCATAGCTGATATGTGAAATAGTGCAGATAAACCAATGGCTTAAAACGGAACGTTACTGCAGCATGAATTTACATTTTAAAAACATTTGTTGTGATTCATGAGGAAAAACAGACCCATTATCTGAAGAATGTCTGTGTGCTTGATTTGTAGCCTTATATTGTTTTGTTTTTTTCCATGACAAATGCATAGACACTTACATGGAAAAAAAATAACACCATCCATATAATCTTACTTTTACAACGTAAGTTTCAAAGAGAAGCAAAAATGAATTATTTTCAGTTACAAAACAAAGAGCATGCGGTTCTCCATCCAGCGGGACAAGCCTAAACTTTACTGCGCCAGTAAAACTATCGGCTGTACCAACCCTGTACAGTTGGTGTCCTTCCCATGGCTGTAGAGGAGGAAGGCCAAAAAAGCATTCGTTCCCAAAGTACATGAAATTTGAAGCCTCGGAAGAGTGGTGCAATCTCAGTCGAGGTTTTGCTTGCAATATGCTTTTGTACACCGCTGGTGGGGGCATACAGCATTTCAGTGTAGATGAAAAGACGCAAACATACCCTCTTGTCTAGAATTCGATTTTACATAAAGTGTAACAAATTAGTTCATTATAAGTCGTTGTTTGGGCTTTTTTTTCCTATTGCAGGCGTTGGCGAGGGTTAAAGCAGATGTGCAGCAGGATGGTAGACTATACTGTCTTGAAGCAGCAGGAGGGAAGACCCTTTAAACTGCTCCTCTTTGGTGAACATCTAGTGTTTCCAACCCTGATCATGATATAGCACCGCCATTTCCCTGGTGAATCTCAGTGAGTTATAACCATGCAAAATCTAGGACTTTCGACAACAGCACTCCTGCATTCGGATTTTAAATCTCTAATCCTCCTTTGCTTTGCACTGGTTTCACTTATGCTCTATTCTGGATCCTGGTTTAGGTATTTGGATTGAACATCCTTCCCATCAAAGAGAGAAAGACATGGTTTGTTCAGCGAATTCAGCAAACTTGGAGCGTGCTGTCATGCATGTACACTCAGTCACTGTACACACACACACACACACACACACACACACACACACACACACACACACACACACACACACACACACACACACAGGCTACTCATTCTCACTCTGGGCCTACTTAATGAAGACACACATGGACACGCGCACGCGCCTGAATATGACTGCACAAGATGGCAGGGAGAGATGAGCAGAAATGATTAATTATGTCGTTGAAATATTTAATAGCTAAAGGGCACATTTGCCAATTCATAATCATTTGTCCGCGATTATGATGTATGGACCACTTATTTGAATCCGATAAGTTTTCATGAAAATCCTCATTATTCCCCCTTTTCATTATTGGTATTAGTTCCGTATTCACTGGATGAGAATGTGTCTGGTTTTGATGGATAGGCTAACCCTCTGGCTTCATAAAGACCATTTAATTCTAGCATTTTCTGTTCTGAAGAGACAGACTCATATTTTAGAGGGATCGAGAAGTTTTTGTTGTTATTGTTGCAGGATCTCTTGCTTTTTATAGGCTAGACAAGTGGAAGACTTCACGAGTAAAAATTCGTTTTAAAGTCATCAAACAAAAGTTAACATGTTAGGCTAGGCGTTGTTTCATCAGCATCATTATAAGAGCTGATGTTATTGAGTACTGTTGGCCAGTCATCGATGTAACAATTACTCTGTAGGCTATCCTTTCACATGTTTGAATATCAACTAGTGTGAAAAAAGTGACTATAACTCACCATATTGCAGCATAGCCCATATTGAAAACAGTAAAGTCATCTCAACAACCACACGCAACTGCATTCATCTTGAAATGTAAGTTGTGTCAACTAATTAATTATAGTAGGCCTAGGCCTATTTGAATTTAGTGGCTTATCACCTTGCGGAAGGGAACAACTTCTAATCAGTAACCTAACTGCCTAAATGTTTCTACACTGGTCTATTCATAATTAGATAAAAACCCAATGGTGAAGCCCTTTTTGGAGGATTCTGTTCCATTTTCTGGTTCATATTTCCCTTTTAGTTCAACTTTATAATACTAAATAGACAGTCCTTGTTGCAAACTATAAGAACAAATTAGAGTGGGAAATCTACGATCAAAGGAAACGAAATAAGTACGGGTCGTTCGATGCTTTCACGCAGCTGCTTTGAGTCTCAAGGCCAACAAGCGTATCTTACATTGAAAGGGAGTTCCTATTCAGAGTGCAGGTGCGAAGTAGTGTGACACATTCTGCCACATTATGAGAAGGTTGTTAGAGATCAACGTTCAGTGTCGGTAACTATGGAGGCTGATTCTCTTCGAAGGAGACGCACTCATCCATGAAAGTAAAATAACTTAGTGCCTGAAGATACTGGGGCAATCCACTCATGGGCTAGATTAGCTGTTTTACTGAAATGCTATCTCGTGTTTTAGGCTAGTTTCCACACGGGTTCCTCATGCTGCAGCCTACCAGTGGCCAGGAATAACGGCCCAGCAATGGAGGCTACTCCATCGGGAAGACCATCACATTCAAAACAATTAGTAATAACCTTTATGACTATATTTATGTATTTCATGCATAGACGAAAGCACAGTCCTCAACGAAGTAGTTCTAGCTTCTGCATTGAGTGACAGAAGACTGGGTGACAGAAGACTGACAAAAAAATCACCACGAACTGTTACGTTGGTTTTCTTCTTGAAATGCCACGTTTAAATTTATAGGCTTACAGATTTTCGTTATTGTGAGACAATTTATGTCGTCAGGGGTTTAAAAGTTACTTGTGTCGAAAGATTCAACTTTCCTCATCCCTCCAAAATAAGTAAGGCTACAGTTCAAATGTCAGTTCAATAGTTTTAGCCTAATATTAGTTCCCAATGATACGCAGCCATGTAGGCTATTTCAACATAAAAAACAGACACATTTCTGTTGAACAGCAGGGACTTGACCTTACCAACAAGAGGCTACGGGGAATAGTCGCAGAATAGAGATGTGCAGCATTTGCTATAGCCTTCTAAAAGCAAATGTCAAAGGAACAGTCATTTTAATTGTAGTTTTGTATGGGATCGCACATCTTTTATTAGAAAATGTGCGCATAATGTGGACCAGACAAATTGACAAAGTCCCAAACTTAGTCATAGTATTTCAGGCATAACACTGTCTGAAGTTAGAAACCAAGTAACTAAATAGGCGGGGCTCTTCAAAGTCCTCACTGGAGTAAGAAGGCGCCTACTCGCCATATGTAAGAGTATGAGCGGAGTTAAAAGTACAGTTAATTCTCTAAATTAATGTGCCTGCATGCGTGGGTTTGACCGTCTTGTGCTCAAATACTTATATTCACAGTGTGTCTTTCGATGGTGTCTGCTGTTGGATGACCCCGGGTCATGAATGCTTACCTGAATTACAGGCCATCATAGGCTACCAAAGACTTTTGTGCACCTCCCTGGCAACTCAACGTGACGCAGTCAAAAGCATCTTGCATGTAGAGAATATCAATTATAGAAGGGGGGTTTTGTGTTTATGCTTTCAGCAATACCCCAATTTTTCATAGAACGTATACGGTAGCCTACTTTATTAACATTGCACCTGTCCAGTGATTTTGCATGCCAATTCCGGCCACAGTGATGTGTAATTATGATGTGAAATAGAAAGCTGAATGGGCGGCAGAAATGCCTTTTCTTTTCTTGAGAGACTCCTAATCCCCTATTAAAAGGGCTTTGTTAAATAATGTAGGACAGTTTCCGGAAGTGGGATTATCGCCTCCATTATTTTACAAAGAAATGAATTTCACACCCAAATGAATCTAAGTGTGTCATAATAACACTGAAAGGACCAAAGAACTGAAATTAAATGAATTCATTTTCTATTTCCTCCCGATTGGACTGCAAGGATGAGAATCATTTAAAATAAAGCATAGGCCTAACATTTGCACAGTGTGCCTATTGTTACAAACCATTGTGTGTGTTTGTGTGTGTGTGTGTGTGTGTGTGTGTGTGTGTGTTTACAGTTTATTTCCAAGTACATACTTTTGAACTTTTTAGCAGCCTCACAAACAACAATAATGACACTAATACTGATTACGATCATTATTATTGTTTTCTAAGTGCACAAAGATCACATGATCCCTAAGGATCACCAGAAGACAACTCGACCAATATGAAATCAATCGAAATTCATACACTGTATCATTGGTAGCCTCTGCTATATGAAGCTATTCAAACTAGCCTATTAGTTTTTGGAATTTAATTATGTTGCTAGCCTATTTCTTCTATCCAGTCTATTGCTTATAAACTGTACACAGGCACTCATCTCTGGCTAAACGATTAATCTGGCATTGACATGCAACACGACCCATAGCCCCTCCCAAATCTTTCTTTCTCGGTCTCTCTTTCTTTGCTTAAACACATACGACTGAAAATACGCCCGCGCACGCGCGCGCAGACAGGAACACAAACACACTCTCCCTACTCCTTTTCCCTCCCTCTCTTTCTTGCGCGCGCGACAGAGAGAGAGAGAGAGAGAGAGGGGGGGGGGGCACCCTAGTCCTGACGCTAAAAATTGTTTGAAAAAGTTAACAGTTAAAATTCTTCTTCCTTTTGAAAGTTTCTAGATTAACGGCAACAAGTCTGGGGCGGACAGAATCAGTGACAAAGCCGCTTTTTCCGTGTCATCGACGTCGTTTAGACAACATGGAAGAATCCCTCTGATAATAACTGCTACTTCAAAGGCTCCTTGGTACAATTCAGTCTGAATCATGCCTTTCTCTATTCACACGCACAAGAGCTAGTGGTAGCCTACTAAGGAAGAATCAACTGTAAAGCTTCCCCCCTTTTTTGACACTGTTTATTTTTTCTCTTTTCAATTGGGTAGGCCTACTTGTCGAGAGTAAACGGAGAAAAACTCAAAAGACACAAACTCAAAACGCATCTGATCAGATAGTAGACGGCCGTGTGTAGCCTACTCTTGGCAGACTTCCTCAGGAGCTGAAAAGAAAGTGGCAGACCACTCACTTCCTTGCCCTTTAGCCTACAGCTAAATCTATCTCACAGCACAACTCAATCCTACACGTCTTGAAAATGTTTCTCATATGACCGACATGAAAAATCGACAGGAGACTTTTGGAATTCAATCGCCTCTAAACTCAAATAAACAAGTAGCCCACCTCAATTCATAGTTCATAAATATTGAATTAATATCTTCGTAGGCAGCCTAAAACTATGACGAGTGTGACATTGGCCTATTCCACCTTGTCCCCACGTTGGTGCATTCAAATTGACGCAACATAGGCTAGGCCTATTAATATGACAACAAATCACATCTAAAATGTTTAAGCTAATGCATCAGTGTTTAAAAGAAAAGTGCGATAGGCTATCTAACAACACGTAGCCTATGTACTTCATACATTGAATGCATTTGCAGTTCCCTCACTTATGCCACCGGCCTTTATCGAAAAGTGTGACAAAAGTAGAGAAACATTTGCTTTTTATTGTGAATAAAAACATTGGCCTATATTATCATTTCCTACCCCATGGGCGGGCAAATATTACACTCCACACAATAGGGTTTGGGGGTCTGTGCTCTGGCCCCACGTTATTTGAGTTTGACTCAGCTACCGCTATAGAAATCCTAACTCACCATGAAGATTCACCGTCGTGAAGAAATGGCTCTTTGTAAAAGAAGATCTTTGAAGTCAGGATGGGAATATGCAAGCCTTTTATCAAATGCTGGCCACATAACCCTTGTTTGAAAGCCAGTGTAGGCAGTTTTTAAAGAAATAATGTGTGTAAAGAAAAATAATCACAAAGAAGTGAAGTAAGACGTAGCACAAAAAGTTTTGTCATCGCGCTTTTGAGGACGACTGGGTGCAATCTAAAGCAAGAGCACGTGTGTAGTTTTCGGGTTAAGATAGCTTAGACCACTTCGAGCTATAGCTTTTTTTTTTAAAAAAAACTTTTAATAATGGTAAAACTATTCGTAAAGTTATGACAATAGTCAGAATAGAATAGACAACAGAAATGCGTAATTTCCTTCTAACAATGTGAGTTTTGCGGTTTAGGGAAAGAAAAAACTTTTGCAATTATAGGAACTACATGAGGTATTTTCAAGCTCTCTCTCTCTCCCCCTCTCTCTCTCTGGTAGACTACCATATTAGCAACATGTTCATGTTGGCTTTCGTCAGGTTTGACTCGATGTCTGCGAAGCAGTCTCAATATCAATTTATAATACACAATTTATTCAAAATACTGACAAATTACAAGGCAATTTGATACACATATTGAGTCCCCTCGAGTCGATCGAATCGTCATAAAATGTATTAACAAACCTTAACAAGTATTACAAAATCACAAAATGCCAACATTGACCAATGACTGCAATAAATTTGAATGTTATGTCATAGCAAATACAGTAACAACGCGCAGGTCAATAATTCCGATAAAGCACAAATGAAGGAAATAATTCGTTATGAAAATTAAACAATTTCAAATATTCATTTTATACAAACAATAGTAGCAAAACTTCAAAATAGCTGAAAGACTGAACCATACAAAATTACTGTTAACACTTACACATTAAAACGTAGCAATATACAAATTTACACTTTTTTCTATTGAAACACTTTGGTTCGATATTACAAAAATGTCCAAGTCAGATTAAAAAATAAATTAAAAAGATATTGATGTTTAAACTGAATTTACAAAATAATACAGCCACATGCTTACGGGTAACCATAACATTGTATAAGAAATTAACACTCATAATAGCTGGCTATTTCACTGGAGGATTGGCAGTGTCATTATTTGATGATGCCAGTGCTTTTTGACAAGTGGGTACTGTCGTGGAAAATGGATTCTCCCCAAATAAAATCACTGAGACTCCAACGCATTTCCCAAGTATGATCTTTTTACTCGAACTATTGTTAGAATGTGTCCCTAGATGTGGGATTCCTGTATGGAGGCCTCTCTGAAGGGTCAGGTGTGGAGGAGCCGCTGGGAGGTGTCTGAGAGCCGCTGGCACCTGAACTGTGACAAACGTACCACTCGCTTAGATTAGCGGGTTGAGATGAAGAGAGAGGTTCGGACAGTGATGAGGGAGCTGGCTCTCGGCCCAAGTCTGATGAGGGTGAAACGAGAGATGGAGTCGATGATTCGTAACCAGAACTCGGAGGTGGAGACTTGCAGTGCACTTTCATGTGTTTTCGCAAAGAGCTGGGGTGCGTGTAGGATTTGTCACAACCTCTCACTTTGCAGTTGTAGGGCTTATCACTGGTGTGCACGTGGGAGTGCTTCTTCCGGTCACTGCTGTTGGCGAAGCGTCTGTCACATCCGTCAAACTCACATTTAAAGGGTTTCTCACCTAAGATGAGAGGAAAGAAGTCCAAATATGATTCAGAAGTAGCACTAATGATACAAGAAAAAGAAAGGAGTGTACGCATGTCTTCTATTTGACCACCTTTAAAATATTTTTTGTTTGTTGTTTTGACAAATTGTTTTGACAAATTACAGAGGTAGCCTATTGTGGTTCCTAAGGCAGAGTTATCCTTGGGACATCACAGTGTATATTATTTACAAATCAAAGTCTAATTTAAACAAACATTGGATATTTTCTTTAAGCACATTCTTGTGCTTATAATGCTGGCAATGAATGTGTAATTGCGCGGCTTGATTCTGCTTTAGTCCAAAATCTGATTTGGAGAGGTAAAGTCGTAGGGGCAAGTGCGCTTCATGCATGGGGTGATCACGGACAGGTCAAATAATGTATCAAATAAATTGGCCTAAATTCAAATCACTAGATACTGATTTCGGCAGAGATAGGCGTGCGCCATGTCCTTGTGAGAATATATAATTGCTGCTGTCTAATTACACTTGTGTGCTGAATATCAATTTGACCTTCAGCTGCTGGCTTGCTGCAGCCAATCAGGAATATTATTGTACAACAAGCAAGAAACGAGAAGGAGCCCCTTGGGAAACCACAGCCATAACCAAAGATTTGAATTGGCCTGCAAAACAACCCATCTGCCCTGGGGAGCCAACACATCATGATATAATTGAAGAAAAAACGTTCTGCGTTACCAAGCCATCTGATAAAATCCCGGGCATCACAGAACAACTTGTTCTTCCAAGTTTTCTCAAAGCAACTAAAACAGTATAGCATGACATAGGTGTAGGCTACTTAAAGATGTGGAGGGTTTCAACGTCATGTTTAGTACACTATTATGTCCTCAAAGGCAGGCCTTCTCATGCTGTGTACAACCATGTTTGAGATTCAAGTCTATGTTTAGAACACTAAAAAAAGACTAAAGTATAACAAAAATCATGGGTAAGCATCAGTTGGTGACACAACAGGCAAGAGAATGGCAGAAATAACCTTAATGCAACCTAATGGCGGTGGTGCTTAATGCTGTTTCTTCGTGTCATGGACTTGTTGCATGCTACGCAAGTCACTGATGAGCCACAATTACGCAGAAATCTTGCACCACAAAAGTATCAATCTCGCTGACAACCCCACTACATGAGCTGTGTTAGTTGCTGACTTTTATACCCTACGATCTAACTACATGACTACATTGACTTTAAAACAAGCAACCCAAGCATCAGTATCATACACGAGTTTAGTTTGCTTAATGAAGCACAAGGGATTGTAAAGATAAACAAAAAATTCAAACGCCACTATGATTAGGCTATTGTACAGGAGATGTGAACACATGCAACAAAATAGCAACAGGTAGCCTATCTCCCAATGGCACTAGTCAACGTTGAAAAACAGATCACACCATAAACAACGCAGCCTTCTAAAGCGGCGATACTTTCGAAACTAGAACCTTGGGATCTATCTACGGATAGACAACTTTATTTTAACCAGAATAACCCTCACAGGCCATTAAGTCTGCTAACATACTTTGAATTGATCTGAAATGACTCATCAAGCCATGGAACTGAGTCACCAAACCGCTAAATCGCAGCTTTGAGCAACTTTACTTTCTGCCCTGACATTAGTTGTCTGTGTAGAAGTGTCACTGAAGCTCGAGAAGGTAAGGCTATCCTAATGTGTTTGCTGAGTTGTTGAATATAAATTGTGAGCATAGGGATAAAGTTGTAAAAGTAGTGGCGCATTCCTCTGTGATTATGTAACGATTTAGGCTAACATTTGCAGGCCTATCAAACACCAAATGAGCTTAGTAGTTCACTCTGGATATTGCCAGATCACGTATTTTAAGACTGATTTTTCTGATTTCTGAAAGGCACACTGTCCAATCACACACTGTGTAGATGCTATAGGTAGCCTACTGTTGCCATCTTAAAGCGATTTCGGAAGTTCAGAATCTAAAAACTCTAGGCCTACATAGGCTACTCGTTAACAGACTGAGTTAACTTTTTGAGATAGTGACAATCTTAAAAACATTTCAGGTGTACAGCTAGAATTCGTCTGCAGCAGAAGAGAATTGAAATCACTAACCTGTGTGAGTTCTTTTGTGAATTTTGAGATTTTCCGATCTTGCAAATACTTTTCCACAGCCGGGAAACGGACACGGGAATGGTTTTTCTCCGGTGTGCACTCTGATGTGATTTACAAGTTTGTACTTGGCTTTAAAAGGCTTCCCTTCTCGAGGACACTCTTCCCAAAAACATATATGGTTTGCTTGCTCTGGTCCCCCGACGTGTTCCACTGTGACATGTGTCACCAGTTCGTGCATGGTGCTGTAAGTTTTGGAACATAGTTTTTTTACCGAGTGTTCTGGTTCCAACCATTTGCAGATCAGTTCTTGTTTAATCGGTTGCCTCATGTACCGAAAAAAGGCTCCTGGTCCGTGGTGGTGAGCGCTGAGATTCATGTTCAGATTGAGACCGCCGTAGCTGTGCAGAGGCGATGCAGCAAATGGGTCTGTCCTGGAGCTTGCCACTTGACTTAAGTGATCAGATCTAACGTACATTTCTCCAGGTATTCCTAACCGTATTTGTCCGTTCAATGCTTGGCCACCTGGTGCTCCGTTAGAAGGCTGCTCGTGATGAAGTCCGGGGAAGAGGGTATGGTTCGCAGCATCGGGGTGATGACCATAGTGTCCCGGATAGCTACCTGTTGTTGAGACAAACATTCCGTGGTGAGAGGCTGTACCAGTAGGCTGGTCGGTCAGCACTGGCATGGCTTGAGCTGTCAGATCTCGTCGTATGAGGAAATCCCTACCTGCGGATAATGCCTGGGCCGTATGAGACATAGAGTATGGGACCGTCGCCGCCTGCACCGGGCCAAAAGCTCCCGTTTGACTGGAGACCACTTCACTGTGGCCTGCAATATGATGATTGTGGTGATGGTGGTGGGGATAATGATGGGCTGGGCTGATTTTGAGGGCCGCGGAGTGCCCCATGTGTTCTGGCCCGAATGGACTCGGCCCCAGGCGGGGTTCCGCAGTAATCTCCCCAGGGTGCGCGTGAGCCATTGAGTGTGGATGGCTGCTGAACCCCGGGAAGCCTGTCACGCTCTGAGGGGTATGGTGGTGATGATGGTGATGGTGGTGAGCCCCTGCCAAGTCAACTAATCTCAGCGCTGTGTTCCGTTTGGAAAACGTAGGGTCCATCACAGGGCTTCCCAAAGCATCCACGCTCATTACTCCTAATTTTAGAATAACTTTTGACAGCAGGCAAAATAATAATGATGATGACAAATATATTTTAATCGCAAGGAAAAAATATCATAAAAAAAACTCTAAAGTTTAGAGTCTATCTCACTGCCTACATTGAATCCCATTCGGTTGAGAGGCAGCAGCAGGACGCTTTGATATACTGAATAGAGATTCATGGTAGGCTGTGCAGCCCGTGGAGCTAAACAATCACCCTGCGCTCTAATTGGTCAGTTCTCAGTGATTGACGTCACTTGTGACAGTTTCCAATGTGAAGAAAAATGCGTTAGTGACAGCAAGCAGTTAGAGCGCCTGCGCCGTGCCTTAGGCGACACTTGAAAAAAATATATTGTTGTTATGCAAAGGTTACTGTACTTTTTACTTGAATCGCTAAAGTTAAATCGATTCAAAAGACTGACTGTTGATGATAGATAAGTTAGCTACTGAGATACATGCAAAGTGGCTGCAAAGTCTTCATTTCTGAGACGTAAAAAACGGGTTATAAGTTCCATAAAAAATGTTAAATGTCCATATCCGAAAAATGTATATTCATAACTGATTAAAATCAACACATTTTTACTAATTGAAGCTACATTTAATGTAAAGAACTAAACGGTAGGCTACTTCTCTTAAGTTCGGAAAACTCGAAAGTGAGTGCAGTCTTGCAGAAAAAAAACGTAAAGATAAAAAAATATAATATATATTTTACATGACAGTCCGTGGTTCTTAATGCTCTCCTCCAAACGATGCTCCCTTCACGTCGGCATGAAATCGATTCCCTTGATTTTGTGAAGAATTTGACAACGAACATCGCGGTATTGTAAGGGACATGGCATTATGGTAAGGGGAAATTTTGCCCTCGACTTCGGTCAGCCCCAGCTCGCAAGTGACCGTGGATCAGCGACTCAGGAGGAGGCGCCTAAATAGAGAAGCCCGCGTAGCCTACTCACGGGCAGCAGTTTGAGACACACCAGACAAAACGCTAGTGACTGGAATGCGCAAATATGTGAAAAAGACTGCCTGATAGAAATATAAAATAGAGAACTAAAGTTTTCAGCCGATTTTCCATCGCAATTTGGTAATGTTTTACACATTCTGCTACATCACATTTGAATATGCACACACTGCATAAAGTTAAGTTACCTTTTGTGACAAAGAAATTTTAAAACTTGGCTCTCACAGTTGATTTTTTCAGCTCTTGTCTTTACAAGAAGTCTGCTTCTTCAAATCTCATTGTTCCTCCCTTTGAGATTAATCTGAAACTTTTTAGAATTATCTGAAGTAAGTAGGCTAAATAGAAAAGGAGAAAAATAGATCCGGGACACCAAATAACATTTAAGTTAAAATATATGTGACTGCAATTAAATCAGTAGTAAAATCAGATGAGAATACAACTGCATTTACTTTTGTATTTTGAGGCGTTAAGGCCTATTTAAGGTAGCCTATTTTTGTTACACTTATCAAAATATTACAGGCTAAATCCCCTCTCCAAACTGCGCTCTCGTGGACAGCTTGATTGACATAAAATATAACTTTTTTGATGATATACACTTTCTCAGAACACTATAAAAGTCTTTGTTAAAACTTGCTAGACTCATTTTAATAAGGGCGTTTAACACGAAAGACGACCTGATACCTTTTAAGATCCACCTTGTTGTTATGATGATGCTATCCGTTCCCACTTCACATTCAACAATACTACAACAAAAGTAGAAGGCCGTATTCCTAAATCTATAAAAAGCCATAGAGATTCTTACCTTGACCATGACTGCTTAGGACGTTTATCTTAATCAAATCAGCCGGAGTCAAATATGAATTGTTATGTGAGCTGACCCCAGAAGAGGTTAAACAGTTACCATCAGATTCATGTCAAATATCACATGTAAAATCATCGTGGCCATTGGGCATATTAGCCTGTACAAGTGGCCACAGTCAATCAGTGGTGCATTCACCTCCAGGAGCGATGGGTAGTTCTGAGGCAGTAAGAGCTTAATTTCTTTTGACAGAATGTCACGCCAATATTTCAGAACCTTTGGACACTGCCATAGTACCTAAGTACAAAGGTCTCTTTCGAGTTCTGCACTATGGCGAATTCAACATAGGCTATAGTAGGAATAGCAAATATTACAGTGAGAGATGATAATGCTTAACATGATTGAATATTTATTTTATTATTTTTTAAAAGAAAGAAAGAAATGAAAAAGTGATCCTCTTATTAATTTGAAGTGCGTTGATTGGCTAACCAGCATTGTAGATTACAGCTATGTTTGAGCCAAGGCCCATAAGAAACGAGTTGCCAATATAATTGGCATGTACCTAGAATTTCATTCTTTAAACTTTTCAATTTGTCATTAACATGTAACGTGAAAGACAACAGACATAAATGCAGCTATGACATGGCTAGTGTAGAGTTGTATTTCAAAGGACGACCTTTGACATTTCTACCTACCAAACTTTGTTTTGCTCCAAAATCATTGTCAAGAGTCTTATGCATGCAGTGCCCAAACTATAACGTTTATGCCACTTCTGACAGTGAAAATAAGTCGTAGTGTAGCCCCTGTGACTCAATTAGGCGTAATGGATTTTAAATTGTGCATGTTGCACAAATAAATAAAATAGGCTACATGAGTGAACAGCCTCTTGAGATATCCTCACTAGAATTGATCTGTCAAACGTTTCTGATGACAACACCACGCAAGACACGTCAGATATAAGTCAACATTATATGAACTATGACCGATACTACACAGAGAGATACTACAGAACAGAGACCGTAACCGGCAATATCGTCATTCTTAAGGCATGCCCTCACACGAGGCAAGACGCATGAACACACTGAAGATATTTTTGTACGGCAATCAGGCAAAAAACAGACGAAGAAGTTCAAGATTTAGAAATGGAGGGAAATGATATGCGCACAAATGTGCATTCCCTGCGTGGAAGGACTGCGCCTTGCATAAACATTTCTAACAGAACATCACAATTTGTTAGTAAATGGTCCAGTTACTGATCAGTTTATCACCACAAATGCAACAAAGGAGTTAGCGTACTTGTACTGCAGTCCATTTTTACATGGCATAAGTTAAGAAAAAATTAAAGAAGATGCACATCAAGGGCCTGGTACACAACTCATCAATGCAGCTCTTAAAAAGTTAACTCCACTACCATGCTATTGTATTTAACTCTTTAGTGTTTCCCCCAACCTATATTCCAATTTTAAGAATGTTTGCACAATACTTCGTCCTTACCGTTTCCACCTGTTGGCGTCTTCCAGGTTTTTTTGTTGTTGTTTTTTACACAACTTTGTTAATTCTGTAACTAAGTAGAGTGTTAGACAAAGGACTCCAAACTATGGCTTTCGCTCTCTCAGCAAAGAGTTTAGAAATGTAGCAGAAGCCAGCAGTCTGGATGATGTTTTAATGGCTCATATGGCACGGCTGTGCGTGCGGCTTTGAACTCCAGCCGCCGGTGTTTCCTGCGGAGAGCGCCGCAAATCCCACTTGATATAACTTCGACAACCCACAACTTTTTATATGATACGAATTTGATGTATGTGATGTGTTGACCCCAGTACCCACGATAATGCATTTTATAAAGATTACTGGCACAACAGAGTGATTGGCATTTTTGTAGGCTGTGTGTACATAAATGCATGTGTGTCTGCGTGAACCCAAGGTAGGCTACACACGACCAAGAGCGAGATCAACCTCTTACATCCACTAGCTGTGTTGTGTTTGTCTGATGACGCAGGAAAGATCATGTTTAAAAATAAGTCACTGAAAGGCAACAACTGCATTGGATATGTGCCTTGGACACCACAGAATAGGCCTATAACTAAACTACAACAGAAGATTAGAGAATGTTGTGGACAGCTGTGTTAATGACGTGTGACTACACTCAAGGATGAGAACAATTTCCGCACTGTAGATTATTGCAGTCCTTTAATATAGTTTGCCTATATAGAGTCATATTAATATATTAATATATTAATATATGAATAAAAGTGTTCGATTATAAGGAGTAGACAACACAATATGACAGATGTGTTCATGATTTGAAGTCAGCTAAAGATCTGTGATCCTTGCCAAACTGCAAAGCATTCTAATGTCGGTCAAGAAGAATTTTTGATGGCCAATGCATCTCTTTTTTGGAACCGGTTGCTTTA
Organism: Sardinella longiceps; assembly: GCA_027497455.2. Classification (NCBI taxonomy): domain Eukaryota; kingdom Metazoa; phylum Chordata; class Actinopteri; order Clupeiformes; family Clupeidae; genus Sardinella; species Sardinella longiceps. Next base: position 12,680,645 of record JAODXP020000027.1, read on the forward strand.
TAAACACAAAGGTGCACCCAAATCTCTGGCGTGCTTTCAAAGAACAGAGGTACACCCAAATCTTTGATACATATTAGAAACAGGCCACTATCATAATAAATAACAAAGAAAGCATTGCGTTGCCATTGTGTTATAGCTACAGACAATTCTATACCTGCTGAAATGATTCGTTTGATGAGGGTTTTTAGAGAGAATGCCAATACTTACAGTTATTTTAATCAATTAAACAATGATACATACTCATGTATGTAGATGAATGTACAAACATTCATGTTTATTCCTTAAAGATTCCTGGGTTTTGCCGCTTCACACGTTTCATGTAAATCAGTTCTGTTTTTTTAGACAAGAAATTCAATCTGTACACAAAAACACAATCAGCAACCTCACCACAATACCTGGGATTGATGATGTATACCAACCAATAGGGCTGGAGTAGGAGCATTGGAATAGGAACACGCTCTGTTATTTGGTGAGTGAATGTTGGTGGGGGGAGAACGCCTTCTCCAATGATCTAGCGGGCTCAGAGTCATGTGACGCCCCCCTCCTTTCCCATTCATCAGGGGTGGACTGTGTTGTCTTTTCAATTCATTTATCTGCAGGAATGATTGCGACTATCAGTCTGGAGCTCACCGCCTGACTGAGGAGGTGAAAGTTGCGCCACAGGAAGATAAACCACAAAAGACAATATTGTACATGATTTGCGTGTGCATCGGATGAGAGGGAGTGGGGAATATTCCTCTCCACTAAAAGTAAATAGAAATACGGTACCGGAGTTTTCTTAGCTCACTGAAGTCAGACAAATACGCAGAGTCGAGGTAGCAGTGGCGTGAGTACTTGTGCGTGATTTTTGATTCTTGCTCTCAGTCGCCTCTGTTTCAGACTGAAGATGCTCTTGGACGCAGGACCACAGTATCCTACCATTGGGGTGACTACTTTCGGCTCCTCCAGGCATCACTCAACAGGCGAAGTAACGGACCGAGAGGTGGCTTTAGGGATCAATCCCTTCGCCGATGGAATGGGTGCTTTCAAAATCAACCACAGCTCGCATGATCTTGGTTCGGGGCAAACGGCGTTTTCCTCGCAGGCGCCTGGCTACGCGGCAGCTGCTCTTGGACACCACCACCATCCCACCCATGTCAGCTCCTATTCCACGGCCGCTTTCAACTCCACCCGGGACTTTCTGTTTCGGAATCGAGGGTTCGGAGATGCCACCAGCGCGCAGCACAGTCTGTTTGCTTCCGCTGCGGGAAGTTTCGCAGGGCCACATGGACACTCTGATGCTGCGGGACACCTGCTCTTCCCGGGACTTCACGAGCAAGCGGCTTCCCATGCATCTTCAAACGTAGTGAACAGTCAAATGCGCCTGGGCTTTTCGGGGGACATGTACGGGAGGGCAGAGCAATATGGTCATGTAACAAGCCCGAGGTCTGAGCACTATGCCTCTACCCAACTGCATGGTTACGGCCCCATGAACATGAATATGGCTGCTCATCACGGCGCTGGGGCCTTCTTCCGTTATATGAGGCAACCTATCAAACAAGAACTAATCTGCAAGTGGGTAGAGCCGGAACAGTTGTCGAATCCGAAAAAGTCATGTAACAAAACTTTTAGCACGATGCACGAGCTCGTGACTCATCTCACGGTGGAGCACGTCGGGGGTCCAGAACAATCGAATCATATTTGTTTTTGGGAAGAGTGCGGCCGTGAAGGGAAACCTTTCAAAGCAAAATACAAACTTGTAAATCACATCCGAGTGCATACTGGAGAAAAGCCGTTCCCGTGTCCATTCCCCGGCTGTGGCAAGGTGTTTGCACGATCGGAAAACCTTAAAATTCACAAAAGGACACATACTGGTAAGAATAACAAATACCCAGTTGTCCTTTCTTTTTACGCCTAAATGCAAGGTCTGTGTGAAATACTGTTGTTGCATCCTACAGCCCTAAAATGGCGCTAAGAGAAAAGCAACTTTCAAAAAGCTTCTGTAAACAATGTGAAACTTTGCAAATACTTAGTCGATATCATGGGCTTACACACTTATTTAGATCTATGCAAATATTAATTTGAGTAGTGAAATCGACAGCAGACTTTTGAGAGTAGGCTATGTAAAACAGTGCCTAGAATTCCTAAGAGCTGACATCAGTACATGCGCATGATCACACTATTATCAATCCAAACTGAAGCGTTTTAATCTATTTGTATCTCTCCTGTAAGAGACTTTTAATGTGTCTCTATTTACTGTATAATGTGTCTATTTTCTGCATAAGGGACTAGATAGCAATGTATCCTTATCAGTAATATTTTCCATCTTTTTCTGCTAGGTGAGAAACCATTTAAGTGTGAGTTCGAAGGCTGCGACAGGCGTTTTGCAAATAGCAGCGACCGCAAGAAACACATGCACGTCCATACATCTGACAAGCCCTATCTCTGCAAAATGTGTGACAAATCGTACACACATCCCAGCTCCCTCCGCAAACACATGAAGGTAATTCATATTTTTTATGATATTTTTTTCTTTCTGTTGTTTTGTGTATACTGCAATTGCAATGGCATTGACTAATTAATATAGTAATGCACATGCCGTTTTCATATTGATTTGCTGGATTAACTGTGGATTGTTTTTACCATCATGTAGCCTGTAATTGTGGCATCGCAGAGCAGCCAAAAAACTTTTGCCTGTACTTTTCACCTCTGTTTTAATGCTCCAGTAGTGTGTGTGTTCGTCTGATCCCAAACGTTACATTAGCAATCCCTTTATTGTTACATTAAGAATAGATCACAAATAGAAGAACAATGTTGTTTACCAGTCCTCTTTCCCGAAACTAAGGTTCCATAACAAAAATATTTAACAGGCCTATGCTTCATCCGTGTTACAGGTTCACGAATCCTCCACTCAAGGATCACAACCATCTCCAGCGGCCAGTTCAGGGTACGAGTCCTCTACGCCCCCCACCATTGTATCCCCATCCACAGAGAACCAGAGCAGCAGTTCCATATCGCCAGCATCTTCGACAGTACATCACACGACCAGTCACAGCACGCTGTCGTCAAATTTTAATGAATGGTACGTGTAAAAATATTTTCAAAAGACTGCAGAATTAGGACTGCTTGGAATCAAAGACTGAAAAACCTATTCGCGTGGACCGACAGAACAAAAAGAAAGAAAGAAAAAGACAAGGAAGTCCATTTTTTTAAGCTGTCTAGCAAAAGAAAGAGAGCAATGCATGGACGAGATACAAGGCCGAGAAGCAAGTTATTTTTTCCACTGTTTTTTTATTATTATTATTTGGAAAATACTGCACACAAGTGATCTCCGATTGCATGCTATCTGCGGGTCGTGGCCTGTTTTGTACATAAAGATTCACCCTAGTTCAAAATGTAATATTTTATTTTGTAAATAGGTATATTACAGTTTAAGGGAATTTGTGAAAATGTGGTCCCTAGATATATGGAAAATGAGATGGTTTTAAAGAATATTGCGATGAATAGTCTTGATTGAAAAGAATGTTATAGTTAATGTGTACCAAATGTGAATTACTCAGTATTACTACAGTCTACACGTCGACCTAACCGACTATTAGTATTAATGTGCTTTTGTATACAGTGGAACATTTCGTCTGAAGTCCAGTCTGAGTAGCACAGTACCATTGTTGTTATTTAATGTCATGTCGATAAATCGTGTAGTGAAAGCCTGAAACTCCGTGTCAATCTGTTTATGTAAGTGAGAAAATATAAAACTATCTGTCTATTGCCATGGCAATTGCAAGAAATTATTACCTGTATATAACTCAATTTCCCATATTTATCCGCATGTAAAGGGCCGGTAACACATGTTAGAATTGATCGGTATTTATGGAGAAATGCGTTCGTAGGCAATGTAAAATTTAGTTTACAAAATAATGTTTGGTTACATTTCGTACAATATTAAAGTATTAAAAGCACAACAAGAATGCCTTTCATATTTATTTCTCAAAGTGTTTCTTCAAGCTTTGTTCATTTATATTATGCGCACATGGACATTTATGCTCCCAGATGCCCTATAATTCGGATATTCGTAGACAACTCTTTGAACAATAAGCGGTCTATTGTCTTTCGACTCCAATATAATGCAACTTCTCTAATTACATAAAGTATCACCTTTTTTGGTAATAAAAGGTAGTAAATAGCCAACGACACTGAACCACAACATCCAGAGTCAGTCTAAGCATTCTTTTCAACCCAATAAATCACATCATGCTCGCCTATTTAATTTCCACCTTCTAATTCGGTAAAGCGAATTATTTGTAGGTAATTTAATTTCCTCATTCTGCCCTTCTTATTATCCAGAATTACCAACACGCTCCTTGTCCCTGGAGTAATGTGTGCATTAAAACGATTAATAGTGACGGGTTTATTCTTCAATGTAAACCAAAGTGTTTATGCCATGTACTGTGGTCTTATAAACAAAGTTATTTTCTTATTGTTAGTCCTCAGAGGTTGTGGAGGAGGGCGCAGCCCTCTAACTTTACTTCGGTTAGAGTTACTGTCAGGCTTTGTTCCACATTGGAGCTTGCTTGACCGCGCCATTAGGCAGAGATCACATCAACAACCACCAGCGATCATGAGCGTGGTTAACACTGTCAGTACACACGGGAGAAACCATAAGCGAAAGCGCGGTGTCAATTGGCCTTCTGTTTAGACAAAGAGAATAGAAAACAATCCAATACCGGGCATATACCCTATCACAAACAAAAAAGTAACTGTGTGTGTAGCCTATGTGAGAGGTGTGTGTGTGTGTGTGTGTGTGTGTGTGTGTGTGTGTGTGTGTGTGTGTGTGTGTGTGAAGGAGAATTTGGGGTTGTGTGTGTGTGTGTGTGTGTGTGTGTGTGTGAGCGCACGAGTGTGCGTGTGTATGTGTGCGTATGTGTGACAGACTGCTTGTGTGTGTGCGTGCCTGTGTGCGTGCGTGTGTGTGTGTGTGTGTGCGCGCGCGCGCGTATTTGTGGGTGGGAGAGATGGGGTGCCTCTGCAAAATAGCCAGATAGCCTATGTACAGCTTTAAACTCGGCAAACAACTTTTACCCATATCGATTACAACTAGTCAGTATGATCAGTGGATATCTTAATTTGTCCTTTGTTCATACAGACCATCAGGATAAGTAGGCCCGCTTTCACTGGTACTCATACGGTTCCTCTATAGGATTAAACCAGCCCAGAGGCACCTTAATCTCAATAAATGTTTGTTAATACCAAAATGAGAACAAAACTGTAATATTGACTTCCAATAATTGCCACACCATCTCCCCTTTATCCAAAAGTGTGTGTGCGCGCGTGTATCTGTGTTGGGGTGTGTGTGTGTGGGGTGTGTGTGTGTGTGTGAGGGGGGGGGGGGCTTTCGCATGAGAGCGAGGGAGAATTGACTTGAGAACATCTGCTGGCATGTCAGACGTTAGCAGTGAACATGGCCGAAATTCGTGATATTTGAGGTGATGGTGATTTCTTGAAATATATTCATATTTCCCTTTCATGGGTTATTAGGCTTCGAGATATGTGAATGATGGTAATAAAGTGAATTGTTCGACTCTATTTAACAGTCTATCTATCCAAAGGTTCGGGTACATTTTCATTCATGCACCGTTAGACCAGCTGCGGCAAACGTTATGTAGCCTACGTTATGTATTGATCCATACAATGGAATGTATTTTCTCTTTTATGGAGTCTCATTTTGGTTGAAAATGCCCATCATTATCATTGCATCATTCTTATTTTCAGAATGTCGCAATAGAGACAATATTTGTTGCTCACTGTCGATCAGCGAATCAGTTGTGATTGTAACCTGCAGGTGGGTCAGAGACATTCAGTGCCTGTTTTAATGCAAAACTACCAGCAGCATTTAAATAGTATATTAAACAATTCGCCGAGTCTTCTAAAACATCACCACAGTTTCTCAGCCTTTTGCAGTGAGTGAGATATAGCAAAAGCTTTTCTTTACCAGTAAACATTGTTGATCGTAAACCAGACTGTCTGCCTAATACCCACTAATGAATAATTGACGAATCCACACGGTGCATTTAATCCCAAATACTTTCAACCATAAAGGTTACTACAATTTAAAAAAAATGTCAGCATATTATATCAACATTATATTTATATACATTTGTTTGAATGTTATTTAATAGGTTTTTTTTTATCCTGAACTAGGCTATTGTTTAAATCTGGGATTTTCCTATATTTCTGTGCTTTTTACCTATGAAGATGTTTTCGTGACAGATGGACCGGTCATGTCTCCATAGTGCGCTTTTGCCACTTTTTTTAACCAGTGTAAAATTCTGATAGGACCGTAAAGAAGGGTTTAGATTTAAGAACTGCCTGCACTCAAAAGTTTTGCAAGCCCATGAAGGGAACAGAGAAGTGGAATTTCAATCAATGCACACACAGCGCAGGTGCCAACGGCTGCTTTAGTACCCCAGCAGAGCGATTGCTTGTCTATGAATATTTATTACTCTTGCATACAGCCAGTAAACTAAGCTCTTGTGGAGAGTAGGTTGGTTTCCATTATCGAAAATGTTTGCATTCTTGTATGATCACCTTTCAAGATTTTTTATCAAAATATATACAACAAGGGCATTCAGACGCACTACAACCCTCAACCTGCAGTCGCATAGCTAATTGCTGTGCACTAATGGCCCTTGGTTGTGGCTTGGTCATGTTTGGTGCTCCTTGCAAAAAGGACGTAAGCTAATATTACTTATTATTGCATAGGTTTACCTTTGCTCGGTAGTCGATATAGATTTTCCCCTAACGTGACTCTTACGGGAATATCCTTTTTATTTGTGCATACAAAGTCGCCAAGCTGGTCTATGAACTCTCAGTTCTCCTGAATCATAATTAACAACAATCATAATGTTATTTAGCGTTTGTGATATGTTAAAATAACCAGATGTCGTCCGCTTTTTGTTTGTTTGTATTTTATTTAATATTATGCAAAAAGACTTTTGCTGTTTTGGATACACATCCCAAAGCTTTGACCCCAGTATCTGGCTACGACTTCTCCGTGTAACTTGAGACCAAGACAGAGATCTGTAATGTGCAACTTGATGAATGGGGTGCCTATGCCTGCCTGCCCGCTGATCGCGGAGTCCTGTTAATTGCATAGCTTGCCAAATTAATATGAGAAACCACTACAAACCATTACAGAAGACACCATGAGTTTGGGCAGTGGTTACATTTAGTTTTATAAAATAGTTGACAAACATTTGGACACAATAGACTTTATTGCCGAAGGAAATATTCTTAAAGCGGCAGAAAGTTGTCCGAAGTACAAGTCTAAGAAAAACATCACCAGAATTCTCTATAAATAGCATGTGTAACTGATTGTAAGCACACGTCTCAGTACAGAGCCTCTGTACTTCATTCCGGAGTCAACACAGTAATAACAGCGAAAGATGTATCAGTTCAATCTGTAAACAACTCTGCCGTCTCACAGTTAAATTTACTCTACTTTAGAAGGTGCACTTCGATTCAAGGATCCCTCGAAATATATCTGAGCTGGCTTGTGTAATCGAGGTGCCTTACTCTATGGTACTTCACCACCACAACTACCCCCCCCCCCAACTCAACCCAACTCAACCCAATTCACAACAATGAAGTGTTGTCCCTCTGTGGATTTGGCTTTTACTGCTCTAACAGAAAAGTACAGTTTCTCTGCTCATTCATATATGCTTGACCTTTGGCTGACTGTGAGGCTGTCTTGTCAGAATGAGCTATGGGAATGCTGAAGTGTGATAGGTCGAAGAGAGCTTAGATCGTCGCGCAGTAGCCCATGCTGGCGGATGGTCGTAGCCTACTACATGGGCTAAAGTTATTCACTTTTAAAACTAGGCAAACGCACAATGTCATTCTTTCACAACACGGCAAATAAAAATTGCATGCTATGGATGACAAATTGAAAAACACAAAATGATACAAATTCTTGCATATATTCAAACCATTTGATGTAAATCATTAACTGGTAGACTTATACTATGCATTTTTTTTATTAACCAAATGCCTTTTAAAATGTCAGTCCAGTCTATACAATTTAACTGAAAAGCAATGCATGACAACGCCCGCCGTACTCTCATTCACATGCATATTGCAATGCCATAGATCATCTAGTGCCTGAAGATTCGCCTGCCTATTACAATATAATAGTCGAAAACTGCACACGGACTATAATGCATGACTGTGGTTTTACTAGTTGAGGTCTCTGAACAGGTGCTCGAAGACCTACAGTAAATTGTTTCGCAGTCATTTGATTCATACCTCTAAAACACACGCTATTGGAGTAGGAGTTGTCCATTAATATGAGGTATACGGATTCTGTGACTCAGGCAGTATTAACCGTGGACACTGACACGCTATTAAGTTGGGACCACATAAGATTTGTGGTGGCAGTGACATTGTCTGTGTTACCACGTTCCCTTGGCTCGGTGCTAATTGGGGTCATTCCACTTAGTTGTTTGTGACAGGAGAAGGCTTGTGACAGAGATGGTCTTTCAATGTTTTTAAAAATTGTTTGAGTAATAAGTGATCTTAAGAGAAAAAAGGAAGTGATACTTCCTTTTGTATTTTTGTGATTTTTACTTATTAGTTAGTGTCAGTGGTTGAAGATGCAACTGCTATTCCACATTGGCTGTAATCGGATGTCATAGGCTGTCTATTCTACATAGTCTTGGCTACTCTTAAATGGAGCTGATATTTGAGAAATTCTTTAACACACGATATTGGACCAGAGCGGCATGTAGCCTGTATGCGCAAAGGTGAATTATTTAGGCTGCACTAATTTGAACACTAGGGTGGTAACCTATTTTATGAGATTGAAATATTAGTAAAGATACCACTGTTTGCATTCTACAATGTGTTATGTTCATTGGAGTGTGTCCTGAGACATTTTATTACATGAGCACGCAGGGAACTATTTAAAGATGCTCTAAAACAATTTCCAATTAACTCAATCGGTGACCTCATTAATATTGTTCCTTGAACCGAACGGTTAGTTTTGTAATTAGACTCGATAGTTTTGCTGAAATTCGTGTTTTCTCAAATCAAAGTGGACACTGTGTGTAATTTAGTATCATGAGAATTAACAGTTTGGTAGAATAGCCTGTAGTTGCAGTGTGGGGAAACTTTTCGCAACTCCTTTTCCCTGGTCGTGAGGCACTGTGCAAAACCTCAGCACATTGATATGCCTCGACCCCGAGGTCAGACACCTAGTGAAGCTAGGACCTTGCCACTGATTTGAAGCTTAAAATAGCCAGGCAAGCTTTCGGTTGCACATGTCAGATGTTCTATCTGTTGAAAAGCAGGAAAGGAAAATCTATGCCCCAAACTCAAAATTCTCAAAAGGCTAGAACTAGGCTACTGGTCTGTGACAAATGACAATTTAGTGTATTATGTTACTTGAATGGGGTAAAAAAAAATCGACTATAGGTTTAATTAATCAAATGTGTAACATTAGTCTAGAGGCTGGTGTGAGATGAGCAGCCTGTTTTTGCTTTCTTGCTTCATGTAATTTCCTTGACTTCCCTCAAAATGTTAGGGCATCCTATTGAAAAAGGCTGTTGTCTAGCAACCCTGGATCCCGTGGAGGACTGTTTCTTCTTTGGCTGTACAACTCAGCACAGCCTCAGGTCTAGTCATCAACAACAACTCCACACATATTACTTTTGATGATGACTGAATCCAGATTTACCTTGTTGGATTTTTACTCGGGGATGGAGTGAACCTTTGACAAATGGTAGTAGTTTTAACATGAGGCTGGTGTAAGGGAAAAAATGATATAAATCTGATTTGATGCAACTTTGTCATCAGAAATAACCTAGGTTGGATACTACGAAGAAAGGACACTTAGGCTTCATCAGATCATAAATATGGTTGTGTAAGCATTCACATTAATACATTCACATTGATACTGGCAAGTTGTCTGATTCATAATAAGATTTTAAAGGCTGGAATATCAGTCCACGCTCCACGCTCCTAATGAGTCCATAAACATCAATTTAGCCGATCTTGCGCCACTAAGTAATAATCCTGTAATGGCAATTTAATGATAGATATTAAGGCTTTGTGTACATTCTCAGTTCCACAGAAAACATCTGCGATATGATCAGATAAGGTTTCATCTACCTCTCATCCCCATCCGCAACACCACAACCACCACTGGCCCTACTACCTCTGTAATGGCACTGGGAACATTCATTCTCCACTGCTTTGTTCCTGACTTAAAACACTTTCCCATCTTTAGTGTGTCCTAGCTAGCCATGGTTTTAAACTGCAAAATGAAATGTGGACGCAAGTATTATTATTTTTTGGCTGCATGATGGTCAATAATATTATATTACCCTTGGCAAAAGAATGTCAGCCCTGAATAATCAAGTGAATATGCTGAACAGAAATGTATAAATATATCTTTTGTCAACTCAGTATCTGGGTTTAGATGTTTCTTTGTTGCTTATTATCCAAATTAAACTATCCTGCACCTAGGGTAAGGCATCCACACAAATCATTTTCTCTACTCATCTCAATTTGAGTTAGAACTGAACAGTAAACACAACGCTGATCTTTGAGACCGGGTGCAGCTACTTTACTTTTAGGATAAACAAAATCATATCTGGCATCTATGATATGCAAGGGATGTTTTGTTGGTGCTTATTGTATATCAAACTAAATATCAAACAAAACAAAAAAAAATGTACATTGACTAATTACTAAAGCTAATGAGGCCCATCTCAACTGGCCAATGAGGTGTTTTTTTTGGCACAAAGATAGAACAAAATTTTGATGTGATTATTAGTTTTTGTCTGAGATTGGAGGTGTAATTGTTCCCCTCATTGCAAATCACATGCATTAAATCTGTTCCAGTAGGGTGTATATTTAATTGGATCCCTTGTGACAATATGCATCACTCAACTACTCCGAAAAAATCTGCAGTACATGTTATGTAGCAGCAATGCATTATGGCTGATTGGGGATTTTACCGCCGTGAAAACATCTAGATGTTCTTACCCATGCATCTTTCTGAGTGCATATCACATTGTCTCTTGCATTGCTGTGGAGTTCATGACCAGAGAGGCCAGACTAAGTCATGTGTTTCCCGGTCTTTTGGTTTAAAATTACAAACCATATTTCCAAAGATTCATACACAATAGTGAAACCCCCCTCTGGTCCTACTCTTCTGTGTCTGTCGAATAGCCATTTACATTGTCATTATGCTGATAGAGAAAGGAGAAACTGTTATTTCTGCAAGCCAGATGCCATCTCGATTGTTGTCATTCTATGCTACACAAGATGATCAGCAAGAAATATCAGCTGAATTCATACCATCATCTTTTATGTTTCCCTGGTTTGAAAACCTTGAAGTAATTTTTGTTTAATACAGCCTATTGATTTCAACATCCATTATCCATAATGTCACTGGGTACACAGTGTATTGTTTTGTGTAAAATAAACACAAGGCATGCTATATTTCCTACATATATCTCTATTTGGGTAAGTGTCTGAAAATTCTGCACTTCTCCCTAGCATGATTGATAATTATCAGCACAAATGCGTTTGCTTGGTCCAGGTGGTTGCCATTTATTATGTTTCTTTTCCTTTGCTCCAATTAATTCCTAATTGTTTTTAACACCTGCACTGGCAAAGTCAACCATATTTCGGTCTCACAGAGGCACCATTTGACACTGAATATTCCAGGCAAACTCATACTTTCAAGCAATGTCTAAGTTGTTCATTTGCTGTACATTTTAACCCCTGATGTTTAACTGCAGCATAGCCTAACCTAAACTCTGGACCTATACCAAATATGCATTGTTATAAATATGCATTCTTTAAGACAAATATTTTGTGAAGGAAAACAGCCCCCATCAGGATCCATCTAATCAAGTTTCCTTTAAAATATTTCCAGGCCAATGCATTCAAATTTCAATCAACATCTGCCATTAAATGAAAATGAAATCTGGAGTCTGAGAATGACAACAGGAGCTCTTTGCTCTTTGATTGGGGTCCATTACAATGCTGATTTGCAGACAGCCCTAAATTCTGATATGGCAGGAAGAGCAGCCTGGAGGATCCATAACCCAGGCAACCACATATATTTGAAAAGTATTATTTATTCCTTTGCTTTTTTGTTGTAACTTGGGAACATGCTCTGGATTGACCAAGGCCAGTGCCAGGAATTCAGTCTAGGAACCTTTCCAACTTGCTGTCTAGAAAGCCAAGCTTCCTTTCATAATCTCTGAAGGACATTGAGGGTCATGTGACCGTGCTTAGAATGCTTATTGGAACTGTTAAACATTTTTTATCGACATAAACTCCACAACCATACAGCGTTGATATAACCCTCAGTGCACCGTCCATTTATCAAAAGCCATCCTGTTGATAAGCTCTAGTGCACACAACAGCCAACTCAAACTTGCAGCTGTCTCTGGTAACAGTATATAAATAAAGAAATTAAAAATATGAAACAGCTAGTCAGAGGGGGGGGTCATCATTCTGAGAACCAGGTAGAATGAGGAGACCGGTCAAGAATACATGGCTGAAAGCAAATATTTTCTCACTGATGGTCAGAGACTGACATACTTTTTAATGGTGAAACTGTGGTTCTTCTGTGTACTCTTCTTTAGTTCCTGATAATATGCATAAGATAGCTTGAGTATAGAACATGAGGCATTCGCTAGATTTGAAAAAGCTAACTCAACTTTTATGTCTGAAAATGAGTTTTGTGCTGCTGCCAATTTTCATCTCTTACTATTGAGATAAGTGTTCTCTGTCTTCTAATTCAACACTTATCATGTAAAAAATGTTTAAATTTTGTAAAAAAAAAAAAAAAAAGATTGCTTTTGCCTTTAATGGCAAACAGAGAAAGCTAGCCAATTACAATTTCAGATACTGTCAAACTGTGAATGTCTTAACAATTAGACTCTTTTTAAGCCTTGTGAAGCTGGTCAGGACTCATGACAGTATTACACCACTGTCGGAAAATGAAATGAACTGAACTATGTGGCATGGAGGCTGGTCAACTCAATTACAGTGGTCATAATACGCCTAGGACGTATAATAGCCAAAATCTGGTGAACATAATCATGTCTCATTTGAAATAAAAACTAAACTCCAATTACTTCACAAACATTTTTATGCCATCATGTATTTGGCAAGTCGATGTTTCTTCTAAGGCTGTGTTTTGCGTTCAAAGGAATGATACATCTATATTACTTCGGTACTTTTTGTTTGGTTTAGCTTTCAAAGGATAGTAATTGAAGTGAGATGTCTCAATGGGTTGATGATTGACCATAAATTGTTTCCACCATTTTGAAATGTAATTCCTACAGCTGTGCCTTCCTAGACCAACTGGAACCATAGGCTGTCAGGAACTTTCCCTGAACTATTAAAGCTAATGCACTGTACTAGTTTCTTTACACAAACAATCAGAGACATTGTGACTTGTGCAATATATTAATTTGGCATTTATGCCGCTTTGAAACACAAAAATCAACTAATTTAAAAGGTGTATTTTCAAACATGTCAGTCTCAGAAATAAATAATGTCAACAATACGAGAGTAAACGACAAGATTATCAGCGGACCAATTTCTGGCATCTCAGATGGCAGCACATGGTGCCTCCGACATAGCGCCAAAAATGCATACCTTTATGTTATGAAGTCTTTAAACCGTAAATAATATGAAAATGATATCATTCAGTGGCCCATTTTGTGAGCTAAACCATACATGCAAGATTGCCAAGTTCAGGGGGCCATAAATCTCATTAGTATTGTTGTCAGTTGTCCAGAGATTTTTATGGATCATGTGCAATGTTTAATGACTAACTTGCAGTTGTTAAGTGAGGAGAAGTAATCTTCTTCAGCTATACTTCATAGCAAGGCATGAATAAGATGGTTAAGGTAGCCCTCTCGCTAAAGAAACTTTTTACGCAAATGAGATTTTAACTTTAACAGCATTTCCCCCCATAAACAATAACAACATTCAGAATGTCAAGACATGTCTGTAGACAATCTATGTCAGAAGTGCAATAACACAGACATCCCATACTGAGCCATTTAATAACAGAGTGAAGCGTGTGTGAAGAGAGGAGAGAATTCTCTAAATCAAATAAAAGCTGGGGACTAGGTCTCCGCCAGCAAGTTGGAACCCTGGAGTGGGATACTGTGGGAATGAGATTATGCATGGCTCCCCAGGTTACACTATCTGCATTTTTATATATTTATACAATTATATAAGCCCATTGACATGCAATTTGGATTACTGTGTCAAAATCAAATTCGATTTGGACCATCAAAAGTCCAGACTCTCTAAAGGTACAATGCAAGACATGATTTTTGAGTCGATTAGGGTAATCTGATTCAGAGGGCAGGAGCGATGGTCATTTTGAGTTATGTAGATCATATCACATTCTGATTGGGAAAATGACATCATATACTTAAAGTTAAACCACAGGTCATAAATGTGTCAGCTACTTATATAACTGTTATAATATCTAATATCTACAATGGAAAAACAAAAAGTTTGAATGATTTTCAACATTATGCAGTGTGATCAAAGCCATATGATGAATTTTGTTTACAACTGTAGTCATCCAGAGAACTTTATCACCTTATAGTAAAATTGTCTTTCACTATAGTACAAGCTGTTTACTCACAGGTGGCCAAATGCTTTATGCAAAATTGTGCTTTAAACTCCATGTTATTACGATTATAAATACTGACCTAAAAGGTGCATCAGAAGTAAATGTTTTGTGTCCATAAATACAAAAAAAGTTGTTTCCCTAATCTGCCCTCTCTTCTCTCTGGTCTAAAATTGTTATATTCTATGCATGACATGTGCTACTCTCTGCCTGGCTCTCTAGGAAATCCAGTCAGCTGCCAGCGGGACTGAGGTGCAGTATGTCATCAAAGACAGCAGTAACTTTCTACCCAAAGAGATCAATGATGTTTTAATGATACAGTGGATCACATTATATAGTGATGCTAAGTAATAATTAACTCCAAAAGCTAATTACAGTTGGGGAATTCACATTAAGAATTCTCATGCCTCATATTAAGGTGAAGGTTTTATTTATCTAACAACTGTTACGCATTGATTGAGAAACTTCAGTGAGGATGTTCTCCTTTTACACTGCAGTTCAAAAGCAAGACTTCATCATGATTCTTCTTAAAGTTAAAGGAATGCACCGGAGTGAATTCAAGCATAGCCCTGCTGCACGAGCCTTCCAACAGCAATATATTTCGCATGAAATGAAAGAATTTCGAACAGCATAGACCTAACGCGAAATGTTTTACATTGAGCCAATGTAACCTCAGATCTTACTTTCGGTTTCCAATAGTCAGGTCCCATTAATTCAGTGTAAAGTGCCTGTTCGCTTCTGTGTTTGCGGTCGGTCTATGCTGTACCAAATTATTTTGTTCCACTCGCTAACTAGCGCATTTAGCAAGCTTTTTTGCGCATTGGTTTCACTGTGTATCTTTCTCAATTTACAGGCAATATGAAGAGGCATCTACACAGTAATAATCATTGTTTGATTTTAAGTTTGTAGCCCTTCAGTGAGGAGAGATTTATGAGTGCATATGCAAGGCCATGAGTGGTGTCTTGACATGGCACAGTGCTGCAGTCAGGGTGATTTGGATCGAGTGGGAAATGTTTTATTGGGTCAGCAAAGAGGTGCTTATTTATGTCCCTGCTGTCATTTTTCGGGGAGGGCCACAGGGGCAACAGACTCTAAATTCAGCATGGCATAGCTTGAGTGCTTTGGCACCATGGCCTAGCATTAAACCCCCATACATCTGCCAGGCTCAAGCTCCCAAATCACCCCCTCCTCAGTAGCCATGACAGCAGGTCTACTCCAGATAGGAGACACTGCTTTCCAGCTTTAGCGCAGAGTGATCGCCACTATCTCCCATGCCTCTGCAAGCCTCCACCTCCCTGCTCCCATCTCATCCTTTGATTGGCTCAATTCCATGCTCATTAGCATGTCCCATTATCCCTGTAATATTCAAGGGACTGTTTCCAGTGGCTGCCATTCCAATTATTATAATAGACAACATGCTTTATGACTTTCAAGTTTCTGGAAGTGCTTCAGCTTTCTAGCCAAGGTCCTTAGTTACATGTGGGCCAGGGAATTTTTCAAGGGCATCAGGTCCACAGGGCTTGCCTGAGACACGGAGAGGGTAAGGGGCGCCTGTGGAGAGACCTGGAAGGATCCTCCCAGATTTTGTTGAATCAAATTCTTGCACCTGGATATAATTGTTGTGCCGCTGTGCTGGGACTTTCCAACCATGCAAGAACAACAAATTAGTGCAACAGAAACTGCCATCCATTCACGAGATACTGCCTCACCTGGAGTAGCCTAATACATTATGATGATGGAGAAAAAATGCTTTCCTTGCACTGTAGATATAAAGGGGCCATTTTCAACATGTAACAGGAGAATGTTGCATCGTTTAATGTCCTAAGATTTATCTTGTAAATATTGTGCAATGATCATGTGTGTATTACAACTCTGTCTGAAACACGGTATATCATCTGTGTCTCACTGGCAGCATGCCTTGGCTTCACTGCTGTTGGTTATATCTGAAATTAATATTTGAGAATGTTATTCATTTTTTTGCATGGAAATAGTGATGATTGCATGGACATAATGTGTATATTAATCTGTCAGAGACACAGAAAACGTGTTTTGGTCATACACTGTAGAGAACGGTAGGACAACTCGTGGTCTTATCCAAATTCCATTTTTTGTGCATTGGCCCCTTCTTTACTAGCCTGTCCATTGCCTTCCTACGTAATTCTGCTTGATTCTCATCTCCCTTCAGTACTCCATCTGAGATTTCGGCCATTAGCCTTTTGCACCCAGAATGCATCTCATTCTGGCCCATCAGCAAACTTTGAATGCAGAATGCAGTGCGAGAACACGATTGCTATCATTCATGAGCTGATCAAATGTTTTTCTCAATAGCTGGAATCCAAGACCCTTGTACAAAGACAAGCATAGATTGAGGGGTTGGTTATGACAAGTTACTTCATCGCATCACATACTTTTACATCTATTCACACAAAGCACCTGAAACCTATCCATTTGCATGTGTTTGTCACTACTGTTTGGTCATGATGTATGTCACTTACTGGAAAAGAATTGTTTCGGTTCAACTGTATCACTTTCAACCCTCTCACTGCTTGCTGATTGGCTCACACAGCTCTAAATTTAACTTAAAGTGATGTTTGGCATCATTCAATCATATTTCTGTTGAGTTTGCTGACTGCAATAGACAACAAGGAGAAAAACATAATTTGGAACAACATAGACCAAATGCGAACACAAATGTGAATGAGCAATTTACATTGTTGTTGACGGTACAAAAATCCCTCTAGATCAAAAGTAATATTAGTGGTGCCCTTGACTCAATGTAAACTGCTTGTTTGCTTTTGCGTTAGTATGGTCTATGTTGTACCAAATTCTTTCACTCGCCTTGCTATCTACAGCAGTCACCAAGCTCGTAAAACAGGGCTATGATTGCATAATACCACATGATATCGACCCTAGACAAACTGGTGGAGATAAATGAGAAATTGAGTGGAAGATGCTTTACTTAGCTACTGGAAAACCCAACACCCTCTTGCATTCCATTTACTCCATTATTGTGAACACCACCCACCCAGTGATCTCAATCAGACCTTATATTAAAATATTTCTCATAACCTATCTAGTAAGTGTATATATACACACTTATATATATATGGTTAATAAATATCTGTTTTTAGGTCAAATGTATTGCTACACACCTACAGTATATACAGTACTATAGTGATCCACTGTGTGTGTATTGCATGCACACAGCCATCTGATTAGGATACGTGACTGCACAGTAATTCAAACACCCAGAATATTCTCATCAGGATATTTGTCCTGACCAAAAGAGCAGCCAGGCTGTTGAGGGAGACCTTCCTTTTGCTGGATGAAGAAGTCACTGTAGGGTCACGAGGCAAGCATGTAATTAATAATGTTTACATGGCATTTAATCTCCTGTGCCTTTATCAATTTACATACGTGCCATTTGGACTCAAAATGCCCCGGTGATGATTTTGGTCAGGTAGTGTATGCATTAGCATACAAATTACTAGAAGAGACATGCTCACGGGGCACTCTATATTAGCCTCAATTTAAGCTGTGGCAGAGGTGGTTGTAGGAATTCTATTGTCAATGAAGCCAGACTCTAATCCCCCCATGTGTAAGATCAAGAAGCGCATTTCAGCGTCATTTTATTAATCTATAACTTAAATACACTAAGCTGTCACTGGCACCAAAAACACTTTGATAATAAGACAGTGAGAGAGAGAGAGAGAGAGAGAGAGAGAGAGAGAGAGGGAGGGAGACAGAGAAGAATTTGTGTGTGCAGGGGTAGTGGCATTGTGTTGTGTCCTCCCTGTGATTGCTTGTGTGTACGAAGAGGAATAATTCCGTCTTAACTCCGTCTTAGCTAAATAACATAGTTTACCGAGATGACAAGCAAAACAGATTAGAACCAAGGGGGGTCCAGCAAATATCCACCAACATTGACAAATAGCATGCATAATAACATAATGCCTCCGAAATCAATATTAAGGTTTACATATTGTATTCTCTCCTTTTATTCTTCCTGCACATAAGACTAATCCATTTATGCCTACAGTACATTAGACAGACAAATCTATTTGCTTACAGTCACTAACCATTCCCATGATGGCAGTACTTCTTTTTACACAGTCACATGATGCAATCAACCAGTGAATACATTTATACATTATATTTGTTATGATCTTCTTCAACTGACTAAGGCAACCAGAGACTGGAGATGGCATCTTTGATAAGGTTAGTGAGCCCAAGGTTTCTGTAACAGGGAACGGCATAGTGTAGATGGGGGTGGGACGTCGCTGTTGTGGGTTTGGCGAGTGTTTGGTGAGTAGAGGGGGTCTTTGTTTCAGTTGGTGCGACGCATTAGACCTCTGGGGAAACCACGCAGCGGGGGATGGATTAGCCTCTAGTTTACTCCAGCACGTGCTACCCAGTGCATGGTGAACTTCTACTGCATTAGACGGTGGAAAAGACCTCCTGGGACACAATGATTCAAACTCCCATTGCCTTTAGCCAATACAATTCACACACCTGTCCTATAAGACATCACTCATGTGTAATTTACATAATTCGACGTGGCTTACATCTCCTGTTTTAAATTAAAGAGGAAATTATAATAAATTCCAATTCTGTAAAGCGGTCCGTCTGATAATAGAGTGAAAACATTTTTTGTACTTCCTCCTAAAAGGTGTTTCTGTTTCACTCATCCAACGACTTCATGACAAATGCAGCTATGTAGAGCAGTGAAATGACTAGGGTAATCTGAAGAAAAACTATATATGTAAATGTGTAATGTATATAAATGTTTTTGTATGATTAAGATGCTCAATTGGTCCTCAGGTTTAGCTATTGGGTTTCGCCAAACAGGCATAGTTGTTTTTCTTCCACACATCTGTGCACCTGTGCAATACCTAGGGACTGTCTGAAGCTAGTGGCTGACCCTACAGCAAAACCCAGCGCATACAGCTGACAGGTGTAACCTATGGACCTCTCTCCTCCCCCTTCTCATACTGCCTTTATCAGCGGGTTCAGGAGCTTTGTCTGGAGATGCACAGCAAAGTTTATTTTGTTAGTGTGAATTATGGGGACGTGTGTTTCTTCCATTGAATCTATTTTGCAATTGGATTGGAAAAATTATTGCCTTTTTTAAAACATTTTTTTAGTTATATCCTCCATGAATATAATTGCGGCCCATATATGTTTTAGTGTTGTAGATTTTGTTATGGGGAAGTAGCCCTTCACAAGGGAGCTTTCAGTTAAACCTCGTTTTGTTCTGCTCAGGCCTACAAGCTGAAGTATTTAGAACCAAAGATGCAGAGATCATTGGTTTTAAGGATTTGTGTGTTAAAACACTTAATTTGGAGTATACTGCTTCTTCTATATAGGATTAGTGTTGCACTTACTAGTGCCTTTGTAAGGACCTCCATTGGTATTCATTGGTTAGTAGCTCAGAATCCATAAACCCACTCTTCAAAATACAAAGTATTGTTTACCCTAACAAAGACAACACATTTCTATTTAACTTAACTCCTCACTCACTGTAGCTCTTCTACTTAAAAACAAACTTTTTTAAAACCCTAACTTGGTCTAATGGTGAAATGATTTCATTTCTATATATGATGCCTTGTATTGTGAGTTTGGGGGAGGGGGTAGGTAATTTCCAAGACTCATCTAATTTCTTATTCTTTAAACAAATAAAAATAATAAAAAAACATTTGCTTAACGCATGATCAGGAGCATGTTTATGCTTTAAACATTAGATCACTACACATTACAACACACATTGTATTTTTTTCACATATTGCATTTTCTTTGTTACATTAATGTGAAATATTTATTGCATCTTTACAGCCCCCCCACTATCAAACTTTGCCCTCTAGACTGTATCACAGTTCCAATCTAAGTCACAGATTTCTTAATCGGAGGAATGTGTGTTGGAGTGAGTGGGTAACTCTGTGTGTTTTCCCCTCAGGGTTTCCCTGTAGAAAGCCTGCCTTGGCTCTTGACTGTTGCTCCATGTGAGTACATTACTTCACCTGGATGCCAAAGAAGACAACCTAGACATGGGTCAAGTGGAGAACAACCTCTACACAGCTCTTGTCCTGACCCAAAAATCACAAATTGATTCAAGAACATTTCAGTATTGAAACAACAACTATTTTGGTGCAAATTTTAACAACCACCGTCTAGTCACTCTAGGAGCAGTCTCAAAGTCCATATTTTAGATGCCACTGACCGGGATGGAGGACCTGATCATCCATGGGCTGGTGAAAGGCTGTACTAGAGGGTGGTGGTGGGAGGGGGGTTGTGGCGAGTGTGAAGAAGACCGAATAGAGGCCGTGCTCTAATGGGAACGAGACAATAGGCCATCACTAATCAGGGACCTCAAGGTTGCCATGAGGTTAATTGTGATGCAGGTGGCAAGTGGGGAGGGGACGGAGAAGTAGCGAGGACTGCTTTACTGCATCTATGGCCATTGTGACTTAACATTAGCCCCCCAGGCCAGGATTCGCCTTTCTCTCTAGCTCTTTCCCTTGTCCCCTTCACCTTTTAATCTCTTATTATCCACCAATTCTCATTCGGCCCTCCACAGGTTAAAGAAAACCTTTCACCAAAGGCCAAAAAGGAAATGTAAATATTGAGCCTGTTCTGTGTTGCTTTGGCTGTTGTCATGCATACTTGGGCTATTGTCAGCCCCAATGGAGTTTAACGTTGCATTTTACATTTGCTGGAAATGTCCCTTTGTATAACTGTTATTTGTTTAAATTGACAGAACACTGTCAATTGTGAACTGCCTGAAAAGTACATCTCCAAATAAGAATGCAGTCGTGAATAGTGGATGACACTACTTCCTTTGGATACTAGATTTTCCTTTGTTGGTCAGCTGCTTAAACCACTTCTTTTCAGAGACTTACCCTACATTATATACTTTTGTTAGAGCAAACACAGCCTGGCTTAAATTATAATTGTTAAAGCTAACAAATCAAACCACAAACCAACAACCCTACAATCACTAGGGCATTTCAACATTAATGTTTACCCAATTAAAATCGGTCATCCTATGTATCGAACACCCTCAAAATCACTGTCCCATTCAAAACCATCAAAGTCAAAGCATACTGCTGCTGATTTCTATACAAAATCACAAAGATATTAGTATGTGACTAAAATGCTCTGGGCAAAATCCTTTTCATTTTAAGTTGGGGGTTTCCTGAGAATGTCAGTTCTTTTAAAGGGTGTATATATATCTCTCTCTCTTCTTTCCTCCCTCCTCTATTCTCCTCTCCATTCCCCTCATTCTCCACTTCGTCAATAAATTCACAGACGACACTTCAAAGCCCTGGTTGGTGTGCCCTCTTTCATGTTGCACACGTTTCCATAAGGCCAGGCCACTGGCAGGCCTTTCCACTGCATGCCGGCTGGCTGACTCCCCAGCTTGTAAGCTAGCATGGTCCCCTCACCCCACAAACTCAGGAGGGGAGGGAAGAGAGGGGAGAAGACAGGAGACGAAAGAAAAAAAAGAGCGTAAGGGGGTGGAGGGTGGGAGAGAGTGAGAAGGGGGAGAGACTCAGGGCCTAAAAAGACAAACATCTTAGTGTGTGCCAACCTGCCCAGGCAAATGTTCTCTGTGTTTATTCAGCCCCAAGACTGGATCTTGGCCAGAGCATCCCAGTCACAAGCAGAACCCTCTCCCTCCCTCACTCCCTCCCTCCCCCCACATGCACACCCTCCCACCCTACCCCTTCTACACAGCATATGTGAAGAAAATACTTAGAAGTTTGCATTTGATACATGACAAATGAGATGGCATGAAGCGGCAGGGGAGCCGCTGACGGAGGGGATGGAGGGGACCGAGTGGCACTCCATTTCTGCCAAGTCTCTTTCCTGTCAGGGCTCGGCTTTGAGAGGAGCATTAGCCATTCCAGTCACTGATGGTTCTTTCATAAAATGTTCCGGGAGAGAGACATTCTCAATAAAAAAAGGGAGGGAGGGAAAGAGGCGGAGGAGGAGGATAGTTGGAGGGGGGGGGTGGTTGGTGGGGGTGTGAGGGGGTAAAAATGGTGTTGCCATGTTTTTTTTCTTTCTGCGCAAAGTGAGGACAAAAGAACTGTTGAGTTTATTCTCACAGATAAAAAAGGGAAGTTTCACCGTGTCAACAGAAGCACAATGTCCCTGCGCCATTCTGGTGACTGATCTTACGGTTGGCAGGGTCGTGGCTGCAGGCTCTTCAGCCGGCTATATCACTGTGACTTTCTTTTATCCCCTCTCAGTGACCTCTTCCTGTTCTACAAAAGGATGAGTGTGACAGTGTTCCTGTTCTGCGAACGGGTGAGTGTGAAAGTGTGTGTACATGTGTGTGTGTGTGTGTGTGTGTGCCTGAGTGAGCGGGTGTGTGTGTGTGTGTGTGTGTGTGTGCGCCACGCATATGTATACGAAGTGTTAATTGTTGAAAAAAAGCTGCTTTCTCTTAGTAGCCGTCTTAATGTGACATGCCAGATATTAGCATTTTTTTCCCTTTCAGCTTTATTCTCAAATGTTAATCCTTGAGTTTCAAAGCTGTGCGATCCAAATACTATTAACACAGTGATTATACACTTTAGGAGCTTTAGGGGGTGGGGTATGGTGGGTGTGTACACAGGTACACAGATATGATGTACACCCGCTTTTCATCTTCGCAAAATTTCACATGACCGAGGCCTTAGCTCTGACGGACAAAGATAAAGCACACAAGTGCATGAACTCTTAACATGATATTTACCATATTCATGTGGATGTGACACGGCGAGGGACAAGCAGAACGAGAGTGATTAACTTGCCGTGATCACCTGTGCTTCAGACACGCCTCAACTTACCAACTCAGTGAGAGACGTTGGGCAGGCAAATCTGTCTCTTCATGCGGATTTCCTAATGACTTTTGAAATCGACCCTTCTTTGCATGTGTCGTTTGTCAAAAGGTGGGACTGGAAGGTGATTCGCACCTGAGTGGATGATGTCACATCACTGCTGATCCTCAAGGGATATGATCATTTTATTTATTTATTTATTTTTAAACCAATTATGTTGTAGAGGAATACTGGCTATAGTGTCGCGATTCCTTTTGATTCTTGAGGTCTGTGACAGCAGCCATCACAGGGCTAGGTGACAGCTATCCGACAGGTTAGCACTAATGCTGAGCTCTGTTGTCATGTAAGCAGTCTGCCCATCAACCTAAATGCCACGTATTAGCACAAGCTTATGGCTCTGGCAGCCAAGCATCATGTGTTAGACAACATATTCAGTTCTTTTAAAAAAAAAACAAAAAAAAACAACAACAACTAAAAGTTCCCCCCAGACAAACGATGGAAAATTATTGTTTCTACGGAAACCGTCTTAATGAATTTCTGCTAGTGTAGAGTGAGAGTGTAAACTGATGGCACCTTCTAGAACACTCCCCACCTCCCCATCCTGGCACCTGCAGTGGGGAGGTGTTGGGAAGGATACCACACCAGGGACTCGGCCCATGAGACCCCTCCAGCTGTGCTGCCTGGTGTCCGCTCAGGGCCTGAACACACTTGTGTATTACCAGAGCCTTTACATCCCTTCAATAAAAGTCATACAGGGCGAATAACAATTCATGGGTGTTTATTTCTTCCTCTTGTGCATCAAGCTCTACACAGAAAGCTTTTTCAATTCAATTCAAATGCCCAAAAAGAGGAATCCGAAAGTCTCCCCATACATACAGGAGTTTAAAAAGCTTGAAGTGTATGGGTAAAGTAAGAGATGCACAGAGGCCTCAGTGAGACCTATGAGGATGTATAGGTTGAGTATGAATTATGGCTACAGTGGGTGTCGGGAGTGTCACGTCGTAATCTCTCAAAAGCAGCGAGCAGCACAATGCCTTACCTCAGTGGCCCCGGCTGCATACATGACTAACGGAGCGTGTGAAATGGGAGCGTGTAAACTCTGTAGGTTGGGCTGGATAATTGTGTCTGCTTAGCAGATAAATGATGCAGTAAATGCCATCTGGCATACAGCATCCAGGGATTAAATAGAGAAGAGAGAGGCGACGGATTCATCTCATACCAGCATTCAATTTAAAGACAAAAGACAAAAAAGCACACGTAACAAAAGCGAAACCCAGCACAGAGGAAGAGCAGAAGTAGGTGTGCAAATATAGTCTTCAGGCAATGAAGGTTGATTTAACAAAAAAAAAGGGTTGGAAACTGTCTTGTATTCATGCATCATTTGGCATTGCTCTCAACGAAAAAAGAAGGTGTGTGTGTGTGTTTGCGTGTGTGTGTGTGTGTCAGTGGCATCTGTGTGCTTACAGTTTCCCAATTTAGTAACATACGCATTCTCAAAGTGAGCCATACCGTAGGAGACACTGCCTTGGCATCAGTGAAAGGGAAAAAAATGTGATCTATCTTTTACATCTTCTCCTTCCACCACTTTGAGAAACAGAGGAAGGAACTCAGCATGGCTCTTCCTACCTTTCTCCAGGAACTCCCCAGCAGGTCTGGATTTCATGCTACAATCTGATTTATATATATAATTTCTTACATCTGCTTTACATATGATTATGTTATTACATATTTCGAGTTTGCAATGAGAATCCAGCTGCATTACAGCGAGGGTTAGTTGTAATCCTGAAGTAATACAAATTCTGCTCACGGCTAATGAGATTCATGAAAATCACCATCTCACAATACTGAAACTACACTCTATCAACTGTCAATACACCCCCCCACCCCCCAAGACACACACACACACACACACACTCATATACACTATGCCCCTACATGCTTAGCCTTCTAGTCAAGGCAATTAATTAATGTCACCAAAGTGTCCTTCATCAGTGGCATCTACAGTACCTACTAAAAGCCTCACACCTTTTACATGGCACTTCTACTTATGTAGATATTGTTCTTAAAGCGCTCTTCTTAATTAACTCCCTCTTCTGTAATCGCTCTTTTTCCTTGACTCTTGGCCACCTATGGCCCCAAGCACATTTCACATGTTCAATTATTCACCAGGTTTAATCCATCCACAAAGCACAGTCTCATGACAATAGCCCAGGTCCTTTGTGCATACGTTTTTTTTTTTTTGGTGTGAAGGAAAACCGATCTTACTGGCTTCCCCAAAAGACTGACGTGTTAGTTATACCATATATCGTAAAATGAAACAAGAACATCCTTCTGACCAAAGGACGCATTTAAGCATATGCATTACTATGTACATACATGTATGTGTCCTTAAATATACTGTATGTACATCAATATATTCCTGCGTAAGAGAGAGTGGGTGTTGTGGCTATGATTGTGCATATGTGGCCCTTGAAAAGAACAATATGCGCCTATTGGGCATGTTTCATTAGAAGTCATTAACCACGGTTAAAAGCCTCTCTTTGTCTCACCACTGTCAGTGTGAAGAGATTGCTGAGGAACATCAAACCCAGGCTGCCCTCATCCATGTCACCGCCGTGGCTCCAAAGACAATGGGCTGCTTAACTCCGAGAACAAGCCCAGGCTTTGGTTTCATTAAAGCGCTCAGCTCGCCTAATTAGTCGTGCGCTATAAATCAAGCCGTGCGAATCTATTTCATGTTCCTTAATTGAAAGCGATTCTTTTTTTTTTTTTTTCCTTCTTCTTCGGTGGCAGTACAGTTGGACACGGTGCAACATGGGCCGGTGATAGATGTGGAATCCAGCACAAACAGTTTGAGCCAGTCAGAGCGTGATTGATCAGTGCCCTCTGGGAGGCTGGGGTGGATCTTTCTCCTTGAGCGGGAGAGATTAAAGCCTTAACGACTCCCCTGCCTTCTTCCTCCTTCCTTTGCCGACACTCTCTTTAGTGCTTTCACTCTTTCCCCTGCCTTCTAACACCTCCAATCTTACACACACACACACGCACACACATACACACACACACACACACACACACCCACACACACACACACACACACACACACACACGTGTGCACGCACACACACACGCACGAAGATACACACACACACACACACGAAAACGTGTGCTCACAGAAAAAACATACCTGCCACCAGTTATATCTGGCCTTCTGTGTTTTGCTTGGTCCACTACTGTATAGGATCAATAATTTCCACAGACACTGTGAGAGTGTCTTTCATGAAGTTGGCCATTCACTGTCCCCCATAATGTGGCCCGGCTGGGCTTCCCAGGAGAGTGCATTAAAATGTGGACGATTTATTAAAGGTGCCTATAGAGTGCTCTGTAATCCCTGGGGACATTTTTGTAAGGGCTTAGTAGTGGCCTTAGTGATGGCTCATTGCTATACTGTACAACAACTTCAAAGAGTGTATTATTCGCACACATACGGCGGGTGTGGAGAAACGCACAGGCTCACACACTCACACTCACACACACACGTGCGCACACACACACACTGGGAAACTTCACAAGGTTACAGTGCCAATGGGTGACCAGCTGGATGTTTCTAGATCTTTTGGAACTTTTGCCGCACTCTCATCACACCTCATTTTCTGTTCTGTCCTGTCTTTTTTTTCCCCCTAACCCTTTTCTTTCTATTCTTCCTTTTGTATAGGAGAGAGTGGGATTGTGGTGGAGATTTATTCTCTGCAGTGAGCAACGGGCCAGCAAGTGGCATTGCGGTGGTTGTGGCACCGTAGCCGTACCAGCGTGTGATGTTTGAATGCGGCCGCTGGAGAATGACACTGCGAGTGGGATGGGACTTTGCCAATGGCCAAGCGTTATGGGGGTTCACAGAGAACAAGGCTGCTGGTTCATATCTCAGAGAACTACGCTGCCTAAGAGTACTGTGGGGATTGCAAGTGACAGTACGCATGCAGGAGGGGGGCAGTTTAACAGCATGTGAGGGGCATTGAAGGGAAGACTGTCGGAAAAAAAATAGGTAACGCACATAGGATGTCATTTCTACCTACATACTGTCCGACACACACACACACACAGACACACACACACGCACACGCACACACACACACACACACACACACAGAGAGATCCACACAAACATATGCTTGATGTGACACCCATAACACACCCAAATCCACACTTCAACACTCCATCGCACGTAAGGGCACACATGCTTCACACATATACAGTACTGTACTGTATGCCTGTGTACATATGGAGATTCACACGCTGAATGCCAAGGAAGAAGCTGAAAGCAATTGGAAATCCTCTCCACACCTACTCCAACACTTTGGGAGCACATAGTGTATAGCTGAGAGACTATGCACTTTATATCACAACTTGATGAAGTGCATCAAGTGCGATGACAACTGTGTATCTCATTTACATGCCTCACTATTCATTCTAAAGAAAAGCAAGCGATACATTAGTCGCTTTCGTTGGAAAAACTGTGTGATAAACTAAAATTACAGACAAGACTTACAAGTTGACTTTTGTTCTTTTGCATGGTAAAAAAAAACAAAGTCAATATATATTATTATTATTATTATTATTATTATTATTATTATTATATCGTACAAGTATAATATATTAGGAAGTGTTGAAGTTGTGAAGCTGATTCAAATTTCTTGGGAGTGCAGGCTGATGGAAAGCCCTGGGCCCTCTCCCACAGGACCCAGAAATAGACCCACCCCTGCCCCTCTGTGTCAAAGTTAGGCCTCTCCGCGGGGGGCACACTTCAAAGTGACCAGAGAATTCTCCCAAAACAACTGCTGGTGACTCCAAATCAACACACTCCCTTTGAATGTGTCACCCTCTTGTACGTTTCACGTAACCTCTTCATTTTGTGGATTTGTCATTCAGTTTATCAAAACTACTTAAGACAAAAAATAAATAAATAAATAAATAAATAAAAAGTGAAAATAAACAGAGAAGAAAAATCGATATAGGCTATGACATACAGTATGCCTCTCTACAAGCCCTTTATTTAGGCATTGTTTGTGAAAAACATAAATAATACACATCGTCACTCCCTCAGTGACACTGGTAATGGGCAACAACACGGTCCCAGTCAATAGAGCAGGGGCTGTGGTGTGGGCGCCTGCTTAAGGGCTGTTGGGGGAACGGCTGTGCTCCATCAGCACATTCGGGTAGCCGGGGAGAGAAAAAGGCAGAGGAGCCGCACTCCCTTCAGAGGACCTGCCTATTTTGCCTAACAGTTGGTGGGAAATGAAAATGACCTGCTCAGGTCAAAGGGCAAAAAACATGTCAAGAATTTCCCAGGATGTATTTCAAGGGCAACGGGGACAGTGAAAGGCAGGCTTGCTTTCATTTTTTTTTTTTTTAATCTCACAATCGTGTGTATTTATTACACACGTCGCCCTCTTTTGGAAAAAAAAAAAAAAAAAAGTAAAGAAAAAAAATAATGTGGAGAAAAAAGGAAGACAAAAAAGGGGGGCAGAGGGAGAGGGAGACAGAGAGAGAGAAAGAGATTACGCCTTGTCAATGGAGACAGGAGGAGGCGTGGGCATTGTGTGGCTGATGAGGCTTGGTCAGTGTTGCATTGTGGGTAGTGGGGCTGGCTCTGGCCTCAGCAGGATCCTGGCTGTTTGGCCCAGTCCTCAGGTGCTGTCATTCTCTTCTCCACCATATTAATTATGGGATAAGCAGTCTAATCCCCTGCCTTTGAAGCACCAGGCCAGTTTTTCAAGCCTGCACTTTTAAGACAGAACCAAAAAACAGTACGCTCACTATGCACACTATTACAAAAGATGCAAAGCACACTACTTCTGGTGCGACACCAGGATGATGATTCCCTTTCAGTTGTAAAGCATAATAAGTGCCCCAGTGTCCAGTAACAACTATGGGTTATTTTAGCAGAACTTGTTTGAGAGGCAATATTTTCTATATTTCTAAATATCCATTTGAAGATATTTGAAAATGGAATATACATCGGAAAAAAAATACAAACTATTTTGCTGAAGGACATGCAACCAGAAATACTTTGTTGCCAACTGTGTACAGTACATAAAAAACTTTCTATGTTCTTATCAACTATTCACTGTTGCTCCCTACTTCTTTCTCTCCATGTCTCTTCTCCTCCTCCCTCTCAGCAGTGAGTCGACTGATTTCAAAATGTTTGCATGGTTGACAATGATCACAAGTTGACATGTTTGGCTGCTTAAGCAAAACTCTGTGGATTAAGGTCTGAAACGTCTCCAAAGATGCTTCCTTTTCGCAGCTATGAAACCCATATATAATTTCATCCAGGGGATTAGTGCCCCTAGATGCTTTTTGCTGGGAGCGTCATTAGCTTGAAGTCTCACCGCTTGTATCAAAGCAATAAAAGGCGAAAAGTGTTTTTTTTTTTTTCTTTTCCCCGTATGTGGGGGGTAGGGGTGCTATTGCGTTTACATATCAAGTATCACTGTATTTTGTTCACACCATTTTTGGCAATGTTATTTCATTTCCCTACCCCCTGCTCATTCCCCTACTGTGAGATTAAATCATTCATAGAAGAAACATGTTTGTTTTGAATAAGCTCTCCCTATTCCTGTCTGCATGTGTTTCACTTTTGTGTGTGTGTGTGTGTGTGTGTGTGTGTGTGTGTGTGTGTGTGTGTGTGTGTGTGTGTGTGTTAAGGAATTGCATCTTTTTAAGAAAAGAAACATGTTGGGTGATGGTAGGGTGGTGGAGGATTAAGTCGAACGTCTTATTTTTTCTTTTTCTTTCTTTTTTTCTCTCTGTCTGTGGAACCCGTCAACTTTGTCAGTCTCGTCATGAGTCAAAAAGTGGAATCTGCATCAAAGGGGAGTCCCTGCTGTCCTGTTTTTGCCAGACCGTCACTCTCTCGTCTCTGTTTGCTTCGCTGTAGCCGGGCCGGGCCACGGTAACCCGAGCCGTTGTTTTAGGCCCACCAGCGGGTTCAGAGAGACGGGGAACAAGCCCCAGGATCCCTGCCTCAGAAGCTCTGAGAGCCAGGCACTGAGGACTGGCAGCTATTTTTACAGCTGTTGTTTCAGGTGGACAGCCCAGCTGAGCAGGGCCTGAAAGGGCCTGTCCCGGAGCTTTAACACTGCCCTCTTGTGCTGGCTCCAACATCTACTGTACTCATGCTGATCTACATACTCCACACCCTCTTCTCCCTCCAAACTTATAACCTACTGAAGCACACTTTTATTCGTGTTACGGTTCCATAATGTCTGCCAGACTGTTAGCAGACAGCAGTTAAAAGGGAAAAACTTGTAAAGTCAGGTGCGACTTTCACAAATGCCACAAAACATTTTCAGTGTTCATGTATGAAACGCTGTAACTCTGTTACCTTATCAAAAAAAAAAAAAAAAAAAAACAGAAACACAATTTCAGTATGTCAAAAATATGACGGCGTCCACGATAGGTTTGTGATATCTGGGCTGATATTTTTGGTTCTATAATATACATGTATATCCTGGTTTGCAATCAGCTGTATTTTGAACACTTCTGCAATTTGTAGGTGCATGAACAATCTGTTTCCGGTGCCCTGAAAAGTATGAATCACAGACCATTACCTTGCCTTGGCTTTTTAAAAAGGCAATTGTTAGAATTTAATGGCAGTCATATGGGAAAAGACATATTATTTAACTACAACAGTGCTGTAAGGTACAATTCCTACATGAAACGATTTAGCCTTTTCCAATTATATAAAGTGACACTGAGGAAATGTGTCAGTAATGGCCTTCATCGAAGAGGCCATCTAGTCTTACAATGTAAATCAGAAATTATATGCAATTCTTGGTGAAATTGGAAGTAAATATTATACTTTGTAGAATTTAGAAAATGACAGACAGACAAAAAAAAGGTCAAAAGCAAAAAAAAAAAAAAAAATCAACGTAAGATGGATGAAAAGAATGAAGAGGGAAAAGAGCAAAAAGATAAAAGAAAAGAAAAAAGTAACAAAAAAAAAAAAATAACGTGAAAATGAACGACCTGCAGCTTTTTTACCCTTCCCAGGCCTTAAAAAAGAACAGGTGGAGGAGTGGAAGTAATTGTTTGATCTGTCCTTTGGCTGTCGCTGCCCTAATCACTCAAGCCTGATTCAGAAAATGCAGGCTTGAATGTCAGAGGGCCTCCTGCCGAGAGCTAGTCCGTTTCCCTGGCTCCCTGGGCCCATGGCCCTGTAATCACCACTCACAACACCGTCTTGGCACTCTAGCGCTACCTTGATTGAGCACCTCAATCTAACAAGGTATGGGTGGATTCTGCCAGGGCTCCATCGGACGACTGTGGATGGCCTCTGATGATGACAGGACCACTGTTTTATTAGTGGTGCATGTCTTATTTTTTTATAGGGTTTTTTTTTTTTTTTTTTTGGACCTGTCCTTGTCACATATTTCATTTTTTTCAGGCTTAACATGCATCCAAGCTGGAGGGGGAAGCTGGATTATGTTTTGATCTTTTCCCTCTCAAAGGTGTGAGGACAGGCGGAAAATAAATTTGGTGTTTGTCCCCAAGATGTTTTGATGATTTAACACTCTAGACTGATGGGGATCATGTGCTTGTGCTTCCCCGGACAAGTGCGGTTTGTTTTTGTTAGGAGCCTCTTCAAAAGCAAAATGTCCGGATGAGACAGCGGTTTGTCAAAGACAGATGCTGTAATCTTTTGAGTGAAAAAATAGAGGGTTTCAGGGCACAGCACCATCACCACTCATACTTCAGCAATATGTCAAAAGAATGGAGGAAGAGTCAGGGGATTATAGTCGGTGTGTGTTGCATAGGTCGAAGAGTTGATAGCTGCTAGAGAGTTTGGCGTTCTGTTGTCCAGTATTAATTTAATACTATTCATCTGAACGCTTTTCTCAGAATGCCTTCATTCAACAAGCACTGCATAACTGAATTTGACAAAATATGGAAAGGGTTTCACATGAGACAGTAACCTAAAGATGAATTGGATCATCTTTTCTTTCTCTGGCCCAAATCTTTTTGCACAGTTTGAGATATCAACTATCAGGTAGTCTCAGGTAAAGAGCTGCAATAACAATGGTAGAAAAAGGTAGGTTGCACTTCCGAAGCTGTCTATTGACCGAGAGCCATATCTTAAAGGAAAGTACCGGAGTGAATTCAAGCATAGCCCTGTTGAAAGAGCTTGCTAAATGTGCTAGTTAGCGAGTGGAACAAAATAATTTGGTACAGCACAGACCGAACGCGAACGCAGAAGCGAACAGGCACTTTACACTGAATTAATGGGACCTGACTGTTGAAAACCGAAAGTAAGATCTGAGGTTACATTGACTCAATGTAAAGTGTTTCGCGTTCGCGTTAGGTCTGTGCTGTTTGAAATTCTTTCATTTCATGCGAAATATATTGCTGTTAGAAGGCTCGTGCAGCAGGACTATGCTTAAACTTACTCCGGTATATTCCTTTAAGATCCAAGGCCTCAAAAGTATGTGAGTCAGTATAGATGATCAGTGAGTGGCTTTAAAGGGTTAAAACCCTTGGGTGTTTCAGTGACGGCTCTCAAACCTTTGCCCTGGCTGCTCTGACAGGAGGTCTGCTCCTCAGGGACTGGTCCTTTGGATCTATGCTGATGGTATCAGCATGTTTAGAGAGGACCTCTCACCCCTGTGTTGCATTAATTGTTTTCAGTAGCTGGTGCACTAGGCTTCTGCAGTGTCAGTCCCCCCCCACTCATACAACAGACAGTCCAGCAGTAGGGACAGGGCCAAATGCAGACCAAAACTGTTCCATAAGCTCTGGGCTGTGGTCTTGATAACAGATGTAGCCATTTCATTGGGATGTAAGGCTGCAACTGATGACAGGACAAACAAAGCATTAAAAATAACACTTTCTTGCTTGCCGTAGTTTTTTAGTCATCACTTTAGTTGACTTTATTGATTATGGGCCCAAAGAGACTACAATTGTAAAGCTAGTTTATTTTTTTTCACATACTTCCTCAATGTATTGTAAAAATGGACAGCTATCTTTATGCAAGTCACGTTATGTCTGTAATTACGTTTTATTAAGAACTGTATTTGTCTGGATTATGATGTTCATTTTCAGAATGTTTCTACAGATTAACAAAGACACTCATCATCCTCTCATCATTAGAGGCATGGCTCCATTCACATCACACACAACAAAAAAATCCCTGTCTCTTTAACAGGGTCCTAAAAGTACAATTCCTCAACTTCTTTTTATTTCATCAAATGGATATAAAACTTATTCTGCCTAAAATACAGAGTAGATAAGTATTATCCATGTCTATAGATTTCCCATTGACTTTTCAGAGAATGAAAAATTTGAAAGTACAATGCGACATGTTGAAGGGCATTTATTATTTTTTCTTTGTTGAGCTCTTACAAGTCCGATTTGAAAGACAGGTTAAAATCCTGTCCCTGTTAACAGTCCCTAGTAAGAAATGGGGGCACTGTGCTTTGAATTTATGATCAATTGCAGCTTTTCTAAAGCTGGATTTAACATGTCATATGTGCTTCTCTTCTGTGGGAAATAATGGCTTTGAATGGATTTGGGAAAGTTGGTATTCATCCCCTCACTGCCCTGGGTTCTCTTAACCTCACATCCGTTACCAGCTTAATATAATATTGTTGATTTTAGCAATGATGTATTTGAACCTGCAGGCACTTTCTCCCCCATTTTGAGATTAATAGATGGTTTTCTGGGGTGCATACAGGCGTTTCATTACTCTCCACTCCTTGACGGAGAGGTATGGTCAGGACATGGTGGCCAGTCCATCAGTGGGAGTTATATTCAATTTCTGGAGGAGGCATCTGTCACGTGGGACAGGTAGCATTAAGCCAATGAAAGGCTCTTAAGTCGCTGTAAGAGAGTCTCTCCATGGCACATAATCAGGCAGCCAATAGGAAAACACACGCCTGCCTTTGCGTTGGCATTGCGGTAGGCCTCGCTGAGCGGACCCCTTTCATAATTTGATGGGGAATTGATTAATTGTACATTTAACAGGATGCACAGCCTTCCTCTCTGTAATAAATTATGGTCATTAATCAATAAAGCACAAAGTAATTCAAGGGGCTGGAGGACATGCTGGTTCCTAATAGACAGAGGGAGAGAGGGGGAAAAAACCCTTTGAACTACAGCTTCAGTCTTTGCTGCCAGTGACCATGCCGGATGAGGTGTTCTGCACCTGCTACAATCCAATTAGGTGACATAATTAATGAACATCCCCTTCACCAGTAATGGGCCCTGCCATTCTGCTATTCTGTCTATTAATTTTTGATGGCCAACAATTCAGATGCCTTCACACAGGCTGAACTCTTGTTACAACCTTCTTGATTCAAGGTAGATGGCTGTTGACTTTCACTCTTTTGTCATTTTGAGTTAACCTACTGAAGGCTGCATTTTTACAGGTATCACTGTGAATCGCAATAGACAGATGCTTAGCTTGTGAACACCAACATCGGAGAGTAAACGTTTCAGCGATCTCAGCAGTCCTTATCAGGCAGCAAGGGGGTTCCACCATCTAGTGCAGATGGTGCCACATACAATCGCAGGAGGTGGGATTGCTGGGACAATGAAAACATGTCCCCACATCCAGTGGTGCTACTGCTGCTACCTCTGCTGAGAAGCCAGGGAAGACTGATGTGACACACCGCAGCTAGGGAGGCATCGCAAAGAATGTGAAACACAAATTTAACTCAGACACAAAACCAATGCTGGCAGCCTTCTTCCCATTTAACCCCAACCACGGAGAAGCTAGGCTCACTACAAGTTGCTTATCTTCCACTCAAGTCCTAACAAAGGTGCACTGAATCAAAAGAAAGCCTAAAGGAAAAAAACGGGGGCTGAAATAGATAAATAAATAATAATGGGAGGGAGGAGACGGATAAAAAACAATTAAGTACTTCAGTGGTGGATAAATGACTGTAAAGGTTTGCCCAGGCTACCTGAACAGCACTTTTCCCATCTAATGCTGTCTAAAGCTGTCACATTGCCTAAGCTTTGCTCAGCTTGATTAATGGTAAGCTGTAGGGCACAGCTAGGAGCTAAAGTCTCAATTATG
This sequence comes from Sardinella longiceps, assembly GCA_027497455.2. NCBI lineage: Eukaryota > Metazoa > Chordata > Actinopteri > Clupeiformes > Clupeidae > Sardinella > Sardinella longiceps. The sequence goes on from JAODXP020000027.1 coordinate 12,716,196, forward strand.
AAAAAGCTGGTAACTAGTCCAATGTTGCTGATGCCTTTATTCCAGTGACAGCAGTGAAAAATAGCAATATTTCTAATCAGGCTTTAAATCATTTATCATTCATTTAGAAGCCATTTCTGGTGTGCCCTTTTGTGTCCGACCCCTCTTCATCCCTCTCTTGATGCTCTTCTCTGTCTTCTCTTGATCTGATATCCCAAAGGCCCCCTTTCATGTCCACACATACTCTCTCTCTCTCTCTCTCTCTCTCTCTCTCTCTCTCTCTCTCTCTCTCTCTCTCTCTCACACACACACGCACACGCACACGCACACACACACACACACACACACACACACACACACACACACAGGCTTGCTACAGTCTATTTAAACTTGAATTTAATCTTTTATACAGAGGACAAGACCCTTTTTTCAGCATTTTGCTTCAGTGTCCCATGAGTTTTGAAGCTGCAAGAGTAAACCTATTTGCTACACTACGTACAGTACACTAATGCACAGAGATATTATTTGATGTTGCTCTTGCATGTGATGCAGTGGTTACAATTTTTCATCCAAAGCATGATAACTCCATAATGTCCCAGTATTAACATTGATTTTGCTTATGGTTTGTGTGGTTTCAAGCACAAACATGTACAGAAGATGGCTATGCATGCAATTGCAGGCCAGTGATAAAGCTGTTGCTGCTAATTCAAATGCTCCACAAATGGAGCAGCTTGCCACATTGTCTCATTAAGCTGAGGGGCTGAAAGTGAGTTTGTACAAGAAGATGAGTGAGTTTAATATGCACTGGAGGGTAAAGCAAAGATTCTATTACCGTATGTAGAAATTACCTCATAAAGAAACTAATATGGCAATTTGGGGAGCAATTTTTAATAAGATTTTTATGATGCACAGTTGTAGTTATGATAATGAAGTTGTCATTTTACTTATATTCTGCCCCAAATGCTGGTTCCATATTTCAATTTCTGCGGATTAGGGCCAGCTAACTGTTACTAATGAATTTCATTAATGTGATGAGCTCCAAAGCTGCGTTATTCAGTCCAAGATCCAGACTTCCCCTCAACTGTCAAGTGTCTGTGCGTGTGTGTGTGTGTGCATGTGTGTGTGAGAGAGAGTGTGTGAGTGCACATGCACGCGTTTGCATGCCTTATGTGGAGACAAAGTGATGTTTATGAGATTATAAAGATTCTCGCCGTGTGCTGTTAAAGAGAGAGTATCTTTCAGTGATGAGACTTTTTCGGTTTCCAGAAACAGCAGGCAGCGCTGTAGCGCTCACTTTATTGCAAAGGACTGGAACAGCCTTTGTTCCATCCATCTTAGTTCTGCAGCATGGAGTCAGACTGCGAAGGCAGAGAGTGCTGGAAGGAATGGGATTCCTCCACAGTTCTGCCCGTGCCAAACAGATTACAGATATTCTCTGTCATACTCTCTATGTTCTTTCCATGGGAGGATTGCTCATTCATCTCAAGCTGTGGGACTGTCATTTGTCAGCTCTCTACATGTATCAGTGGAGGTCTTCCATGCCAACTTAGCCTGTCGACTAAATGCCAAATGACTTGGAGTGCACACAAACACCCCAGTTTTGGGACATACAAGATCAATGAGGGCCGCGAATAACTGGCCTACAAAGCCAACAAGTTTCCAAGTCAACCATGTTTTGTCCATTTGCCAAGTAAAATTCATAATAATTTAGTTCCGAAATGAGAATTGTGAGTTCAGAGTCCCACCACATGGATGACTCACAGTGCGGGCACTAGTCATCCTGCAGCATCTTAACTTATGCCGATCCAATGTCTACTCAAACGAAACACCGCTATTAACCAACACAACAATCCACTTGGCCTGGTTACAGACAGAGGAAGTGCAGCATTCTTACGCTAGTTTGGGCGGAGGAGAATCAATGCTCTCTGTCAATATCAGGTGGACTAATTTGCTGTTGAATGTGCCCAGTCATTTCAGGGTGAACACTCAATTTGGCCCAGTGAGTACAATCCTTTAATCTCAGCCGGTCCCTTGAGAAGGAAACCTCCAAACATTCTAATAGGAACAGACAGTTGCTGTAGGAATTGGATTTGATTCTTTTAATTGCTATCTTCTCCTACTTCCAGATCATTTCTCTTTTTTTTCCCCTGTAGCACTGTTTTTCACTGTATGACGTAAACAAAGTAATCAGAAGCCCATTTTGGATGCAACCTATAAATCTAATTCTGCCAATTTTCCACCACTTTTTTCTTTCTTCAAAACATAAAATACCATATGATAGGCCTACTCTGGCACTGCATAAGTTTTGGAATGAGCCATTTTCCACTGAAATATCAGAGACATCCGTTCATGGCAGCAGTGACGTAGGGAAAATCCTGCCAAGCTCTCAAATGCATTGACAGTAGATATTTCTGCAGAGCGCATAGGCCTGATTTATGTGGAGGTCTTTTTTTTCAAGAAATAAATTTCAAATCTTGGGATTAAAAGGCATAAGATGTATCATAAGAGCCGCAACGTTAAGCTGTCTCTCAAGATGCCAAATTAAAGTCACAAATTTAATGAGATCCTAAGCCCTGCTTAAAAATACAATTAAAAAACTTTGACATAAGTAACAGCAATAATGCAAAGTGTCTCCTCGATCATCCTCCTAAACCCAGAAGCTTTGAGCGACACATCACGAACGGATGTGTTCAGGTTCACATGTGAGGTCTAAGGTGATGAACTCAAAACTAATTTTTACTCATTTTTTTTTTGCAAAGCATCTACATTTCCTAACAGACTAGCTCCAGGATGTCAGACAAGTAAGTATACGTGCTTCAGTGGTTTAAAACTGAATCTAAAGGAGATCACTCAAATGTGAGATATCTCCCTGACTTGCAGGTGTACAGCATTTCGCAGAGCATGCCACTTCCCTCTGTGTCTGCCAGTCCTCTTCACACTCATCACTCATTCCCATTACAAACACACTCTCTCCTCCTGCACGTTCGGCTTCAATTTAACCACTGCTCGATACCACTGTACCATGGTGTGTTGATGTACTTGCATCCAGATGATTAGCTCTATCCAGGAAATTAAGATATATAAGCAGGGGCTGGGCTTCCGAGTCTGGACTCCATTTTGGTACAGGGGAAGCGCCAGTTCTTTTTCTCTGAACACAGATGTAAAATGAATTGATAAATCACCCGAACACAGGCACCTCAGAGTTGAGTCCAAGCGCATAAATCCACCCACACAACAGTGTTTGGTTTTGCTCTATTTTTATTTCCCTCGCTCAGACTTTCAGAGCCGTGTCCAAACCCCTGACGCAAGGCTCTCTGGACTCTCCACACTCACGTGCCAGGACTGGGCAGAAAATGGAGATCATATGCGTGTCTGTTTTCTTCCCCCCTCACTGTAATCACATTTCTGCCTGAGTTTTCAAAGGTTGTTTGATTTAATCATTTTAATAAAAAAAAACCCTGTTCATTACACAACATTCCCCAGCTCTTTGGCTGAAAACATATCTACTCTTCTTTGGAAGTGGTATGTTTGTAAAAAAAAAAAAAAAAAGAAAACATATTAGTTGTAGGGGTGTCTTGAGAGATCTCTGCTTACCATGTGCACGTGTTGGTGTGTGTGAATGTTGTCTGCGTGCTCACACAGACTCAGCCCCCCTTCTCCCTTTTCCTTTTACTCTCTCTTCCTCTCTCTCACCCTTTTTTTCTCCCTCTTTCTCCTCTCTCTTTCTCTCTCTCTCCCTCTTTCTCTCACACTCTCCCCCTCTTGCATTTGTGTGGAGCGGCAGAGGCCCAGCAGGCTAGGGTGATGACAAGGCTTGGTGGTTGGCCAAAGCGCGGCTGGCGCATGTTGTGCCCTCGCCCAGTCGCCTCCTGCCACCACCACCGGCCCATATGGGCAGAGAGATTGCTATCCACTGGCTCTTCCCCAGCGATCCATCACCTCCGTCCACGCGCCCAGCAAGCAAGCCCTGGCACCACGCTGTCTCGGATCCATCAGGATTTACTTTGAGTGACGCGGAGAGACGAGTAAGGAGGAAAGGGAGTGAAGGAGGGGGGATGTGAGGCTTCAATTTTATTATCATCCTTAAAAAAATGGACTGCCCCCAAATGCCATGATGTAGTTTAAATCACAGTGGAGTTCTTAAAAACAAAAAATTAATGTGGCTGTCTAAATTTGGATTTAGTGTGCAATTTAAAAAAAAAATAAAAAAATCTGAAACGAATCCCTGCGGCTGGAGAGGAAAAAACACGCTTGCCACGTTACCTTCAGCAATGATTAATTAAAGTCCTTTCCCTTGGACGTTGATGGCATAAATAAGCCCTTTCTGTCTCTCTGTTTCCACTTTGCCAGGCTAAGGCTGGCAGCGGGTTGGAGGCGTTGATGATCCAGAGCTGGCTCTGCGTGTTTGCGACTGTCTACATTAATATTTGTTACGAAACAGATTGAGAAAACAACATATGGCTCAGACATTCATATTTTCCACTCAAGGTTGTCTCTGTGCCGTTCTGCAGAAGGCTAAGTCGCTCGCTTGCCAAATCTTTTTTTTTCAGTTGTTTTATGTCTTTTTTTTCTCCCTCTCTCACAACCCTTCAGCCTGGTTTGTGACTAAACCCCAATAATAATAGAAGCAAGAAGTATACCCCCTCCCACCTCTGCCTCACCCTCCCCAGCAACCCGCTGTAACCCTACCCCCACCTCTCAACCTCTAACTGGACGTGCAGCCTCCCTCCGTTCCCTTTGCCTCCCCCCACCCCTCACCCTTCCCCTCCCCACCCGCTTCCAACTCCCCATTTTGAGCAAGCTGTCAGGATAGATTGCTAGTAGGCAGTGAGGCTGAAGATTCCCCACTGACTGCCGAGGAGTCATTGGCCAGGCTTTCCTTGTCACTGGAAGTTAAGGCAGTCACTGATCCTAATGCTTACACTGTTGTTGCAGCATTCCGATTTTTAATCGCTGCATGACTTGTCGGCTCTGATGAGTGCAGCGGAGATGGAATTATCAGCGCACCCATAATGAGGGAGTCTCAAGCTGCCAATTACTGACCTTCTCCTTGCTCCCCTTGCCTCTGTAACTCTTCCTTTTTCGCCACCAGCTTCACCTAATGGGAAACTGGGAACAAAAAGGGTCCCAGGTGTACAAAACATTTTTGACCTGACAAAACCCGTGAAAAATCTTTCTTTGTGCGTTTAGTTTCCATTAAGGGTGAGAAGACATGGGTGCTGTGGGGCTTCTTCTTGCAATGATGGCGGACGTCATCAGTCACAAGAGCGGAGGTGCGTGCACGAGTGCACCGAGCCAGCGGCCAGCAAACGGGCTCTGATGCGGCACGTCCACGGGCCTCTCTCGGAAAAACCATCTCATGCAATCACAACCTCGTGAGGCAATCGCGTTTGAATGGTTCACCAAATTTGCCGCTCAAACAATAATGGGACTACCATTTCATCAGACCACAAAGAAATCAGGGCCGGAAGGAAGGAGGGAAGGAGGGAGGGAGGGAGGGAGGGAGGGAAGGAGAGAGAGAGGGGAAAGAATGAAAGAAATGGTGGCAAGCCATTGTCACGTGTTGCACAAAAACAGGCGCAGATTTTCAAAATTTTCACTTTTTCCTTCACCTCTCCAGTCAGGATGGTGGTAATTAGAAGATGGAACCATGCTATATTCAAAGTGTTTTGTTTCCTGTTTTTTCTTAAATAAATCATATCCTACAGCATCAATACCATACTTATCTATGAATACAATAGGTAACAAAAAACAAAAAGAGGGTGATGAAGAGGAGAGTACGTGAAGTCAAGTAGGTAAAGGATAGGCCTATATCCAAGCAGAAATTCTTACAAAATCTTAGCCTTCAACTTCCACTTCTCTAATGTTTGTTCTTTAACTCCTTCAGTGTGGAAAGGTAGCAGGACTGGTAAACAGGCCTTTGTATGCTCATTCTTACTGTATGTCAAGTGGTCACACTGAGACACATTGAGACATGCCGACTGATGAGTGGTAATCACCACCAGCCAGCCAGCAAACCAGTCAGCCAGCCACAGAGACAGACAAGCAGACATCGAGCCAGCCTTCCTCCCCTCATCCCAACAGCCGCAGACAGCACCTGAGACCTCTCAGCATGCTCTCCAGCAGCAGGGAATCCTGCCAGAATGTGCCCAACATGTGCCAAAATGACACCAAAAACACACCGCCAGATTTCCCACTAGTTTTTGCAGCATTTTACAGCGCTCGGTGGGCAGAGTTCAACAACACAGCCGCAGTCTGAAAGCAACATGCTCAGCAGCAGATCTAGACAATCCTGTGCTGATCCAGACTCAGTCAACTGCTTTATGGCCATTCAGTTTGTTTTTTGTTTTAGATTAATTTGTTAGGGAAAGAAAAAGTCTTCAGTGCAGACCTTGGAAAATGGCAGGGGGCAAAAAAGAAAAAGGCATTTGCAAGGATGCAATGTCATTGGAGAAAAATGAAATGAATATAAGAGATGTTTCCATGCAATGTGGGTTCTCTCTTGTACATGCTAAATTTACTATATGGCCGTTGAGCTAGAATTTGATACTGAAGATTACCTTGGCAGTGAGAGCCTAAAGTCTGTTCTTCCTATTTTGCACAGTGGATATGAAATTTATCTTTTTCTGGACATGTTAAAGAAAGGAACGGACTTTCTCTGTTCTCATGTGTTGCTATCCATTCTACTCAAAATAACTCTGTGTAATCAGAAAATTAAGGGTTTTTATTTGAAGTGCTGAAATTCAGAATGAATTGACTGGAGGATGTTTATTCAGATTTACAGAACAATTTTCCCTTCACTTAAAATGTGTGCTTTACTTTTCTGCTATAATATTTGCATGTGTTATCCGCTTTGCAAGGAGATAAAATGGCCATTATCTTTCTAAAGCCCAAGTAAAAAAAAAAAAAAAAACACTGAAACAGGACTTGACAGGGCTGAATCTTTTTTTTCTGTCTTGTCTTAAACTTTGAAGCTAGCCGTGAATAAACCTGATGTCAAAGCTGATTATGGGGAGAGGAGGGGTAATATTCCACCAGCGATTTTAGGACAAACCCAGTCAGGGTGAGAGGTCAACCAGAGGCGTCGGTCTGCACCCTTGCTCCTTTTTCATTCTTTTCTTTCTCTCCTCTCATTCCCTCTCTCTGTCTTTCCATATTATTAATAAGCAACAAAAAAAAATTCATTAAAGCCAGTCTAGGAGAACCCCTCTGGCAGAACATTACTCTGTCTCTTCCCTCCTTTGTGCGATAAGAAGAACCCTGGTGATTCCTTGCATGGGTCCCAAAGCTACAGGCGGAGTTTCTCTCAGAACCTTCCCCTTCAGTTCCATTCCTCTCCGCATTTCCAAGAGCTTTTCATTCGTATCCCCTGGAAACCGTTCTGCATTCTTTAAACTCTCCTTCAAAAAGGAGGGGGGAGAGAGAGGGAGAGAGAGAAAGAAAGACAGCGAGAGAGAGAGAGAGACACGGGGGGAGAAGGAAAAGCCCTTACACGTTTGGCTATGCCCTTTGATCACACGTTTATCTTAAAAACAGATGGTTGACCACTGCGCCTGTTTATGTCAACACATGCTCATTTGAAAGAGTAGTCCAGGCGTGTTGTGTTACCTCACTTGAAAATGATGAATCGCAAATCGGACAAAATAAAAAGGGGTGTGTGTCAGTGTGTGAAGGGAAGGGGGGGTGATTTTGTGCATGTTAACAAAGAGTTTGCCATCGAGCTGGAGCTCCAGGCTGTTATTCGAAAGCTCCTTTTTTCATAATAAGCATGACTGCAAACCTGGCTCTTTACATAATATTTCTAAAACATTCATACACCTCACAGGAATACAGTGAAGATAAATGTACTAATCTGATTATTGTTCATTTATGAAAGCTCACTGGGTTATAATTCTCTGGAGATTTAGCATTTATATTTACCTTCTCTGAAATGATCTAATTTTGATAGTGGTGGGTAGTCACTGAATGGCAGAGTGAAGTGGATTCTGCATTGCATATGTGATGAAGCATGTAATTCTACCTTAATAAAGCTGTGGTTTTCAGAGTAAGGTAGTGTGGGGATTAAAAGTAAAGGGCCATGTATAATCTCTCAATCCATATATATCTGAGGGGTCTAAAATGCTTTGCCAAAAATTCTAACATCAAACGTTGTCAGAAGTCATCAAAGCAATAAACGATACACCAGAGAGGTGAGTTTTTTTATGTTCTCCGAGGGGTCATTTATATTTAAAAAGAAACAAGTCAAACTTTTCTTGCCAGACACAGGGATGATGACTTTTTATCTTAACAAACTACTTAACTAGGAATAATCAACAATCTCAACTCATGGACCTCTCCCCACATGCCTATATTGTTTCCAGTCCCCTGTCTCAACGCCAGTACCTCAACTTGATCAAGCCTAATGCTGAAAATGCCACTGCTCTATGTTTGGTCCTTCCTTTGCATTTACAATTGAGAGAAAAACAAATTAAAATCAAAGCTACAGCCTGTTGCAGTTTGTTTATGCACTTATTTGGTTGGTGATAGTACACTCCTACAATTGGCTTTGTGGATAAACAGCCTTATCGAACAGATCCTGAGTTATCTTCACATCTCCAAAAGGGTGAAGCGAAGGATTCTGCCCCTACAGCTGTGTCGGAATGGCATGTATAAGTTGTGATTGACAGCAGATTTCTGTCAAGGCCATCCATGACTGGTGCCAGTGGTTGCCATGGTGGAACCACAAGCACTTGAAGCATCATAATATCCACCAGGAGCAAATTTCCCCCCGCCTTGGGTAAGTGGCTTTGCAAAAGCTGACGCCTGCCATTGCCGTCAAGGTTGTTGTCGCTGGCAACTCGTTTTAAGCGGTGACTCGTGGTGTCAGAGATGAAAGTTCCAAAGGAGAGGAAGAAATGAGACTATGAGTAAAGAAGAATTATGGGTAGTCTGGAGGGGTGGTGGGGGAACAGACACCTACAAATGAGTTTTTAAAATGTTGCTTACATGGGAGCATGGCAGAATATTACCTAATCAGTCAAATCCTCTGAACCATCTTTAACTGTCTGTGGGTCTGTTTCACCCCACCTCACTCTGCTCAGCCCGTGGGGTGCACCCCGAGGGGAGCCGGTGATCCACTCATGATGACTCCGGCTGGCTGGCTGGGTTCCCCTCTGCAAAGACACTTCCCCCAAAATTCACTCTCTCCACCTCTGTGTACGCGTATGAATTGGGCTTGCCCCCCCCCCCCTCCCCTCCCATAAGAATATTTTATCTTAATATATAAATGGGGAACGCTTTACCCTCAATTAAAAAGTGTGCCAGAGAAGCTGTGTGTTTTGCATTTTCCAACAATATAAGTGTTAAACTGAAGGTGATTTTAATAGGATTTGCTGCAGTTGGTAAGAAGAGATTAGCAGCTTTACATCACACCGGCAGCAATCGAAATGCGGAGAGTGTGTTTAATCTGGCCTGGATTAGCAGTTGAGGACTGTGAGGAGTGAAAGGACGCGGAGTTAAAACCTGAACATGCCCGTCCACCGTTCCCCTGTCCCTTATGTGCCTTTAAATCAAAGGTAGCTTTACTCAGTACCTGGGATTTTAAAATTGTATATGTTCAAACCCTTTATTGCCATGGGCCATAGACAAATCTCCATCAACATTCCCCTTAGAGAATAGTGGTATCATGGTCTCGGTTATGTAGTCCACCAGACAATTTAAAACAGCGACAGCAATAAGATGGAGTCTCTCGGCTGACCTACAACAGCAGTTTCTAATAAGGTAGAGCTCAATATTCAGAGACTTGATGACCCAGTTTTTACTTGCACAGTGAGCTAATATAACATGTAGGAATATGGCTATAGGTCCCTAAACACTATTTGAGGCAAACTAATCATTTATGCTTATAGGACTGTCTATGGAAGGATGGAGAATGAGTGTTAACTGCTTATTCAGGGCTTATATCAGCACCATATCAGCGGATATGCAGATGGTCTGAAGACAGCATTTGACTACATTTCAAATATCCTCACTGAAAAAAAATACTGAAATAGTGATGTAATGTGCATTATCAGGCAAATCACCTTAATAACGATAGATCCTCTCAGAAAATGGAAAGGCTAATGAGTGTGAATGTCACAACTCTCTTCAAGTTTACTTGATCACCACCTCTTCCAGTTTACACCCTTCTTCATTACTGAAATTGGTACATGTCCAAAAGGAAGGAGTATGTTTGCTCTCTGTGGGATATGCCAGCTCTCATCTTTTGAGTTCATTTCAGTGAGCCAAACTGCCAAGAGCACTTTTTTTTAAAAGCCAGCGCAACATTTTTTGATCCTCCGACTTTCTTGGTTATCATCCTTCTCATTTAGTCTCACTTGTTGCAACTGCTAAAATGCTGCTATGATCAAAACACTCAAAAGTTTAAAGCCCCCACTTGCAAGATTTAGGCAAAATTTTGACGTTTTAGTCAATGTACCAATACAGAACTAGAACTCATTGGGATTGATAAAAGACATTTTCCGGAGTAAAATGAGCCCCTTCGAGAGCTTGTCCGTGCCTCCTAGAGGCAGATATTGCCCTTGCAAGATCAGTGGGAGCGTCCACCCCCACGTTTGCTTTGGTTAGCAAGCAAGCTATGTCACATGATTTAGATGGAGCTTACTATTTGCATCACAACGCGATTTGTACCTTCTCTGCCCATCCAACTGTCGATACATTGACTATGTAATTCTACATGGAGGATTATTGGTAGAAATACTAAATAACTGTTTTGCTTGGTTCATAGGTTACTGGATGACGGCACGGGACTTGCATAGGATCTCTTTAAATGCATTCTTGTGTGTTATTCATGGCTGTTGACCAACAAGCCACATTCCACTAAAACAAATATGCTGTAGTGTAAAAAAAAACATGCACAAAGCCAGGAACGTAGCTGATCAGAAGTAACAAGTCTGCATTGTAATGAGGAAGAATATAGATAGGCTGCCTGCACTGAGATAAAATAAAAATAACCTTTTCTAGCACCTTGAAAAATATGATGAGATGATCAACCAGAGCATTTCACTTCACTGACCCAGCTCAATGTCCTCCTTAGGATCTAAGCTCTAAGCTGGTCATTGCTAGCCCCTTGATCTATGCTTTGCTTCGTACGAGGGTCTGGAACCTCGGCTATTAAGACACGACTGCTTGCTGGAGTTGTTTAAATGAAAAAAGATTGGATCAGCCACTGACTGATGGTCTATCGTATTCTCACTGCATTAACAAAGTTCAGTGATCAGCGTTTTAGTTTGAGATGCATCCTGTGTAACTGAGACCGATCGCCGGAATCCCAGATCTCAAGTCTCAGTCTTGATATTCTCATCTCTGCCTTCTGTATATTTCCCATTCACATATTACATTCTATATTGCTGTGCTGAGTCATTTTTGTTTCTCAACCAGTTAGCGAGAGAACGTAACTACTGTATTGTATCACAATAGCAGTTTACAAGGTCATTTTGGATTTGCTTGCCAACATTTCAATGAAATTCTAATAAGAAGTCACAACTCAATGTCTGAAAGCATTCAGATCAATACAGCAACATTTGAAAGAGACTAAAAGACAGACTCAGTGGCTCTTTGCATTAGGATTTATCAGGTATTTTATCACATAACATTAGGTTTAAAGAGGTTGTTGGCATTCCTGACTTGTTTGTTTGTTTGTATGTTTGTATGCATGTGTGTATGAGTGTTTTAGGTCTGAAAATGTAATAAGACAACCACTTACCACTTTTCACCAAAATGTCCAATTCTTGTCTCTCATGGGTTGTTCCAAGTCTACCGTTCAGTACTTTCAGCAAGTTCCTCCTGAAATACAAAAGTAGTAAGTGAAATGGCAATGATTATCTTCATGAACTGTCTTTGTTATTTGCTAATATCTTTCTCCAGTGAGCAAGACTTTGAGATTTCAACCCGTGAGTCAGCCAACAAATTGTACATTTTAGAAGCATAAGTCTAAGTCTACATTAAATAACCTCAGAACTAGTGTTAAATGTAAGATCACTTCATTCAATGGACCAACACCATTTGATGGGCATGTTCAGCATGTCAGCACTGATAATAACCCTACATCACTGTAAAGACAATCAATATACAGGTACCAGAGTTATAGAGGAGGTGTGGGTTCTTGAACTGCTGCATCAAAGTTTCTACAACTGTGATACTGGAAGACTTCATAAACAAAGCTTACTGTTCCAAATACAGCTGCTATGGAATCATTAATAATCAGGTGCCACTGAACAGAAGAAACATTAGGGTTGGCTTCACAGCTACTGATTTTAGGTCAGGTCTAGCATACATGCATCGCCATAATAACCACCACTGAGAATAAAACACTCTTGATAGGTTTCTACTCGAGGCTCATCAGCAGATCTATTTGCATTCCACTTCAGCCTTCTCTGACAGTCAGCTTCAGGTATGCACAAGTGAGTTCTAAGCACTGGCACTACTCAACTGCTTTCAAACCCCGGGTGAATGAGGAGTGCAAATTTTACCCGTTGTGCCTTCCGAGCTATGAAATGGGCCTGCTGAAAACCAGATTATATCTCAGCCAAGACACTATCGCCTATCGCCTTAAAGCATTTGATCTTTAACTCATGTTTGATTGAATCCCTCTGTGTTCATCAAAGTGCTCCTGTGTTCTTGACATTGCGCCTCCGAGTTTAGTCTCACCTATCGCTGATCATTGGGCCTGATGCCCGGTGCTCTGTAGATGAAATGCCTGTGGATTTACGGGTGAAGCTAATGATTGCACACGGCAGCACCAACAGCTTACAGGCTTGATGCCTCTGTCTGTGGAACCGTGATTGATGCAAACACCCAAACGAGCCCATCTCTCAGACTTGATTAAACTCCCCCAAATTGTATCGTGCATTTTTTTTCCCAGGAAGCTAAACCAGGATGTGGTCCTCTCGCGGCTGTTAAATATATAATTCCTTCTGTAATCAAATTTCCACGTCATATTATGACAGGTAATCAAGTGTAGCTTTTTTTGCATTTTAGATGTCTGGACAGACGTATCTAACTGTATTAAATCCTGCATAAAAGATGCATGAAATTAATGATGTTTCTATTAAAATATCCCAGACTCCCTTACAAATGATGGAGGACTCCCACTGTTTATTTGTTTTTGGCGAGCTATAGATTGTTGCCCGGAGCGTTAAATAATTATGATTGGGGAGGGGCAGGATGTTACCAAAAAAATGTAACAGCATTAAGATCAGATAAATTAATTTGTAATGAAATGGGCTTATTTTGCATGACAGCTGGCAGGACCTATTCAGAGGCGAATGTGAGAGAGGCAGGCCCAGGGACTGCAGACAAAAGAAACCATCAGCCCCAGCACGAGAGGGAGAGTGTGCAACTGACACATCAACAAAACAAAACAGAAAAAAATCCTCCCAGTGCTCTGCGTATGGACAGACCAGATCAATTACAGAAGGCCACAAAGACAAGGACAAGTGCTTCAGGCCTAAGAGAATCATGCATCTCATTCTGTGCAGCATCTAAACCCTTGACATGAAGTACGTATATAATGTGTATGTATTTCACAAATAAAGCAGAGAAAGATTGAAATGAAACTGTGATGACCTTGCGCTAATGTCAAATTTCTTTTCATGTTAAGCCACACTATAATATTTACAAACATTTTCAACACATTCATCAATGTTTCATCATTTGAGAACAAGTGATGGCACAAGATCAAGACTACTGCTCTTAGTTCTAGGTCTGCATTAAAAGATATCTATAAATATCTCACTATTGAAACACACCTCATCTTTCACACTCATTAAGCAGCTTGACTGAATGAATGTGAGCATGCTCTATTGGTACTAAATTCAGCCTTTAAAAAAAAAATACGAAAGGTCAAAAGTCTCATATGTGCTTCTGGCTGCCGTTGCCACCCATCAGGACACCAGGACGGCAGCGTTCCTGCACCAATGCCCCTGCACTATGTCCTCCCTGCTCACCGGAAGTGTCTTCTACCTCTGGGTTTAGTCCCTTTGACGAGGTGGGTATCTCTTGTGCAGCCGCCCCCAATCCCTCCCCCTCTTGGCAACACCAACATGCACCCTCCTCCCTTTCCCGACACCACCCTGCCACCTCCCCATGCTCGAGCGAAAAGGCCCATCGCCTCCCGTCAGCGTCAAACTTTAACCTTTCTCAACTTTAATTACGTTGAGTAAGTTGGGAGCGTGCCGCCGCGCTGTCTCCCTGACTCATCCTTCCGAGAGCGCTGATGGGAAGTCCGCATGTGGACCCAAGTCTCCCGCTGCTTTTGCCTTACGCTGGCCGCACGCTACGCACTGCTGACGTACCCTCTTTTAGAAACACAGCCAAACCCCCTGCTCACACACACACAAACACACACATACACTCTGATCACTAACATACACACACATTCACTCACTCACTCTCTCTCTCTGTCTTGCTGAAAGACACAGTGTTTGTATGTGCCTTCGTCAGTTGTAAAGCCAACAATGAAGGTTAATAAGATACAGGATAGAGAAACGACTTAGTCTCTTTCAGTAGGAAGGATAATGACTGCAACTCATGGTTGGGAAGGTGACCTTTTTTCCATGAGATATGTAGGCTACATATGTGTGTGTGCATACATGTGCATGTGTTTGGTGTGTGTGTGTGTGTGTGTGTGTGTTTGTGCATGCATGTGATTGTGTAAGGCAATCAAGGCGAGGAAAAAGGTGAATGTTTGCTTGCCCCAAGACTTACCCCTCTCTCTGTTTATAAAAATCAAAGTGGCCCTGAACTTAGATTTCATTTGAATCATGGTGCACTACCCTTTCATTGCCAACTTGCCAATGTTGACATCTTGGTCTCTTTCAGTCAAAAAGATAAAGATGACTGTTATAGTTGAGCGAGTGTGACCTTTTTTTCTGTGTGATTCTGTTCAAATGTGAATGAGTGTGTGTGTGTGTGTGTGTGTGTGTGTGTGTGTGTGTGTGTGTGTGTGTGTGTGTGCATTTGTGACAGACAACAAGAGGACAACATTCAAGAAAAAAGAAAAGGTGACTGTTGGGTTGCCTGTTTTCCCTCTCAGTGTTTATTCAAATCATGACATCTGTAGAAATTGGAAATTTAGATTCCATTTCCATCATGATGCACTGCACATTTTCATAGGCAACGTCATCTTATACGAACAGAAATGGGCTGGGATACTTGATAGCTGTCTATCCAGTAGCACTACAGATTTCTACAAAGAGTGGAGGGATTTAATGCAGTATCAGGTGTGTTAATTTCCCATTTTTCATGTTACTCTCTCCATCAATGCTCAAATATTCATCAACACTATGTAGTACTACGATAATCTTATAATAGTCTTACATTGTCATATTGCAAACCAGTCCACTCATTTGTGTGACCTTCCTACAACATTGGAGAGTTGGAACAACATTGGAACATCACTGATCCACAGGCTGTCAATTGCAGCTCACATTTTGTAACAATCTTTACAACAGGATCTTCTGACGAAAGTCTAATTTTGATGATGAACAAAAATCCCATCCCCTCCCCTCAACAAAACGAAAATGGGAGTTACTGTGGTAACCACATGGACTGTCAATCATTTGCAATCAGCCCCCCCCTCCTTTCTCATTCCTTGATGCCTCCAGATTAGGACCATCACCGCAGGGGTCCCCTACACACTCACGGGAAATGAAGAACCACATAGAAGTTTTAACTCTCCTGTTTGCTAACTTTTTTGTTTTCAGAAACACACACACACACACACACACACACACACACACACACACACACACACACACACACACACACACACACACACACACACATTGTGCACGCATCTCCGCAAATGCACTTCCAACATCTCCTCAGTTGCTTCTGAACCATTTCTCACATCCACCTGTCTCCCTCCCTTCTTCCGAACCTTTTACCCAACTTCATAATATAATAAGTGCCTGTGGCTCAGCCATTTAAAATGTGATTCAGCTTTTCAACAGGGTGACAGGAGACTTGAACAAAGAGCATCACTTTGTTGAACAAACAATAACAAGGGTGGCTGCTGCATTCAGACTTGGGGAGTGTTTCAGTTAGCCCGCTCTCTAATTGAGATAAGATATTGTTGCTCAGCTTCAGTGATGCACAGAGATTAACATAAAACAGACATTTCCACAGATGATATCAGAAGGATGTCAAAGCTAAGAAATGCCTTCTAGGAGCTGGAGTAATCTTTAAATCTAGATTCACTCAGAGAGATTATGTGTCATTATTCTGTTATTATAATCCCAACACATATTTTCCCCTGCAAGACACAGTCATGGTTCCATGTATTATCTATTTCAGGGAGGGGTGTAGCCAATTTCACATAATGAAAAATAATAATGAAATTGTGACATTATTAGATGGGTGAAAAGCTCTATTATGATGACATACAGCTGATGGTCTTAATTCACCATTAGGCCTCCATATTTTCTTCAGTGCTTGCAACAAAAAGAGACCTTTCAGCATCTATTTCTTCCCCTCTTGCATACCAAAAGTCATTCAAAAGGCAAGACCTTTAGCAAGGAGCTGTGAGCTATTCATTACAGTTTTTAATTACAATGTTAAACAATTATTTGTTTCAACACCTGGTTAATCCATTCAGGCTTGTTTAAATCCTCTCTTTCTGTCCCAGGTGTGCTGGAAAGGCTGCGACGGGGGTGAATAGGTCTGCCATAACGGGAACATAATCAGGTCGGCGGAGTGGAGTTCTGAATGGGTCCCTGGGATGAGATCAGATGTTACACACTCCAGTTCTCAGATGAAGAGTGCTAGGTGGATTATGCCTGAAAAGAGGATTTAGTCAAGGATGTGTCCTCAACTTTTCTTTCTCTTTTCCTTTTTTTCTCCCTTGTGGTAAGTATCATGAATAGCACCTTTCCTCTTCAGGGGCAGTATTAGGAAACTCAATCGGTAGCTTAAAAGCAATTGGCTTTGTTGTGCATTTCTCTGCATATATTTGTGTTGCGCTTTGGCTGATTGAAACCAAGAAGCCATGCTGTTTCTCAACACTATAGATAGGTCCTTCTTTAAGAGAACCTCTCTCCCTAAAGAAGAGGTTCTTCATCTTTTAAGCTTCTTTTCTTTGCCTGCCCTTCACCCTCTTTTGAAGTTTAGGTTGTAGTTTGCTAACATACCTTTGTCTGATATGATGTCATTAGCAAGGCCATAGTGGAAAACTTGACCCCTGTGGTGTCATTGTCATAGCCTGCATGCTGGGCTTACCTGCTTTAGGTACTTGTTTGGGGATGATCCTGTCTCAATAGGATGCATCACCACCACAGACAAAAATAGGACACAGTCATGCTAAATGAGAGAAAGAAATGGGGTGAGAGGTCTATTTTGACTCCTGTATTAAATCCATTCAGCACCTTTCCTTTGTCCATCAGACTGGACCAGCGTCCACTACACCTCTATGGGTCTTGAGTGCCACTAAGAGCCTCGTTGCCCTCTGTTGAGGTATAGACGAAGCCCATGCCAAGTTCTGATTAACGAATTAAAGTCGGCTAATAACCCTTCACCATCCGCCGTTAAATGGATTAGGCTCTTCGTTGCACTTTCTTCTAACAAAAAATTTAATTAAGATTTAGATTGGGTTTGAGCACGTCTCGACAGATCCACAGAATGCTCATGATGGTCTTCCATTTAGAACCAAAATATCTTAAGCTGCTTCACCAATAATTAGGACAAGCCACTCTTAAATATCTAATTATGCTTTATCCCCGTGTAATTTAATTTCCTTACTAGGCCTCCCCTCTTGGGTTACTGCAAGTATTTACATCAAAAAGGTCATTCCCTGTTTGTCACTTCACACTAAATAAAGATACAATCACAGTGAATTTCACCACTTACAAAAAAAAACATCTTCAACAGCTTCAGCAACAAGTCAAGATTCCACTTTAACCAGATCACACGTTTTACAATTCCTCACCAAGGCTTTTCTCAGCGCTTACTCTGTGACAGTTTGGGAAGATTTGGACATCTTGAAAAGTAACCATGGAGTACAGTACATGTGAATTTAACTACCTGGCCCAATGTCCCTGGAATGTTGTAGCTGGCTTACCTTAGCTTTACTCTTGGTGGGAAGAGGGGGCACATTCCCAGTGTTAATTTACTTAAAGCAGCAGGGGAAGCCAGGCTGGACACTGACCATTACACAGTAGGTATGGGATGTCCAGCTGACTGTCCTTTTAATCGACAGCAGCAGGCTTAAGGAATTTAACAGCATGGGCTTTTTTACCACAGTTTTAAAACAAACAGTGTTTATAGGAGATTTACGAGGCCAAGGAATTGTTGGGAGCTTTTCTTCCCAAATCATCATTTAATTAGCCTCTGTGAATCACATTCTTTTAAGGCGCTGACGAGACAATTGGAGGCGTCATCTTAATTATTTTAGCGGGCACACAGCAAAATGTTCCCGTGACAGACTTCCAGGAGCCTCGAACCTTGCGGCTTCAACTAAACGGGTTAAAGCAGCGGGGTTGATGTAATATTTCCCTCACCTGGTGCGGTGACTCAACCTCTGCCATCTTTAAAGTGAATCAGCGACCCGCAGGACGGTGTTTATATTAGATATAAAAAAGGACTCTGCACTGTAACACAGATCCAATAAAGAGTGGGGCAAGAGGAAGCAAATTTGTTGGAGTTGTAGTGCCGGTGAAACAACCCCTGACTAAAGGTCACATAGCACTCCGTCATCTGTAGCAGGGGCGGTTTCCTGCTCTTCCAACCGCTGGGTTTGAGAACCAGCCAAGGTACACACCACTGTGGTATAAGAGTAAGTGATCTCTGTATCCACTCCAAAACATCGACAGGGAGAAAGTATCAGATGGGTTTTTCCATTTTCTTTCTGGTGAGCCAATGTAAGCACAAACCTTTTAACAAAATGTTGAAAAGAAATAAATATCTAGGAATTTCTATCAAACCAAAAGTTGCATAGTAAAATGAATGCTTTTCTTCATAAATAGAACAAAAGGGCAAGTGCCTGTACCACATCCCGCATTTCTATTTTTTTTTTTTTTTTTTTCGTTGTTTGTTTGGGTTCCTTTTCTCTACCTCTTCCAGGTTTGGAAATGAGCTGTGAAAAATGCATTCTGGGATACCGTCCCGCTGCTTTGCTGATCCCTCCCTGCCGGACAGGCTCTGTCCCGCTGCACCCCTGCTGACACTGCTTTCCTAAATCTGTCCTGATGCTCCGAGTCTGTCACCGCATGCCCTGGGGCCACTCGACCCTCGGCCAGACCTGATCCCCGCGCAGTGGACCAAAGCCAGCTGAACCGTGTAACTCCCTTCACGTCGGGGAGGGCCAGCGCCAGCATTGACAGATCACAGACCGTGGAAGCACTGGCCACCAGTCCAACGGCATCAATTTCTACTGGTGGTGGGTCGCTCTTGGCATGAATAGGGCAAGCCCCAAATAACATCTAAAAGCCACAGGAGGGCTGCCAGATACACGTGAGGGACGGACTTAATTTTCTAACCAGCGGATATCAGAGATGTAAACAAAGAATGGCCCAACTGAATGAATGTTGAGATATTTTAACTCAAGGCAGCGAGACTAAAGTGCAATGCGTATATTGTGTCTGGGGAACGGAGTTGGAGACCAACCAGCCTCCATAGTGTTCTCTGTTACTTGGCTCCTCTGGGAGCTGTTAGCGTCACCCCTGAGAAAACTGGGGGAAAGGCCTCGGCTCCTGGACTCCCATCAGGACCCATTTGGGGTCCTAAGTGTCACCCATGAAATCAGGATGTTAGGGTGTGAAAAAAAGGGGAGGGACCGCAAGTAATTCTCATTATTGTTGGGAGTGTTCGTCATCCTCAGGCCTGTCCCAGTCTGGCTGGTACCACTCAGATGAAGGCATTTAGCCAAGTAAAGTATCTGCAGTTCAACGACCCAGACATGAAGTGACAAACCTTCTCCCGATTGAATTCTTTGCTTTCAATCACAATGCATCCTTTCCACCCATCCACAATGCATCCTAATTGTAAGCCCAATCAAAATAGTGAACCTCGCAAAAAGAATCGGACGGAGTGTCTAATCTACATATTAAAATAGAAAATAGTAGGGTATGTGTAGACGAACACAGAATGAGTTACTCCTCCTCTTCTGATACAATTGTATGCACTACTGGCTCAAGATCAATTTACATTTGAATAATTACCAGGCATGCAGATTTGATTGCGTATTAAAATGGATGTGGAGTAAAACCATAAAACGACCAATCAGTCAAATGCTGCAGGTCAAGAAACAATATGTTGTCAATTAAAGGAGGACAGGAAAAGCACCCGCTTCACTTAATCACATGCTTCCCTGCTCTGGCCTCGCAGCGAGAAGGAGAGAGGGAAAAAAAGCAAGTGGGAGGGAGAGAGAGAGAGAAAGAGAGAGAGTCATGCCAACCCCTGGATTGCCACCCAGAGAATACCATCTCAATGGCAGATTTCTGACGTCCATAATGGCTTAATGTCTGAATTTGACAGCAATATTGGGGGGGTGATGTGTGGGGTGGGCATGATGGGGGTGGGGGATTGGGGGGGTGGAGTGGCTGTTCTTGTGGCAGCGTGGCCCAAAGGCTTTTGCTGTCATCGCCGATGACAGTAACTTTCTCCATGCAGATTAAATTGGTGTTTACAGATTTGCCCTGGGTGTAAGTTTTTCCTCCCGCTGGGATTCAGTGACATTGGCTGATGATGAGTACCAGACACGAGCAGCGCGAGCAGACACTGACGCTTACGCCTCCATCACGTGTGGCCTGCCGCTACTGTCGGAGCACAGCGCAGTAAGACTGCTGAAGTGGACAACGCTGCTGCCTCAGCATAGCACTGTAGGACTGCTGTCCCAGTGAACAATGTCTGCTGTAGTAGCTGCCATCATTATTGGAATACAGCACTACATGACTGCCATCAAACACACAAAAATGTCTGACGATCTGGCCGCTACTGTTACTGCTACTGCTGTCAACACTAAGCCTGATATGCTGGACCTCTGGACCTTTATGTCAGAAGTTCTGTGCAAGATTTCATTTGATAGTACTACATTACATACTGCCATCACCAAAACCAGTGTATTAATTTTGCCCTTCCCAAAAAGCAGTAAAAGTGAAGCTCAGAAAATGTCCAGCTTCTCAGTGTCACAGAGTACACAAAAGAAAGAAGCATTGCTTCTTTTGGAGGACTTGTTTTCACTGATGTTTCTAAAATACAGCTGAAAAATAATGACAACAAATAGAAATGAAACTACAGCTGATTGGACTAGAACTTTTGAAAGTGCTCAGCAGAGGTTGTTACAGCTGGACTGTAAAAAAAAGTGCTTGGACTTGAAAGTCACTGGGGATTGTTTTTACAGATGCTTCTTTTTTTTCCCTAAGGGTCCACTTCAAACGGGACTGGAATTCAACTTGCTACACAAACCAGTGTTGGCTGTTCATGTGAACCAATAGAATCAGCTGAACCACTTATTTGCGAAGAAGTAAAAGCGAGAGGTGGAGGAAGAAGAAAGCAGAAGAAATAAGAATAGGGTCATTTTGGCCTATGCTTACCTCAAGCTTTTGTGAAGAGCAGGTCCAAACTGTGTCAGGGACACTTTTGTGAATGGCTAAGTATTTAGTCAGTCAGTGCTTGTCGTTCACATCAAGACACACAAAAAGGGTCCTCTGAAGTACTTTCATTTGGACCCAAGTCTGAAGGACAGTAAATTGTGAACTGCAAAAGCCTATCTACCATAAACAAGGCTCTTTATCACTGAATAAAAAAGCAGCAACCTGGTTGATTTTCATGTACTTTAAACAGCCAAGTCCTGAAATAATGTTCTATTTTGAACTTTACATACAAAAACTAGAAAAGCGCTCTGAGAGCGCAGACCTCCGCCAATGTTCTGGATGACCCGAGTGCCACCAAAATCTAATCAGTTCTTGCTTGTCCCAATATATTGTCTGAAAATTTCATCAAAATCTGTGCAGTACTTTTCGAGTTATCCTGCTGACAAACAGACAAACAGACAGATAAACCAACGCGACCGAAAACATAACCTCCTTGGCAGAGGTAAAAATAAGTTGTGCATATTCAGGAGATTAAGATGAGCAAAGACAGGTTGAGCAACCTGAAAATGCCCCATTATTAACCAAGGAGTTAAAGAGGGCCTTCAGACCAATAAGGCAATGACACAAAATAATCTTGTGAATTTAAAAAAGAAACCAAATCTTCTGACATCAAAGGGAAGCTTCCCATCAGTTACATGTCCTTGATGACACCTGTTCTGTGTGGAATGTCACAAGGCACTTAGGTCTGTGAACTCAGACCCAGAAAGGTCTTCTATCAGCACAAGGCAAGGAGCCTGTCCCTTTGGGACCATTCATTGCAACATGACTCCTTATGTAACTGCTCATGTGGACCAGTGCAATGGAACAGAGAGAAGGAATGCACTAGTAAAACATGACAAAGTGGAGGAGATGCTCTGATTCCTGTTTCAGTTCATTAATCGCTATGTTAGTCACAAACTGTATAGGAAGTGCCTGTTTTGCCTGATTGAGGTATACAATCAAAAGGTGCAGCACTGGCAATGTGCCTAAACAGCCATTTTTACAGCATTCAATTTGCATTTATTAAACTTTCCACGTTTTCAAGTGTGCATGTATTTTACTGATTAATAGGATTCCTGTACCCCAAAAGATAGCTCCGTACAAAGAACACTTTATTAACTGCCTGTGTCTTTGGCATTTGTTGAATTTGTAATACAAAGTCGTATTTCTGTCACAGCTACAAATTAAATGTAAATGTAATCTTCAGATTTAATTGTCATTTTTGGGGAGGAGAAGCAGAACAAAGCAATTTATTTGCAAACGCCTATAGATTTCCATGAGGAATGCATTATTTAAAATGAGCAACCAGTCTCACAAAATCAGAAGGCAATGACAGTTTCAGACTTAATCAGATAAATCTATATCATTCTAATTATTTACTATCCGTAGGCTAAGGAAACTATTCACATAGCTTTTCAGTAATTTTCTTCTCTAAAGTCAAATGAGAAAATTATTCACTTCAACCTACGGAAGTTCCAAACGGTTGCAACCCACCATTCCCTTTGGAGCAGTTTACACAAAGCCAGCTTAACGGAGAACCAAAGAGGAACCCATTTCTTTAGCAGTGAATAGGAACTGTAGGCTCTTTCAGAGGCATATCTAGGTATTAATGTTGTGCTGTAAACAGTGGTCTTCAGACTGCAGCACTGGCCCCCGGCACTGGATTGATCCACTTCACCAAGTCGGCAGGGGGGCCCAGGATCTGCAGGGGATCAGCAGGGCTCCAAATCAATAAGGTTAATAGATGTGGGGGCCACGCAGTCAGAGGTGAGCAGCCTGGCATTTTCCGTGCCAATGAAGAAAATTCCTGATGACGAGATGTCACTTTCTGGCCGCTGTATTAATGTCAGTCTGATTACCTGCAGCCACAATGTCAGTCGATGCATTAGGGAGAGCCTCTGTGCACCGCCTATTAACTGGAATTATCTTTACCAAAGCCTACATCCCCAGTCACCCCTCCCTTCCGAGGACCCCCCTTCACCACCTAAGATTAGGACTTCTCTTGCTACCATATCCTTTCGAAGGCCCCTGCAAATTGCCATCATTTCTCCCCCTCCCTCTTCTGGCCTGATTTTTGATAATACCAACAGTTTCATAATCACTTGATGCGTAATTTGCTCTCATTTTGAATTTGCGGTGAGTATTTCCCCTCTTTAAAGACACTCACTTTTAAATGCCCTGTGTAGGAACACTCAGGTCCCATTTGTGAAAGGGTATAATTGCACAATGGGAAGGAGAGGGTCTTGAGCTTCCGGTGAGTTCAAGAACTGCAAGACCAAGTGCACGAAGAGCATTCAAAAACAGCAACTAGCTGACACAGTGCCCTGAGAACAATGGCAATGTCAGTCAATCAATTGAGGATTTTTCTTAATATCAAACAAAGAACCTATGTTATTTTAACTAGGCTATAATTAAAATGTGAAATTACTTGTCTATTTTTATCTTTCCACCTCCGACAGGGTTTCTATACATATGATTTTTTTTTGTATTCCACATAACTGCTCCTAATTAAGATTCAAACCGTTTGAAGGACTGCACCCATAAACCCAAGGTGCAGATGGAGATTATAATTTGGGGTTAAGGGTGTGATTTCATTTCACATAGTTCAGCATGAGAAGGAGCTATATTTGAAAAAGACTGTTCCTGTGTAGAGCGGGGCCATGTGAATGAAGTAACCAAAATTGTTCCCCCTCATTTGAGGTTTACCTAACGAGCTCACGGAATGGGAAACACTCGGCACCACGCAATTAAAAAGGCAGCCAGCACCAGACTGCACTGCACAGGAAATCCTCTGGCATTGTAATGTACAGGCCACCATTAGCATTTTAGAATGGGCCCTTTTAATGTTTGCCACGGACATGGCCACAGCTTCTGAATGGGAGAAATGCAAATTGAGTGCTTGCTGTTCTATTGATGGTATGCCTTGCTCTGTGTACCTGGCTAATGTCACTGCAGAGGACTATTGTCTGCATATTGAGGAGAATAGTGAACCCATGCCACACCTTCAATTATAAGAGCACCTGCACCAGGGTGATTAGCACTAGGTGAAGGAAGAACTGACAGAAGTCATGCTGATTTAAGCTCTGCTTTGCCTAGAAGTGAGCACAACATATGGAGATACAATCCTATGCTAAACAACACAAAAAAGCAACTGCAACTGAAATTTGGCTTCACTTCATAGGACTAGTAATATAGATATGGCTGCGAATTTCATTTGGCTGCTCACATTTATCTCAAAGACTCAAGAGAAAGAACTAGACTATCCAGACTGGGTAATGTGAAAAGCTCCAGTGGGTATGTGGGGCTGGACAATGACATACACATGCCCCCCAAGCCAGCCGGCCCCTCCTTCCTCTCTCTTTTAATAAACTGTATGGGATTAGAGGGTGAATAACATAAAGAATGCTCGCTGCAGAGAGATGGTCCTAATACAGGGGAGGCAAAGAGCTAGAGATTTAAAGGATAATCGCTCTTTGAGTTTATTTAGATAACCATTACAATCCCTGTCTTTGAACTTTGGTGCCACTTAGACTTTAGAATCTGTACAAAAAAAGGAATCTATTCTCAAAGAATCGTTAGCATTTCAGGCTGCAAGACATGTGAGTGTCATATCGTGACATTAAGGCTAATGTCAAATATTATTCATTAATCAAAGGACTCTTTGAAGTGGATGGAAAACGAATGGCTTGATTTCTCTAAGGCCTTATTCCATGTCACTAAGCCTGTCACCAAATACAAAGAGAAGGGAATTTTTGTTTCTCTCGACACAATTCCTCTTCAATTTTTGATTCTCTTTTTTTTCAGGCTTCACATCATTATACCCAACAGATCATTTAATCACAATTACAGAAAAGAAGCGTCACTAGCATTTCACATGCGCATTAGCACAACTGTGCTCACAAGCGTGGTTGCTTTTTAATGACAAGCAGCCTGCACTTAACAAGCCCATATTTGCTGTGTTTATCTAGCTCCCATTCCTGAAGTTGGTGTCAGTCTACTCCTCCCAGTGGTGTGTTTAGTCTCTGTGTGTGATTGGAAACACTTCAGAAACAGTGACCAGCAGCAGGTGAGGGCCGCAAAATGCTTTTGAAGTCTCTGTTCCTTATTGATCGCATGCATATTCTTGAAAATCAAAGGAGGCTTCAAAGGCATATCTAAACTCTTAAAGACCCTGCCCTCCCAAAACAGGGCACCAGTGACAGCGTGAACAAGCAAAGCAGGTGGTGGTGGTCTTAGCCTCCTGCAACTACCAGACGTACACACACACACACACACACACACACACACACACACACACATACACACAAACAGACTGACCACATACGCACTCCCCTCTGCCGTCTCCTCTTCAGACACAGGGTCAGCTTGGACACAGTCAGAGTCTGTTTGATTGGGTAACGTTCCTGTGTGCTAATGACATCCATATGAAACCACACTGCTCCTTCAGATCATAGTGGAGTCACAGCATGGACAACTATCACTGCTGAAGAGCGGCAAGTCTGGTTTGGCGTATTAATAAACCAGAGGATCAGATGAACTTAATACATAAAAATATAAAATGGGCCACAAACTGCACAATTTATATGAGTTGAAGAGGAGATGAGGTATGCTATTCCAAAACCATGCTTCTCACAAGACCACAGTATGCTAGATCTACTCTATAAATGGAGTTTAGACTGGGAGAGATGGCTCTGGGAAAGGCCTTAGCCACAGAAATATATCCTCTCCATCCTTAGCTTGTCCTCTCCAGTTCCCTTTGCCTATACTGCTGCTGCTGGAGTTCCTAGGCGCTCTGGGCTAGCAGCGGGAAGCATGGCTGCCGCATTGTCTCCCCACTGGCTCCCCACTCCATCGCGTGAGGCTCTGGCCTTGCTCCTGTTGTGACGAAACAGGGCCAAGGGTTGGGCGCCACTGATTTAACTCGTTCTCCGCGAGTCATCAACTTTTTTTTCTCTCCTTCTCCTTGCTTTTCACCCCACAGCCTGTCAGCTTTTCCCATTCTCAAGAGCGGGCTAAGTGTTTGTGAGGAGAGTAAACAGAAAGAGCCCGCCGTTACACTGTTCCAAGAGATTACAGCTTTTCCCAGGTGATGTGGTTATTTGCATCCCTCTGCTTCCAGTGGCGTTAATCCTCACACCGCAATTTAGCCCCGAGCACTTTCTCCCTGCTAATGAGCAGTTGCTTATGAGGAAATGAAAAGAGTTGTTTGGGTAGGTGTGCTAGTTTTCTCTACCTTAGAAGAACCTTCGACAAAAACAAATGGAGGGGGGGGGGGGGTTAAAGGGAGGAGAGGGGGTTGCTGATGCTTCCAGCAGGAAGGAAGGATGCATGTAGGAGTCTTTGAATTGGAACCAAAGGAGGTCCATTGCAGGAATCAGCATGCTAATGTATATTGCAAGGCCTTTTTTCCCCTTACCTCCATTTCTTTCTTTCCTTTTTTTTTTTTTTTTTTTTTTTTTTGCTTTGAGCGAGCTCATAGGGAGCAGCCATGTTGATCCTAAATGTAATTGTTTTCCAAATTTAACGTCTCCTAAAACGGCAGGGGTGCATTTTATCCTGGACCATGTCGGCGTTTCCTCCAGTGCCAAGTGCCACGGGATAGAAGTGATGTTCTCTCATCTTGACTTCTTACTCGACGACATTGCCGTCTTGTTCAAAGGCATAAAAGCTCTTGTGCTGTCAGAGTCTTGTACACTTAAATCTTAGGGGACACCGTTTTTCTGGTCAGGAGTCACAACTTGTTTGACAAAAGGTAGAAAATAAAGCAACTGAAGGATATAAATTTACTTTAATGCCTTTGAAATTAATGGCTTCAGAAAGCAAGCAGTGCCTATCTCTTGTATGGCTGTGAACAAGATGGCTGACTTCTGCTCAGTCACTGTGGAGGAAAGTTCCGCCAGTCTTTTCTCTTGGCATCACACAATGCACACAATGAACCCACTGACCCCCAAAATCCTTTTTGATAAGGTTTAAAGGATGTTTCTTGTCACATTTTTATTGACTGTGTTTTCTGTTGTGTGTGAGAGTGGATTTTTGTGAGCAGTCTTCCCTGAAAACACCCACCCAATACAGCAGGTGTTCAAGTAAACATTGCTGTGCTTTTTCCCTCCATAAGAATGCATTTTTTGTACATTTCTATTTAACATTTTTGTATCTCTTATCAACTCTTAAGAGCATTGGAATTGAACACATTCAGAGTTGGTTATCTTTTTCATGTTACCAGCTTCCCCTATAATGCTAATAGCAAAAAAGTGCCCTATATACAAAAAAAAAAAAAGAGTTCACAATTTACAGGCATGCAATATTTGAATCATGTTGCGCAAGGACTAATATTTTGACTGGAATAATTGTCACTGGAAACATTTCATATTAAATATTTTTCAAATTCTAGTTTTACATATAAGCAAAATTACATAGGGAATAAGTTGGGTGTGCAGCCAGGAAGCTACAGGTTTGTATGTTTTTGGGGCAGACAAAACAGGTTTAAGTGCTGGGGCGGGGAGGATGCAGTTAGCAAGGGTGGGCGGCTTTCAATATACCCTCTGCTTTGGTGTTTGTGGTCCATGTCAAGTAATTATAACCCAAACATGGGAAGTGCTCTAAAAGGCCAAGTAAGATATACGTTTATTGTAGCCCCTTGATAGAAACCTTCACAAGTGAGGTACCTAAATTGGCCTATTCAAGAAAAAAGCTCCAAATGAGCTGTGAATGTTAACTTTCACTCCCCATAAATAAGTATGTGTTTTTTTACAGACTCTAGTCACAATGCCTCGCAAAGGCACAATTGGGACATTTAGGAGGAGTGTGAAAAAGTCCTGTGTCCATGGCCAAAAGAATGAACTATGGCAGACTGGAGAATGTGAATAGGCTTTTTACAGGTCACAGATTCCATTCAGGCCTCTGACATTGTTATTATCTGACAGTCATGGATGGGCCTAATTATTATTCCAATCATACTCCACGGGAACACTTTAACCAAAATTATCCACAGAGTGCTATTTCTTCAGTCTTTCTCTCTCTTTCTCTTGCTGGCTTTCTCTGTCTCGCTCATGCTGACACACAAACACTTTGACTCTCTGAACACAGAAAATGAACCAACAGTTTAGTGTAGACTTTCTCCCACTGGCCTCTATGTTTGTGTTATAATTGTGAAATAATAGCAGACTCTGCAACTGCCACCATTCCTTTTCATTTTTCCAAGCTATTCTTTTATGTCATCTTCCTTTGCTATTTTCAGCTTAGACACAGAAATCACTGGCATTGATTGAAAGTGCAGAACAAAAATGAAGATTTAATTTAAACATTTTTAAATATCTAATATGTTGAATTTTTTAGCACTAGCCTTTTGATGATTTTATGTATGATATACCTATCAGAGCACCATAAACAAAGAAACATCCTCTCAGCAAGATTTGATTGAAAGATTGAAAGTATGAAAATGCTAAATGCATAAATTATTTCTGCAACAATTTTCTTTTTGAAATGAAAATAGGCTATAACAGATGAAGTTACTTGTTCTAGGCACTAGATAATGTCATACATACTAAATTAATCGGCTGGTTATTTTCCAATGCTTCAAGCCATTTATATAGTCTAGTCATCTGAATGAATGTCACTGTAACTATGTCAGTAGGCTATGCCACTAAAAACATTACATCTTGTCACAACGTAATGTTCCATCAGCTGAGCGATGTTATATGATCTCTTCTCATTCACTTGTGATTCTTCCCCTGAGTAAGCGGGAAAGATTAAGAGACTCCATGGTCCCCA
Source organism: Sardinella longiceps (assembly GCA_027497455.2). Lineage (NCBI taxonomy): Eukaryota > Metazoa > Chordata > Actinopteri > Clupeiformes > Clupeidae > Sardinella > Sardinella longiceps. The sequence continues at coordinate 12,745,550 of JAODXP020000027.1, forward strand.
TGCTTGTGTGTTGACTGAAATGTTAACGTCCCCCATAATAATAAATCTCCTCTATGAAATTGTCAGAGTAGACCCACTGCCCTGAGGCAGTGGCTTATTGCTTTATTCTATTAGTAAGTTATTACGAGCAATCGCAGCCACCCCTTTTGCCCCCCCTTCACTCAAAGTCTTCGTGAACATTTATCAGGCCATGTACAAATGCTGGGAACATACTACTGCTGCTGCTTTCACTGACATGTTGGCTCCAGGGTGGAGAGGGACCAGGGCCGAGGCTTCAGTTGGCCCACAGTGTGTGTGGTTTTGGCTGCCCACCCATCATCCACCTGAGAATACCTCTGTGGCACCTCCCCCATGCCTCTGTGTGTAGTGGAAAATGAAAGGGCTGGCAACAGAAAATGCCCGGATTAACTCCGCTGTTTGAAGATTTTTCCGTCCAAACGCTCACCTTCTGCGCAAGGTGACATTGGTGCAGATATGCGGCACTCGCAAAAAGCGACTGACTTTTCTTCACTTGCTCTCGTGTCTTTCTGTCCTTCATTCTTTCCGTCTTTCATTGTTAAGAGTCTCTGCAATCAACTGGACAGATAGCCCTCTGCCCTACCACAAGGACTCTTCTTGACTTCCTCTAAGTGCAACAGCCCCTGGCTATTTATGCCACAATCTCCAGAGTAATTACCAGACTATTTAATATAATGCCAGGACAATCAGAAGGTGATAACATGCAATTAAGATTGTGTTCTCAGATTAGGGAATCAGTGAAATACATGAGCAGTCTCAGTCCTCCGTCCCTCAAGATAAAGTGCCCATCTCACAAATGTCAAACTGTGGTGATTTAATCGGATTGTTTTCAATTAATATGCATGTCTCACCCAGTCCTGCATATGCCTGGTGTTATTGACATTGATAAATTGTGCTCATCTTGGCAGAATTTGTCCTCGAGACACTCCATTTTGTTGAATGTCGCCTTCAAGTCCCCCATCCCTTTTCCTTTCCCTATTCGTTTGTCTTCCTCATCTCTCTCTCTCTCTGTCTCTCTCTCTCTCTACCCAAAAATCTGTCTGTGAGCCATGCATGATCGCAAACCCAAATCCCACCCCCACCACCCCCTCACCCCCCCAACACCCCACCTCAAATCATCTTTAGGATTAGGGCAACACGTCAGTCTTGAGAGGAACAATAATCTGAAAGGGCATCGATATAAATAGCGAGCTAGGATATAATTGTTTGTCGTGTCATTTCTCTCCCCCCTGCTTAAAGCCTTGCTGAGCCCTGGGAGTACCGTTGGGGGCAGGCAGACAGCCATGCCTGACAGGCGCCCAGGGACGCGGGTTAGTGGGGGTGCGCTCAGGGATGCCTGTTTGCTGGGCCATGGGTCTCTGGAGACGCTGGGAGTCTGCTTTTCAGTGAGATGGAGAGAGAAAAAGAGAGCAAGAGCGCGTTCATGAGAGGAAGACTGAGAGAGGCCTAATGGTGTTATCCATAGTAAAACTATGAAATGCATACATGTGTGAATATGGAGATAGATAAACACACATCATCCAAACAAATTCTTTTGCCGATTGCCTTTGTATGCACTTTATTAAGGAATGGGATGAATTGGCAATGTCTTTTTGTACAGCTGGTAAAATTCATGTGTGTGTGTGTGTGTGTGCTCAGTTTTAGAGAGCAGGCTGCGCGGTCACATTTGAGCAGACTGTGCCATCTAGCCTCAGGGACTACAGTACCCACTGTTTTAAGATTAAAACATCCAGTGTCATTTCTTGCTCTAGTGACTGCTTCAAACACCACCAACCCAACACCAAAAAAAAGGGAAAAAAATCTGAGATATGAATTGTATCCCCCCCTCCCCATACACACACACACACACACACACACACACACATGCCCCCACCTCCTCCAGAGCTGATTATCAAGTCCCAGCTTTTCACCAGCCTCTGTGTTTCATGGTGGTCCCAGAAGCAAGCCACCAAAGAGGCGGAATAGGAGGGGATAGGATCAGCCCGTGTTGTACTTGTGTAGTCAAGCCATTGTTCCGTCTAGGCACAAAAGGTGATGCTTGGCTGAATCCTTTTTTTAATGCTTTTTTATCCTTGGATGTGTGTGGTTGGAGCTTGGCGGTGCTGGTTGTGTGATGGTGGAGGTGGCGGCAAGTATTAGTCGTTCGTGTGTGTGTGTGTGTGTGTGTGTGTGTGTGTGTGTGTGTGTGTGTGTGTGTGTGTGTGTGTGTGTGTGTGTGTGTGTTTGAGCTCCTCCTGCGTTGTCAGCAATCAGACCAGCAGATAGTTCAAGATGGGATGCCTGGGAGAGGCTCTCTCTTCTAATGGAGCCATCAGTCAAGCACCTGTCCTGCTCTCCACACCTTTGGGCCATTCCCCTTAATACTGAGGAGCAGCACGTAAGCACTGATAGTGCCAGGTCATTTGTCAAAATATGTCCAAGCGGAAAGAACTTGTGCAGTGTGAATGCCTGTAGTCGGAAGAAAATACATCCGAGCTCAGCGTGTCGTGGCAGACTGAAGCTGTGGATTTCAGATGAAAGGGAAACAGCCATAGACAGACAAAAAGACTCCTTTTCTATTTGTCTGTTTTGAAGCAACATTTTGGCTTATGTGATGAAGGCATAAATTTCAGTTACAACTAATGAAATTGTGTTTGTGCAACAAAAACACCAGATGCTGTAAATATGACTGTGTATCTCTTTCTATTCCCTCTCAACTTCTCTCTCATTCCCTCTTTCTCTCTCTCTGCTTGTTTTTGTTTGAGAAAGCCAGGGCGTGACATCCCCAGGACACTGTGTGTGCCACGGCGGCTTCCTCCTGTTGTAATTATGCAGAAGGCATGTCAGCCTCTTTGAGGCCGCCATCATTACCAGTTTGCACTCCGATGAGGTGAGCGCACCGCCAACTCCCCAGTGGCACGTCACACCAGGCATGACCAGCAACCCCCCATGTTGCATACTGACCCCCAACATTGCTCCCTCTCCCACTTTGTGAACAACCCTCACCCTCACCCCCACCCCCAAAACCCAACCTGTGACTCCTCTCATCACCTCCTGCCACATGCTCCCTCAAGCAGTCAAGGCAATGAGGTTTGCTACAGCCCTGCAAATCTACGCCAGCCGAAAAAGCTACTGTATCGTCTGAATAGCCTCTGCATAGTGTCTGGGCCCTGCATGTGGAGCATTACCAGTGCATCATAAGGGTTGTTAATGTTCCCCTGGAGAAGCTGCAGGTAGTGGAAGTGACGGAAGTGTGTGTGTGTGTGGGGGGGGTGAATCACACCCCAGAAGTCGTTTTTAGAGAAGCGTGCACTGTAGACAGTCACGGCTTACGCGAGATGGAGTCACATCTGGAGTGCGAAGAAACAGCGTTAAATTGTTTGACTTGTCGTCAGTAATCAGGCATTAGACTTCATCAGCACCCTGGCATGGTGTTGTCTCCATGGACTCCGTCAACTTGCGTTAAAGCCGTTACAGTTGCTCTAGGTGTCTGGGGGCCTCTAAAAGAAGCTGAAGATGTCTCCTTGCACAAAAAAAAAAAAAAAAAGAAAACGAAAATATACAGCAGCTGAAAATCCCTCTGAAAAAAATAGGGGGGGAAAACACTAATACCAGACACGTTTCCCCCAACATATCTTTTGGGTAAACAAACGTTGCCTAGGGGTGAAATTTAAAATGTACGCAGCTGCTCCAAATACATTACTGTGCTTGCGGCAGAAAGGGAAGGCAAAGCGCAGATTTAGTGGCTGGCGCTAAAAAACAACAGTGCTTCAACTGTATGGATCTACTTTACACGTAAAGTCAAGCCACCCCCCCCCCTCTTTTTTTCAGCAAAGACATGGGCTTCTCAGCGCCCGAATCCTTTCCCAAGCGGTCGTCTGCTTGTTTGAAGAGTCTCTGATCAAAGTGCTCTGCCTCAGATCCTCTTTATTAGATTTTACACTTGCTCCACAGGGGAGCAGGAAACAATACTAAACACCACACTTTGAGTCAATACATTTTTATTTTCCCACAGATCGATCACGTTTGCATTGGGCCACGCGGTGGTGCATCAGACAACCCTGGCCACTAATTTAATCAATTAATAATGCCTTTTCAAAAAATGGTTCCGGGTCCTTCTTTGTATTCTACCCCATGTGTGTTCATGGATTAAATGGTGGTTGTCCCATTATATCTGTCCACTGGTCTGATATTTTGCGAAATGCTTGCATGTTGAAAAAAGAAGTTTGAATTTATGCTCATGTTTCTATATACGTGTGATCTCTGTGACATTAGCCCAAGCTTGCGGTTTGGAGGGGTGAAATAGTCCGTCATTTGCCAGGGTGGAAGTTTGCTATGGGAAGAGTTCTGCATGAATGGGATCTGGGCAGCATGCCAAATGAATAGAAAATCTCTCCTCTCCTCTCCTCTCTTCGCCCCTCAGACGGCCATGCTGTTCGCTCGTCATTAGGCCAGGCACGCGGGATATTGTGGATTAGATGTTAATAATGCTGGCAGATCTTCGCCATTACTCGCGTCGCGTCTTTCCTCTCCTCTCCGGCTTTTCATGTGAACGCACAATCATTCTGTGATGCGACTGTGCCTTTTCCATGCCTTTGTGAGACTGTCATGAAAATGCCTCTCCTCACAAATGTGTCCTTCAAGGGTTATCAGGTGTCCCTGGCACACTGGCTCAAAGGCCTGTAGTCACTGAGAACGATGTAGTGTTTATCTGATAAAAAAAGCTTCAATTTTCACATTTTTAATATGGCGATGTTTTGATAACCGTTCTCACTTGTGCAGCAGAAACTGCCTCTAAAGAGACAAGCAGTGTAATTGTTTACCTCTGGATCTAAGAAGAATGACTTCACCTCTCTGTGATTTCATAGCTTCTGTAGACTTCCAAGGGTTTTTTTTTTTTTTTGAAGTGGCGGTGGCTTGGTGGCGAATGAATCGGTCCACGGAACAAACAGAGGCTCAAGTTCCTTAACAAATCTAATCTCCCCTAATACAGTCTAATGCCATGACCTTGTTACTCTTTTCGTAATTTAAAGGAAATGCACTGACCACCTCAAGACAAAGCAGGGTGTCGGTGAGGGCGGGAGGGAGAGGTAGACATGGAGAGAAAGAGAGGCAGACAGAGACAGAGCCGTTTTACAGCCCGAGGGTTAATAACCTCTTAGCCCAGGGGCTTGGCCTGGGCTGCCAATGAAAGCCAGAGGTTAGCGCTCCTTTTTCCTCCCTGTTGCTGTGTCACCATGACAACGGATATAGAAATCACAGGAGTGACTAGAGGGTGACAGGGGTTGGCACTAGGGAGGGTGAATAGGTGATACGCACACTGCAGCCCTCTGCATTGACACAGGAAGGCCAGGAAGGATCCACTCACAAGGGACCGCTCAGTCAAGGGTTCGCATTAGGAGGAGGAAAGGGGACAAGTGTGGTGACTTACGGAGAGGGAACAAAAAAACGCCTTTGCAGTGAGTCAAAATACAAGATGGAGATGAGTGCCTCGTTTCCTGTCGGGTCGATGGTCAGACTGCTGGGTCAAGTACAGTGTGTGCCAGCTCCAACTGAGTACCCGCTGCAGGGACACTCGCTCTCAAACGTCGACACTGTTCCCTTGAGAGAGGGAGACCGGAGCTTCTGTTGGTTTGTTTGTTTGTTTTCGTTTAGCTGGAAATTAAGTATTCAGTGGAACTGTCTGCATGAACGCTAATGTGCAACATGTACCCGGGGACTGTCTGTGCGAAGTTGCACAAAGCATGGGAGGCCTCTGCTGGCCACTCAGGTCCTCACATCCCAAATGTCACTAGAGAAGCGCACATACCTGAAAGCTATTAACCCACTACACCGACTCAAACTGGGTATTTAAGGTGGAATATCCTGGGCATACTACACTGACATGAGACAAGGAATTTTTTCATCTCATAACCCCCTATGAGATGAAAAAATTCCTTAAAAACAAGAGACAGAACATTGTGATGACTTGCAGGACTGAGAACTATATTGTGGTTCTTTTCCATTCAATTTTGTGAAAACCTTTTTCTCATTAAAACTTTGTGTCTAAATCAGTCAACTTTCACAACATGTTTCAGAACTGTATCTGTTCAATAACCCTGTCAAAGACTTCACATGGTTCATTGAACAATGAAAATCGATACCATTAAACACTTCTGAAAAACAAACGCGTACCTTTCCTTGGGGAGTCTGCGGTCTCCCGTGTTTCATACTTTTAACTGTGCTGTCAATAAAACATTCCAGGGATCTTAAATACTTCATTACGTCTTGGGCTTCAATGTCTGTGTGTAGTATTTTTTTTTCCAAGCAATGTGTCTTTGTCTAAGGGCTTCTGTATATGTGCATGTGCATGAGTGTGTGTCTTTGAACTAAAGAGGGCTGTAGATTCAGACAGACTCTTTTCTGATACTCAGTCTCTCTCTTATTCTCTTGACCCATACACCCCTCACCCCCCGTCTTTCTCTTTCACACACACACTCACACTCACACACATACACACACACACATTTCTGCATTTCATAACTGCCCCACTCCTCTCCATGGTCCGCTCGATGAACAGCCAATCAGACATCTTCTCGGGGTGCTGACCGTGAGCCCCGAGCCTTTGTTTCCTGTGCGCATTCCAATTCATTCACAGACGTATAAGCAATTTTAACAGTAGTTAGGCAGAGGTGGAACTGCTTGACATAATCTCGCGGAAACAGCCTCTACCGTCGGCCTGGTGACAGTTCACATTAAATCTCTGTCAGAACTCAAGCGCGGACAAAAACCAAAGGAGGAAAAGAAAGAGAAAGAAAGAGCAAGGGGGGGGGGGGTGCATGATGAAAAACAACAGCGTCTGTACACGATTCTTTTAACCACTCCCCCTACTCCATCCACAACCATAACCTCATAGGATCATGAGCCGGTGTATGGTTTGTCAAAGTGGAAAGGACCACAGGGCTACATATGTAAGAAGCATTATGCTGTGCCTTTAAAAAGTGCAGTGTTGTCTTCACATCTACAATCATGCAGTTCAATCTAAAGACGACAATATATATGTATGTGGCTATGAACTTGAAAGGGATGTTTACAGAATACCATACAGGTGTTCTGCTGTTCATGGAATTTCATGCCCTACCACAAGATCCAACTGTTGTATCTCATGGGTCACACATAAAAAATGGTGTTCCAGTTATCATACAAGCGATGAATCAGCCATCATAATGAAAAACGCAGTGCATTTTATGCATCATTTAACAAATTTGATACGACTCCAATAACATAATCTAAGGCCCAGTCCTCAGCAACTTTGAAGACATGAGAAATCCATTTCAGACAATGGCTTTTTGATCACTGACATGGTATCTAGACCAACTCAATTGGAATTTGGTTCCCTGACACTGTATATCCCTCATTCCAAAGGTCCAGTTCATGCCCCGTCACCGCTGACTCCCTGCTACTCTCCATCTGAGGTCTGGGGTCTCTGTGTGAAAAAGGGGGCCCCCTACACACACACACACACACACACACACACACACACACACACACACACACACACACACACACACACACACACACACACACACTATCCGCCTCATCAAAGTGAAAGCTGCTCAAGGATTGCCAGCGCCTCAGAGGGTAGTGCGAGCCCTAACAACCTAGAGGTTAAGGAATTCTTTGCGGCAGGCCAGGTCATATTTTCTCTCTCTTTCTCCTCGAATCACTAACACCCCTCCAACCTTCACTACACCAACTACACCCTCCCATCCTCTCTCTCTCTCTCTCTCTCTCTCTCTCTCTCTCTCTCTCTCTCTCACTCGCTCTCTCTCCTGTTCCATTGGGTTTTCTCTATTAGTTAGAGCTCATAGCTCAAAACTGGTCTTCAACTTCCTCCACAATCCTCGCTAAGCCTGTCATTTCTGGCTATTATTTACTTTAATGGGCTTTGGCTGATCCCTGGCGAAGCCTTGGATCTGGGAATAATGCGGCGGAGGGAGGCAGGCCTAGACGTGGGCGCAGGGCTGCCCGTAGATTAGCCATGGCAGATGGGCTTTGCAGTGGCTTCCTGTGTGCAGGAGTGTTGATTGAGAGTGCATAATGGGAGAGGTGGTGTCCTCACAATGGACCCAGCCACCTCACTGCACCTCTCTCGTCTAAACAACCCCCTATTCTCTCGGCTCTGCCGCTTGTGAATTTTTCTCCCCCCATTCTTGCTTCTTCTCCTTCAACGCCCCTTCGACCCCCTCCCTTTTCCACTCCCTCTTTCTCTTTCTTTCTCTTTCTCCCTCTCTCTCTCTCTCATCTTTCTTTCTTACTCTGTGTGTGTCTCTCTCTCCTTTTCTTTTTTTGCCACAGAGGAAGTCAGAGTGCAAGAGCAAGCACAAAAGCAACTGTAAATAAGCATGAATGTTAATCCAGCATTAATTGGTTCCCTCTTAAACTGGGTGTGCAGTTTCACAGACCTTGGGTCCACCACAGGTCATTAAAAGGATAGCCCCTTTTCCTCATTGTTTACTTAACAAGGCCAAGGCTAGATTTTTGTGAATAAGATTATCAGAAAAAATTATAATGGACAGATTATTACAAGTTGCTCTGAAGTCACCCCAGCCCTTTCACTGTACAAGTCAAAACTGTAAAACATAAAATTTAAAAAAGTATAAAAACAATACTTAAGATGCACAATGTTAAAAGAAAGATTTTTTGGGGGAAAAAAAATCAAGACTTAAGAGTTCAATAATATTTGGCGCCACTAGCAGTCCCTCGTTGTACAGGCTTCACCGTACAAAATCCTTTATGTGTTCTCTAATGTTTCTTATGACTCTGTGAAGTCATGTCTGGAAGGACATGGTCTCCTTTTGGTCTGGACTTTGTGACTTGAGTGATTTGAGGCCAGCTCTTCATGTTCACCTATCTGTTTAAGCTTTCGTAGTGGTACGTGGCGTGCAACGCCACTCCACAAAATGAACTGCCAAAACCCCGACAAAGTCCTCAGGTCAAGTTTGTGTACAAGGGTATAAATTTTTTCGCGTCCGCCCCACTCCCTCTCTCTCTCTCCTTGGCTGAAAGTTTCCACACAAGCGGCACTACACAATCCAGCCGCACCAATTATCCCCCTCCTCCGCCCGGCTTTAGCAACTTTTTCAAAACTCCTTTCACTTCGCTCTTGTCAAGCGATGAAAGAAAAACTAACCACCATGTCAAGAGAACTCAGCTGCCTAGCAACCGGGCCACAGTTTAATTCTGATTTACTTCAGGTCTTGAGTAATGGAAATTGACAATGTTAAGCCAGTCACAAGTGTTGTTTGTCACCTCTGAAATGCAAACAAAACTTCATTGTTTTTTTGCCAAAGTATTGAGCATGATTGATGTTTAGAGCCACAATGGCGTCATTCATTTCTCTCTTGTGTTTTTGCTAGGATTGATGTCATATCTTTTCATGGCATATTAAATGTTTTGGAGGAGCATGAAAATGCATGTCTTTTCATCTCAAGGCGAGGATGGCAGAGACTCTGGCACCCCCACCACCCCACCCCTACCCCCCATCAACACTGAAGTTTAATGATTCTATTCAGGTTGTGTCCATTTCAAGCAGAAATAATTTAATAAGAAGCCAAGGCTCTTCAGTACCCATAAAGGCCCAGCATAATCCTAAGAGAAAGGATGAAAGGGACATGAAAGAATCAAGCTTTTTAGATGAAAGGTTTTTTTGGCTCTTTTGACACCATCCTTCCTCCCTCAGTTGTTTGATCAGTAACTTTTATTGTAGGACACACTTTGTGTACAAATATTTTGGTCACTGGTCCAATGCTGGCCCGAAAAAGTGTAAAGTAACCTCTGAGATCATCCTAATTCTTGAACACTAGTACACTATTTTAGATAAATGCTGTCCAAACAAGTGGACTGATATAACTGGATGGAATTATATGCAGTGCAATCTATATTCATATTTCTAATATCATATTAAAGATCTGTTACATCTGCCAAAAAGGTTTACATTATATTTCCAGTCACATTCATAATGCCTCATACTCAAAAGCAGACCTAAGGAACTTTGACACAAAGAGAGTGTGCAATAGTAGGCGTACTTCATTCCAATTAACTTTAACTCATTAACTCCAAACTAATATGGACAAAAACTTATGAGGTCACCCTGGTCCAACAAGAACTTTGCTTTGTATGTGAGAAAGAAATCAGATTTTCAATAAATTACATGAAACAACACACATGGAAATCTATGATAGAAAATGCACTGATACATTTTATCAGTTAATTGTTTGGACTGAGATCATTCTTTGAGGTGGCAATACCTTCATGGCAGCCAAGATTAAATAACAATTCTGAGTCCCAAATGGAGTCCTCAGTCAAGCAATTGAGCTGGCTGAGTGGAGGATGTGATAGTATGATATAGAAGCTAGCAATTTCTTCTACTCCACAGAACATTCATCAAAGGCCCAAATGGCACAATGAGAAAACCATCCATCACAAAGGCGAGAAAATTAGTGTAGAAATAAATGGCAGTCTCTCCCTCTCTCTTTCCTTACTCCCTCCTTCCCTCTCTCTCCCTCTTTCATAACAATCTCCACTGAACATTTGGATTGGGGCAGGGGATGGAGTGAATAGTCAACAATGACTACGGCCACATCAAAGTCCCAGGCGGAGGGATCAGGGTAGTCCACAGTCCGCAGCAGGGTGTGTGTGTGTGTGTGTGTGTGTGTGTGTGTGTGTGTGTGTGTGTGTGTGTGTGTGAGAGAGTGAGTGTGAGAGAGAGAGAGAGAGAGAGAGAGAGAGAGATAGAGAGAAAGTGTGTGTGTTTTTTTTTGTTTTTTTTTTTTGAGGGGGGGTGGGGGTGTGGAATAAACTGCGGCATCCAACGTCAAACCACAGTCCACAGCAGGGTGTGTGTGTGTGTGTGTGTGTGTGTCTGTGTGTGTGTGTGTGTGTGTGTGTGTGTGTGTGTGTGTGTGTGTGTGTGTGTGTGAGTTGGGGGGAGGGGTGCGTGTGTGGAATAAACGGCGGCATCCAACGTCAAACCACATTAGCAGCCACCCACGCCACCATCACACCTCCACCATACCAGGACCAGCGCCCCCATTCATCCCCATGCCATCTCTCTTTACAAGACCAGTGTTGGCAAGGTGGGTCTAGGAACACTCACATGGATTTATCATGGTTCTGCGTTTACATTACCATGTCTACCACACTGCGCTGCTGTGGGCCTATAGGCGAGAGATTTTAAATCATAATCCATTGGGTAAATAATTTCCTGCCACCCTTGGTTAACTCTCAGTCCCGGTGATAAACGAACATGCCAATTCTTATCGGCACAGGACATAACAGAACTCTATGAGGCAACACAGGCTTAATATTTTCTTAATTGTGCATGCTCACAGTCCCTGTCTTTTGTCTGGCTTCAGCATGCAGACACCTCAAAGCGTGTTTGAATTTATGTAAAATGTAACTGCCATAAAAAATTCTTTGAAGGGCGTGTGCAGGGGATTGGATTGGGGGGAGGTGGCTATATTATTGCAGGATTTCAGTGGTGAAATGAGACCATTTGAAATGCATGCATTATCAACTTCACGTTGAGCAGATTATTTTAATTGCTCTCTGGTCTCCTCTGCCTTACATTACAGCATTATTGCTTTTCTGATCTCTTTAATAAAAGACATTTTACAGAGACCTCCATATCATCCCATATTATGTTTATGTTACTTTAATCTTATATCTTGTGCCAATGTAGGTCAGTGTAAAAGAAATAAAATTACCTTACATCTATTTTAATTGTTTTCATTTTATATTAAACAACTTATACATTAGACACCCATTTCTTATAACTTGATATGATATCAGTTGTATTTTCCATGCTACTTTGACTGGTAATCTGTCTTATAAGGCTATCTGAAAATATGATCCTTTAAAGTTTTTACAATTAATTTCTTTGGTAAAATCCTTTCCAAAACATTTTTCAATCATTCAATTATCTCTACAATATCACTGTCTAATTTGTAGACACACATACTTACATATATGACCTTGGTATAATCAAGGACCACACTACCACTGCTAATAGTGTCTTGTGTAGTAAACATATCAGATGTCTCCCTGGTCTCGACATTGTCTGAAATGTTCCCCTCTCTGTGTAACAAATGCCTTTTAGCAGTTTTGCCATCTGTCCATAATGAGGCCATTTTTCCAGCCACCCATTTCCACACTGTATTGTGTTGTGCCTTTCAGCCATTTGCATAATTGTTGAAAGATTTTGCCCCGAAATTGATATCTACAATGACTGTGAGAATGAATGAAGTTAAAACATACAGACACTCACACAGAAGACTTTGGAGGGAAACAAGAATAGAATGAAGATGTTTGTGAAATTAGGTGAAAAGCAAATCCAATTTTTTTTAGCACCAAAGTAACCTAATCAGTGATGGCTTTATCGGGTAATCCACATTTAAACTTTAACCTGTAGGGGGCCTCTTTGTGTTAGTTAATGTACGTAGAAAAGAGGAGGACTGGATGAATGACTAATCAGATTAATCATATTTTGCAATCCTAAAAAGCTTCACTAAAAGGAATCTGAATTAGAGCCACTTCCATCACACAGAGCGAGAGAGTTAAATGAAACAATTGTGGCCAAAGAAAATGATGGCGTGGAATAAATTAACGTTCAAAAGCCACTTTTTTTTTTGTTTAATCAGCTCAGCTGTCCGGGCCATAAAGACATTGGGATGTTGGGTCATTTCAAAACATTAGGGGAAAAAAACTGATGAAGGACAAACTGATTATATCTGAGCGCCACTTCCATGAAAGGCTGTCTACATCAACAAGCAGGAGGAGAAAAAAAAAAAACTTTGCTTGTGCCAATAAATCTCCTCTAACAAAAATAAATAAATTAACAGAGGACATCCAGCAAACCCTAAATGCCTTTTGACAGCTCATAGCACTTGGAGATATTAGTGTGGAGTGTTAATGGCATTCGCAAAAAAATTAGGCAAGATGACAGAGCCATGCAACAAGAAAGCTGGATAAGAAATCCCCCAAAGTGGCAGGGTGCTATGTGACAGAATGTACTTACTGCTATAACTGTGCCTCCATCATCAGAAGTTGACTCTGTTCCTTCACTTAGTTTCTAGAGAAAAAGATGAGACATAAGATGCTGTACATGTTTTTTGTCTACATGTGAAGAACAGTACAATAATTGGACCTTTCTCTGGTCTACTTTTGAAACATTGAGTCTCAATATATGTCCACAAACATTGTTATATCACTGTACACAGTTAACTATTTTACAGATTGTTGAAAAACAAACCATTACCTCACCAACATCAAACATGATTTCAAGGGAGGAGTCATTCACCTGCCACAACTAGAATACGACAAACACTACCACTATGTAAGTGTTCTTAAAAGTGATCTGTTTTGCTTACAGTATAGTTAACTGCTGATGACACATGTAAGAGAAGATGGAACTTCGTGAGGAAATTCAAGTATACTGTATGTGTTGTTATATCACCACAAGAACATTATATGATGATGAAAATCTTGTCTTGTACAAAATTTCACACAAACATTGGCATATTGTGCTCAAGAAAGAGTCATTTCCAAGGATGTTAAAAAAATGATGCCAGGATCTTAAATATATCTAATTGGAATAATCTTGGACTCAAAAAATTGTGCTTTTAGGTACCATTAATACAGAGAGGCTGTCCTTTGAAATCAGTCCATAAGGGACAGAATAGCATGTCACTTTCCTGCTCTCCTCGTATCAACTGGCTATATAATTTTCCCTCCATTAGGGCAAGGCACATGCTATCTGTATTATCATGCCATGCAGTGAGCCGTGCATTCAAATTCACACACTCTCAGCCTCTCTCTCTCTCTCTCTCTCTCTCTCTCTCTCTCTCTCTCTCTCTCTCTCTCTCTCTCTCTCAATTTGATGCTATGACAACCACTTAGTTTCTTAAGACGTAATATGACGGGTAATGTCAGGCTTTGAGAGCCACTCATCCTGTATTTGTCCCATACACCAAATAACTCGGTACATCATGAACCCTCTGCAGATAATACACTCCACTGTATAGCTCAGAAGATTAGGTATCTTTACATACACAAGAGTCATCTTCAAGCACTTCTTGTTGCCGCAAGCAGAATGCTACATTTTGATTATTGACTCCAATTCTCAACAGTGCAATTTAAGCCAACAAAAAGCATAAGTAATCCAGCCACCCACTGCGTAATTCAATTAATCAGCAAATAATCCATTACAACAAAAGTTGTTTTGTTTTTTTTAACGACATTATTATCTTATGAAAATTTAAGTTACGCACAAAATCACTGGGGGTGGGAGGGGGTGGTGGGTTCTCAATGTGAAAGGTTTCCCCTGAAAGGCAGGGCTTATGGGCTTGTACATCTGTGGTCAGCATAGGGGTCTGTGAGGTTGCCCCTGCCTCTTGTGTCCACTTTTTCCATCTCTCTCTCTCTCTCTCTCTCTCTCTCTCTCTCTCTCTCTCTCTCTCTCTCTCTCTCTCTCTCTCTCTCTCTCTCTCTCTCTCGCTCTCTCTCTACTCTCTCTCTCGCTCTCTCTCACTCTAGCTCCCTCCCTCCCTCCCTCCCTCCCTCCCTCTGGCTCCCCTCTACTAGTCTCTGCACTTCAATAGGATCTGACTCCATCTAGTGGCCCCAGATGCCTCAACCACGCACCACAGGAAAACAACTAGGCCAAAAACACACTGCACATGCTGAGCCCTGCACAACAAGAGAGAGCATTTTCTACTTGCTGTGACCCTCCATCACCACAAGCAATGCAATGAATGCCTATTTTCTCATCTCGTACATATATTTACCCTTAAACAGCTAAGACGTACTTTCTGTTGACTCCAGAGGCTGGTGTGTGCAGAGCAGCTCATCGGTTTGGGAGGGAAGGTGGGGGGATGACAACTATTTGGGGATGGAAATAATTATGGGCCCTATCTGTAACAGCATGTAAGCTCTGCCCATCCACTAAATCTCCGCTTTATCCTAATGCTACAATAAAGTTGTCGCTGTCACACTGATTTTCCCTACTTTTCACCAATTCTAATGAAGTTGTCTCGCTTCATGTTAATTTATCAGATTACTACATGTAAAAGAAACAATAAGTGGGGGCTTTTCCCTCATAATCATGTAATTTGCCTCTGGGAGCTGGTCTTATTTGACAGGGCAATTTTCACACTTATTAAAGCCTTTGACACAGTCAAACATAATCGTATTAGCGTTTTGCTCAAATTAGCTTGTTTCGTTGCAGAGAAGTCTGTGATTCTTCTCGTAATAGGGCACCCTCACACCTAACTGGTGACGGCTCTATTTTCCCTCCTACGAGCCTAGAAGAGAGGAAGGGTGCGTTGCAGAGGGAGGCAGATCCGGCCTCTACGACCAGTCAATCAAGGGATCAGACTGTACAACAACTAAAGTCTCTACTGTACTTATAAGAAATCAGGCCTACTAAACTTAATTGTAGTGATGACATAAATATCTAAAAAGGTGAAGCAACTTGTTATAACCACCGCACCGCCCCCCCACCCCCCTCACCCCCCTCACCCCACCTCCCAACTCTAACATCCACCACTCCTATCCTGTTCTCTCCTTCAGCTCAGGGGGTCATCAGCCAAGCCCCAGGATGTCTGAAACTCTGGAAACACGCCTCACCCCACCCTCAAAATAACACACACAATTATGGACACACACACAATCTGACCCCCAAGTTCTCCATCAGTACGATCAGCACAACTACCAACCGCAAAGCTTAACAGGTTTGACATTTTGCCCGGGTGACATTGGTATACAACGTCAAAAGCAGCAGTGGAGGAAGAAGTTGCGGTGTCATAATTCACTGGCCTCAAAATGAGGCTGCTTGCTGGGCGCGCTGGAGAGGAGAAACGAGACGCAGCCCTCTCGCTGCCCCCCTCTGGTGAGGAAAGCATGCGCACAGGGCAACAACCAGCGACTAGTTAGGCCTCTGCCACATCTTGGTACTTTTATCTTTGACCTTTGACCCCTGACACATCTGGAAACCTAGTTGGAGCCCCGAAGACGAGGAAGTTTTTCTTTTTCACTCCCCTCAGCCCATTTATGGATGAGCGAAACTGCGTGTGCCATTTCAACCCAGCAGCCTGCTTCCCTGCAGTGACTCAGTTTAATGATAGCACTAGTAATGAACTCTGGGACACTCACTCCTAAAGCCTGTGTGCCTGGATATGCAAAGGATTCTGGGAGAGAGTGAATGGTGCATCCAACTTCCCCTTGGCTGTATGGATTCCAGATTTCTACAGCAGATAAACATCTTAGAGAGGGCAAGGTCCAGAACTAAAAAAAAAAAAAAGACTACAAAGGCTTGGATCTTTGATGTTCTAGAGATGGCCTCACTTAATAGACACCAAGTCTATAGCCAGTGAAAACATTCTCGCGGCAGGACGTTTAGAAGTTGCACTTAGAGGCATGTTCTTTGGGATCAAAATGCGCCCAATGGGTATTTATTTAGCTAGTCCACAAGATGAAGCAAAGGCCTTTGGGTGTTAACTGGTACAGCCTGCTCTCTGTATGGCCTCCTTGCTGTGTGTTGATATTATAGAGGGCATGGGAAATGTTGCTCTGTGACAGAGGTACAGTGCAAACACTGTGACCTGGAGTAATCAGGCTTTGATGTTCAGCATGGCTCCCACATTCCAATCATGAAAGCCATTTTCTCCAGGATCAATGGTGCAATGAATGTGTGAATGTTTTGAGTCAACTATCTATCAGCAGCCAATATTAGAAAGGACTTCCCTTTTTGGTGAGACAAAAATATGATCTCGATACTTGGTAACAAAAAAACAATGCAAAACCACAACCCACACACACACACTCACACACACAAATCCACATTTCACATCTGAGTGCATGTTTGCTCATAAGAATAGCTCCGCTGTTTATGTGTTTAAAAACACTGGAGCGACTGCTGTGGGCCCCCCTCTGTGTCTAGCTGAGCAAAAGAGAAAAACACACTCGGCATGGAGTTCACCGAGTGCAGACATATATGACGTGCACATATCCTAGCATCTGCATTTTCTATAATGACAACTGGCTCGTTTCAGTGCAATGTCCACTCCACTTTCAAATGGCCGATCCATTCACATGGTACACACACTCCTCCAGAACACAATGTAGGTGGGAGTGGTGCTGCGATAATAGACCAAAGAGAAGACATGGAATCCTCCTCAACCGACGGGCCCTCGGGTTTATGGGAGTCTCACATATAGTCGGGCGGGACAATAATCCAGACTGTTTAGTAGATCTGACATTTACTGGAGGAATCAGTGCAAAGTGGGCCAGGTCCTGCCAGCGTACTCAGCCCACTAACACTGCTGCCTCTGTTCACATCACCTATCTGCCGCCACTTGCTGTTGATTTTATAACATGGGGGAAATGCACCGACCACAAGCTGTGCAGAATAAAAGGAATCTGTCTGGAAGATTAAATAGAGAGTGGGTAAGAAAGAGAAACTGGGAAGGAAAGAAAGAGAAAGAGAGAGTAAGAGCGTGGAAAGATATCTCTGAGGAATTTTAGACTCAGGTGTGTGCTCTCTGTGGAATTCCAAGACCTGTCTATCAGAATCTCTTTTAGATGATGTCATAGGTCTAGGCTTCTCTCTGAGGAATAGCAACGATGGCTCCAGTTCTCTAGAGAGCATTTGGCTGAAGGGTTAGCAGAGAATTTGAAAGGGGGGGGGGGTGCATTGAGACAGTGAGTCCCCAGTCCCTGCACACCTCCGCAGGCCCCAGCAGCACAGCATGGCCCTGCCCGGGAGCAATGGGCCTAAACCAGGACTAATCAATCAATTAAACACGCCCCAGATTAGCAGCGATTATGGGTCCACCTTAGCAGGCTGCCCAGAGTGGGCTGCATATGTTTAAAAGTCCCAGCAGGATATTGTCTGAAAGATAAAGGGGCCTTCAGACTGCAGTGTGCAGTGAGGAATGGCTTTTACAGTAAGGAGGAGGCCTATGGAAATAAAGACTTGGTCTTGGTAGGACCTTACAAAACAAGCACTGATACTTTGAGACAAGCGAGTAATCCCCAGAATCTGGTAGATGAGAATGCATACTGAAAAATGTTTTTCCTCAATAAAATACAAAATGCTTTTTCAGAACAGACACTGGCATTCCATGTGTATGCCAAGTCAGTGTCTGCTAAAGATCAATAATGTGACAAGCACCAGTCATATAGCACTTCTAGTTATCTTCATTGGCACTACAATGTGTTGATGTGAAAAAGAAAAGAAGAAATAAAGCAAAGAATTTGGAGCTGATTCTTTAAGGTTACTTGCTATTGTTTGGGACTGTATTTAAAATGGCACCGTTTAATATTTGAGGTTAGATTTTTTTTTTTAAGATACTTTATCCAGCAATACAGCAAAACAGAAATATGCAGGCCTATGAAATCATCCAGATTTATAGGGTAATTCTTACACTTGTCCTTACAGGTAGTTTAAACTTCATGGTGAATGCCACAATGAAATCTGAGCAATTTCGAGCGATATTAACTTATGAAAATGCATGATGCTGCAGAAATGAGATTTTGTTAAGATATGGAATATTTCATCATCCTATGCCCCATGGGCTACATTTGCAGAGAATTCTTTCCAGAAGACATTGAGTTACCAAGCTAGTGTTTCCTCATCCATGGTGATAGCTAGGAGAAAATGCTTCACTGCATCCTTCTGGTTTCTAAGGAATTATTCCATTCACATCTTATTCTTCAACACGTCAATCCTCAGCCCAAAGGGCTCAGTGTGTCTGTGTGTGTGTTGTGTGTATGTGTGTCTGTGGGTATGTGTGTGTGCACACACATGCATCGCCTCATTACGTTTCACCCAGTCTACTCTGCAGGGCAGAACATTCTGGTCGGTATCCACTCTTCTAGTTTTACACTCAGTTCAACTTTTTCCACAATTTACCCCCCTCTCTCTCCCACTAAAAATGAGCCAAAGTGAAAGGGCATTGTTGCCATTACCAGAAATCTTCATTTGCATTTCGCCAGAATAATAAAGTAATAATGCTCACACATCTTCATAGCCGAAAAATGTTTAACAAAGCCTCATACATCTTCCAGCCCTTGGCATTCCAGTTGTGTGGCATATGATCAAGCTCTCAGTGCCTCAGCTACACAGCAGAAAATGAAGAGTTAGAATTCACCGTCAGTATGAAGAAAACACAAAACACTCTGAAACTGGATGATACGGTTTCTATAGATAAGACACATACAGATGCAGTGAATCTCTCTCTCTCTCGCTCTCTCCCTCTACACACAAACGCACACATACACACACACACACACACACACACACACACACACACACACACACACACACACACACACACACACACACACACACACACACACACACACACAAAACTGAATGAACAAGAACAAGGAGGCAGAAGAGAGGAGGGGACCTAACTGCAATGAAATCAAGGACTTCACTACAACCCCAGCATGAGAGGCCCCACAGTGCTTGGCTGCTATCAGCACACAACCATCAGCTACCATTAGAGGGCACAAGCCTCTCCATCAGGCCAGACAAGGGCACCGTAATATGTCTGTGTGAGCACAGATTAGAGAGGGTCGTGGCACGCCATTGAGAATCACTACTGTCACATGATCACCACATAAACTAATTGGCAAGCTTTTATGTAAAGGGAATTGTGCCGCATATCAAAATGTTAATTACATCTGAGGCATGGTTCTTCGTTGGAGATTGGACCCACAAATCTTTTGTTCTTTCATTCTTTGCCATCTCTCCCAAGCACGCTCGCTCTCTCTCTCTCTCTCACTGCGCACACACTTCAATTTAGTCACTTTGTCTGTTTCTATGTTCTATGAAGACAGAAAGGCAACATCATGCTCTGATACAGTTGCCTGCATATTTTTTGATAAGCTTGAGGCAGTGACACTTGCCCATTTTTTTTCTTTATTTTCCACAGAAACACTTGACAGTATAATTAGCAAACATCATCAGACAAGGGCAAGTGCCAAAGATGGTGCTCTCACTCTCTCTATCCCAAAAGTTTTTCTTCACCCTGAAGGTTTCCCCTTGCACAACCAGTCTGTTTACTTTTCCCTAAATTACATTGGTTTAGCTACTGTGGAATAATGGCAGCCACAAGCACATGGGCACACACACACACACACACACACACACACACACACACACACACACACACACAGTCATGCAAAGGAAACATCAGAGTGCTTAATTATGGTAATGCTGAGCCGTAGCAGCGTGCTGATGTGTTTGCTTGGGGGCTTAGCACGGGGAGGGGGATAGGAAGGCATTTCCTTCTGTTTTGTTGTGAGAGGGTTGGGGCCAGCTCTTCACCTGAGGCCTCCTGCACACCCATCCCTATCCATCCTGCCAAAGCCATTACCCAAGGCACTAGAAGGAAGATAAATATCGCTGCACAAGCTGAAGATTCTGCGATGGCATTTTTTTTTCCAGAGTCTGATTCATCAAGCCTAACTGAGGAACAGAGCTGTTCTAATTGAGTGAGCTTTTTGCCTGGGTTAATCTGTGATGTCAACACAGGATCCTGGCTATCGCTGACAAGGGTGATAGAGGACAATGGAGCCAGGTTTAGGAATTTAGTAAAAATTATATTATTATCAAGAACAACAATATGGTGATACCATTCACCAGAAAATAATTTTGACTAAATTTTTGCGGCATAGCATTCATCCACATCCAAGATTACAACTCTAGTAGCCTATTCTTCCCATCTCAGACCATGGGTAATGATGCATCCCTGCACAGAAAGTCACACGTATCTCCAAAACCTATGTCGATATCACTGCATTATTTTGGTCATCCTATACTGTTAAGTTAGGATATGGCAATAGAGGGCGTACAGGATTGGTTTGCTTGGCTTGCACTTGACTTGCACCACGAGTAACAAAAACGTAATATAATATTAATATAATATTCATTGAATGCCAGAATATTTTAAAAGTGAGAAATACATACCGGTACATGATGTGTCCAGCGCCCACTACACCGCAGCGCTTGTGTTCCTCTTAGCCATCCCTTATGATGCAGCACTGCCAACAAGATAGCAGAGCATTAAAAAAAATTATAATAGTACTTACTGTTCCTAAGTTCATTTGAAAAGAAGTATTTAAAAGAAACTACTGCACTTAAAAAATGCAATTAGGTATAGGAAAACTGCAGTCTGTTTCTGAAGTAGGCTTAATACAAAGTGTTTGTGTCCAAAATATTGCATAGTTATTGCATTATTATATAGGTAACAATGTAGCAAACACACTATTTTTGTAGGCCTGTTTTGTATGAAAGCAGTTTTTTTAATATCCATATTGTATTTACTGAAGTAGTAGCCAACATATACCCTTAGCCTGGCGGGCAGACTACACTTTCATTTCATGCAAATAGTCTACCCTTGTAAAAACCATCCCCTACTACAGAGGGTCTGGACATTTGGGTATTGAGAAACGATTATTTGCTGGGGGTGTTTCAATTAAAAAAGATTGAATCAGTCATTGACTGATAGGCTGTAGTATTTTCATGGTGCATTCCCACCACCTCCTTCTGTTTGCTGATTGGCCAGGAGGAAATGCCTCATGTCCTGAGAAATTGATCTCACTGAAAAGAAATGATAACCTGGCAGAATTGCGTAAATGGGTATGGCCAAGCTACAAATAGCTTGGACACTCTCAAGTCTTACCTTGTGGTATGCGGGCACTGTTTGAATTTAAAGTGATTAGTTCTGCCTTCAAACTCAAAAAATAGGGGAATCTGAAGTCTTCAGAGAGTTACCTGGCATGACATAGCTGTGTGAGGCAGATACTCCATGGCTAGTAGACTATAGCTACAGTTGTAATAGGCTACACTAATGCAGTAGTGTGTCATAAAAGAATTGCACATTTTATCACTCTATTGTGTTGTATTCTTGTAGCTCAAATGTAGCCATTTTGAGGTTCTTCTTCACAGTCTAGGGTAGGCCTATATCTACAGCATACAGACCTAGGCCTAGGCTGTTTCCAGTGATGTTAGACATTAGGCACAAGCCTAGATATCAAATGCTGCAGATTTCTACACATTTCTGTGGGGCTGTTGGCGTGTATCCTGCTGACCAATATCTTAATGCATTGCTGCTGACACATATGCTTTCCTGGTGTGAATTTCAAAGGCTGTGGTTTGATTACGGCCTAGCCTACATTAATGGAGGTCATAATGTTGTGGGTCTTCTTCTTACCTCACAGCCCTGTAGAGCACACGCGCGCTGGGAGATGTCTTCCTCTTTCCCGAAATTCTTCAGTTTTTTCTTTTTTGTTCTTTGTCATAAATCAAACTGAACTGTCTGACGCGAGGACTATCTAGCTGACCGCTCCCCAAACCGAAGGCAAGAGAGCAAAAGCAATGCTGAGAAAACCCCCTCCTGAGGCGCAGTAAAAGTTGTGTATTTGAACCTGTTGCAGTTCCAGCCCAGCCCTAACTGCACTCGGCGGAGCTTCCCGCCGCGAAGCGCCATATTTATGTTGGCAAAGTATGCGAGAGAATTAAGATCATAAAACTGTTCGGCCACACAAAGCTGCCATTAACTTCCAGGGGACTGTGTTTAGTACGCGCAGGTTTATTTACGCTCTGCGGATTTGTGGTGGAGCTCTCCTTAGTTCCCCCTCTGTCAATATTTTCTCTGTGTCGTGTTGCTTTGTAGACTCAATTGATCGACGAAATGTATCTCATTTAAACATACCATGTCGCACAGTATATAGGCTATACCACCTAAATTTATTTGATTAGGACTATTGCTATTTCTCTCAAACGCCAGTAAGAAGATACAATGCTGTCAGCAGTAAAAACAGTCTGGGAGGTATTTGCATTGAACATGCTCTTTTTCATGACTCATAGTTTGTGTCCAGATGGGAGGCTGCATTTTGCCCCTCCATTAATTCAACTCTTAATGTTTTTTTTTTTGCTGTTGTTGTGGAGTTCACAATGTCATGACCTCATTCCTCTCAACATGGTTTAGAAGAGTAATGGCTAATTGAGTTCATGTTTCAGGGGCATTTTAATGTCCCTCCTTTGACATAAATGACCATTATGGGATGAGAAAGTGAGGGGAGGATTCATATGAGCCAGCATCCCATGTACACATGATTGGGGGTATGATCGCTGTGGCAACAATAACCCACGACCTCTGAGACTTTAGCTGCCAGTAGTTGAAGACGAAGAGTTTGAAAAGGCAAAGGTCAAATCTAACAATGCCATTCATCATTTTTATTTTTATTTTACTGGAACAGAATTATGGTTTTCACTCTGTATTTTTTATTTTTTTTTGGAGGAGATAAAACTGGGTTAGTCTTGTCTGTTGTTTGAGTGTGATAAGTGTAAGTTAATTTATTTAGAAGAACATATTTGAATCTGGAATTCACTGGTAGTTTAATGTCGATCCACAATATTATTTAATTGAAATTGAGTGTGTTTTTCTCTGCACTTCTGCTGTCGCTCATGATATTATGTGTCTTGGCAGGTTTTTGAAGCGGGCCATGCTGGAACGAGCTCACAATTACTCTCTTTCCCTTGGAAGTTCTGTAGTCATTAGTCCTTCATGTTAATGTGGATGATTACGAATAAACTTGTCTAAGTGCCATGAAACCACAGCAATCCCTTGTTAAAACAAGACCTCATCCCAAATATTCAGCCTTTCTTCACGGGAACAAAAGCATCTGGATTTCTCCATTTGTTTTGCATTTGTCTTGCTTGGAGCATGTGCATTTTGTTCTTATCTCAGGAGAGAGGTATGCTGAAACTATGTTCACGTCTGTTTTGAGAATGATTGTTAATAATCAATCAACAAAGAGATCCCATGCAATGCTGTATCTTGTTTATTGTTATGTATTGTGTGTAGACTATGCCTACTGAATAGTTGGTTTAAATGAAGCCAGCAATTTTATATGCAATCTCTATCATTTCATACTGATCTGATTGTATCCATATGTTTCTGCATTCTTTGTCCAAGGCCTCCCTGTCAAGAAAAAAAGAAAACAAATGCACGGGAACATTGAGAACTAGACACAACCACCAGATCCGGTTGTTGCCAGGCTCCACCCCAACACTCATGTAAGTCTGATACATGAGCCTGTGGGCCGCCCTATTCCGCCCCTCTCGCCATCTGTGCCAGAGGAGTCACATGATCAAACCAAAAAAATTCAGCACTCAGAAATGTAGTCCATGTCCAGAAGGCGTGGTAGATGCAGTAATATACTGCATAGATGCAGGTTACACACACACACCTAAACACACTCAAAGGTCGATGGAATAAATAAACAACAATTCAAGTTCAGAAGTTGCATGCAAGCTAGTGAAACATATTGAACGCAACACAAAGCCTGTCCCTGTGTGCAAAAGCGGCATGCAGAGACTCCACATCCAAGCTGCCCACTTCACCAGACTTGACTTGACTTGACTTGACTTGACACCAGGTGGTCTGAGCATTCCTTGTAAAGCAAACAGAGAAATCTTGCTGACTGCTTTACCTGTCGACCTCTTCAACTGAACACATACTGTAGAGAGGGATTGAGGAAGTGATTCTTCCTATTTTCCCTGCCCCTCTGAGACGTGACATAAAACAGTTTTTTTATTGCTTGAGGAGACAAAATAAAGCCTTAAATATAAGATATGACACACTCCAGACACCCAGGTTAGTAGTCCATTTCGAGAGCCCATGCAGTCATGTGTCTCTGAAAAGATAACCATATGACCCCACACACACACACACACACCCCACCGCAGTTTTTTTTCTGTACTTTTCCTCATTTTAACCATTGCTGAAGTCATGATGGGAGAGAGCAGTTGTTCACTCGTATTCTTTATTTCTTCATTCTTCATACATTCTGTCAGGAAACTGATTACAGATCTCTCTCTCTCTCTCTCTCTCTCTCTCTCTATCTCTCTCTCTCTCTGTCTCTCTCTCTCCAAACATGCTAATATTAAAAGAAATGTATTTTAATTAGCCAGATCTCTTCTTTATTTAATCGACAAAAGGGATGGGGTCCAGCTGTGACATTCTTGACAGGCAAAAATGTTTGTAGTTTCAGTAATTTGCTCCCTCCCTTTCACACAACACTCTGCTCCCCACCCCCTCAAAAATGCAATATATTTTCAATTTCGTATTGAAAACACAGTTTACTGAAATAGATGGGTTTCAAATTAGACCCAAACAGACTGTCGATTTCCAGCACGGCATGACAGCAAGCAGATTGCTCCCAGTGATTTCTGATGTGTTCTCATCAGGGCAGGCTGTTTAATATTTCCAGAGCTGTTAACCATCGGAATGACGCTCAAATGCCTCGCTGACATAAATGCAAATCGGCCGTGAAACAAAATATGGGTGACTGACGTGTATATAGAATAGGCTGTGCTGATGGCTACATCTGCGCACAGCATTCAGCCTCCGCAAAATACCCTTGTTCCCTCGGGCAAATGATTGCTGTAAAATATAGAGTTAGGTAAAGGGAAGGTTGTTTAAAAGTAATAGCTTTTTGTCCTGATAACAAAGCGGCAGTTTTGTTGTGCCTGCTTAAGAAGAATAGAGTTGGATACAATCTAACATGGCTGTGTGTCTGGGTTTGGGTGTAAGATGAGTCTCTGGGTTGTCCAGGCAGAGAGAGAGGCACGTGTCAGAGGTGTGTGACTTGGAGGCAAGGCAGGCAGCAGGGCAACTGACATTATTGCTCTCTATAAATATTACAATTGTTGTCTCTCTGACAAGAACAACAAGCCTTTCTTTGAGGCTTTACAGTGTCGAAGACCAAAGAACATCAATCTATGAATCTACAACCCACACTCTGTTTACACTCCTTAAAAACAAGGCCACCCAATTGACAGCCACAAACACTGACAAAAATTCCGAAGCATCATTTGTGTCATTGCTGCTGCTTAGCCATGGGGACCAAGAGTGTCCCCAGTGGGCACTCAGAGGTGGGATGCAGTGGGAGTGGCGCTGTCACTCAAATTTGCTCTTACAGGCATTACAGTCTCTGCTGCAGGGCCCCAGAGTAGGCACCAAGGAGGCTCCTTCACTGCAGTCTCCGCAGACAGGCCTAATTAGGCTAATTACACGCGGTAGCAGGGGCAATCTCGCGGGGGCGGGGCCAGAGCACTTAAGAGGGCCTCGCGGGGCACTTAGCGCCACCAGAGATACGTGTCGGCTGAGGTCTGCCGGGACACTCGGAAGAGTCTCTGCTGTCATTAAGAGGACAATGTCCTCATCATGAACGTCTCTGATATTCAGCTGGATGGTGTGCATCCACTTACAAATGCATACCATCTAGTTCCAACCGCATGCCATCCAACCTCCGACTTTTACAACTGCCATAGATTTGATCACATCTAATGTCATCCAAAAGTCCAAACGGGCATTGGAACCTGCTCCTAGGATGAATACTCTGAGCAGAATTTGGCATGGAGATACAGAGCCCAGTTAGGACATCTGCCTCACACTGTTTCCAGATACTTTTGCTTGTCAATAATAAATGGACAAGTGTAGAATGCCTTCAGTCTCAAATGAGGCAAATTCTGATTGGTCGTGGTGTGCGTTCTGAAAGACCATATCTGAGTTTCACACCGGGAGAAAGAATTAATTTATTGCTACAATTATACCATGCTAATAAATTAACACCGCAGATTTTATTATGTCTCACACAGAGGGAGTGGTATCACTTGCACTTTAGCATAGCTGTTTGTTAAAATGCTTTATTTTTATTACAGGCTCCCTAATTTGCTGGCTTCAAGCCTTCCAGCCACCCAGCTTCGCTTCTCTTTTCTCCTCTCTGTGCGTATATGTGGATTGTGTGTGTGTGTGTGTGTGTGTGTGTGTGTGTGTGTGTGTGTGTGTGTTTGTGTGTATGTGTGTGTGCAGGAGAGTGTGCATGTGTGAGGGCCCAAACTAGCACCGGGTGTCGCTGGAACTTTTCCATGCATCATAATCGTTTGCTAATTCACTATGCTAATTAAGTAATTAATTTGGGAACAGGAGATTAGATGGAAGGCTGGGGTGGGGGTAAAAAACGGAGAAGGGAAAAAATAAATAAATAAGTCGGGTAAAGCATTGAGCGTCACCGGCGGGCGACTGTTGGGCGCTCTGACATTAGAAATGCAAACTGAATCGCACACGCCGCCGCTTGCTTCCTGCGCCCAAGGCGAGCTGCGCTGATGAGCCGAGCGTGCTCAGTCAGTGTGTGCGCCGCAGCGCTCACACTCACCATTAAAAGCTTCCCCTCACAACATCCAAGCCTCCTCCCCAGTTCTATTTTAGATTCCACAGAGATAGGTTCTGGGATTGTACACAGCCAAAGGGAGACTGTGTGCTCAGGACTTGTATCATAATTCTCCCCCTTTTCAGACCTGTGGGTAATTTTAATGTGAGATAGAAACCTGTATGGGGAGTAGAGAGTCAATTCAGTGACTCTGCTGCATTTGGAAATGGGGCGAAAAAGCATGCTGGCCATTAAACTCATGATCCAGTGAGTGAGAGGAGTGTATCATAGTGCTCTTTGCACCGTTTAGTTTTTTTTGTTGCAACTCCAAATCATCACCAGAAGAGGGCAGCAGTTATCTCACAACAGTATTTTTGTGGAGTTCTTGATTTTAGAGGAAAAGCTTGATCCTTTGAAAAGCAAGGTCAAGGAGGTGACTATAAATCAGTTCCATCAGATCATGTTTGTTTGCCCTAGTGTGCTTGTTTGTTTACTTGTTTCTGTATTTTTGGTGGTGTAATGGCTAGAGGCGAGACCCACTGTCTGCCATAAGGCTCTTGTGTAAACATCCTGGGCCTGATGACTTCTTAAGAATGTGATTTCTAGATAAATACTGTATCTTCATATTGATATCAAAGGAGAGCATACTAAGATGTGATGTTGAGCAGTGTTTCATGTATGGAAAGTAGTTTAAATCATATTTGGACTCTCGTAACACCACTTTTTCCGAAGTCCTAAAGAATTTTTATGTGTTTCCTTTACCTCATTATGTTTTCTGACAGTCAAGGTAAATTAGATATTGAAAGGAGATAGGACTGACTATTCAAAGATTTGTCTAAGATGGCCTGATATGGCCTTGTTTACTTACTCTTCCCATCTTGGCACCTCTTTACCTCCCATCTGCCCATTCTGCAGTGCAACCACAGTGGGGCAGAGCTGAGACGTCTCATAGCAAAGCTGGGTGAATGTACTGTATGACAACCTCTCTGAAGTGCTCACATGAGGTTCAGAACAGCACCAGCCCAGGTCTCTCGTCTCACCAGGGTGCGATTTCAGTGATGGCTGTAAGCCGATATACACCCCTGCACTCTGACTGCTTTGTTTCGAAAGGTCAGAGTGGAATTCCAATACCTTTATTGCCTAATCTGACACTATAAGGTTTGAGCCGGACCTTTCAGGCAGAGAAGTAGGGTGATGGGAGGGGGCATGGAAGCATAGGGCCATTGCAAGATAACACAGGATATGGCTTACGAAATCTGTCCAGCCGCCTAACTAACACTATCTTTCTCTGCTCTCAGCAGAAACACTATGTTGTGGTCCAAAACAACCCCACTTGTTAGTAGGAGGGACAACATGTTTAGGGATTATCTTGCTTGTGCCGGGAAGTACATCGTGTTCTTCTGTGGTTGGCTACAAGTCTGTGTCACGTTTGGAAAACAGAACACTGCCCCAGTTGATTGAGTCGCACTGCACTTTTGATCGTGTAACATTTTCATTCTTTTAAGGAAAACTGAATGATAGTTTTCATTTAAGTATAACAGGATTTTAGGTGTGTGTGTGTAAGCAGTATGTGTGAGTGCTGTCAAGAAATATGCCTAACATCAGGACTTATTGCTGCTCTCTCTGACTGAACAAATAAAAAGATGTCTGGTCTGGTTATGAGATGCTGACAGAAGTGCAACCCATAGCTGTCATTTCCTACTATTAACAAGGAAGTCTTTTGATTGTCAGCCGTAAAAAAAAAAAAAAAAAAAAAAGCGCTGTCTGTGAGTGCAATACCCATCTGTGTGTTCTCAGATATTGCTCTTCGCCAGAAGAACTGAAGCACGCACAACGCTTCCTGTTCGCCCCCTGGTCAGATGACGTCTGAGAAAACGAGGAAAAGATAAGTGCTTTGCCTGGCGCTGGCAGCATCACACCTTTTTTGTTTGACATCCACAGAAAGGTCAGCGAGGGCCTGACGGCAGCAAGGTGTGAACAGAAGAGTAGGTTGCACACTTTTATGTGTGAAAGCCATAAGGGCCCTTTTAGCGCAAGCACAGCGGTTTATTGTTGTGTTCTTAAGGAGCCAAATGACCCAGTGACTATGCCACAGATGGGCACAGAAAGGCTTAATGAGGGATATTATACCTCCATGATACAGAATGTGCAGCTTTAAAATGGAAGGGAAAGAGGAACAAGGTGACCGGTTCTTCATCTGCATCACAGTGATGCGAGGGGAGGGGGAACCTCTGCCATTGGCAAAAACTGCCATGGAACGAAACTACGCAAACTGCTACTCAGGGGTCGTTATTCGCCAAGGCCAAACAGTACGCTCCAGGTCGCATAAACAAACAGCCGTGGGATTCAAGAACGAATGCAACTGTTCGGGGAAGATGAGGGCGGAAAAAAAAGAGGGGCTGTTTAATATACTGCTAATCTGCCGAGCCATCTGCTCTTCTGGACGGTACTGGAGCGTTAGATTGAGGAGTAGCTATTTTCCAATGCTGCACTCCAATCCTGAACACAAGCAGCCTCGGTGGGGTGCCAGCTAAATCACTTTAACTCCGCTGTCTAGACGCACCTGATTAAAATAAACTTCAGCAAGATGATGCTTGGATGGACTTCTGTCCGTTCCAGGTGAAAAATGTTGACAGTCTCTTCCGAAACTGCTTGACAGGAATGCAATCTGAACGCCAAAGAATATCTACAGACTCTTAATAGTGCTATCAAGGGGAAATATCTGGCTAAGACAAACATACACTTTGCAATAAATTTTGAGGTCCAAGGACGTGGCCTTCGAAAGACATTTAGTCTTTGTCATGTGAAGTTCTCATAACATGAGTTTTGCTCCTCATGGAATGAAGATGCCAAACCCTGAAACTTGTGCAACTAAAGAAAACAATCCTGTCTACCAAGCAGTTTCCATAGAAAAGCTGTGCAACATATAGAGGTTTTATATAATTGTTTTCAGCGATGTATCTAGTAGTTACAGTACACAGAGGAACAATGGAGCCCTCTGGGGATGGTGGCTCATTCCATGAAGAAACCAGGCGACCCTCTTTGATCTATCATGCGTCTTTGTACATTAAAAGAAAAAAAAAC
This sequence comes from Sardinella longiceps, assembly GCA_027497455.2. Classification (NCBI taxonomy): domain Eukaryota; kingdom Metazoa; phylum Chordata; class Actinopteri; order Clupeiformes; family Clupeidae; genus Sardinella; species Sardinella longiceps. The sequence continues at coordinate 12,775,898 of JAODXP020000027.1, forward strand.
ACAGAAGCCCCCAGAGCCTCTGACAAATGGTGATTCTACTTTAACCCAATTAGGCTTGTGTGCAATGCTAGGTGTAAAATTACCAGGGTGGTCCAGGCTGACGATGTGTGCAGCAGTAATGTGATTTCTCTCTCTCTCTCTCTCTCTCTCTCTCTCTCTCTCTCTCTCTCTCTCTCTCTCTCTCTCTCTCTCTCTCTGCCTCCTGAGGCCTGCTCTCAGTCCTGTCTCGCAGCAATATCACTTCATCTCCCTGAGCAGGTGTGTGGCTTTTTATTCAATAGAGGGAGGACACATTTATTACCATCTGCCTGTAGGGGGCGGTCTATGTGTATTTGTACTCTCCACCTGTGTGCTTGCACTCTCAACCTGTGAACTAGAGTGTGAGCCAAGGGGATCACATCAACAGTGGAGAAAGTGACAAGTTTGGTGTTAATCGATATCGTTTATCGATAGGTAAACAACAAAAGTGGAAATAGAATGAAGTGATCATGGTAAATATAGCACAAACTACAAAAAGCACTCGTATATCGCAAATCTACACGAAGAATTCCCAAGTTCAACATCTTGTTAGCCATCCAATGCCCGAGGGCTCCTTCTTTACAATTATTATTGGAACCATTGACTATTCATTGCAAAATATCTTGTGAAACTGCGGGAAACTGACAAATGTGCAGGCACATGTTTACGAATCCCAAGATTTAAGATGGGGCATCTAACATGTGCACTACAGTTTTCCCTACCATGTGGTTGGCTATTTCAGCAGAAATATCCGCTTTGTCTGTTACAACTTTGGAAGTCCCAGCAGATAGGCATTTACTTACAGCTTAGCATTAGGCTCAAGACACATAACGTAATGCATTCACCTAAAATATACATTTCTATCAGAGATACTTTTGGCTTATCTTGGTTCATTCCTCAGCATGATCAAGGTGGGATGGATGATATCTTTCTGTCAATTTCTATAATTGTGTTCATAATTACATACAATGCTCACCATAATGAATCAGAATTCCAGTCTTTACAAGGCATTGGATCAATCCTATGATGAAAGATCCACCAAGTTCACTGGCGCAATGCAATTTCCAGATTGTGTTCTGGAACACCACCAAAACTTAATACTCTGTTCCTTGTCCTAATACCCACGTTATCTGATAATGTCATCAAGATTCATTCAGAACTTCCTGAGTTATTTTGCACAGACAGACAAACAAACAAACAAACAAACTAGAAAAGTACAGACCTCCACCAAGGCAATAGAGTAACTGACGCAGTACAATTTCCAGATGCTGTTTCAGGTCACCACCAAAATCTAATCATCTGTTCCTTGCCCTAGACAGACAAACCACCAATGAAAACATAACCTCCTTGGTGGAGGTACCAAACAAAACAACAGCTGCAGAGATAGCTTTTTTAACTTTTTTTTTTAAAGTCTTCCACAGTCACAAAGGATTGGGACAGAAGTCATACTGTATCACTAATTGGACATAGTCACATTTACATGCAGAAATGTGTTTTCATTACAGTATTTCAGTGGTGCCAATATGGTTAAAAATTATGAAAGCTTAATCATACAGTATGTCAAGACTTCACATAATGCAAAACTGGACCTATTTTGCTAACATTTTAGCATCTGGGGGGCAGGTGGACCATGGAAAATTCTTGCCCTTTTAAAGTGACATGAGAAAAAAAAAGCTTGAGAATCACTTCTGTAGGGTAGGCAAAAATAATAGGCTACCATAGTTATGAGCATTATTTGCACTACGATTCCTGCACACATAGTTCCTACACAGCATCTTGGTCCATATCAAGCCTCGTCACAAAAGTGTTGTTGGCATTGTTGACTGTCAGCAAAAATTCACATGTGGTGCACATCTGCAGGTCCATATAATTTTGGACCCCAATAGCTGGCAGATAGTACGCTCCCCTCAGTCCACCTCTCCTTGACCGTGACCGCCTGCCCCTCCTACTGCAGATGATTAAAATAACTGACAGGGAGAGAGAGAGAGAGAGAGAGAGAGAGAGAGAGAGAGAGAGAATTCCTCAACTGTCTGGAGCCTGTGTATATTTGTGCTAGCATGGTGGAGGCTAGTGTGGGGAGAGAGGGGGGGGGGGGTTGTATTTACAGAGGACTTGGGGCGGCATTTCATTAACAGAGACCAAGGCCCTCCCCAGCAGCACTAGACACTCAGTCACCAGGCCAGTCCTGTGTGTGTGGGGAGGCCTCTGAAGTCACAGCCTCAACAGAAACAACAGGGTGGCATACTAAACCAGCATACATAAGCCACACACACACAAACATACAGTACAGACTCACAGACTCGGCATATGAACTTTTACAAATACTTGTACTCATATTTTGCCAATTGCAATATAAAATTGCAAATTAATAGCACAGTATATATTACCGGCAAAATGAAACTTGTATGATCATTGATGCACTTTGGACATGGTATTGTCTGCCTTAAGACTAGGGAGAAGACCACATGGGTAGTGATACTTCCTCTCTGATGGTCTGTGTTTGGCATCCCATGGCTTGTGTTATTTCCTGTAACTCTTTCTCTATCCTCTCCACTCAGCAGGGGTTAACCAAGCTGACTCCAGCTTCATAAACACTCTATTTGGACACCACCAGGATTACGACCACAACAGGCGGACAAGTCTGCCAAAGGAGACAAACAGAGAATTTTCTGATATTAAGTTCGCTTTAGTCTGCTGTTTCTTTCATAAATGATGGCATCAACATTGTTAGTGACTGCAGCATATATGACGCATAATCAAAATTTGTACTCATAAATACTCAATTATTTTCCCATATGATATATGACTATATGATTTTTGTAATAGTTTGAGGTAACATATCATTGCGTCTGCGTGTGTGTGTGTGTGCTGCATGGTGTTGGCATATAACATTTAGTCCTTGAGCCAGACTACCAACCTTGGCTCATCGGTAGCATTCAAGGGCAGTTTCATAGTGTCTCATAGGGATTTGTGGCGAGGTATACCAACCCTGTGTTAGTAAATCAATGATAGCATGGCATTCATGATGGGTTATTGTGTTTTTTCAGCCAGCTTGTGGCGATTATTTGCAGAGGGCTGTATTACCTAGCAAACAAGCCCACATGGGTCCGTTTTGGGCTCACTTTGGCCCCGCAGTGGACGCGTGAGGGTTTGCTTAATGACAAAGAGCAGGCCCCGCAGAGTGGCCCCGTAAAGGCAGCCCTCACTTAGCCCCTATAGCCCTCTCTAGGCCCATGTGGAGCCTGCATGGGTTTTCTGGGGGCAATCGCCTTTATTTTCCAACCACCCTTATTTTTTAACTCTAGGTGGTATACCATTCCAAAAACCACCATGTGCCTTACTGCCTCACTGCCTCAAATGGAATGGACTAAACCTCTGACTCAAGGCCTGACTAGGCCTATACATTATTCCTTAAGCCCTCTGTCTATATGGGGACGATTCTATGGAAAATCTCACCAATAAAATGGCATGGAATGTGTATGACATAGATGGTTGAATGACCAAATGTTTTATACAACTTTTTCATGTAAGTTTTACTGCCAAAAGTAACACATTCTCAATTTTCATTTCAATTTTCTTCATTCACATTCTACAAATACCATGACATTTTAATTGGTGTAATGGATGTTACAAAGTCCATTCCAGGGATTTGCCCATAGACATTTTATCTTTGTCCCTCACAGTCAAAAACGGTGCCAACAGCAACACTTGTTAGTTATTCTTCTCAGCAAGGTCATGTCGAGTGGGAAGTGGTACGACTGACCCTGCAGGACATTCTGGGACTGATCCGTCAGAGCTCAGTCAACAGGATTCACAAGTCTTTTTAGGAAAAGGGCCAGTCCAGAGGAGCCATTGTCTTTGCTTCCTACCCCAGTTTCCAGCTTCCTTGAGGCCCAGTCATTGATGAATTCAAGGCCTCACTAGCATTGTGGAACTTTTTTTTATCACACCCTCCTATAAAAACATCTGTGAACATGTAAGTCACTCTAACCCTGAGCCTCACTATATTAATATCTCATCTTTGAGGGGGTAAGTGATATAGGGGTTGCATCCTTTGAAGCAGCCTTTGTGAAGCCATGGCCTCTTTTTTTCCTTACTAACTTCTTCTGAAATGGCATATATCTAAAAACACATGTTAGAACAACATATGCTCTTTGAATATTTCCCACAAAGAATAACTTCAGATGATCCTCAAATGTAAATTACAGGAAGCCATTATTACAAATGCATTTATGTTTCAAACGGCAAGCACTGGAGTTATGAAAATGTCAGAGCAGCTGTGCCAAAGGGGAGATTAAAGTATTCATATCAATGATATCGCTGACAATATGGCAGCCCTCTGTTTGTTCTCTGGGCTTTTAAAGACATCTTATCGCTCGCTTTGGTTGCAAAGAGGGTCCTCTGTTTATTTCTCCATCAGCTGGAGACCAGGGGGAAAATGAAACACAAATCCGTCTCGTCGAGCAGAAGTTGCTATCTCGAGCGCATCTGCTGAGGATACATAGATCTGTTTATTAGGAGAACTGAGGGAGATGACACGAAAGGGGCCGGGCCCGAGCATCGGGTGAGTCGTACTGGCTCTCTCCGTGGTCTTGACGAGGACTTTGCCGTTGGGTTTCCTCTCATCCCGAACGGGTCCTGGGTTCTGTTGATACAGCTGGTCACCAGAGCAGCTTCCAAAGCCTCCTACAGTGGGAGAGTGGGCAGCTGGAAGAAAAGCAACTGCCGGGTGACCAGCTGGGTAACCCAAGGCTATGGCTTCAGCACTCCTCCATTCAAGAGTCCAAAAAGAGTTCAAATTGAGAGAAAAGACACATTCAGACCAAATAGAGTGAGAAATTGAATGCTGGACATGGGGAGAAAAATGAGCTCCAGCCATCAGGCCCTGACATTTTTGGGCATAGAGCCCGCCCTCGTGGTCCTTTCTTTGCTCTGTGAGACGCTGGGAGTGTGCCAGGCCAGGCCATGCCTTGCTGGGATTTGGGTTTTGACAGGGTCATGGGTGAAAGGGAAGACTCAGTGTCCTTTACGGCATGTTTACTCAGGGCCAAGTTGAAGAGAGGGAGAACAGGTTTTGGTTGCTCTTGCTCTCTCTCTCTCTCTCTCTTTCTCTCTCTCTCTCTCTCTCTTTCTGTTATTCTCTGCTTTTCCCTTCTAAAGACACTCAAGAACTTGCATAAATAGTAATAAAGAGATCCATACTGGATGGATGGATGAAAGAAGCCAAGCGGAGTGTTTTCATGCAGAAGAAAACAGCTCCTTAGTGTGATGATCCAAAATGATTTTGGCATGGAAAGAAATGATGCAAAATTATCTACCATCGGGATATTAGACTGCTACTTGCTACTGTGAGATTTTGCGATCGTCTGCTCGTATCAGTGAGTGAGAATGATGACAAAAAAAGACCATTTCCACCCTCGGATGCTAAACATGGTTGACAAATAAGTTTAATAACCCAAATCAAAAGTAGCAGTGAAGCAGCAATACAGGGATGCTTTCTTATGGGAAACATTAACTTTTGCTATAATTTGATTTCATCTATTTCCGATGTTTAGCTTACAACTGATAGCCCCTGTATCCATAAATTTTGTATGCTATAAGGTTTTTATACACACTTTCTAGCACCAGTTGTTTAGACAAACCACCAGTTTTATGTTTTTTAACAACCAAACACTCTTCAGGAACAACATTCAGTTCAGTAATTTTCCATCTTGGAAAGGAAGGTCACAAAGGCCTCCACGGTCCCTTCTGAATGAAAAGCAAAAGATTCTCTGAGGATATCTCTCCCTTTCCCCTCTCGCCTCTATTACCCACCATATAATACCACTTCCTGTTTGTCTTGCATATTTTGTTGTCTTTGACATTTATGTCTATTTTTCCTGCTGAGTGGGAGTGTGGTGCTAACACCAGCCTTAATCGCTGGGTTCACAAATTTCCATGGCTGGAAGACCATTGCAAGTCCTGTGTGTGTATGTGTGTCCATGTGTGTGTGTGTGTGTGTGTGTGTGTGTGTGCATGTGTGTCTGTGGGTATGTGTTTGTGTCTGTCTGTCTGTCTGTCTGTCTGTCTGTGTGTGTGTGTGTGTGTGTGTGTGTGTGTGTGTGTGTGTGTGTGTGTGTGTGTGTGTGTGCCTGTGGGCGTGTGTTTGTGTCTGTCTGTCTGTCTGTCTGTCTCCTCTGTGTGTGTGTGTGTGTGTGTGTGTGTGTGTGTGTGTGTGTGTGTGTGAGTTCTCATGCGCACACATGAGTTTAATTCACTAGGGGAAAGGCAGACAAGAAAAGCATCACCACCACCACAACCCTACATGTGCCTTTAGTCATATTATTTTTTCTTCATGTGATGTCTTCTCTTTATCTAGTTATTGTTGATTGTTTGTCTTCTCAGCTCCTTCTGTCCTCCTCTCTGCCTTCACTCTTCCCCGGTGTGCCTGTCTCTCTAATGGCCCTTTTATGTCGCTTCATGGATCATAACACTCGTTGTTATATGAAACAGCTGAGGCAAATGCATCTCTATTATTTTAGCATGACACAATAAACCTGCCTACTCATCAGCGTCTACAGATAACGTCCAGGTGGTGGTAGCTAAGCCAACAAATATGCAGTGTAAACCCCCCTTCATGAGACATTGTAAATATTTTCAGGACCTTGGCTGCACTGAAGTGAGAGAAATTTGTAGACTTGTGACCTTGCTTCACAGCAGCAGAAATAAGAGTGGAAATCTCACCAGGCTCCAACTGGTATTATTCACATACTGTACATCTGAGAGTTCATTAGCTCATCACAACTGAGGTAGTTTGTGTAATTCAGGGATTATTCCAGAAATTCCCCAGTGAAAATAATCCTAAAAAAGACATATTTTGGTCAAAATATAGTTAGACATGGGTCACTCTTATTAATAATAAAAGGCTATTGATAATAATTTTAATAATAAAACAAAGCTAAAATATTTCCTATTTGCTAAATCCATGGTCTAGTCTCCTGTGAGTTTCCAGTAAGCATCCTGTACAGTTCCCATAACTCACAGAGTATTGTCTTACTTTAGCAGGTGGTTCTCTCTGAGGCATGGTCTTTCTGTGGGTGTTCTAATACCCCAGTGAAAGGACTCCAAATACCAGCCGTTCCTAGCAGTGCTGGAAGGCCCGACGTAATCACCTGCAATTAGGGTCCATTTAATTGCACCATTTCTGCCAGTGATAACATCTCTTTGATGTGAGCACGGCAGCTCCTCATTGCGTTTTAAGTCCTGTGATTTATCAGGCATTCACTTTCTGTTGGGTGTGCAGGGTGTGAAGGGGTTCTACAGGGAATTCAGTATTACTGCCATCACCAACATACATCTTCATCACTTTCTATAAATCTGTGGTGAGTGAAAAGAGAGTGAGTGTGTAATGCAGAAAGTCTTGTTTGTTTTTGAGAAGTAAATAAAGCATATTGACCTCCCTGCTGAGGGTAGCTGCCAGGGTCAGCAAAGTCATTTATCATCCATGCAGTATAATTTGGGTAACAATAAAGAGCTTTAGACTTTTGTTGATATTATGTAGTCATGTTTGAAAATGAACAAAGACGTATTTGACTTCAGTATCCTGGGAAAGTGCAACGCAGCTTTTGTGGTCTGTTCAACTATGCTACATCTCCTCGTTTGAGTAAGCATGTGTTTATCATTAATCAAGGGCTTTCTTCAAAGCATATTATATCTGCGCCATATAAAACTCAATTTAATGGACCTTGATGTGGACATTATTTGAGCTCTGGAATACGTTTGGCAAGGATTTCTCTTTGCTGAAACAGATACGTCTCTGTTGTCCTGCATTAAAATCAAAAGGAAATCGATTCCAAAGGGGTGTTTTTATTAAAAGTGGTTCACAGCCAGTTTCACAGATGCATTTTAGCACTTGTACCACAGCTCTCCAACTGTGACTCCCTCATCCAGCGTGAGTCTGTACTGGAAGTAAACACTTGCTTATTTCAAGCAGGGCCAAATTACCCATTGTTTCTTACCCCAAGGGTGGCAAAAACACTGTCACGAAAGTGACGACATATACTAAGCCATGCCTCAACCCACCCAACTGGACCTCCTGTCATACATTCTGTTTGCTCCCCTCTCTCCCCCCATCTCTCTCTTTTGTCCTCGGCCATCAAGTCTCACTAGACAGCTGCTCCAGTGTGGACACTGAAACTAAGAGGCCATTTTGACAAAGACACCTGGCCAGGTGATCCATCATCATCCATCTAAAGGAGAGGGTCTCTGGGGCCTCTTTCCTTCTCTGAAATAATCAATTCTGGGAAATTCTAACAAAGGAGGAACTTGTCTGTGGTATTTCATAACGTCGTTGTACAGAGTGTTACAGTGATTGAATTTGAATATTTAGTAAGTTTAACAAGATATTTTAGATCTGTGAACTTTGTGAGAATGATTGCTATGAAAGCCTGTCATTTATTTTCAGAGCACCAGTCTTAGCACATCATTTTAACACCATGGTGAATGTACTCATGTTCTTTGTGCCAGTTACTGGCATAATTCTCATCTTTGCGTTAGGTGACAGACAGCTGGGGGAATATGGGGAGGAAAAAAAAGCACTTGAATATGAAAGCCTCTGAGAATTGTCCAGTAGCAACAGAGGTTGACCCCCCCCTCACTCACACCCCGGGTCATTTCCTGTCTATCCACCCCTTCACCCAGGAGAAAAGCTATTAATAAAGCCAAGAAGACAAATCAAAGCTGTGCCACTTTCTTCAATTTACAGGACAGGGGGAGGAAGGGAGAGCTTCTGGGTGAGAGACCTTTGGAGGTGGACACACGGGAAAGAGAGAGAGAGCAAGAGAGAGAGAGAGAGAGAGATGGGAGGGCTGTAAATGGAGGCTGGGGGTATCTGAACATGGAGATGATGTTTAAACATAGGTTAGGGGTGGGGGTAGTGGGTGAAGGGTGCTCTCTGGTTTGTGAGTTCCTGTGTGTATGTTTGTAGTGACAACACAGTAAGTGTGTGTGTGTGTTTGTGTGTGTGTGTGTGTGTGTGTGTGTGTGTGTGTGTGTGTGTGTGTGTGTGTGTGTGTGCATCTATGTGTGAGCATTACCGCTCATCTCTCAGCTCCAGTGGACTCCCAGTTTCAGCAGCAGCATTCATCTCTGACGCACTGAGGAGATCTTGAGCGTCCTCTCTCTCTCTCTTTCTCTCTCTCTCCCTCTCTTTCTCCCTTCTTCAAACTAGCCAGACCCCAGCGCCTCTCAGCCACACACACACAGGTAAGAGCTCTCCCTTTCTCTGCCCATGGGCAACACACACCTACACACACCAATAGTCTGTGTATCTCTTAACAAGTTCTCTGTTCTCTCTCTCTTTTTTTCTTGAACAAGTGATTTCTCATTCATAATTACATTTATATTAATATTTATCCGCCACACTAACAAACATGGCAAGTAAATAGTAACAAGTGTTACATATCTCATCTCTAAACAAAGTTTGTTTAGACATTTGTAATGTACAAGCGGGCCTGCTAATTGCATTTGCCGAGCAACTGTTGCATTTGATGAATGTCAGTGGCACAAGCGCGGGATGTGTGTGTTTGCTTTGTGTGCTCATGGAATAGTTAGGCATGGTCAATGAGAGCGTGGCTCTTGTCAAAACAGGCTCTGTGTTTGTGTAAAGCGAGGAAGTGCCACCAGAGACGCAGGCAGGGCTGAAGGCGCAGGGCAGGCATGCAGAACCACTGAGCTCCCGCTGGGTATTGGGGTTCACTTCCTGATCAGCAGCCACTCAACGGCGTGTAACCCCCTCGAAGAAGGAGTTCACATGCAGGGAGAGAGACCCCCACTGGGGGTGAAACCAAGAAAGTTGGTGAATAACAGAGAAGGGGGATAAATAGGCTGGTAGAAGGAAAGAGTATGTATGTGACAGAGAGACAGAAACTGTGAGAAAGAGAGAGAGAGAGAGAGAGAGAGTGTGTGTGTGTGTGTGTGTGTGTGTGTGTGTGTGTGTGTGTGTGTGAGACAGAGAGTGTGTGTGTGTGTGAGAAAGACAGAGTGTATATGTGATAGAGAGGGAGAGTATGTATGTGACAGAAAGAGGGAGAGTGTGTGTGTATGTGAGTGAGAGTGTGTGTGTGTGTGTGTGTGTGTGTGTGTGTGTGTGTGTGTGTGTGTGTGTGTGTGTGTGAGTGTGTGTGTGTGTATGTGAGTGAGAGTGTGTGTGTGTGTGAGGGAGTGACAAGAGGAGATTGCTGACAGAGAGTGGTCACAGGCTGCCTCCTCCTTGATGAACTTGTTTAGAGTACCGGCTGTTTCACATTCCACACACTCACAGTGCAGTTTGCTTAATAGACCCGCTGCTGCCTATATATGTTGATCATAAGCCTGCTCAATCAAACCTGCCAGTTTCTGTATTGGGAATGAATGCGCCTGGACTGGTGTCAGACTTTAGAACATGTGGAAGCCATAACTCTCTGAGCCGCTTTTCAAGGGTCAAAACAAATTAATGAGGGGTGTAACATTTGTCTTGAGAAATTCCAATGGCTGTTCAATAAAGAACACCAGTTGTGGAAAATATTCTCCTCTTGTGGCTGTGGAAACATCCTGGGGAAAAAAAAGAAGAGTTTCGTCAGCAAATGGGAAAGGTTATCCTCAATAAATCAGCTTGGAGTGTCAGAAGCTAGGGTTTGCATGGATTTGCCAGGTAGTGGTTATGTGAAAGCAGGCTTATCATGTCTTCACTGCAAATCCAGCATGAGAAATAATCATTTCAATTAGACTATTTGTCTTGTCTTCGACCAGATCGTTTATCATCTCTCCACGTCTCATTGGGGTTGTCTTCTCGCCAGTGTGAAGACCACAGCGTTTGGTTTATCCAACAGTTAGTCCTCCTCTGCTCCCTGTGCAGCCAGGCTTCATCCTGGAGCAGAGGGCAAAGGCAGTGAGTGGAAAAAAGCAGGGAATTATGGGTGTTTTGGTGCGCACAGAGATGCTGATGATGTACATTTCCAGGCTGGCCAAGGCAGAGCCACGGCGCGACCCCAAGAGAGCGGCATGAAATGAATCATTAACTCGGGGTGCCGGATTTTTTAGGGCTTTAGTGGCCTGCCTCCGCTCTCGCCAGATGGTGGAGCTCATGTAAACGCCACAGCTTTATGGGTCACACACAGATAGTTCTGTTGATGGGGAGAGACTGAGGGCTTCCATCCTCGACACGCCAGAGGCACCCGGAGACACCAAGTGCTGCTTCGGTGGCAACTTTGGGTCGAAACCGCTTAAGTCAGCAGCACTCGAAATCTTTTCAGAGGATGTAGATGATGCTGCTTTTTTTTTTTTTTTTTTTTTTTGAAAATGTGAACAGAGATCTAATGGAAATCTTTATAGAAGTGACACTGTAATGTGTCCAGCAGAAAGATGGGCTCAAGCTCAAGCGCACTGCCTCAGCCATATCTCCGTTTGTGTTGTCCGGATGGATAATTTCACTGGGCTCTGGGTGCTTTTCCCCTCTGCTTGAGTGTGGGTGGCGGGGCGTTCATGGGCACGGTGGGTTGTTTGACTTCCTGTCTGTGGTCACCAGGGCTTTATGACCAGTGTTCCATGATGTGGTGTCCAGTTGCACACGTCACTTCACTTCTCAGGGTCACTCGCTGCACTAAATCACTCGGCTGTCTCGTCTCTCTCTCCCGCACACAGAGCTTTGCCAATACCCAGTCCTAAAGCCTCAGATATTCCCCTCTTTTTCCACCTCCCTCACTTTCTATCTCCCTCTCACACACTGTCTTTCTCCATCTGTTGGCTTATCTATCTATCTATCTATCTATCTATCTATCTATCTATCTATCTATCTATCTAGCTATCTATCTGTCTGTCTGTCTGTCTGTCTGTCTGTCTGTCTGCAAATGAAAGCTAGACAACGGTTTTCACACAAGCTAAATAAAATAAAATAGAAAATCCCCTGATGTATTTTTAACAATATTTATCCTATGACATTTTTAAACCAATTTATAATGTCAAAAAAAAGAAGAAAAAAAAAACGTTGAGGGAGTTGAAATGTGCAGATGTATTTAAACCATGTCCAAACATCATCATTATTTATGCTGCAGTTGTGTGTGTTCTGGCAGGTCGCACTAAACAGTGGGGTTGAATTAGCTACCCAGATTTGTAAGGAAAAGATACATTCAGACACAAATCGAGGAGCGAGACGGAGAGTGAGAGAGTTGTGGTCATTTCAGCTTGTGTCCCCCCATGTGGTCTAATTTACAGCCACCCACTGTTAGAGCCATTAACAAAAGAAAACACATCTAAATCTAAAGCCGTGACATCTGTATGCCGCCGCTGCTGCAGGGGGAAACGTACAGTGATATTTCATTGTTCTGTTGCCCTTGGCACCGCAAACGGCCTCTTGCTTCCCAATAATTTTTACAGCTGCAACTGATGCCGATGCTTTAACGGAGGAAGTCACTTTTTAGCCTCTGCCACATCAAACACAGAGCGGAGAGAAAATGGGTGATGCCTGGCAGACAGATAGAATGGCTTTGTTTAAATGAGGGCAACGCAGCGTCACAGTGATCATAAAGTCTCTAATCAATGCCAAGCTGAGTGCGGCTTGAGGGCAGGTAATGAGATCTGGGTTGGGTTGAGATGAATGTGTCCTTCTTAAAGATGCAGGGTCAACACAATGCTTTTTGGGCACAAATTCATTTATCTCACAAGAGGAGTAATCAAACATAAGGGAGAGGATTGAGGATAGGACATCTTTTCGTGAGGAGGTCGCCATCTTGTGGTGAAGATAGCAAACTGTAAACCGTCTAAAGGAGATCATGTTATATGTTGGTGATGAGATGCCTACAATACCATAAAAGGCTTTTATATGCCGACCAAATGATTCTCAGACTTTAAACAAGATGTTCCTTTGGTTCAGATGCATTACGTAGTTTTAGCTGTTGCCGTAATCTGTGCTTATTAGGTCACATTGCAGACGTACAGTTAATGGCATGCATCTTAATTCTAGGCCTAGTTAAAAATAATAGAGGGAGACATAAGGAAGCGGAGGCATTAAACATATATCTCCCTTCACTTAATGTCCTTTTGTAATGCCATTTAGAGAAAGAGCTGCAGGCCAATTTTCCAGTGCACACAGGTTTTGATTTTCTCACAGGGAAACTTTCCACCGTCCTGGCCCCCTATGGTCCTGTGTGTTTAGGTGCACACTGATTAGGAATTCTCACGCTGCGTCCAATGGAGCGCAGTGAGCACAGAACGTGACTCCAGCAAGGGTCTCTCTCTTTTGTACACAAACACACACTCACGCACACACTCATAAACACACACGCACATATATATACACATACATACACACATACACACACACACACACACACATTCTCTCTTCCTCTATAGTTAATGGCTTAGTTACTGAGGCACGCTGGCTGGCATGCAGTCTTCATTAGCCTGGGTCATAACACTAGAAGTGAATGCTCCCCTTCCGGCCACTGACAGTTTGTCCAGATGGACGGGCGATTTGATAAACGCCATACATTTTTACTGTTGCCATTCTTCAACAAATACACTTGTAAACTGTGGCGAGGTTGGGTCGAGGTGTAGAGAAGATAACATGGACACCGTCTCCTGTAACAAGTATTCATAGGGCAATTCGACTATTGAATAACACTGAACATCTGTTTTTGATGGCCTCATGTTTTACAGAAATAACATAAACAGTTGCCGTGGCTTTAATGTGCTGCTTTTAATGAGACGGTGCTGCACAGACACTTTAAGTCCTGTTCATTCGGGTTAGCGTTTATGGCCCGTGCCTTTGGTAATGATCACTCCTCTCCTAGACTGTCTGTGACATTTTTGTCGTTCTCTTTTATAGGAGAAGCTGAGGCCTCAGCCCCGAGGCCGGTATTGGTTGCCACAAACGGACCCCCCGTAAGGAGCTCGGCGCCCGGTTTAAGGTTTCAGGATACTGCATTAAACAGAATACGAGACGAAGGAAGAGAGCTGGAGAAACAGGAGGGGGAAAAAAATGGAAAATCTGACTTCGGGAACCAGTATCCGGGTGAATTGCACCTCCGGTCGACACACCGTCATCTTTACACTGATCCCTGTGGTGTACGGCTGCAACTTCGTCATTGGTATCGTGGGCAACAGCATGGTGGTAGCCGTCATCTACTGCTATATGAAGTTGAAGACAGTCGCCAATGTGTTTGTGCTCAACCTGGCTGTGTCTGACCTGACCTTCGTCCTCACGTTACCTATGTGGGCCACCTTCACTGCTACGGGCTACCATTGGCCCTTTGGTGGCTTCTTGTGTAAGGCCAGTGCAGGACTGGTCATCTTCAACCTCTACACCAGTATTTTCTTCCTCACGGCACTGAGTATCGACCGCTACCTGGCCATCGTGCATCCGGTGCGCTCTAGGCGCCGTCGCACACTCGTCTACGCCCGCCTCACCTGTGTGCTCATCTGGGTGTTTGCTTTCATACTGAGCGTGCCCACAGCGTACACACGCGACGTCATCCAGATCGAGAACGCCAACCGCACAGTGTGCGGCGTGTGGCACCGCTCAGAGCACATCGGCCTGCTGGTAGCACTGAACATGCTCAAGAGCGTGCTGGGCTTCCTAGTGCCCTTCCTGGTCATCATCACATGCTACTGTCTGATTGGTCGTACGCTCCTGGGTGCGCGCGGCCGCATCCAGCGCTCCACACGATCCCGTGACGACGAGGTGCTGCGGATGCTGGCGGCGGCCGTGCTGGCCTTCTTCCTCTGCTGGGTGCCACACCAGGTCTTCCACTTCATGGACATGTTGGCCATGCTGGGCGTGGTGGAGAACTGCCGAGTGCTGGACATCATCGACACTGCAATGCCATTCACCATCTGCATCTCCTTCTTCAACAGCTGCATCAACCCGCTCCTCTATGGCTTCGTTGGCAACAACTTCCGGAAGAATCTCTTGCGACTGCTCCGCTGCACGCCTGACTCCAGCACCGGTCACGCCAGCATCAGTTCCAAGATGAGCGCACTTTCGTATCGTGCCTCTGAGGCTCTTCACCTCACCTCCAGCAAGAAATCCACATCGGCCGACGTCAAATGAGAAAGGAGTCCAGTCCAGGAACACAGTGACACTCACTTCAATATGCCGACTGATGTCTACTGTGGGAAAATTGTGTTGTTATGAGGTTTAGAACCCCTTTACTGTTAAGCACTATGCCATGGAATATGACATGGTTAAAAAAATGACAAAATTGTCCCATGTTTAGAGCGTCCATTTTATGTGTATTACCGTATAAAATGACTTGAAATGAACATTCTTCAGTCATAAAAGCACATATCAGAAAGAGCCATTTTTATACTGATTTGAAGACTCTAGGAAGTCTCTGTATCTAATCAACTATCAAAAGTCACTCAAAACTCCATGGCAAATCCATTCACTATACTTTATTCACTATGTTTGAACACAGTATAAATCATTTGAACTGTTCATGACTATGGCCATGAATTAATTCTTTCATTCTTAGTTTGTTGCTGTGGGTTGAGGGTTGTATCGAGGCTTTATATATCATAGGCGATTGGGAGCAGAATTCCCTGAGAAGAATTGCACCTTAACTCAGGCAAATCTATTGGAGGTTGAGAGCTAAACTTCTATATTTTATAACACATACACAAGCCTTGGATGATCCTCCAAGCTGGCATCCAGAGGTGAACACACCAGAGAAATACTAAAACTTCTGAGAGAGTTACAGTATATTTTATTGTAATAGGCCATTTATTCATACCAAAACTACTGCTGCTCCATTACAGTAAACCACAAAAACAAGGCCTGAATGCATTTTTGAGCTTAAAACACTGTTTGCCAGTTTCTTTTTTCCAAATATATCTTGTTTGCATGAACTGGATCAGGAACAACTTTCTATAGACTTGGTAACGATCATCAGTATCCTACAGCTTGAAGCATCATGTCAATGTCAGATCCAAACAGCAGGCGTGGGTCTGAGCCAATCTTTGGTTGATAAAGGTTATATATGTGTTGTTTGGGATTTTCTGGTTATTTCACATAATCCTTATTTGTGAATTTTGGAAAATGTTAGTGCTGTGAAAAGGAAATCTTTCATATATTGGCAGGTTAGTGTACTGTGGCCTTGTTAGTTTATTTCATATGCTTGAGGTCTGATTTGGTTTTAACTGTGGTTATGTTCTCTGTCCACTGTTTGTTCACTGTGTCAAGTATGGGAAATATTAACAGAAGAGAAATATTTGGGAGAAAGATTTACTAGTTATATTCATGTCTGCTGTATTGAAAGAACTATTACCACGATCATGCGCTTGTGAATGAGACAATTGCTATTTACACTGATAAAAAAAAGTTCTGTCTGTGATATTTGTAAAAAAAAAAAAAAGAAAAGCTACAAAATATTTTATATGTTTGTGTCTTTTGTATGTGTACAGTTCATAAGGAAATATGTATAGAATGCAGTATACAGTATGACTAATAAAGGACTATAAAAGAAATGACCACTATGCATCACGCATAATCTTCCTGTCTTGTGCACTCAGCTGTGTTGAACCAAAATGTGAAGTCATGTGGCCTTGAGTCCAGAGGAACATGAGAATATCAGCGGTTAATCATTGAAGCTTTATCATTTCATAGACTCTCCCTCCACCCTACAGACGCACCTAAAAATATCAAGTTTGTTTCACTTCGACTGCTTCATCTCATAGACACATCACGTGCTTCACTTTTTCGGATTGGACAACATGAACTAGAGCACGATTATAAAAGTGGGTGGAAAGTAACAATTCAGGCACACAGGCAACATGAAGGTCCTTCTGCTCTTGGGATTTGTGGCTGTCGCTCTTGCTGAGCTGACCAGATTTGAGGGGTAAAATGAATACATTTCTCTCTCAGCGATCCCTTAGCAGTACTGTCCAGTAATCTACTTGTTCTCAAATGTAGTGAGAGTGTCTTCCCTCTCTTTATATTTTTCCCCTCTGTGTATCAGGGAACAGGTCCTCCGTCTGAAGCCCACCAATGCTGAACATGTGGCCCTCATCAAGGATCTGGCCAACAAAATGGAGGTAAAGCAAACACTACACACTACACATTTATACACTGTAAAATCAAGTATACTGGAAGTAGATGCTGTTTTTCCAGTAATACACTTTTCATTTCATAATACAAAGTTAAGATATGAACCCTTCTGAAGACCAATTAACTACATTCTATAAATTGATCATGACCACACACACACACACACACACACACACACACACACACACACACACACACACACACACACAGACATAAATTCCTAAAAGGATTTAACCTTCCCCAACGTAATGTAATGTGTTAATGTCTTCTACAAGCGTTGAGTTTTAGGATCTGAGAACATATTCTCTGTTTTATCAGCAAATATATGACTAGTACAGGAATGGCTGAGTAAATATAATGTGGCTTTGACTGAATGATTTTAACTTTTTTTAAAAGACCTTATATTGTTACATGCCTTAATAGTCTTTTCAAATGATCACACATCAAATATAACTTATTAATTCTGAAGTTATGAAATACTGTGAGTAATGTTCTTGTGATCTAATTCAGGATCATGTGTGACATTTGTAAGAGTGTAGGAGGGTATATCTGTGCATCTGTGTGTGTGTGTGTGTGTGTGTGTGTGTGTGTGTGTGTGTGTGTGTGTGTGTGTGTGTGTGTGTGTGTGTGTGTGAGCGTAAGTGTGAGAAAGAAGCACATGTTCATGTGAGCAGCTCACTTTGGGCTGTATGTTTTTCTAAGAGCTGGTATCTGGCGCCCTCTGCAGGTGGACTTCTGGAGCCCTGAGAGTGCTGAACAAGTGACCATCGACATTGATGTGGACATCCACGTTGACGCTTCTCACACCTCCATGGTCTACACCATCCTGAACCAGAGCGACATGGAGCATGAGTAGGCCATTACCCATTGTCATTCCAGTATAAATATCCCCCCTTACACCAAAATAGACAATTATTTTTAAACAACACATGCAAATAGTACATTGAAAAGTGCTAAGATTTGGTATTCAGAGCTGGCCCAAGGCATAGCCTACTCTAACTATGCAGTCGCTAAGGGCCCCAACACCAGATGAACATTTACTTTTTTTTTTTTTTTTTTTTTTTTTTACATGTTTATCTTCGTAGCTGGCACACCAATATTAAGTTAACCAATTTCTTAAAAAGTTAGTAACCCTGTAAGGTTAAAAACAACAGCCAAAATAACACCTATATGATGTAAGCAATAATGCTACTGAATGCGAATACTTTATACACATAGTGTACCCTACCTATAGAATGATTACGCATCTGGTACTAAGGTGGTGATATAGTAGGGCGAAAGCGACTGTTGACTATGTCATTGGATATGACGTATTCTCTCGCCTGGCTCTCACGCCTACAACTTTTACTTTCAGTATGAACAGATCTCTGGCAAGTTCTGATCTATTTTGACATCGTAGTGGCAATAAATCCTCAAGATCATGAATGCTAATGTCATGTACCAATTTTGTGAATGTGATTCGAAAGTGGGGGGGGGGAGAATAACAAACGCGTTCCTATCCTGTAGGACTACAAAAATTTGAGACATCGCTCTAAACTGTGTGCTGATTGGCTAAACCGTAGAGTAACCGAGGGAAAGGCAGCTAGGGGTGCTTAGACCAGACTAGGGAGATAAAATGTTTAGCGGAGGTGCGTAGGATGGCATCACCAGGCTAGTGACATAGAGGGCCCGAATTCTACTTAGGGCCCCTTAACACTTTGAATGCCAGAAACGTAATATGCCGTTATTACTTGTCATGCGTTGAGTGCCAAAAACGTAATGTTACGTTTTTGCCTTTTTTTTAATTTACGAAAATAGAAACCCTCACACAGGTTATATATGATTTTTGGAACTCTGTGATAAATAGAACTGAAATAAATTACGATCGGAAACTCATAAAAACTCATGATCTGCACATTTTGTCTGGACATTTTCACATCACAAGGCAGCATTTGATTACTATTGCAGCATTTGTGTCAAATAATGCACGTCATGTCATGTTGTCCTTTCGCGGGTTCATCACTAGATGGCAGTCTCAGGGCCGAGTGGAGTGAGTGACAGGCCGCGACGCGCATGCAAGAGGCCTTGTCAGAGTGCCGAATATGTCGGTGATATCTTCCTTTTCTAGAAAAAAAACAAGGATTTTGATGAAAACTACCCACTGTTTAGCTTGGGATTTCTCAGGAACGGAGGCATGTAGAAATAAACGGTTTTCACCCACTGAGAGCTCAGAGTCTTACCTTTCAAATGACCCATAGTATGTGTCCATAGCTATAACACAGAATACGCTGTGGCTCTATAAAAATAGGCAACAGTGGCCTGGATTGCTGGCACTCTGGGCCAAAGCTTGTTAAAAACACCTGGCATTCAAACTGTTAAAGGCTTCGGCCTGCCCTGGTGGTATTTACAGAGAGCACAGAGCTCAAAAGAGCTTGTGTTTGTGTTTGTCTGCAGGGTTCTGATTGAGGATCTCCAGGCTCAGATTGAGGCTCAGCTGGATGGACCTCAGATCTCCCCCAGGACTCACAGCTACACCAAATACAACAGCTGGGACAAGGTAGGCTGCTTCTTATGCATTTACATTCAAGGGCACTGCAACAAATTTGGTGTCCTCCTAGTAATCATTTTGGGCCGCGCAAAACACTGATTATCATGTCATCACCTTCCAAAAAAGAATCGTTTGTCATTTCAATATTTTTAGAGATCTAAATGAATTTAAAAAGTTTGCAATATTGTCGATGTAGGCCTTAAAGGAATATTCCACCCCTTTATGAAAATTGCTTATTCACCTCCTTACTCTGAGTTACATGTGTGGGTAAAAGCATTTTGGTCTCAGTGCATGCGTTTTCCTAGTATAGCATCACCAATTACCCCCATTGTTTAGCTTTAGCTTAGCATAGGCGCTGGAATGCAAAGTTGCCAGATAGCAACTCTTTGGCAACTTTACTTTCCAGTGCCTATGCTAAGCTAAAGGTAGAAATGGGGTTGCCAGACTAGGACAACGCATCACTGAGACTAAAATGCTCTTACCCACATATGTAACTCCAGGAAAGGGTGTGAATAACCAATTTTCATAAAGGGGTGGACTATTCCTTTAAGAATCATCGTCAACTCCCCCCCCCCCCCTTGGCGGCATCGCTGCTCACATTCAATGTCCATTTTTTATAATTGTTGTCTACAACTCCTGACTCACCTACTTAGTTGTTTTCATTCTTCCATTATCTTGTGTCCATAGATCCAGTCCTGGATCTCTGCCATCACCACTGCCAACTCCAACCTGATCAGCAGACAGGTGATCGGAAACACATACGAGGGTCGTCCCATGAACCTGCTGAAGGTACAGACACTGACCAATAGGGTACTATAGCTATATAGCTTGTACTCAGACCTGGAAAGTGTCTGAGCTGTTTCCAATTTTTTTGTAATCACTTCTCCCCCTCACAGATTGGCAAGAAGTCCAGCTCCACCAAGCCCGCCATCTTCCTGGACTGTGGTATCCATGCCAGAGAGTGGATCTCTACTGCTTTCTGCCAGTGGTTTGTCAATGAGGTACAGTCTACCAGTAAGAAACAGAACAGCAACAGCATTTCAGTGTATTTTGCATCTTGCACCTGAACTGACCTCTTATCTCCTCTGCAGGCTGTGACCACCTACGGATCTGACTCTCAGATGACCAGCCTGTTGGACCAGATGGATGTCTATGTTCTGCCTGTCTGGAACATTGACGGCTATGATTACACCCATAAGAGTGTATGTCTGTCTGCTTTTGAATGTTCCTCATAATGCAAAGCCACAGAAAACTGCAATCTCCCATGTGAAACTTCCCTTGTCTTTTTGACCTCCAGGACAGAATGTGGAGGAAGACCCGTTCCAGGAAGAGTGGTAGCAGCTGCATTGGTGCTGACCCCAACAGGAACTTTGACGCTGGCTGGTGCCGTGAGTATTAAATGTTTTTCCAAAGACACTTGAACAGGAACAAAACCAAACTAGAAATGCACTCGAGAGAATGCACAACTCCGCCAAGACATTATGGTCACTGATGCTGCCTAGAGTGTTTTCGTTTACAGATGGCCGTGATAATTGTCAGTAGTGAGCAATTCTTTTAAAAAAAAATCCAGATGCTGATCCAGATAATCACCAAAGTGTAATGGGTTCTTCTTTGGGCAAATACACACCTCTGGTAAAAATGTCACGCCAATTCGTCTGTAACTTTTGCCATTAAGTTGCCAACAAACAAACAGGCAAACAAACGGACAGGCGGAGATAATAAATCAATTTAAGACCACTATTCATCATCTTTGTCAGTGCCCATCAGTGCAGAGCAAAACATTACTGTAAAAGCTTCTTTTGATCTTCATACAAAGCCCAACAGGAGGTGTTGTTTTCCATGTCTCGTTTGACTCTGTGTCTTGTTTATGGCAACAGAGCTTGGAGCCTCCAGCAACCCCTGCAGTGACACCTACTGCGGCTCCAAGCCCGAGTCTGAGATCGAGGTCAAGAACGTTGCCGATTTCATCCGCAGCCACAAGTCCACCATCAAGGCCTACATCACCATCCACTCTTACTCTCAGCTGCTGCTCTTCCCCTACTCCTACACCTACGACCTGGCCCCCGACCATGCTGAGCTGGTACAGTCTCAACACAGTTATTGGCATTAACAGTGCTACTGATGTGATACACACCACTGGCTGCTATTCAAAATGTTGAAATTTAGCAGGTACTCTGACACTGACCTTAGCTACTGTAGTACAATGCACACAGACACATATGAGGAACTCATGTGTTCCCTGGTGGAATTTAATATCTACAAAACTGACAAAAATTCAAGTGTTCATTTTTTTGTCTTCTTTTGTGTTCCATGTTAAACTTGGCTGCTGTCTCTCAATTTTTTAGATGCGCGTTGCTCAGGGAGCCTCCAATGCCCTGACCAGCCTCTACGGCACTCGGTACACCCCTGGACCTGGTGCTGCCACCATCTGTGAGTTCCTTTTTTTTTTAAACGAATGATAGATATTCTTGTACAATTAGTCATACTGGCAGTGTGCATTCAATACATACAGGAGCAATGAGGGGTGTAATTTGATTGGCTGTTGAATTTGAATTTGATCTGTCATTATTATGTCTGACAGAAAGACAAGGCATATTAAGTGGCCTGCAATGGGCCATCTTCCAAAAAAAAAAAAAAAAAAAGATTTAACAGGTTATTGTTAATTATTTGCAATCTTATGTGTCATATTGCTGATTGAGAGCCACTCTGATTGATACGTGCACTTTCAGACCCTGCTGCTGGAGGCTCTGATGACTGGGCCTATGACCTGGGTGTGAAGTACTCCTACACCTTTGAGCTGCGTGACACTGGTCGCTATGGTTTCCTGCTCCCTGAGTCTCAGATCAAGCCCACTTGTGAGGAGACCATGTTGGCTGTGAAGTACATCGTCGCCGAAGTGCAGAAGAAGCTCTAAGCCAGTCAGACCATAGGAACACATTGGACTTTGAGACATGTCTTCAGTTCATCGAAGATAAGGAACAGCACCATCAATCCAGTTTCATCTGCCAGGCATTCATGCCTGTATATGTGAATAGAAGTATGGAAACAATAAATGACACTTAAAATGAAGGACTGTGTGTTTCCTCAATCAAAGTAGCGTGGGTCAGCGATTATTAATCTGACTATTAATTGTAGCACCCAGCAGATTTGACAGATAACTGGATGAAAAGGTGAACGGAGTGTGGCATAAAAAATCTAGGGTGCTACGGAGTTAATTCAGGTCCAGCACACCAATGACTATTAAATGTGAAAACCAAATTAGAATGTTCATATGTCATTAAACCGTAGCCATGTTCTCTCAGGTAATTCAATTGACTGACCCTTTACTAAGGTTGACAAATTTAGTAGGTATGTGGATATTTCCATGATAATTCGCCAGTTTGAATGAATGTTAAATATATGAATTACAGATAAAGGAATTTCATTGACATTGACAATGACTTAAAGTGAATACAGATAATGCATGCAATATAAAACAAGTGGGAGGAGTAATTACCAAATACTGTATAAACAGTTGTAATTTATCTGTAGTGAAGGCTTAAATTACTCTAGTAAAGCCAATGAAAAGCTGTGGATAGCGCAATGTCTCTAATCCGGTAACAAGTCAGTCGATTCACCATTAAGATCATGTATCTTTAGATCTGATGAGCATTGTCTTGTGATGAAAGGGCTGATTCACAATGTAGCAGTGAAAAGCTGAAGAAGTCACTTCAATCACAGGCTGTGCCCATATGAAACTGATACTTCCATTGTTCCTCCATAGAACAATCTGAGAGAACCAATCTTTCACCCAAAACTTAGATTACTTAGTCTTAGATTTAACCAGTCTTATCAATGCTCCATATCACTTGCCTTTTGTCTTTGGTGACAGGGCATAACCTATGACCAAGACTTCACCGAGAGTCTAGTGTGCTTAATCTATGTTTCTTCTGTGATGATAAAACACTTCAAATGGTAATGTTTGTTGAGCAGCTTTAACAAAAAATACTATATCCACTTGAACTGTCAATACCGGCCCACACATAGCATACACTTAAAGAAGTAAAGGACCGGAATGTCTTTTGAAGTGAGCAGTGAGGCAGGAGAGATAAAATGCATGAGTCAGATTCTCTCTCCCAAAGGTGGAATGGTGGAGTCTAGCTAATTAAATGATTCCCTGAAAATGGTAACAATGCATAGATCTGGCTGAGTGCCACTCTGCTATAGGTCTGTCTGTCTGTCAGTCTTTCTTTCTTTCTTTCTTTCTGTCTTTCTCTCTCTCTCACTCACTCTTTCTCTCTCTCTCTCTCTCAGGCAAGGGGAGGGGTTCCATACATTACTTTACAGATTCCATGGGAGCACATTTACCCTGCCAAGCATGCAGCCAACATAGGGGGAGCAAACTGAAGTCTATGGACCTTGGGGGTATGGGTGAGAATGCTAACCATAGGCACTTGTTGAGTGATTAACCAAGGTCATCCATACTCTGTGTGTGTGTGTGTGTGTGTGTGTGTGTGTGTGTGTGTGTGTGTGTGTGTGTGTGTGTGTGTGTGTGTGTGTGTGTGTGTGAGTATGTGTGTATGTGTGTGTGAGAGAGAGAGAGAGAGAGAGAGAGAGAGAGGTGTATGTGTGTTTTCTTTGTCCTTATATACATGTTTCTGAAACACACTGAAACAGAAATATGCACTGACATCAGATGAACAATATCACGAATGAATAAAGAATTATACACTTAATAAATTAACTAAATAAAAAGACAGACAGAAACACACACACTCAATTTGTGGTGTAATACTGCATTTCTGCCACAGGGTGGAAATCTTGCAGTGTCACCCATGTACTTTATGCCTTCACTGTGCATCTGGATAATGAAAGTTCTGTTTAGGTCACATTACATAGGATGTTATTGATTCATGGCATGTTGTTACTTACGTAAGTGTGAGTTTTCACAAAGTCACTCTATAAAACAAGATCATTGATATTTAGTTTGGAGTATGCCTGTAAAAAATGACAATGGATAAAAGACAGTCATGTAAATAAAATAGATCATCCATCAATATACAACTAAAAACATTAACCAGGTCATCTACCTAGTCTACCGAGTTTAGCCTATTCTGGGCTGCATTTGTGATAACAAAATTCACCTGTGTATTAAAATGCACAAAAGTCCCCGCCAAAAAAATCTGGCTAAAATTCAGCCTAAATGGAATGGTTCAAGTTGGTGTGTTTTCCCATTTTAGGGAGTGATTTTTCATTTGACATGCTTATGATGGCTGTATATCAGCCATGTCCAGTTTCTATACCGGCTACATAAGCAATGTCCAGTGCAGATACAAGTCAGTGTAACTAGATTTGACTAGTCTGGTTGACCACTTAAGGTGTGTTTCTGCATTTCTCATGGTTTGGGTGGTTTGACCATCTCTGCAAGCATAGGTGTGGTTTTAGATTTCCCCAGGACATAGCTAATCATGGCCTACAGCTACCTGAGCAATGCTGAAAAATGTATTGCACACTGCATTGCCTAACCTCAAGCGGTGGCGACAGAAGCCAAATCGAACAAAGTGTTCCACAGCAGACACTACGCACAACCCACTATTGGAATTCTGCAATATCATGTTTACAAGTTGGTTAATATCAATTGCAAATAGGCTAAGCTTTCGCAACCTACTAATGCAGCTGATCCGTTGATAACTCATAACATCATAGAGATAGCCTACACTGACGGTCACAAAGTAGCAACTAGTGAGTGGAAGTCTTCTTGAGAGGCGTGTGCTAGTGGGTGTGTAACATGACAGTTGCCTACAAATGGCCACGTGACGCGCACTATAAAACATGACTGTCCATGGTAGTATAAATCTACCATCTCCTACTTAGCCAGTCCTCTTTGCAAGGGAAGCTGCCGTTTTAAAGAGTCCAAGCTACAACACCGTAGCTTTGACTTTTACATCCATCATGGCAGGTAAGTTAAAAGTTTTCGAGAGCTTCAGAGTCACATTTTATAGCCTTGAGTTTCAACTTTGCGTTGCCTATGCTATTGTAAAGTCGAGTGTCATTTCATTCTGCGTTTGCTAAAAAAAACACTGCAGAAGTTGATATAAAAAAGTGCTTATTTGTATAGGCTACTTAGGACTATCCTTTTAGACTTGGCTAGAAAGTAACGTTACAAGCCAAACATAAAAGGCGAGTCATTGTTTCGAAATAGGCATGAATGTGTTCCATCGTTTAGTCTACGCTACATTAATTTTGATAACCAGAATGCAGACACAATTTCCTGACTGATGAATAAAAACCTCTGCAAAACGGAAATGATCAAATCTGTTTTGCACGTTGCCTCGTGCAGGAAGAAATTCCTTAGCTTATAACTTACTAATGAGAATAGGCTAACGTTACTGATGCACAAGTTTAGAGTTGAGAGAAAGGGGCAGGGCACTTTCGGAATGACTTTATATTTAATGCTAAAATGGTTTTCACCGTCTACTGTAGCCTATATGCGCATTTTAAAAAAACGTACCTTATAAAATAATTTGTATCGGAGCTGTAAGATTCAATCTCATATGAATGCCATATAGGCTATAGGCTGCATTCCATGAGCACTGACATTATCCATTGCCCTCTGGTATTCTCAGCCAAGACGTTGCAAGCAAGGGGGTGTGTCGCTAGTGTAAGCCTACTTATATAATAGAACAATATTCTAACAGCTGGCTGCTAAGTAGTAGTCACTTAACGTGCCCACTGACCATGCAGACACATGCTGCATAGTTTAACAAAGCCTATACACTTTGAATTGCAAATGGAACAGGAGCTCTATCGGTTGTATGGGGTTGTCATTTTCCCTGCAGGGCCTTGCAAGGTCTAAGCAGTAGGAGCAAACAAAATGGAGTATGGCTAACTGTTGCATTGTAGTCTGATTCTCCTGAACCCAGAGAGTTTGTCTCTTTAAGGCAACCATTATCCTTGCGTGTAGAATTGTTATAGAGACCATCATCTTTAGACTACAGTAGGCTATAGGCTTCTGTTTTATCAGAGGCCAACTGCTAGGCCTTACATGTACACAACACACCACATATGAAATAATTCCTGACAATTTGTTAATTGGGTTCCTAATCCTAAGTAGTTGGGGGAGAATGTTATTTGCTGGTCAAATATGGTCAAACAACAGAAACGTTTCCACTATTACTGTATCTATAACCTCTGAACCTCTCTTCAGATCAGGCTTTTGTCACGTTGGCCACAAATGACAACTATGCAAAAGGGGCCATGGTTCTGGGACAGTCCTTGAGGAATCACAACACCTCAAAGAAATTGGTGGCCATGATTGGACCCCATGTGTCAGACCCATGCAGGTAGGCTGTCCTGTCCATCAGCACTATTTGCATGGCCTTTAATAATAGTGTACTGTGTGAGATAAAGTGTGCTGATGTTTGGGGTTCTCTTTGGGGTTCTGTCTGTTTCAGAGCAGTGCTTCGCAGAATCTACAACGAGGTAAAGGTGGTAGATGTGTTGGATAGCAAGGATGCTTCACATTTGGCCATGATGAAAAGGCCTGACCTGGGGGTCACCTTCACAAAGCTCCACTGCTGGACACTCACACACTACTCCAAATGTGTCTTCATGGACGCAGACACGTTGGTGAGTTTCTGAGGTCAGATGGCATGGAGGGCAGGGTCTGATGCATGGATGGTCTGGCATGATCTTAACAAGACTGGACAGAAACAATTGCCGTCGGGCTTCCAGGTTTATACATGCTTTAGTCAAACCACATAACTATGGTTGCATAACTGTGCTCGAGAATGCATGTTCTATTTGTTTTTTTTTTAATGAAGTTGTATGCAACATGGATTTTATGCTCAATGACTGATATCTAAACCTGAACTTTCCTCCAAATCCTCAAAAGATTTTTGGAAAGAAAAGTAAACTTGTAGTATCATATTTTATTCTCTGCATCTATCTGGCTAACACTCTGGCTTTGCTGACTGGCTCCAGGCACTCAGAGGATTATACCTGAGAGGCAGATGGAACAGAGTTATCTGGGTATTATACAGGTGTATTGTCTTGATGCACCTTTATGGCAGGTAGCCAGAAAAGTAATATAAACCTAGCCCCGTTCTAACAGTGTCATGCATTGTGCGGTTCAGAACAACCACTGTCCAGTCTTCTATTATGTTCCCACTTGCTAAGAGTCTGCTTGATGGTGGTGTGTTTCTTGCAGGTGGTATCAAACGTGGATGAGCTGTTTGACCGTGAGGAGCTGTCGGCTGCACCTGACCCAGGCTGGCCCGACTGCTTCAACTCTGGAGTCTTTGTTTTCCAACCTTCCAAGGAAACCCACGACAAACTTCTTAAGTTCTGCACAGAACATGGCAGCTTTGATGGCAAGTCACACTTTGCTGTTTTCAAGGATGTGTGTTGAGGATGGTTTATTGGATAGTTCCTGTGAGGCTTTTTTGTCTGCATAAATAATGTTAGATTAGCCAGGACATGCCTTCCAATGCAATTCTTGTTCATCATGTGCCTACAGTGCTATGTCTGGGATTAATCCTATTGAGATTGTTTTCTCAGAAGGCATTTTTTAACCTGACTAATGAGCAAACAGGTGGAGGAGTGAATGCAGTTCGAGAAAGCCTGCCTTAATTGACAGCAATCAGTCAAGGGCTGATCCAATTTTTTAAACTTTAATTTTCCTAGCAAGCAATCGTTTCTCAAAACCCAAATGTCCGGACCCTCTGTTGAAATGGTGTAGAATGAGGGGCTGGTCTATAACAAGGTACATGTTAGACTAAATTCTGCTTACAAGTGTTAGACGATAAAACCTTCAAACATGGAGATCTTTTCACTTCAATTAACAGTGTAATGATTCAACCCCTTCTTACATTAACATTTATGCATTTAGCAAAGCAACTATCAATTACATTAGGGCCAGTCATCCTGTAGCAACTTGGGGTTAAGTGCCTTGCTCAAGGGCACAACGGTGGCAGCTGGGATATTTCTGATTTCTCTTTGTGGTTTTTAGAAGTAGTTCAAACCAGTTCACTCTGCTCTGTCTGCTTCCCCATAGGCATGTTTGGTATTTGCTTGTTTTAGTCATTTAGTCTGCTGAATTTAATCTGGTGCATCTAGAGCACTCAGGCCATTTTTGTGAGTCTCATGGGGCTTGGATATTTATGTTGCAAATGGCCCACGTGTACCTGCCGTCTGAATACTTTTCCTCAGAACATCCATTTCAACATAAAGGTTCTCCTGTCCTGATCTGACTCCTACCTCTCTCCACTTTGCTGGGTTATTCTTGTTCGTGTGGTCAGCCTGAAGGGACAGCCCAAAACGGCCATTCTGCCTTTGCCAAGATAACATGGTGTAAACCTCTGGAGATGCTCATGAGGAATCGGTTGCCTCCTCAGTCTGCCTCAGCAATCCAGACTCTGAGCAGGCTGTAGTGAATGCAAGCTGCTTCTAGTTAGTGCAAACAGTTGACACCACAACCCATTGTCCACGCAGCCCTCCAGACCTGTAATCAACTGTATGGATGTTGCCAAAAGCAGGCGGCATCCTAGCACCGAGCTGTGCCCCTTCCACAGTGTTTGCTAGAACAACATGGGGAATTTGGCAGCAGGGCCCTGGCAGAGAAAGCCATGTTATGAAAGAGCCTTTTGTTGCTGCCATGTTTTAGTGGTGTGAGGCTGCTTTCTGTTGAAGTGCCTCATAAATTAGTTATTTTGTGGTCTTACATTTTTAGAGGCAGCAACACCTCACAACACCGTAAATGTTGGATTCAAACAACAAGCCCACAGAGCATTAGTTATGCCAGGATTTGAACACGTAACTCTTTACAAAGCTGTGGAAACGAATGAGATAATTTGGATTCGATTTACCATATGTTGAGTGAAGAAGGAGCTTTAGGGCAGACAAGGATCAGACAATGAATCTACTGTATTTTTCTGCATGCCTAGTTTGGCCAGCGATTTCAGTAAGGCCGTCCCTGATCCAATTAGTTTGAGAATGGCTTTTGAAGGTTCCGGTATAGAAAATGAAGTCAGCCTGCTCTGTTTTGATGACTGGACGTTTTATTCCATTTTTGACAGCTATTTGGCATTTGTACTAATGAGGATATGTAACGGTTTCCATTTCCACTCAATGCATCCATGTTATTTCCTTAGCCAATATGTCCTGAAGCAGACGCACTGTGCTGCTTTGAATGACACATTAACATCCAGCATGATAATTAGTAATCAAGATGTATTTTTAGCAGAGATTGTCATTCCTTGGCAAGGATGGATAGCTGTGACTCGCTGTTGAACTCTGACCTTTAACACTGAGCTGATCACCTACCCTCCACTCAAATGATCACACAGCTGGGATCTCAACAAGTGCAAGCTTCAAGCCCATGAAATGATTCAATCTCTGTGATAAGGCAGGAGATTGAATGGACATCCAACCCTCCCTCCCTCCGTCCCTCCCTCTCTCTGTCTCTCCTTCTCTCTCATTGTCAGTTAGCCATCCTGAGGTTTTTGGTGGGCACGTGGTACCCCCATTTCATGTCTTGCCAAGGTAAATGGTTTGTGGGAGTGGCGACGCATTCTTTGCGGAGCCTCCCTTATCCCTTCCAAATGAAGACATGGAGCCCCATATTAAAGCCTGGGGAGCTGCTTGCATGAGGGAAGCCCTTAGGGACTTGGCTGCTCGTCTGGAGGAGCGCACGTCCGTGGCGTGCCTATTTTAAACCTCAGAGTTCAGAGATCTCGCAGGCCCTGGAACACTGCAGACTTGTGTGCACAGCAACATGTGTGCGGTCAAGTGCCCGACAGCGAAAGGTTATTTCCTGATAAAGTTCGAGGGCAGTGCCATATGTGGATATTAGACATGTAACATATGTGTGACCCCGAAGAGTGCTCAATCATAGGTGTCTTCTTTCTCTCTCTCTCCCTCACTGTCTCTTTCTTTTTTTTCTCTCTCTCTCTCTCTCTCTCTCTCTCTCTCTCTCTCTCTCTCTCTCTCTCTCTCTCTCTCTCTCATTCTCTCTCGCTCATTCTCATAAGTGAGTGTTTGCCCTCAGGTGAACGGCATTGTGTAATTTCCTCTCCTAACGTGCATGTTTCCCCATGCTGGAGTGGAAAACTCCACTGCAGTTTGAGCTCCCATAGCATTTCCTGTGATTATGAACGGAACACGTTTTGGGTCGGTCCAAACTACTGCCTGTTTGGAGTGAAGGACAAACCGTGTCCCTGAAAAAGGAGATGCTTCAGCTGTGTCTGTGTGTGTCTGTGTGTCTGTGTGTGTGTGTATGTGTATGCATGCGATGACAGAATACATCCCAAAAGACCCTGGACGAGTGTCTCATCTCTGCTAAGCGCATGTGAAGTCCTGCACAAGTATGCTATGACCCGCCTCCTCCCCTCCTCGTCCTGCAACCATGGAAAATTTCCAGTCTGCCTCTAATTGCGGATGGTTCTCTACAGTATACACACTGCACTGCAAGGACCAACACTAGGAACAGTACAGCGTGTCTTAACCAAATTGCTCCTCTGTGATGCATTGTCTATAAATACCATACTGTCCCATGGATAGTGTGTTAGCGTAGTCTTATCTGCCTGTGAATAGAATGCAAAGGCCTCCTATGGAGGAGGAAGTAGGCTGGACTGCATGTTCTGTACATTGTGTCTCTCTTCCACTCTTGCTTGCAGCCTGCAAAGAGGCACGTCCAGCCACTGAACTGCAGGGCTTTTTAGCTATCTGTGGTATTTGTAGCATTTCCAAAAGTATACAGAGGCCTGCCTTTTGAGTTATTGTATAAACACAGTCCCTGTGCAGAGTGAAGTAGCGGCGGAAGAAGATTGCGGGGGGTTGTGGGGGTAGTGAGTCTACCGGCAGCTTTCCTGATCTGTCATATGTGTGTGGAGGCCTGGGGGTTGGGGTTTGGTGAGGGGGGTGATCTTTACATTAGTGACCTCGTCTCCATTACACATGGTCCACATTGCTTCACCATGGAGCCTAGCCTAGCAACTGGTGTCATGTGTTCTGCATGTGCATTCTGCGTGTCTCCCAGTCAGACTCCTTCAAAGAACTTGACCTTTGAAAAAAAAGAGAAAGAAACAAAAAACAGGTAGACCTTGGGATTCTTTTCATTTGTACAAATGCATTTGATTTAGATTTCAATACAATTCTATAACTTGCTATACAGAAGACATGTAATGTAACCGCTATACAGAAATAACTAGTTGTGTAATTAGTTTCTACGTTCCGTGCCTTGCTGAAATAGCCTAGCAAGCTAAACCCATACAGAGATTCTGTACTGGGGTCAGCGAGGCCCGGTTATCATGTGGGCGGGCAAAGCGGTTGTCTGTCAACTCACTACTGCATACGTCAAGTATCTTTGTCACAAAAAAAAAAAACTTTTGATCTTCATACATTTTAAAATGATCCCTTGTGTCATAATATTGTCTGTAATCATTCATGATGCCAGCAAATGCAATTTTGGTGCTCCACAGCAGTTCAGTACGTCCGAGTCTGGCGTGCTATTTACGAGACTATGTAACAGCTTACTACCATCTACGACTTGTACATTAGCTGACTGATAACCTGTAGTTGGTGGCATAGCATGATCTAAGGATTACAGTTCATCTGCTATAAAAACAGATAACGTACACCAATTTGACTTGAAATGATGACAACCAGTTCCACAAATAGTTCCAGCTCACTTTGCTTCAATGTAACGAAGTCCGAGATCTGCAGCTCTCTTTTGTCAGTTGTCCCGCCCCTCAAGACGATTTGATTGGGCTGGTACACTTTGGATTTTGAAGGCCTCAACTGGTTAGACTCCCCTGAAAGCAAATTGAATTTGCTGCCAGTAGGGGGTCTTCATTTCTAGTCTAGTGCTAAAATATTTTTATGTAAAAAAGACAAAAACAAATCTGCAATAAAGTGACAACAATAATGTCAGAAAGGCCATTCTATATCATTTCATTAATACAGCACAGCTGAGGGATGTGGTTAGGCATGAAGCGAATCCATTTAACATCCCTCAGGTTTGCTATATTAATGACATAAAAGCAATAAGCACCTTGAGCCGGTTTTATAAAATGACAACCACACATACTGTACCTTGCTCGTTTTAAGAGACAAAGCTACAGTAACATGAAATGTAGCTACTTATTCTCAAACATCAACTCCACCCTCTGAATGGTTGGCAAGTAACGCACAAACTCAGCCATGCTATATTTGGGAGTATAGACGAATCCGACAAGCATTTTGTGTAGGCTGCCATCTTGTAGCGACGCCATTGTTGGACTGTCAATAAACCTTTTTGACAATGCAAAGTCTATGATGGCTAACCGCAAAGACCATGAAATACTCTGATATTATACAAGTAGTAGTGAATCTCGTGAATCACAGCATGTTATGGTGTGCCATCACGTTATCCCTTTGGACAGATTGGCGATCTTACAGCTCAAAAATGGCACCTGCTTACTTCCTGTAGTTTCGGCATTGAACACGATTCAGCCAATCATAATCAAGGAATCAACTGTCCGTTTTATAATGCAGCTTGTGTCCAAAATGTTGCATTTACTGCACATAATCTGCAATAACTCAGGCATTTCTAAAACACATATTTCTGGTGCTTTATTGTGATCGGTTGAATCACATTCAGTGCAATCATAGATATGCCAGAACAGTATTTCTCTCTACTCTGCTCTGTTTTTCTGCGCCACAGAAAAAGTTATGGGGGGTACATGGCAGCCATTCAGCTAGAGAAAATATATTTGTTGGTGGAGGAATCTTTTATGAATAAGTAAATTTTTTTTGTTGTTCTTTTGTTTAATGAAACATGCCAGGATAATAGTACTGAAGGCATGGTTTATGCTGGTTTTACCACTGTTAAGGGCGTTGTGCTGCACATCATCCCTGACCACTCCCCTTCAACATGGTAAAACCACTTGAGTGACTTATTGTAACTCTAAAACTGTTTGGCTTTTTGCTTGCTTCAGATTTGTACTTAAAAACACCTGTTTTTAAGAGACTTGATGGTTAAAATGGTTTTCATACAAGTAGAAAAATATCTGCAATCATTGCCAAGAACACTTGCGGTCTAGTTGAGCAATATGCTGGCCCAACTCTTCCATTGTTGCTGTTTTGCCAGAGGCAGTTGCCAGTGGTAATTACTTCAGGTGTGTCTGACATGAGAATTGTTTATCTAATTCTCTTTGGCGCACTTTTTTCCCAAGGATGATCACTCGCTCTGTCTTCAGTCCATGATTTCGGGACTGTTCTGTGCGAGTGTCTCATGATGTCCACTATAGTAACAGTCCTTGCTGAACAGGACTGACCTTGTTTTTCCTACAAGTTATACTCTAGATAGACCCGCCTTGTTACATCTTCTGCTGTATTAACCAAAATCTATCACAGTTATACAGGGAGTCTGAAATAAGTCAATGAAGTAATGTTCAATGAGCTTTGCAAGTTGATGAAGAAAGAACCAGTTGACTTGTTAAAGTGGGTTGTTTATATTGGCTTAATTTTTTGTGGGTGTGTGTTCTCTCCAATGCAGGCGGGGACCAAGGAGTTCTGAATGCCTTCTTTGGTGACTGGGCAACAAAAGACATCAGCAAGCACCTTCCCTTCATCTACAATCTCAGCAGTGTGGCACTCTACACCTATGCGCCAGCGTTCAAGCAGTGAGTTCACTGTCTGTTTTTATACATCTGTGAGAATCGTAGGCTTGTGTGTTTCAGAGAGTGTTTTATGGTGTTGTAGTACTTTGAAATCGCAAGTGCGTAAGCAGACACTGTACATCGCCTGAAATCACATGAAGGCTAGATCACGCAGTGACATCGGGTTACCATCAAGGGAGAGGCGAGGGCAGGCGTCAACCCAGAGAAACCCTCTACACTCAGCCACCCATCGTACCACATCAAACCCCACCCCACCCCACCCCAACCCCCAACCTGTGGGCTCAGAGGCTGAGCTAGGATATCAATCATGGTCTCTACCAGCTGACTACAAGCTCCAAAAATAGACTCGCTTATTTAAAGATCTGATCTTGAGTGGATGCTAATCTGTACAGACAAAGAGTGTGTGTGTGTGTGTGTGTGTGTGTGTGTGTGTGTGTGTGTGTGTGTGTGTGTGTGTGTGTGTGTGGCATTTTTTTTCTGTCATGAAAACTCATTAGTGTCTGGGGGGTCGAGTCAGGGTAATGGCATCCCCAGGCAATATGATGAAAGAACTGAATGGGGTGACATGTATTTGTTTGCTATTAGTTGCCAGCACACCGGATGGAATGGGGGCATTCCTGGCAGCACTGCACCCCCCTCAAAAAAAAACACACACACACACACACACACACACACACACCACCTCCATCCCTCTGTGGCGTGTATTTGTGGGATGATGCCAGTCAGTGACACGGTCTGGCACACATTGTGCTGACTATATACCCCTAATCAGAATCCGAGTCCCAATTAAAATGGACAAGAGGTCATAAAGTGTCTGGTCAAAAGCTGATGAGCACTTACCTGTCTCTTTCATGTTTCACACCTGGGGGTTTGAATGGCTGTCTGTTGAATTAAGGATTACATCTGGAAATAAAATTAGGAAATTCCATTTGAGGAGCATGGTTATATCCTATTACCAAGGCTGGTCCAGATTTAATTACGACACATCATATTAATGTGATACACGCAACAGTTATTTTGAAACCCACTGCTTATAATAGTCATCTTTTCACAGATGTATCCATAACAGAACAGTAAAGTACTCTTAATTAACAAGTCAAAACCGACTGGGTTTCTATCCAAGGCAGGGACACTCCTAAAACCATTGTATAGGTAAGCTTGATGTTCTTATTTCTGTGTTCCAGGTTTGGTAGCAAGGCAAAGGTCGTCCACTTCCTGGGAGCCAACAAGCCGTGGAGTTACACCTTTGACCCCAGAGCACGGAAAATTCATGGCGACATCCATGCTGGATCCGCACATCCCAGCTTCCTGATGGAGTGGTGGACCCTGTACGCCAGCTATGTGGTACCCATGCTGAAAAAAGAGTATGGAGACATGCCGTTTCACTCCGGCTGTGAGGTGAGCTTGAGCTGTGAGGTGAGCATTCCTTTTTTTTTTCCTGTTGGTTTTAAGATTGCTTTGGTGCATGTTTCTCCCAGCTGGACAGGCAACAGCTCCATCTAGTGTTGGCAAAAAGAGGAATCCAAAGTACCATCTACTACAGCCTAATGTTAACCATTCAGAGAACCAAGGGGGAGGGAAGGGGGGATAGAGTTATTAGATTATTGACTGATTGGAATAATGGAAAAATGTCTGATTCAAAATGCTTATCAGTTCTTATATAAGGGGTTAGTAACCATTTCTGTACCATGCAAAAAGATTGTAAACTGTTACGCCTTTACAGCAAACCTTCGGTTCCCCTGTTTTGTTGTTTGTTGTTGTTTGTTGTTGTTGTTGGTTGTTGTTGTTTTTTGTTTGCTTCTTGGTTATTACATTTATGGCAATGGTGGAGCACCTTCGTACCAGTTAAGATATTGGAACATTTATTGTTAATGTTGCATTCATCTCCTGTCTGAAATTCCATCTTTTCTTACTAATTGTCCATTGCCACTTCTTCCCCCCTCATATTTTCTGCATCTTTCAATCTTTCAGGAGGATGCATCCGATGAAGCCCCACAGCCCCTGTTGTCCTCCCTGGAACGGAAAAATAAATGGGAGCAGGGCCAGGCAGATTACATGGGAATGGACTCTTTTGACAATATTCAGAAAAAGCTTGATTCCTTCTTGAAGTGAAAATGAGGGAGTGCAATGTGTTTTCTAAAACCTGTCATTTTACAGATTGAAAAAGTTTGAAAGTAGAAGATAGATGCACTCAGACAATGTAAATGGGGCACATTGTGAGTGGCGTGTCATTTTTTTCACCAGCTATGCAATGCCATTGAGCCAATGTCATTGAGCAGTATGCTGACTTCACCTTTTCTCTAAGACGATTACACACTGTGAAACGGGCCTTAAGTTCACGTGTTTTTCTTCTTTTTAGAAGCTCCCTGCCAAAATGTGAATAAGCAAAGGTGGCCAATGTCCAGTATAGGAAAAACGCCTCATTTTGAGGGCAAGTGGCCATAAATTCATAATGCTTTTTTCCCCTGTCCCTGGGTACTGTTGTAACATACAGGGGTAACTGTCTAGCACTGACTTCTGCAGAGACACTGTCTCTAGCTGTATTTTGTGTAAGCAAAAGGTTACTGTGTAACACAGACAACTGTTACAGTTTATGATTTCTTTTTAACAACTAAGTGGAATCCTTTTCATATTGTATAAAATATTTTTTGAAAAAAAAATCACTTTATAATTGGTTTTTGGTTCTCCTTTTCACAGAGGAACAAGTCCTGCTGCCCTGTTATCTTGTTTACAGCTGTCCTTTGCACCTATAGTACTGTCCTGTAACTCAATCTTGAACGCTTTTTGCTCCCTCAAAGCCTTATTCTCTGTGCATTTCACTACTAAACTTTGAGTGGCTTTTACACTCCATGAAAGTTTACCTCTGAATGTGTACCTTTGTTTATTTTTTTTTTTACATCAGCCTTTTTCATGCTCATTGGTGCCTGTGCCAGTTCCCTGTCACCTGCCAAATAAAAGCTAGATGAGATTAAGAGTTGCTTCGCTTTTCCTTGGCCTCATTTATATATAACATTGGTGAGGGGTGACAAGCAGACCTCAAGTCCTAAGCAGACTATAGAGCTTTAGTTATTTAGGTGTTGAAAGGCCTACAGGCCACATTAATGAACCCAGTTTTCAGAATGCAGAAAAGTAGAGCTGGTACACTTCATCTTCAATTGTGTCTTTAATTGTCTGGCCACAAGTGTGGCAGACATCATCTTAGTAGGGCTGTAACGATACACCCAACTCACAATTTGGTTCGTATCACGATTTTTGACCTACGGTTCAGTACACTCCACGATTTTGAAAATATATCTTTTTGATAATCATTTATCGCTAGAATAGGTTACAAGAGGCTACTAATATTTCTTTCTAAACTTTAAAAATAATAATGATATTGATTTGAAGATTGGAAGCACCATCGCATCATATCGTGGTTGTTTTCTGGACTGAATGGTTACAGAACCTTGAAAGTGTGCATTACGATACTGCCCTGTTGTATCACGACACAGTGTCGTGACTCTGCGTATCACGATTTCTGGATTCGATACAATATTGTTACAGCCCTACATCTTAGTATATTATAACTAGACTACTACAATATTCAAGTATACACTTCATTTCAACGTTCTTTTACAAATCTTTTCCACTGAACATGTACATGGCCACTGCCAGATAAAGCAAGAAGTGTGAAGAAGTGTTAAAAAGTGTTGAAATTTAAAACTCACTCCAATGAGTATTTTAGTTTTGACTTCTAAATTATTGCACAGAGACTTGAGCTAAAAGTTATATCAACTCTTTATTTATGATTTCATCTTGCATAAAAGAAAAAGGCCAAGGCCAATGGCTCCAGTGATGAGGACATAGTTTTGATGCGGTCATAGTTTTTCTCCAGCCAGACAGTCCCCCCTTAAGGTAGAGGAGAGGGAGAATTATTGAGAAAGAATGCAGGATGATTTCAATTCATGTGACAATTACAAATTGATCTTTCTATTGCAGAGTTGTATAAAGTACTGGAGTAGAGGAGTGGAGTAGAAGTAAAAGTACCATATCAAAAAAATTACTTGAGTGGAAGTAGAAGTGGTCTCTAAACATCATACTTAAGTGGAAGTACTAAAGTATTCAAAATGTTTTGTACTTAAGTATTGCAAGTAAAAGTATTTAAAAAATTGCTACTCAAGTACTGAAAGTAAAAGTAGAAGTACTGTGTATATTAAAGAAAGCAGTCAAAAGTTTGAATATCATATTGTTTCATATTTATTTGGCTGAAATAGTCTGTTTGACCATGGACTCTAAGTAGGGCCAGGGATGGTCACCACCATTCCCCTCACTATAATCATTCAAAGTTAAAGAACTTGGTGTACTCCTTCTATCTCGAAATGGAGCAGTAGACTGACCCTTACTAATCATTCCCAATTGACCGCATTCAGTAGGCCTACTCCGAAAGGTCGAAGAGGAGCATGAGATCTCGTATACCGCTTGAATCGTCCAATAATGATTATGAAAACCTGGTGATG
Source organism: Sardinella longiceps (assembly GCA_027497455.2). Taxonomy (NCBI): domain Eukaryota; kingdom Metazoa; phylum Chordata; class Actinopteri; order Clupeiformes; family Clupeidae; genus Sardinella; species Sardinella longiceps. Next base: position 12,814,637 of record JAODXP020000027.1, read on the forward strand.
CTCTCGTCTGCATTGATAAGCTATCATTGGATGTGGTAAAAAAATTTATAAAAGTAACGAGTAACTAATCAGCACATCAAAAATGTAACGAAGTAGAAGTATTAAATTCATCAAAAAAATGTAGTGAAGTAAAAGTGGAAGTAGGAGAAAAAAAGAATACTCCAGTAAAGTACAGATACTGCATTTCAGTACTTAAGTAGGCTACTTAAGTAGTTCTACTTCGTTACTATACATCTCTGTTCTATTGTCAAACCACAAAACACTGAGGACCGGGACATCTTAAAGCAATATACCGGAGTAAGTTTAAGCATAGTCCTGCTGCACGAGCCTTCTAACTATGAAGGGTGGAAGTAACAAAACATTAAATAAAAAGAAAATTAAGAAATAAAATGAAACATGTCATATCCCCAAGTGCCAAATTTAAATCTATCAATTGTTATTAAATGTAGGCTAATCTAATTTGAAGTTTGATACAATTGCATTTGAAGTTAAAATGCTTTAAACTTAAAATGAATTGAATAAGAAATTGAATTCACTTTGAGATCAGATATTACATTTACGTTTCCTTGTTATTTTCATTTTGAGTGAGACATTATATTTCAGCCTCGTGCAGTTCCATGCGCCACCATTTATTTCAAGAGCATTTCATTTACTTTTAAAAAGACTACCTGTCAATGATATACCCCACCCATCAACACTGATCAGTCTCGATTGGAGATGCCTGTATCTGTTTTAATGCTTTTGCGGAGTGTTCTCGCGTCACTACGACGCCGAATGATTAGGAGCTACGACGCTCAAAACTAACGTTATGCTCTGAATGATTCACTCCGAATTCACTCTGGTACTTTCCTTTAATGTCCTGGCTCCAGTCCACTCTCTGTCCCTCATGATTAAGGGCCTCCTTAACAGAGATGGAATCATTTGCATCCTTAGTCGAGAACGCCTCCTCAACCTCCTGATGCCTGAGGTCATTGACCTCCTCATCCATGACCACCAGCTCCTCAAGTCTGCCAACCTCCAGCTCTGTCTTTGAAGGTCTAACAGTAAACTCAACAGGCTGATCAACCTTTTCCTCCCCAGACTTGATAGTCTCATCCACTGCTGATGTGATGGTCTGATGTTCATCTGACTCCAGAAGCCCCATATCTTCTCCCTTCATGATGACCTTGACTAATTCCAGCTGCTCCTCAAGGTCTTTTATTTTCTCCCGCAGATCCTAAAGCAAAGAAATGAAGAGGACAAAACAAATGATATCTACTTGGAAAATTAAAATGTGTGAAACAAAAAGAATATGAGTAACATTGGTTAAACTTTTTGTACCTGTCCAATAGTGGTCAGCTCCATCATGGATGACTTCTGATTGATCAGCAAGTCTTTCTAAAAGATATAAAAACGTGTCAGAAACATATCGGTCATTAAACACCCACTTGTCTTTAAAAGAGTAGAGTTAATACACACATTATAAATGATTCCATCCTTGTCGTCAAGAAAATGCCTTGATTCCTCCAGCTGGTGCTACATGGGAAACAATGCAAATGTTTTGAAAAACAAATAATAAGATTCAGAATCAAAACTACAGTATGACAACTAGGCTATAACTATCACTATGAACTATCACAATCCAAACCATCAAAACTACATCCTGTAGATATCACAGACTAAATAACAGACTTACTTCTAAGGAATTGAGATGATGCGTTAAAGTGCTCAACTTGTCCTTGTCCAAAATGAGTTAGAAACATATCGGTCATTACACACTTACTTGTCTTTAAAAGAGTATTGAGTTAATACACACATTATAAATGATTCAATCCTTGTTGTCAAGAAATTGCCTTGATTCTTCAATGTTTAGCCTCATTTTTTAGGCTAAATGAGCCAGACAGCAAGGTCTTTGCAACTGTCTACAAGTTGTTACCTCATCATTAATTCAATTTAAATTAAGAGATTACTATATCTCACACATTTCTTCATCTCTTTGTCCAAAGATCACCTCTCAGCTGTGTTTTAGCTGTTTGAGTTTAATCTCGCTTGCCTCATCAACATCCTTGATTCGACGACTAAAACCATAGAGGCCGCAGGTGAATTCTTGAACACCGCTGAGAATCTGTTCATCTAGCTCCCAAGAGTCCCCTACTTTGGCAAAGATCTGTATACACTTTTAATTTTGATTGAGAATCTTCATTGGTCTGACTTTCCCTTTGCCTTTGAATGCGGAAGTGCAGTCAGCACCAGTGAAGGCATGCAAGGCCAGAAGAGCTGAAATGTGTTCTTGTGAGTAATCATCTGCCAACTGGTTGAAATCGATTAGTCTATCTCCCATGTCAAGATGATGTTGATAATTGATGACTTTGCATAATAGAGAAGAATGAAGAAAATGTCTTAGTCTTTTGCTCTGACTCTAATCGTTTTAATGTGAGGCATTTTGATTTGGATATATTGCATGTAAATGATCACCCTCACATCTGTTTCTTCATGTTTTGAACAGATCTTTGGTAGAAGTTATTTTGACATAACTTAAGCATTACATTCTATTTTGAAGGCTTGACCAGCCTCTATGAAAATGACAGGCCTTTGGAGGATGTTGTCGATCCTATCTTGAGAGTACGGTGATCCAGAAGCATTCCAATCAGCAGGTCGATGAACATTCAATCCATTAACTATAAAACGTTCACCACAAACTGCGATATCTCTCTGCGGATTTTGGTTCATGAAGACGATCAATTTAAGTATCTGTGCTGAATACTTTCAGCAGCAGTAGGAAGACTTTTGAAGGTACGCTCTGATATTGTCCTCATTGTCTGTGGTACATTACGCATATAGAATGAGGAGGTTCCGTCTTGAATGAGAGCACATTGGTTTGTGGAAGAAAGTTGTGCATTCTCAGCATCTTTGATTATATGGTTCATTCCTTTTGCTTTGTTGTTTTTCCGCAAAAAAAACATCGATTGTTGAGATGGAGTATGGCATCAGAGTCAGGGGATAGGTCATCAGTTCAGAGATGCTTATTTGTGACTGAAGTTGTTGTGACTTAATGAATATCTGAAAGATAAACCCACTTGTGGCCTTGTATTGGATCAGTTTCTGGTTCGATGTTTTGATGTGTGGTAGATGACATGGTCTTGAATCTGTTCCTTTTGATTGGTTCTATGAACAGTACCTTTTTTGTTTGAAGCCGACCGTGTATGAATTTCTCCTTCCTCCTGAATTTTACCATGTTTAAGGGCGTTAAGGACATCATAGAGGACGCACATTTTCTGGCATTGCTGCTCCTGAACTCAAACTCGTCAACGGCTGAGAAGTCTCAAGTTGAAAGGGGTTTATAAAGCTTTGAAAAGCCTCTACTGTTTGCTGCACTTGCTTCTCAGACTGAGTGATTTCACGCGGTCTGAGATCTCTTTGATGCTTTTCTGTATGTTTGCCTCAGCCACTTGTCATTTCCCACATGGCTTCCACAAACTCTCCTTTGGCATGGGCAGTCAGGATACGACGTTGGCTATTCCACAGATCCCGGTAGAATATGTCCCAGACCTAGAGTTTGACTTTAGCCATTTCATAGCTGTCTCTTCTATTATTTTGTCTGTATGGCAACGGTTGCCAGGGAGATGTGATCTGGAAACACTGATTGCTCCACTACGCAAAAGTTTCTCAGATCCTGGATGTGTTTCTTTAATGCGTTCAAGAAAGTATCCCATGTAGGTAAGGAATCTTGCATAGTTCTGCTGGTCTGAGCAGAAGAGGTCTGGCATGTTATTTAGAGCGGCTTTGTATCCTTCATAGTCATTTATTTTGATTGCCTTAATCATTGACAGGACGAGCCAGATGCAGTCAATATATTCCATCCAAAATTGTCCAGTTTCTCCCAGCTCCCCATTTCTCACTGCTTCTCGAAATGCAAGATATTATGATATATGCTGAGATACTGTAGGTCAACATCACCTGATGATAGAACATCTGTGTAAGTAGATTCAGTCTGAGTGAGCTTTTCCAGCAATGCCGTTTCTTCTGGAGAGAGTGGTTCATGGGTTTCCAGGTACTTATCATAAAGGAGTCTTTGTAAAGCTTCAAGCATGGATTTATGTGTATTAATTGCTCGGTACCAATTTTTTCCATCAGTGACCCCAGCCACAGACCCAGTGGTGATAAGTTTAGCTTCCAAAGCTATTCCTGTCCATCCACTCCCATGACAGTATCTTCTGAGCTATATCTTTCAAGTATGGTCCACAGCAGTGGAATGTACCAATGAGGATGATATGGTTTTGGTATTTTTCTGGCTCATTCCACACTAGAGGGTAGGCCTTCATGCACACACCTAGGTCAAATGTGCAAATGGTGTACATTTGTCCTGCTTCAGAAGACGCAGCCTGGCTCAATCTGAGGCATTTTAGAATGGTGGCCAAGTCTGTTATGGGAGCATTAATCATTGGATAGTACCCAATTGTGGTGAGGCACTTTGGGAACTGACCAGTAAGAGAGACCCAGCCAGACAAACCAGGGATGTGCTGATCCTTTGAGTTGATTTTACGAGCAAACACCCAAATTAGATCAGATGGTTTTGATTGGCTACATGTGGTTGAGGTATTGGAGCTAGAAGACACCAAATTGGATGGTTCATAACGTTTCCTTTTGTAGTAGATTGGCAACTCTCTGAAAGGACCTTTAAATTATCGCTTCTTTTTTGTAGGCTGAGTGTCAGGCAACACTGTCAAACTTGAGTCCAGAATCAATGTCAAACTTGTTTGCCCTGGATCAATGTACCCTAACCCTAATCCTAACCCTAAACCTAACCCATTGATCCAGGGCAACAAGTTTGACATTGACCCTGGACTCGTTATTACTTGGTGATATCAGATCTTCTGAGTGTCAGGATTAGACTCTTGAGTGGGCTGTTCTGGGGTCGGGCTATCAATATCGGCACAGGGCTCTTGTGCAGGCTGATCTGAGGTAAGTGCTTCTGCAGCTGCACTGGATTCTTGTGTGGGCTGTGCAGAGGAAAGTGCTTGTGCATCCACATAGGAGCCTAGATCTTGCATATAATTTAGATCCCTGCAGCGGTATGGATGGAACTTGCCCCATATATATCTCATACTGATCAAAATTGTCCCAGTCACTGTGGAACACTGCTCCATCAGGCTGCCTCTTGATAACATCTGAGTTGCTGACTAATTAAGCACTTTCGACAATTGAATTTGCTAGAGCCGTTTCCAGTTCAATTGAGAATGTGTATGACTCACAGCGACCAAGCCTGTTTATCGAAGTGGTGATGCTTTTGGATCTGAATAGATGGCGTAGTGTCATACATAGCAAGATGTGTTTTTTCATCTTCTATTGACCTGATGTAAGTGCTCTCCAGATGCCAGAGAAAGCAAGAAGTGTTAAAAGTGTTCAAACTTAAAACTTGACTTTTAAATTATTGCACAGAGACTTCAGCTAAAAGTTGTCAGCTCTTTATTTATGACTTCATTTTGCATAAAAGAAAAATGCCAAGGCCAATGGCTCCAGTGATCAGGACTCCTTTTTTGATGCGGTCACAGTTTTTGTCCAGCCAGTCGTCGCTTAGGTAGAGGGGGAGAATTATAGGGAAAGAATGCAGAATCAGACAAGATTTTAGTTAATGTAACAATGAATGACAAATTGATCTATCGATTGTCAATGTCAAATCACATAACATTGAGGACCGGGACAGCTTACGAGTCCAGTTAATATTATTGACACTGTTGTGCTGTGATTTAAATACACATCATCCAAACATAGAGATCTAAATTCAACACATTGTCACCAGAACTAGCACACCTAAAATATACCTGTTCTGATCTAGGGCAATGTCCACATCCTGTGTCCTGAGCTGGGCCTGCTCTACCACAGCCTCAACCTCAGGTTGTGCCATGACTTCCACCTTAATGTCCTGGCTCAAGTCCACTCTCTGTCCCTCATGATTAAGGGCCTCCTTAACAGAGATGGAATCATTCGCATCCTCAGTTGAGAACGCCTCCTCAACCTCCTGATGCCTGAGGTCATTGACCTCCTCATCCATGATCACCAGCTCCTCAAGTCTGCCAACCTCCAGCTCTGTCTTTGCAGGTCTAACAGTAAACTCAACAGGCTGATCAACTTTGTCCTCCTCAGACTTGATAGTCTCATCCACTGCTGATGTCACATGCTGAGTGATGGTCTGATGTTCATTTGACTCCAGAAGCTCCATATCTTCTCCCTTCATGATGACCTTGACTTCCTCAGTCCCAGTGACCTCCATGGCATCCTCAGGCTTGATTGTAGTGGCCTTGGAGCTGACATGGATGTCATCAATCTCCACACCATCATCGTCAGATTTTGCCTGCTAAATGAAGTATATGTATTTAAGCTTAAAGCTTTGGACTATATGGACGATGGCTCATATACTACGTTAACAATAAGTATTATTGGGTTACATTTTTAAAATCAGGTCTTGAAAACTTACCTGAAACTCAAGCCGGAGCTCATCAGCCAAAGAAAGGGTGTTCTCATTTGACCTAGGAAGGACGTTATCAACCTCCACACTGTCATCGTCAGATTCAACCTGCTGAATCAAGTTCAAATTTTTCAGTATATGGACAATGACCCATTTACCACTTGAGATTAACAATAAGCATTATCAGGTCACATTTTTAAAATCAGGTCTTGAAAACTGACCTGAAACTCATTCATGAGTCGAAGCTCATCAGCAAAGGAGAGGGGGTTCTCACTGGCATTTGACCCAGGAAGGATGTTATCAACCTCCACACTATCATCATCAGATTCAGCCTGCTGAATTAGAAGTTATTCAACTTTTGCGCTACAAGACAGGACTGCACGAAAATGTTTATTCTAATACAACTGTTCAGTCAATACATGCCAAATGTGGATGGTCCAGCATTTCAGAAGAAAAAAAACTTTCACAATGCTACTACGGCACTATACTGTAGCAACAACAATATCACAAGGTACACTTAAATCACACTTTAAGAACTTACTTGAACTCCAGACACCAGCATGAGCTCGTCAGCCAGAGAGAGGCCATTTCCTTTGACCCCCGAGAAAGAGCCATCCTCCTGCAGGAAACTGCCACCTGCGCGGCTGAAAATCAGGGAAAACATTTTATTTTATGTATTTCCAGACAAATCCAGATGAAAACAAAATGACCAAGAATAAAAAAATACTCACATCACCGCTAATTCCAGCTGCTCCTCAAGGTCTTTTATTTTCTCCCGCAGATCCTAAGGCAAAGAAATGAAGAGGACAAAACAAATGATATCTGCTTGAAAAACAACATACATGTATGTGAAACAAAAGGATTATTTATGAGTAACATTGTTTAAACTTTTGTACCTGTCCAATAGTGGTCAGCTCCACCATAGATGACTTCTGCTGATTAATCAGCAAGTCTTTCTAAAAGATATAAAAACGTGTCAGAAACATATCGGTCATTAAACACTTACTTGTCTTTAAAGGAGTATTGAGTTAATACACACATTATAAATGATTCCATCCTTGTCGTCAAGAAAATGCCTTGATTCCTCCAGCTGGTGCTACATGGGAAACAATGCAAATGTTTTGAAAAACAAATAAGATTCAGAATCAAAACTACAGTATGACAACTAGGCTATAACTATCACTATGAACTATCACAATCCAAACCATCAAAACTACATCCTGTAGATTTCACAGACTAAATAACAGACTTACTTCTAAGGAATTGAGATGATGCGTTAAAGTGCTCAACTTGTCCTTGTCCATTTCCTTCTGGAGTGACATATCAGACATCTGCGAAAGGGGGTAAAATCGCAAGTTAATTAATTAATTTTTTTTTTTTTCATTTGAACATGATTAATAAAGAATGAACATAATTCAAAAGTAAAAGTGAACCTCTTGAGTGATGGTGTCAATCTGACCATTCAAGTTTGTGATATCATTCTCCTGTAAGAACACAGTCACAAAGTGGGTTAATACTTCTTCCAGCCAATAAATGAAACTTTAGTTAAAAAAAAAAAGTTAATTTATATATCAATAGTCTTCTCACCAGTTGGTTATTTATTGTCTTAAGGGCATGGTTGGCTTTTTCACTCTCTGCAAGTGATGCCTCAATTTCCTCTATTTTCTCTCTAGACTTCTCTGAGCCTTGGATGAGCTGCTGCATACTGTAAAATCATGCAAAGATCACATATACACATAATTCACAAAAACAAATCTTTCATAGAACCTAACCCTGGAAAAGGGGGGAAAGAATGTGGGGGCTGCTGACCCCTAACACAATAATTAAACCCTGTTTGTTGGGAAGCCTCAAAGGAGAGGTGACCTATCTTCTGTGTTTTCTTTGGTCTTTGTTTCAGATGTTTATTTTGATAAATGCATCTGCATTTCTGGCAAAAGGTCAAAAATCACTTACCTTTTGAGGTGATTTTTAAGTAAGGAGTTCTCCTTCTCCAGGTTAAATTTGGAGTCCTCATAGGCATTTAAAGACATCTGAAGACCAGCATTTGCTTTCATCAGCCGGCTCTTGGAGTGGAGCAGACTGACAATTAAGCATTTAGCTTGTGGGTTCCTAACAAAAACATTTGGGTATATTAAAAGAAGTCTCATTTCACATCTTTCCTAAAATTCGGCAGTGAATGCACTCACAGGTCTGCAGAGTTCCAAATTTCCTCTTCCTCAGCCAAATCAAAGGTGTCATTGTCCTCTGTGAGAGAAATCACTTACATGTCAATTGAACTTTATAGGCTATTCTTAGGATTAACCAGGTATAAAGTGTTAAGGTTTATACCTTCAACTTTGGTGGGACTAGCATCTTCTTGCCCACTGATGTTTTGCCCATGATCCAGCAGGAATGGTTTAGAAGTGGCAGAGAGAGTTGCAAAGATCTGGTCACCATTGATCATGCTAGGCATGCCCTCTTGGCCAACTCCAGTCAGACCACCTGAGTCTGAGGAGCATCTCTTCAACATTGTGCTTAGTCTACACAATGTCTCACTAAATTAAGATTTCACACACTGCAGTCATTCATTGAACAGACACTGAGGTTAATGCACCCATGATCATGTTCAAAATGGCTTGTTTACAGAAATTCCTGAAATTTATAGTTCTATATTCTGTGACATCACATTCGCCCGTCTTTGTCATAGATTGCAATTATGACATCATAAGGTGTTAAAACCAAATATTCTAGAGTGCTCTAGAATCTTTGGTTAAAACGCGCCACGGAACCTAGCGCGATATGTGAATTCAAGCCCGCTATGTGAGCGTCACGGCCGGGACACCTTTCACAAATTACAAAACCTTTTCCTATACTAATTCCCTTTTTTCATGTCTAAATTCTATTTGCCTGTTATTATCACTGCTAACTTGTCATACCAAGAAAAAAACTCAAATTTTAAACTAAAATCTAATGAAGAATTTAGTTAGAGCTTAGGCCTGCCCATTAATCCAAGAGAACTAGGTGCCTCTGAACGGCAAAATGTCCCGACTGCCTGAGTGGCGATTGTTTGACTATTTCTGCCCTCTAGCGGACTAGTAGTGATAGGCTACGCTGTGCTCACTGGCTGACTGACGAAAATCACATTTCAGTAATGGGCAGTTTTGTCTACGACTCAACAGTAGACTATGCATTTATCCAGTGCTATTTGCTGGTTACATGTCCTGTTAGTGCATTGGGCACTAACGTCATTGCCCCCACTTCAAATCATGCCAATTGATATGAATTAGACCAGTATCTCACTGGAAGAAGCTATACTTTTTGGTAAAATTGCAGAATGTGGGTAGCCTGGCAGGCCATCCTAGAGTGCGTCTAGTAGATAGTGCGTCTAGATGGAGTAAATTTACATTGTGACGGTGGCAACTAATTAGTTAAAATAAAAATAAACAAAATAAATGTGAATTATATGAAAAAAAAGTCAGACAAAAAATCTGGAAATATTAATGCTTTATTCCTAGTGTACACATTAAAAATTAAAAACGAACATTTTTATTATTAAAAACATATTTAGTGTTTGTAAAACATATCCACATACACCACATACAAAACTCCCAATTTGTACCCTTCCCTTGTAAAGGCCACGGTTACATTACCTTACTATTGTAGCACTTGCTGTAAGTCACATTCTGTTACAGATGTATCCCAATTAGAATCCAACCAGTTTGTCTGACTTACATTTTAATAACTCAACTACTAGTATGAGGCACATGTTATTTAAAGATCTGGCAGTAGAATCTGCCAAATTCTTACTCATTCCTTGTGTCCTAACCTCTGATGTGCTGGCCCTGAGTAAACCTGGAGATGACACAGACCATGTTGGTCTTCACTTTTTGTGCATCATAGTCCAATACCAAACAATCACCATGTTTTACATCGAAATGCAGACATATTACAATACTGACAAACAAATAGTACCACAGACGCAAGATATTACACTAACTACACTGTGAGGACATGTAGCTCAATAAAAACAAAAGGTGCTGATATTAATCTTTTAAAATTAAGAGGCACTTAAACAAATCCATAGGGAGATGTCCAACTGTTCGAGAGCAAGAACACATGAACAGAAACGATATCAGGAGTGTGAACTCTGTGGTTTTGATATCCTAAGGCACTAGATGATCCCCTTCTTATCCCTGTTCATCCAAAAGACATCTTGGAAGTCACATGAACAAGGTGTGGATTAGGAATACCGCTTTGTAAAGACCTGGTGGAATTCCGTCACCTTTTCCAGGACTATCTTCAGTTTTTCAGTAGGAGGAAGTATAGTCATCCTGCGCAGGCCCAAAATGAGTAAAAACATTAGAGAAAACATTTTAGTACAAAGCCAAAAAAAAAGAAAAAAGAAAAGAATCATAACTTGTGAAATGCAACAGCGATGCCGACCTGAAGTGAAACGTTCCTTCCCTTTGGCCAAAACCACTTCCAGGTACAAGACAGATTCCCATCTCCTCCAGAAGCGTCATACAGTAAAACATGTCAGGAGCCTGACCCTTCTCCTGCGGACACACACACACACACACACACACACACACACAGGTAGGGTCAGTAAGGAGTGAGAATGGGAATGCAAATATAGCATGCAAATAAACTAAATAATGATCTAAAACTGTGGTTGAGATAATCTGAACCAGCGTCTACCTTGGCTGCCTCAATGGCCTTCTGTGGCAACTCAAGCCTGGGGAAGGCATACATGGCACCTTGCACAGTGTTACAGGACATCCCTGGGACCTTGTTGAAGATCTCTGCTGTCATCTTGGCCTTGTCAGCCAAAGCATCAAGCACAGCCGTTCTTTCCTGCAGTGAAGGACACAGATTTCAAACTTTCGAGTGTGTATCCAAGAAGAGTGCAGAGTACAAGCAAGCAAACAACAGGCAGGATTGTTGTCTGACCTTCTTATAAAGAGGGTAGGAGGGCTCGTCAGGCTGAGGGGGGTTCACGACCAGGTCCAGTAGGGCCTGTCCTGCCACAGGAGGACAAAGTCGGACTGAAACCATCTTTGTGAGCTGGATCTTCACTTCAGGGTCTAGGTTTATGATCTCCATATAGCCACCTCGGAATCCACATCTGAAAGAAGGAAAGGCAAGAAGTCATACACACATGGGTGTGATAATGTGGAAGAAGGATGAAAATAGCACAGTCTGCATTGTTATCCATACCCAGTTTGGAGTGAAGTGCAAAAAATTGTACTTTTCAAAACTATGATTCTTGTGATTGTGTGAACTGTGATACTTCTGAGGATGCAGAAGTGCGCTTATTATGTACAGTACTTTGTCTATCAATCTGGAATAACTTAGATTTTAACAATAAGGATTTAATACACTAAAAATGCTATGCCATGATCTTTAAATGGAAAAGATACATTTTTGGGATATAGTTCCATTGCTTAAAGGCGGTGGTGGCATAGTGGTTAAGGAGCCTGACTAGTGTGCTAATACAGTCTGGAAGTTGTGGGTTCGAATCCTGGCTGCCACCGTTGTGCCCTTGAGCAAGGCACTTAACCCTAAGTTGCTCCAGGGGAGACTTGCCCTGAAGTTGTAGTTAGTTGACAAATGTAAGTCGCTTTGGATAAAAGCATCTGGTAAATGCATAAATGTAATATAATGTTAAACTCTCAATAATGTACTTTAGTACAGCCCTGATGTGTTCATTCTACCTATATATACTTTCCGTACAGTTAGAATATTTTAATGCTTTACAAAAATATAAAAGCTCACCAATTTTCCACTATGCAGTGTACAAATGTGCTAAGCAGAATTTTACTCACTCTCCCATGTAGCACTTGGATGTTGAGTGGAAGGAGGCCAGCTCCACTTTCCCAGAGTATTTGGGTCCCATTTCAAATAGCACCTTCTTAAAGGAGTTAAATTTACAACCCTCTGCATATATGTTATCCTGGTACACCTGTAGATAGATTATGGCAATGGAGGAGTTCATTGGGTGCACATTTCAAAAGACCAATGCTAGGACAGTGAGATAACCAGAAGTGAATTTCTCTTATACCTCGTCAGCCATCAGGAAAAGATTTTCCTCAGCAGCAAATTTAATTACATCTTCGATACACTGCCTGCTCTGCACTTGACCTGTGAGAGGAAAGCACAGTTAAACGCTAAACAATAACTGAAAAAAGAGGTCATTTTCATGGACTGAACCATGGAGATCATTTACGTTTGTGGAGGTGGTCTGTTTACCAGTTGGATTCCCAGGATTGATGACACACAGTGCCCGAGGTATGCAGTGTTTCTTGGCCTCCTCTAGGGCGCGCCGCAGCTCACCCACATCCAGACTCCAGTTCTTGCTTTCGTCCAAGTAGTAGCTGATCTGCACAGCCCCGAGATCAGCGATCGCGGCAGAGTAGAGAGGATACTGGGGGATGGAGATCATGACACCCGTCCTAGTAGTTCCCTCTCCAGATACAAGTAACTTCAGCATGGTCTAGGACAAGAGTGAGAAGAACAAAAGATAGAAGAGAAACGAAGATGACTCTAAACGTCAGAATATACCAAGAAGAAGAAGAAGCCAACATTAAATCCTAACTGTGTGTCTGTTTTTTTCTCACCGAGATGGCATCACTGGCTCCAGCAGACAGGAAGATGTTATCTGGGTTGGAGGGGATACCATCGCGTCGCTCAATGTAGCGGGCCACATCTTGCCTGACCAGCTCAATACCCTGACTCATGCTGTATGAACCTGTACAGAGATAAATGTTGAGTTACCCTCTAGTAGAGGATGCAACTACATATACATGAGACACTGGACCTTTGCTGGCATTCTCAGTGGAAATAACATGACCGCCGTTGTAATGGGCAGGACGTAATAGGGTGAATAACACTATGTTTACTTTAAGATGTGTTGCAAATACAAGCCACAGCTAAAACATTGTATTTTACCTCAAACTAAATACTGGAAAATACCTCACTACTTTAAAGAAAGTGTTGGTCAGCTATGTGGTGGAATAATGTTGACATTTATGGGCATTAAGGGTTAGTAAAGTATAGATACTCCCAAAACATACTATTGTAACAAAAATCATCTTTGTGCAAAAGCGAAGGTTCCTGAGGAGGAGTCAGACTCACCTATGCTTCCCCCACCACAGGCCTGCAGTATGCGCCGTGCTCTGCTTTTGGTGTCTTCTGGAAACTTGTTATCCTCCAAAAGCTCTGGATATGTGCACAATGCTAAGACCTGACATGATTGGGGGCATTAAAATAGTGTAAATAAATGGCAGTATGACAACAGGACCTGCATGACCTTTGAATGTAAATGTTTACACACACACCTGTCTGAGGAAAGTGATAGGCCGCTGACCCATGGCATGGCAATCCCCGATGTTAGCTCGGATTACTTCTGTGAATGGCTTCTTAACTCCCTGAAGAGAAAATATGAGAGGTGGTTATGATACAAAGAAAAACAAAACATTGTTTGATCAAAAACTGTCAGAAAACAAAAGCTACAATACATGCTGTGAACTGCCCTCCATCCAGGATTTATAAGACTTAAAGGGGAAATCCTGTCAAATTTCAACAAGAGTTCTATTGCTCAAGCTACTTGAGATTAGCAAATACTGAAGACGCAAGACATTTTAGTCCAACCATATAGGTTTCCTTGAACAGAGAGTAAGCCCTGACAGTTCACCCAATGGGGCAAGTTTTCAAAACTGTTTTCAGCATCTAAACATGCACCAAATGTCACCCCAAAAGCTTTGTAACATCATCAGACACATTACAACACACCTCTGTAGTGTTTTTGACTACAAATGTCTAACAAAGTGCTTAAAATTGTGTTTTTATGCAGTGTTTACAAAACCGTTTTGTAAACAAACAATATTGGGCTGCTTGCATAAGCTCACAGTTTTAACCACTTTCCCAGCCATTTGTTGCCATACACAATACAGTTATGTGGTGTAATGTGTCTGATGATGTTTTGTATAACTTTTGGGGTGATATTTGGAGCATGTTTAAATGCTGTAAACACAGTTTTGAAAACTTGCCCCATTGGGTTAACTGTCAGGGCTTATTCTCTGTTCAAGGAAACCTATATGGTTGGACCAAAATGTCTTGCGTCTTCAGTATTGACTAATCTCAAGTAGCTTGAGCAATAGAGCTCTTGTTGAAATTTGACAGGATTTCCCCTTTAACACTCACCCACCTCCACTCTTAACACACCTACACACATTTTTGGTTTTTGAAAAAGCCAGATTCACCGCGCTCTCCCCTCTGTTTGTGTGTCTAGGTGCGTAATCAGAGAATGTCCTTTCATAAGCAAACGGATGATTGCACTCCGAATAGTTTTTTTAGTTTCTTCTTTTTTATTTTCACATTTCAAATATTGACAAAACAAGTGGAAACCACCAAACACAATATTCTCTCGTGAGATGTAATAAAGAAATCATCATCAACTGTTGCTGTAGAATTAAGCTTTGTCAGCCAATGTATCCAGTGTCCAACAGGACAGAACAAAATGAGACTGTCCATCTGTCTTAAATTATACAACTGCAAGGGGATGTTCCCTGGAATCGAAAATATTATAAATAAAATAAAATAAAATAAAAAATGATTTCTACTACTCACACACTTGTACTTCTATAAATTTTAAATTTGTCTTCAACTATGCAAGACAAGTTAATTATTAATTTGCAAACAGGCCTCTTTTGTTCATCCCTAATCTGTTGGCATTAGGGCGCAAGCCCTTTTATTATCCCTGAAACAATGCACAAATCTACTTAATAATTAAAACAAAAAAAAAAAAACAAAAACAAAAAAAAAAAAACCTTGAAATGTAAGGGCTTATTCCCAAATGCACTCACTGTTTTGAAAGTGAAGCACGTCATATCAGGCAGTCCTAAGAAAGCTGCAAAAGGATTCACAAAACCCAATGCAGTCAAAATACTGTGTTCTGAACTAGATGAAGACTCTGAAGCGATGCTTTTCTGGGTTTCAGAATGGAGTGCCAGTGTTAGTTAGTTCACACCTAACTTAAGTCAACTGATCTCAATCAGCTGATTAACCAGCGTATACCCTACTATGCTTACTATTCACCAATTCTATCTACGACACCATGTGTACCACTGCATCATCATGCCTTTTGCTGCCAGCCAAATTGCGAGTTCCCAAATTGCAAGTTGGAACACTTGCCGGGAGCAAAATTTTGATATGTTCTTGCAGGCCGGAGAAAACCATTTGCTAGTTGTGGCTTCCAGGGGCACCTAGCGAGGTGTTAGTAGCCAATTCGCTGTTTTAAACCATAGAAAGGCTCAAAATAGCAGTTATGTTCCAGCATTTACAGATAACATTGTATAACTACTTACCCCCTAGCTGGGTGCCCCTGGAAGCTTCAACTAGCAAGTGGTTTTCTCCGGCCTGCACAAAAGTCTCAAAATTCTGCTCCCTGGCAAACGTTCCAACTTTTAATGATGTTGCAATATATTATGGCTCCTTATCACACCAAATTTCTACTTTAGTTAGCAACTTAGTTGGCTATGGGAAATTGTATGCAACCAACAAATTTACTAACTTAGTTAGCAACTACAGTATGCTTGTAGGACCCCTGTTCAGTACCCATGATGTAGTTCTTGCAGTAGTTCTTCCATTTTACATGTCAGGGTATGTACAGGAATCCTGGCGCTGAATTTACTACCTTTTTTAACTACCTCTATCATATTTTTACTACCTCCACAACATCTAGCAGTGCTATGGGATGATAAGATGCATGCAAGTGAAACAAATGAATTCATAGCGCTGTTTGGATGGGAGCCCGAAAATATACCACCTCTTCTAACTTTTTACTGGCCTTAAATCTGACCTAATTTTCATTCACTACCTTTCACAAGCTTTTACAAACCCACGGCTACCCTGCATGCAGATAGGCAGGAAGGTCCCCAGAACAGGGCTCTTACTCTTTGACTACAGCAGTCCTGACAGAATTTCGGTTGTTCATCTGTTATTTATGCCAGTGGTACTATGATCTCAGAACACAGCAACTGGGATGCTGACCATACCGGAGAAAAAAACAGATAATGAAATAAACTTTAACAACTTCAACAATTTGGAAAACTATGGTGCAGACACTGTCTGGTAATTCCTAACCCTGGATCGTGTGAAAAGGGAGACAAGGTGAGAATTTAACCCACCCCCTTCTCACAATTTGTCAAAACAGCAAGCAAATTTGTGCCCCTCGGAGCATGATGGCTCTGCCCTGCTGTGCCATCATTGGTCAGTGCTGGGGGTGTGTGAACAGACTTTGTCCAGTTAAAATAGGAAGTATGCCGTGCTAGGATGGCATTGCATCTGCCTTGTTAACAAGAGTAGCCGGCTCATCTTGCTATCCAAGATTGGGAAGTTCAACATTAACTTTCCCCTCTGCAGTCTGCAAACTTCTGCCATAACAAGTTGGCTTCTACAGTGCAAGGGGGGATCTTGGCCAGATGGATTTGATACTAAAGGTTAAATAAATGTAAATACAGGCTATGATATTGAAATAGTAGAGAAGGAGACAGATCCTATAATATTCATGCATGATCTCTTTCACATGCAAGCTCTTCACAGTGAATGCAGTGTGAATGCACAAATCACCCTCTCTCATTCTCCGTCTCGCACTGACGCACACACACACACACACACACACACACACACACACACACACACACACACACATACACTGCCTCCCTTCTCATTAGCGGCTTTGTGCTCATAGCCCCTACTCTCTTGTAAAGCTGGACACACAGATCCAGTCCTGGCACAGAGACACAGATCCCACATTTAGCCTAAGCAAAGGATGACCACTGATGAATTTAAAACATCAGCGTGGTGAAGACAACAGCACACAAGGGGAAGTGACAGGCTTAGACAGAAGGCCAGTGGCACTCTAATAATTTTAACAGCTGGACGATTACATTCATCCCTGTAGATACCCTCATATTTTCACGCTTGTCTACCCATGCTGTGACTACACTCCCAATAACCTTACTCTACATCTCATGCTAAATTTAATTCTTTCTTGGAGTGGTACCATCTACCCTACGCTGGCCACACAACACAGTCACAGGCTCACCAGCTCTGCCCGGAATTTAATCAAATCACCCATTCAAGGCACAGCTCGTAGCTCACCCAGCGTGACCTCTTGAGTTATAACAGGCTGTTGACATGACGTATCAAATGATCTTCCAGCCTCATTGCAGATGACCTATTCACCATGTTCACATAAGGCAACAAGCATGGACTGTTTGTCACTCAAGGTTATCTGTGTTTCATGTCCTTGTGGACAGCTTCAGCTTGTCCCTGTCTGATGGGAAGACATGTCGATCTCACCACATGGCAAAGCAAAAGGCCTTTATTAGGTGAGGAGATGGTGTTCCCAGCAGGCTAGGAAAGGACAGTCAGTGACAAAAGGCTCCTTTGAAGCTACTCCTATTGGATTATGTAACCTAAAATGCAATTACTAGGCCACTGATTCACTCATTGAGGAGCACCACACTGCAGAGCGACCATAGAGCACAAACTATAGCGTAGATCTACAGCAAATGGGAAATAAATGGTGTGTGTGTGTGTGTGTGTGTGTGTGTGTGTGTGTGTGTGTGTGACACTGTGCTAAAGAGAACTTGGCTCTTCTGCTAACAGTGAGATCTTTGTTGACCATATCAGAGAACAAGGGAGCAAGGGGTGTGAAAGGTACAAAACACAAAGACGCGCGCGCGCACACACACACACACACACACACACACACACACACACACTCTAAAACCACACCCACTATCAAGCAGACACATGTGTTAGATCAGATCAGTTTTTGCAAGACAGTTAGACCACATGGAGTGGATTGTTAGAGTTGCCATTATCAACTATGCACAAACTAATGCATTCACAACAAGGTACAAAATGATCGCCTATGGTCAAACATTTAATTCGCTGTTTTCTTATCTTTTTCATTATTCTCTTATAATTTCTTCATTATACATGAAGAAATCCAACTTCTTCTTAATTAAGTTTTTTTCTGTCTCTACCTCTAAAACAACAAATGTAAAATCCCAGTCGAGTCCTTTTGAATCATTGACCAACAATCCAACGGTGCATGTGTGACGTTAGTTATGATGCAAAATAAGTAAGCAATACTTTTTTAAAGAATTGCTTGGAAGCAAATAGAACAGCAATGACTTAACAATGGCAAGTCCATACTTGCTGCACTTGCCAATGGGAACAGGCTGACAGCTGCTATGTGATTCAAAACTGTGGCACAAAACAGAACTGTAGAAGTCTGTCATGTAGCTCCAGTGTCTTCAAAGTCAAGCTCTTGATTTGCAGAGGTTGTGGCCAGTGCACTTACAGTAAAAATGGCATTGACATATGACATATCAACTGAGTGGGCAAATATTGTCTCAGAGAAATATAAACTGATGAGTCAGATGGGAGGGAGACATCATGTGTGCCTATCATACAGTGACCACATATTCTAAGATCAGGTTTCAAGTTTATGGATTGTAGCCCAACTTGGAATTAAAAAAAAAAAATAGAAAAGCATACACTAAAATTGACTGGGTGAATATTACCAGAGACACTTGGTACCATATAGCCTAGACCTTTTTGTAAAGACAGTAGGTCTAAGGAATCTTTTCCTCCAGCACCAGTTAATGTCATCATATCAAAAAACACAACATTGACATAAGTTTATGATGCAACATTGACTAAAGTTACCTCTTTCAACTCCTTCTCGATTTGCGCTGCACGCTGAACAATGGGGCCGCGGACTGCATATTCGACCTGCTTCACGTTGGGATTCATGGTCTCTAGAGTAAGCATCCTCTCCGGATGCAAGATCCCGTTTTCCGTCATCTTCCTTGTGCCGATATCTCGCCGTGGCTTAAATAGTCTGAAGTATCTAAAGGCAATGCAAAAACAAGAAGGAACAGAACAAGTGTCAAAAGTTGCATCTCTACTCGTAATATCACGTAGGCGGCACTTACACAGGCACACCACCAATGCACATGTGTTTGTATACTGCAACTGCTTAGCAAAAGCATTCCTGATATCCGATCAGAGGTAACGTTCATGAACATAATGTCTGAGAAGTTGAGATGTTTGCTCATGAGCAAATCAAAGTTCCCATTGAGTCTACTTACTGTGAACTTGCCAAAAGCAAATATCCGGGTGAAAGAAAGCAACAACAACAGTTCGATGTTAGTCAAATTGTGATAACGTTAACGTTACGTTAGCTAGTTATGCAAGCTGATAACTTAATTAACTGTTAAAATACACGTATACAGCTATGGCAAAGCAACGTTATCGTTGAAGTTAGGCAAATCAATGCATTAGTAGTAGGTACAATATGCCAAAGTTTACTCTTCTCTGTGGTAAGAACAACATAGCCTACCAAACAACGTTACCAGAAAGTTTTCAAGGTAGGATGCTCTGCTGTTACAGTTTCACCATGGGTTTCACACAGAGGGTTGAAGTTAGCGAACTGCTTACTGATGTTGTTGTGTCCTAAAACTTGTAATTGGCTCATATAATTTTCTAGTTTCCTCTCCCCCCGCCCCAGTCTTCACCGGCCAACCTCCGACTGATGCCCCTCCTCCTAAGTTTCTAGCTAATAACTCAAGAGTCACTTTTAGCATGTCTTTCCAAATAATACAAAATATTTAAATTGTCAGAGAGAGGGACGATTGAGTCTAGCGGTGCTGGCTTACCATCATGCCTTGCTAGAGTTATCTTTTCTGAGAAATGCTGAAAACACTAGCAAGCAGCAACATGCTAACGTTAACTAAACTCTCTTAGCTAACACTTGTTCATTAGCCTAGTTGATAGCTTAATTTTGTTAGATTACTTTTTGGGCACAATCAAAGCTGTTATTACTAAAGCCAAAATTTAAGCATAACTACCTTGAAACCGGGGAAATTGCACATCTGAAAGCCATCTCTTTATGAAGGTTATTAATTGGGATTCAATCAATGTTCAGAATTAACACTGACATCAAATATTTCATGAGTCCAGACCTATGCATGAAACCGTTTTTAGTCTATGCATTGAAATGTATGTGACGTCATTACTTACAATTATTGATGGCCCTGATTTTTGTAAACCCCCTTACCCAGCCTAGTTAAAATAAATAAATAAATAATGACCCCAAATACTGTGACTTAATGATATGTTGCATCAAATTAAAATTAAAATTAAATTATCAAATCAGATTTTATTAATATTGATAATGCATTTGCCAATTCTGCCTGCCATCTTTTGTGTTGTCCAGAGCCATGGCTCTGGTGTTGTCTATTTCAATTAGGCATAGGCTATGCTTAAAAGACCCACTGATCGTGGTTTGGAAAACATAGCCTACCAGCAACGATAAGAGAATAAGGTCAGAGGCAAGTGAATTGACACAATTCCCACCCCTTCCCAAATTTTGCCTCATTCCAGCATGCACCACATGCCGTTTCAGCCTACTCTCAGCTGTGGAAGCATATAGGGTTACAGTCACAGCACACTTGCACAACTACCCTCCCCCTCTCTCAATGCTAAGACACAACTGCCCTTTCAGGAAAACAGGTTTAGACTGGCTGAAACCTTATAATGGTAAATATTCTCCCAGAAATTCCTTATGCGTGGTAACATAGGCTACCACATGTCCATTTAAAAGATTCTTGTCAATCAAATAGCCATCAGTGAATCATGGCTGCCCCATTCTTAAGAAAATATGGTCTCACAGGCTACATATTATTTGGACTTTGAAGGGTTAAAAGAGTTAAACGCAGTATTTATAGATTCTTCTAAATTTAGGGACAATTAAAGTTTTAGTTGCAAGTGATTCAAGAAAAGATGAATGAATGAGCTAAGGTTAAATAGTATGGGTTCCCTTAAAGACATGAATGTGTTGTGGAATGCTGGTTTCAAAAGAAGCAAGATACTCTACTCAAATAATTGTAATACAGTGACAGTACACAGTGCAAGAGGCATAACATAACAGACATGTTAATATGTCATATAACTTAAAGACTATAAAATACGGCAGTCATACTCTTTTGTAGACCAGGAAAAGAAAACTTGAAAACAAAAATGAAAGATCTAATACTCACCCTCTGGGATGTTTTCAGATGGCCAGCACAGGCGTCCTTACTGATTGTGCCTTTGCCTCTAACTACCTCTGTCACTCACAGCTCTGTTTTAAGAAGCTCTGTTATGTGGTATTTGGTATTCCAGGAGTGCACTGGTTGCATCATTCCACCGCCACCACCACCACCACCACCACCACCAATCCTCCTCAGCCCCCACTTATTTTGAACTTGGTCTCAGAGCAGGGAGTAGGCCTTCCTTGCCCTCCTTGGCTGTTGGTTCAGCTTGTTCTTCAATGCTGGACATTATCCATATCAGCAGAACCCATTTGGCATCTGATCCCGAGACAGTGTTCTAGCTTGTCATGGGAGAGACTCATAGTTGGGCAGTGATCTAAGGTCAGATAAGAAGAAAAAGGCCCTTGGAATCTAGCACGGGAACACACATGGGGGACACCTGATCTTTGCCCATGTAGGGGGCACCTAAACATGTGATGTGTCCTTCTGACGTTTTCAAGTCAGCTTCCTACGCAGTTTATCCTGTGTTCCACATCTCGTCTGTCTCGATTAAATGCCAGTGGATTCAAGGCAGATTCCTGCTGTACATATAGATCAGCAGGTAGCACCGTGCACTACATGAAACTACACAAACATAATGTATACTTTTGTTGGGATAGCAAGTAACAGTAAATAAAATGTAACACTACAGCTGTTCAGCCCCTGCCTCTCATTTATGCTTCAACACTTTCCACAAGCATGGGTACAACTGGCCTTTCATAACGCGCATAGTGCGTGGGCGACACTGAGGTTCAAAAGGGACACAGACCTTCAGTGGGAGCACCTAAAAATAACAAGTATTTAATGTCTCGATCTTCGCATAGACCAATGGTACTTAAATATAAGTCTGCAGGGTAAGTCTGATTTGAGGGTCTGGACAAGGAAAGGTCAATTGTTCATATTACACGCACGCGCGCACACACACACACACACACACACACACACACACACACACACACAATAAAAACAGAATTACATACAGGTTTTTATGTTTTAATCATGTATCAATCAATCATTTATGTTTCCTGCAATGTCATAAGCTTTAGTGCATGTCTGTTATGTGCAGGCCTCGTAGAGGCACTTATACAACTTGAAATACTACATACATAGTTAGCAATTGCCATTGGCAAAAAATAGGTCACCAACCTGACAAAGACAAGATCTACCTGTCTAAGTGTGGCGGGAAAGGCTTGCAAAATCCCAACTTGAGGCATAGTTTTAACTGAATTTGAAGTACACAAAATAGGGTATACTGGCTATATATCACCAAGAAAATTCTTAAACTGGCAAATCAAACCACAAAAGTAAGGAAGGAAATGCTAGTATTCAGTTCAGTTCATTCTGTTAAGTGAATCAAAAGAAAAGTAGGAGGCACAGTTCCTATTTGCAATTGTGTTATGTAATTTTGCTTGACTTGTAGCCTAATGATAATGTTTGGCTAATTGGAGGCATTGTGATGAGGCTATGTCCAAGATATCATGAACACATGCGAGTAGTTCATGTGTTCACCAGTTCACACTAATTAAGTGACAAGCGTGATTCATGCATTGAGGTGGACATATTTTTTTCTTAATTAATTGTAGTTGTATAAACTCAGTTTACAATTCACCATTGCCATTTTTCTCAATCGCTTTGGTACATTTCTCTTTTTTCTCAAAAATACTTCAATCTTCACCTCATTGTGTCACTTGAGCACATCAAAAAAGCAGTTTCTCATTTGTTTCAGCAAGTTGCAAATGCATCTGTACATCCATGCAAAATATTGTGTACAATTCTCTTTTGAATAGTCTCACACCGGCATAACATTTAGGCATTGGTTCATCGTGTAAGTCTTGCAAAATGCAAAATGGTTGAACATGTTGTCATGATATGTCAAGAACAGAAGCATACAAGCAAGATAATGCATGTTAGCAAGGTGTAGGAAGACTGAACTGCAATTTCTACAATGCAGCATGTATAGGCCCTAGTTTTCCCAAAAGAGATTTTCCCATATTCACATTTAGCTTTTTTATTGCTATATTGCTGTCTTTTCCTTTCTGTAGTGCAATGACATGGTTTGTCAACAAATTGCAGTACAAACAGTAGCAGTGTAATTTTGAATCTTCTCCAGTCTATTAAAACGATCTCTCACATACACTACTAAGGTGTCATGTAGGCCTACAACACAGCAGTATTTGGATTGCACTTACTGAAGGTCTCCACTAGATGGCAGTGTTTTTAGTCTCTTCAGTATAAAACTAATGAAAGAGGAGAGAGCGCGTTGCAAAATAGCCATTAGGCCTACTTCTAGATCAACAGCTATCTTTGCTCCTTCACAAAAATGCTTCTAAAAGGAGAAATTTGGTGTGAATAAATTAATATTCTTGTTGTTGTTGAAAGTAACTTGAGTGCTCTCAGAAGGAAACAGAAAATATAACATAGACCAACTAGCAGTTAACATTAACAGAATGGGGTATAGGAAAATAAACTGAAAATCAGTTTCTGTGTCCCATTTAGTTACTGTTAACTGCGGATTTGCTCGTCAGCCTATTGAGCATAATTTCCATGCTCTTTTCCCCTTTAACGACTCTCGGTCCTCGAACAACAGGGCTACAGAGTTTATCCATCCATGAAATGTAAAAAAGAAAAAGTCTTTGTGGAGTACAACTAGAAAAGATAGGATTTTCAGATTTGAAAAATAAGATTGTGAGGATCTTCACACGTTTCACTGTATTTGTTTAGAGACAAATAATAAAGGGCTTCTGTTGGCAGTTGCAGGATTCCCTGGAAGAAGAGTTATTGTATTTAAATGGGACCTTCTTGGTCAAAGGATGAGTGATCTAAAAATGCAGGAATAAAATCAACTCAATATGATTCATAACGAGACGGGAGAATGGCACAATAATAAGGGAGAAAACAATATTAATCTGCAAAGAAACACATGATAAGAATGATTTCTTGAGCCTTTATTGTGTTCATATACTGCAGGTCACTGTGGTAAGCCTATTGAAATGCTCATGCTTGGCGCTCAAAAATAACATTATAAAATGAAAATGCTTAAGACTGTATGCTACTTCTCACCTAATGCATAAGCACACTTCAAAAATAAATGTGGAAAAGCATTTTCACATTTTATATTTGAATTATAGCTTTGTTAATCCATATGGCCACAGTGTCTTTACTCAATGATTTATTGCAAATATGTTATTGAGATCACTGCCAGACCATAACTGAATAAGGGGGTTTATTTTCTAAAAGATTCTTATAGGAGATTAGTACCTTAAGTAAATGATTTTATGAAGACCACAAGCACTATACAGACTCATCGGGACTTTTGGAATCGCTTACTTTTCTTTTTCCTTTTTAATCTATGAGGATGATTCTTGAAAACCATACTAATAAGACAGTTTTTGTACAGTATGACATTTGCATGTGTTCTCAAAAACGATCTGAAATCCAAGATTCATTATTGTCACCTGGTTCTAGAGAAAAAAATACATATCTAACCTCATCTGAGCATCAAGTACATGGCAAAGCAGATTCAAATGAGTAAGGCTTACAGTGATTCTCAATAGAGTATGCTCTGAGCCCCCTTAAAACTGGAGTGTTGTTCAGTCTTACATCTAAATAAATTAAATAAATAAATTATAAATGTATCTTTTCAGACATGATTTCTCATTTTAGAAAACAAAGTACAATCAACATTTTACCAAATCAATTTGAGAGCTGTACACAAAAGTCATAACCATTATTTTGAAATTTAAACTAGGAATAAGAAAATATTTCAAACCTTGGGGTTAGGCCAAACACTTCTGTGTAGAGTAAAGGCCTTCCATTAAGATAATTTTTAATCCTATAGACTAAATTGTACACTTTCATTTATATTAATAATTTCACCCAAATCAAAATAGCAACTGAAAAAGGAAGGACCACTTGTCTTTTGCACGAGTGCACAAGATAATATAATAATAATATACGATTGTCTGTTTTGCAATTAAAGCCACACTTAGAAAATATTACTTAAAACACAGCTCCAATAGTTACTGCAACATAGCATTCTTCATTTTAACACAGTAAAGTGCAAAATTGTGTGGAAGGCTTCAACAAACATCTGGGATTTCCTGTTCAGATAGGGTGGATAGTTTACTTAAGTCATCTGGAGTGACCCTTGGACTCGAGCCTTAGACTACACCACTACACTACTGGTGGAACTGGAGAAAGTTAGCCCTGCATAAGCTGCATTGGGCCTTGTAGCCATAATGATAATAATCACAGTTTAGAGTGGCCATCACTCCTTAAGGTTTATGCTAGAAAAAAATGTTTTAAGGCTTGAAGTCTTGGGATAAAAATCCCACAAAAAAATAAACAATACAATTGAAATGGCATGGAAAGAAAAAAAAAATCTGTCTTTCCATTATTCCCAACCCTTCACGTGCAACTATGCAGTTTGGTAGGCTTCAAGTGCCCTTCCCATGTACAACCTCAGAGAGTCGCCATTTGTCACCTCATATTCTATACACCGTGCAAGTGTCTCTGAAAAACTGACTGGCATGTTGTCATGCTGTGGGGTTATGGGTACTGTACAGTAGTCATTTGGGCACAAGTGCATGTTTGTGTGTGTGTGTGTGCGCTGTGTGGAGTGTGTTGTGCGGCCGTCCATGGTGTTGTGTCAGTGCCTCAGCAAGGCTCAATCAATTTAACAAACTAATGAAAATAAAAACTAGCTTGGTGTGTGTGTGTGTGTGTGTGTGTGTGTTAAGCACTCATGTCTGTGTCCTCTTTACATGAGACCACAGCAGGGCTCCTTGGTGTTGGGTGGCTCTTCCTCTGGAGCGCGGAGCTTAAGGAGAGGCGGGTCCCCGCTGGCTGGTGTAAAGTACACAGTGTTGGGTGAAATCACGTCATCCTGCGATGCTACGCCTTCCTGAGTGTCTGCGGTTGTGGCGTCGGGGGAAGCCGGGACGGGCTCCTCCTCGGCGGGCGGAAGCAAAGGCGGAGCCGGTGCGGGGTGTTTGTGGAGCTTGGCGGCCGCTCGCTGCCGCTTCAGTTCTGCCAGAGTGTGGTGGGATTTCTCCCGAGTCATGCTGTCCGCACCGTCACCCTCACCTAGTCCAGAACCAGAGGATGGAGTCAGCTGGTAGGTTGCACTGCGGTCCATGCGGCCCCCGGTGCGGCGTTCCCCAGGCAGGGAAGACGACAGGGAGGTGGGGGCTCCTCCGTTCCCAAGCACCCCAGGATCTATAAGCCTGTCCCCATGGCTGCCTTCGTGGCCTGCAGAGGAACTTGATGCCTGGTTCAAAAGCGTGAAAAAAGTGAGTGTGGATTCAAGACCACTGTCACTTGGGTTAGCCCCAAGAGCCATGGACACACACACACACACACACACACACACACACACACACACACACACACACACACACACACTTGAGTCTGTATACATCAAGTTTCTATATGCACTTGAGTCTGTATACATCAAGTTTCTATATGCATATTTGATGGCCTAGTGCCGAAACGCGTACTTGCGGACATGTTCCAATAAATATGCAAAAAGATATACAGAGAGTTGTTTTTTTTTACGTCTTAATATACGCATATTTGTCTCACCCCAGCTGAGTGCGCGTTCAGTTCGGCGTCTGTTTGTCTGTCCTCATCATCATCGGGCGGTTCAGGCTGTCTGCCTCTCTCCTGCCACACCATGGCCTCTTTATGATGCTCCCGTCTGTACAGGCTGGAGCGCTCATTCACACTCACACGCCGCACCACTTTTCTGCTTGCACACAGTGACAAAAATACCAGTTAACAATGTCAAAACAACAACAATTATACATACAATATATATTATATACTGTGCATGGCATGAACAGTGCCCCCCCATGTCCATCAACTTTGAAGAAACACATTTTCTCCTGTGATACGGTTGGTCATACAGACCAATTAATCACCAACAAGGAGAATGTAAATTCACACTGTAGTTCACACTAAAGTCTTCTATCGAGCTCTCTGCTTCTCGGTCTCTCTCACCCTCTGCTGCTGGCGCTGGAGGCTCGTCTCTGTAAGGTGCCCTTATGTCGATCCTGACTCTTCATGATGGCGTCGTGTTTGTGCTTGAGCTCCAGCATCTTGGCCCGCACCTCCTCATCTGCACAAACATCTGCACAGCAGAGACACACTCAGCTACACTTAACCCGAACCCTAGGGCAGTCAACTAAAGTTTAAGTCAATGAAAATGTTCACAGTATTAGATTTTTTGATGAGTTATATTGTAATTTTACCAATTCATGGTCTATATCCACAAATATTTTTAGCTTTTATCTCTGATAGGCATTTTGATGCCCAATGGTTTGCTCACTGATCTACAGTAGGAATGTAACAAGTCTGTTGCACATACTGTATTGACCATATTGTGTGTTGTACTTTTGTTGGGGGGCAATGGGTGTCATGACGTCGCAAGAGAGAGAGGGGGGGGGGACCACTGTTTTAAGCTGTAAAGTGACCTAGGGTTTCTTTGTGAATTACTCTGTTACGACTGACAGGGATTATTTTTTCCTATATTCCCCTGTTAGGAGCTACTTCTAGCCAAAAGCTGTATTCGGCAACTCTTTCTCTAGCTCCATCTAAACCCTGTAATCATGCTTGCAAAAATCCAATTCTCCCTGTAGCCTTCCACCAATCAGGTTCAGAGGGAGGGATAGCTGCCTATCAATCACAGCTGTGAGCAAGCCGCTGACAATGTGCTACAGTGACAGAGGGGTTTGAGAGGCCGTTGAGGAGCGTATAGAGACTGGGGGAGAGACCAGAGAGTTGTATGATTTCGAATACAGCTTTAAGATTCTTTGAGATTCTTTCCAATCAGCCTCAGTCTGTCCAAGTCACCAATTGTTTGCAAAGGCTGTTAGTGTAGGTTAACAGATTATTGGTATGGAACAATGACCTTGTTTTGGCAGATCCATTAATTGTTTCACAGATCCTTAAAACCTTTAGAAACAGATATTTAATGGATCTGTTTTGAGACTACTATGTAATAGATCTGGTTAAAACTGATTTGAGCTAGAGAACAGTCCTTTCCTACTGTGAGGCGCTTACCTATGGGTGTTTCTTCCAGGACTGATTTAGCGCTGAGGTTAGCCCCATGAGCCACAAGCAGCTCCACCATCTGAAGCTGCAAAAAATGATGGGAACATCACAGTTATCTTCTACTATATAATTTGCTTCACATCATGTGGTTTCAAAAGAGTCATCTTCTATATAAATCAATGATCAGTTAAATTAAGAAATAAATATAATTTGTAGAAAAGCCATAAATGTCATTAGTTGCTGTTGCTGATAACTAACAGAGGAGCATTTTCAGTAGTAGGCTCCTTTCCTTGTCTTGCTGTGCAGGTCATTTGTATCAAGAGCCATACACCTCTTCAATGTCACTCAGAGAGAGAGGAGTGTTTTTGACTTTAGTGGTGTACGTTTATTTTTTGTTCTGCATACTGTCCTTTTCAACCAGGGTCGTGCAAAATTCAGGAATTTCAGAATTCAATTCAATAGGGTCCTATGGAATTGAATTCTTGATATTGAGAATTTTGCACAGCCTTGTTTTCAACAGGGCATTATTGCTCCGTTTATATTGTCTTTTTGAAATTATACAACCTGTACTTGAATAAGTTATTGATGATTTTGCACTGGCAAATGTCTTTGTATCGACAATCTCTTGCACTATAGATACAGTATCTGTGCATCATTCACAATCCAAACCCACCCATGAGAACATCTCTAACACTAGCATTGTGCAAATTATATCGAGGGATTTTTGCATCTAATCCTATCACAGATACTAATCAAACCTCATTAGAGATATCATCCTTTATATCTTGTGGTAATGTATGCATGTGTAATTTTTCATGTGTGAAGGCTGTGTGCCTAGGTGTACTGTATGTTTAATGTCTTAATAATACTTGATACTTTAATTCCTGTCAGGACAAAATAAAGCATCACTATCTATATCTATCCATTTCTAAATGCCAAATTGTCTCTGTGTTGCACTGCTAACCTGTCCCCAGCAGGCGGCAGCATGGAGTGGCGTCCAGCCATCGTTGTCCTTCTCCTCCGTAGGGAACCTGTGCTCCAGAAGAAGCTCCCCTACAGACACATATCCGTTGGCGGCTGCAATATGCAGCTAAACACCATGAAAGAATAATTAATGCAAAACACTGTAATATTTAATATTTTAAAAAACAAACCAAAAAGTAGCTAGCCTCTACTTAGCTCTACAAAAAGTTTGAGCACATACCAAAGTAGCCCCATGTTCGTCCCTTGAGTTCCGATCTGCTCCGCTGTCTATCAGAGCCTGAACATCTGCCACCATCTCCTTCTCCTTTGCTCCACGGCACTCATCTATGCGCTCCTGTGTGATGCCTGAGAAAACGAGACAATTAGAGAAGTGACACAAGTTTTATCTGAGGATGACAAACATTTTTCTTTCTGCGGAGGACACCTGAGTGTGAGATTTGAGATGTCCTAACATGAACACCATAAGAGAGAACAGGAATATGCCAAATAATCAGAGATGTGACTCATGCTTAAAATGAATAAGCTTACTGGGCCACTGGGTCAGAAATGGCTTTAGTCTGATGAAGTCATGTACAAGGAACTGAGAGCAGATTAAGTACAAGACTTGCCTTGCTCTGCCATGACCATTTCGATGAGTTCCAGAGTAGCTTCATCCTCACAGAGGTCATAAGGCATGTTTCCATCCGCATTTACTGCCAGCACATCTGCCCCACTACAACAAGCCAGAATAGACAGATGCAGACACAAAATGGAGTGGGAGTGCTTTGCTGTAGACAGTATGAAAACCTTCAAAACTGGGTTATTCCGTTGCAAGGGAGGAGGGGTAATAAATCACACAGCATGCAGATAGTTACTGTACATAAAATAATCAGTGAGTCTTATGTAAGATTACGAAGAGGTCATGTAAAAGATGTTGACACATCACTTAAGTTTTAAATACAGATGAAGTAGTTTCGTCCAATAAAGGCTGAATCACGTTTTTTTTTTTTTTTTTTTTAATATCTGCCCTGAATGTAAGCTCTGAACCCTCAAAGTCAAAGTCCTTAAGGTCAACTATGAAAGTTCTTAAGAGTTTAGGGCATAGGGGGACATTTGAATTCAGGAAAGAGTGAAAAAGAGAGGAAATGAGGTGTGACTCACGACTGCACCAGCAACTGCACTAGAGCAGTATGTCCACAGGTGGCAGCAGCGTGTAACGGGGTCCATAGCTCACTGTCTGTGGCGTTCACATTGGCACCAGCCTCCAGAAGACAGCGCACAATGTCCTCAAAGTCATCTATACAACACTGCAGACACACACAAATAGGATTGGGCAATCACGAATTCTTTTAGAAAATTACTTACAAAAAGGTCCAAATTAGAAAACTAAAACTCTACATTCTACAAGACACCCCTAAAAGACATTATGAACATTAAGGAATAACACCAGCAGAAAAGCAAGTAGAATTTATTCTGTGTAAGGTTCACATGTGGAAAGGAAAATCTTCCAGCAGATTAGGCCTACATAATTACTAAGCAGTGTCCTTTCAATGAAGTCAAAACCAACTGAATTCTCAAAGTGATCAATTGTATTTCATTCGTTTAATCCATTTGTTCGTAGTCTGGTTAACCTTACTCAAGAACCTACCAAACAGAGAGCCTTTCAGCCAGTGTGGAAATCCACTTGTACTAGCAGTGAGTAAAAATAAAAAACGTATTTGCATAGGTATCCCCACCCTTCTGCTAGGTAAACACCCTGTCCACTTTTCTAGGCAGAAGGAGCATAGCAAAAGCCCACACAAACAGGGAGAGAGAGAGTGCACTTCAAATAGAACTCCCGTGCTGGATTTGTAAATCCCTGTTTTGTATTTCCAGAGGCGTTGCACTAGCCACAACACAGAGGGACTATGTGTACCTAGGTGTGTCATAATAGTGCTTTCATTTTACCAACAGGGCCACTTGTGAGTCAGACACTTGCCAGTCAGAGGCAATACCAACATGAGGTATGTGTGTACTCATGAGTGAGACTGCTGTGCAGACCTAGCCAGTCCGCTGGTAAAGGGTGAGCTTTGTGAATGGGTACATTTCTTGGGGGGGAACAGTGCAAGTACAGTAAGACATCTCAGGGAAGGGAGGGGACTGATGCTGTGAAAGAGGGTACTGTAGGAGTTCTCACATCCCTGTTTTTAAATGCTCTCTCTCTTCCTCCATCACCTCATCTGTTATGGAAAGAAAACCACTGTGCAGGTCTAACACGTATACTCTTTGCAACAGAGTCTGAGGCCTCACGGACAGGCCACCATCAGAAGCACAGAGGGTTAAAAAAAAAGCCTGCTTTCAGAGCCGCTCTTATCTGAAATTGTGAAAAACACTGCTAAGTCAGTACCTTCATAATGTACGCACTCTATACAATCTGATAAGGGAGAGTACCTGAATGGCTGTATCTGTAACCGTAGAAGATCCCTTGATGGTCTCGTGAACGTGTCTGATAACATGCATTTGGACTAAATGTAAGTGTGTGTGTGTCTGTGTATGTAGTAGGTACCTGATGCAATGCTGTTAGCCCATCCTCATTGACCAGGTCTGGACTGACTCCATTTTTCAGAAATTCCCTCACTGAGAATACAGAAATCACTCCATTATTCACTATAATTAATTACGGCTATAAAGCCACAACAGGTCATAGCTAATCACATTCATTAGCACTCTCAGTGTACCCAATCATGTTCTCCCGCTAAGCTGCTTTTAATAATAACATAACCACAGTGAAAGAAAGTATGTCAGGCCTGATTACACATAAAGTCTGTGGAGCTTGAAATATGAGTCATTTCCTTCCACTGTGAAGTCTGTTTATAAAAGGACTGGGTTGTTAGCTTGTTAACACCAATGTTAGGCAGGACACACAAGCTTGCGGTATTCAAAGTTCAACTGAAAGAAGGCCAATAAGAAACTCTTCAATAGATATGACTGCTCACAAAGTACTCTGTCCTTGTACTTAGATGCATGTTAAAATGTTGGCCTGTTTCCCCTTCTGCTGTCTCACTGATGGAATGTGAAATGTTTTTTTTTTTCAGTGACATGGCCTTGAATGTCTTTCAGCTGTACCTGACGTTTTCTGTTATTTTATAGACTGTTATCTGTATGTTACCAAATAAATTTGTCTGCTGTCCAGATGCACTGAATGGCGTTTCAAGTATGTGGATTTACTGGATTAGTGACAAAGCAGGGATCTGAAAGTTATGCAAAAGTATACCATTTTTGCTGCAGTGAACTAGTGAACTAGCCACATAAAAGGCAAACAAAACCTTCCAAACATTTTTCAGTCTTACTGGCACCGCTAGAATATGCTCATAATGTTTGATAGCAAACATAGTTTTCAAAGTCATGCTGTCACTAAGCTTTCTTTTATTTTAAGGTGGTTTCCAACTCCCACCACGCACTACAAAGGGCATCCTGGATAGCTGGAGGGAATAAAACTTGCATATCCAACCTTCATATGACTATATGTCATGTCATTTAATTAAAAAACGATATCTTAAACAGTGGTAAAAAGTTGTAGTGTTCCTTTTACTAACTTGCTAGTAAATATGACAGGGTTTTTGCCTTTCTTTTGTGTGATGTGAATCAGGTCATACATGTATGTTGAGGAAGTCTGCCTCTTTTCTAGTTTATCACTAAAATACTTACTTATACCAATACTGCCTCTAGTCTGTATTAGGAAGGCTGTTTTGACTGAATAACGAGGGGGCATGGTTGAAACTGCATTTTGTTTTCAAAGTAAAAAGTCTATTTAGTCTAAGAACACTCTTACCCCAAACTTGCCAGAATCAATCTAAAATACAAGCAAACAGATCACGTTGTTCATGTTGGAACATTTATGACATTCTGTTTCTGAATGGTGAATGGTTCTAATGCCATACGCTTTTGGTCATATATTTGGATATTTGTATGGCCCTCTGAGGTAAGGTTTGCCGTCAGAGTTTTCACTGCCGTTCGCACAGTCCTGGGTCATTAATTGAGAAATGCCGTGACTGAACACTAACCAATTCTAACCAATCAATATAGTGCTTCAAGAGCCTGGCAAGGAAAGGGTGCAATCTATTTAGGCCTAGCTGTTGACATAAAATATCTATAACCTTTGAAGAAACTGAATGACTGACTGGCTTTTTTCCAGAATAAAGATTATATGCAAATTTGTGGCTATTTATTTGAATAGTATTACACATCACTTTATAGCTTACATTATTAAATAAAATTTCCATACATTTCTTTCACTGCTTCCACAGACCAATATGATGAAAACATTTAACTTTGCATACATCATCTTTCCTTGGGAGCAAGACAAGGTGATCCTACTTTAAACCTGATCTGATGAGGTTCCTTGAGCACCGCACTACATCCATCCCTTCAGGAACAATTAGCACACTGGCACACTCAGCCTCCCTGGTTTGGTGATATTTGACCCAGGTACGTCCTAGCATACAAAATGAGTGTATCCACAGGGATGTAGCTCATACCGCTTTTAAGGAAGGCAATCCTTTTTTAGTAGGGCTGTTGTGCAATCCAGCGCTTAAGTGGCTAATTAATGGATTTGATAAATCAAGGGAAGCCAGAAATAGGCCTACACGTTGGTCTTTTTTTAGTAACCAACTGGTCAAGTGCTTTTCCCCCACCCCCATCACCCAAACAAACCGGAGTACTCCAAGAATAAAGACTTAACTGGGGCAGTGGCATTGGATGAGCCATTAGATGGAGCTACTCCAACCTCCACTCACCTTCCTCTAAGTCATTGCGCGCAGCCGACTCCAGTAGAGTGATATTACTAGGGAAGGTGACCCTACGGCCAGGCTCCTTCTCTTTCTCCTTGTCCTTCTTCTTGGCCTTGTCTGCCTTCTTACTCCCTCGGGCGCTCTCCTTCTCCATTTGGGCCCAACCCTTTAGTTGCTGAGCCCGTCGCTTCTGAGCATGCTTGAGCCGCTCGGTGGCAGTCAGACGCCCAACAGTGGCCATTTCTGCAAGCAGCTCGCCGTGTTCGGCCATGACGTTTTGACCTCACCTCTGGCCACACCTGACCTCTCCTTCCTTGTCCCCTAAACTCTTCACTACAGTAACGTCAAAGAATTTAATGGATTAAAACATCATGTGGTTTCACAGCTGGAGTCGTCTTTTGCTTAGCCTCAGAGACATTCAGCAGCAACGTTTACCCTAGTGTCTTGGTAATCTACCAGAGAGCAGCCTTTGCTCATATAGGATCAATTCAAATCTTCACAACGATGAGGTTTATTATGAACAGGAAGGAAGTGCTTCACAGTTGCACAAAACAGGAAAAAGTGCAGGATTCAGATTTGTCCAATATGGAGGTAATAGAAAAACAACATGTTGAAAGTTAGAGGGCCTTTCCATGCCCTAGAAAAATACAAATTCAGTTTGTTTCCCATTCTCCATTTGAAAGAATATTCAACATGGTGACACCATGTTGTATCTGGTGCCTTTCGGTTAGAAGAACTTAGATCCATATGGTGGTTCTGATACAAGGTGCACAATCGAAGAGGAGTCCTGGCATAGCTCTTGAAATTCCAGCTAATTCCAGCTCTTCAAAGGTCAAATCCATGCTGGATTACCAAAGATTATTTTGTTTTGCCCCACAGAGCCAGGCACAATTTCCCTAGTTTGCGAAAAATCTCCAGATAATACTGGGCTGTATCTGATGCTCCACTTCAGACTTATATTCCAGTAGCCATGGACTCCGTGGAGACATGGCAACATGCTGTAAAAGTCATATGGTGGATTTAGGGCAGAACTCCACAGAAAGAATTAATCACATGATTTCAAGTTCAGGCTCAAAACGTTTTGAAACATGATTTACCGATAATACCGGTATTAATCCACACTGGCAATGCAAAAACACAAGTGTCTTTCTTTAGGACATCATGAGTTGCACTTGTCGAATCCAGAGGGAGCAGTGTGAAGGTCCAGCCTCAACAGGTCAGGTTTCTCCTGATCTCTTCTGATGAATGTCTAGACCTCTGAGAGAAAGAAAAAGAGAGATGGTCAAATAATGCCTTTAAACAAAGCCAAGCCACATCCCAGAAAAGACAAAGGCTGGACACATCTGCAGGCCCACAATTATTTCTTTTGTTGCCCCCCACACACACACACCTGCACAAACACTCACACATGCACACACATATACACACACAATACTTCACATCTCAGGTTACAGAGGTAAGGTGGGTAATTTTGTGAAGAGAGATAGGAGGGTTTACAACTGCTGTAAACACTAGACATATAGTGTACATGGCATTCCTCTTATCATTTCACATCTATGGGCTTCCAGCTCTCTGCACTCTGTCACTCTCTCGTCTCTCTCTCTCTGGTTGTGGTAACAAGAGAGGAGAGGAGGCAGGCTTTCATTAATGATTGACTTCACCACCACCTCTGCTCCTTGCATGTTTAGCAATAGGGCAATGAGTGGAGGGGGTGGGGCGGTGGGCATTCCTTCACATAGCTATTGCTTCAACTCTTACACACACACACACACACCTCACCTTATCTCTGTTATGAGTAAGGGAGGACTACCTCGCCCTTTCCTCCCGCCCTCCACAGGGACTTATCCCACACGAGCTGGTCTCTCCGCGTTTCCCATCCATTATTCAGCAGGGCAGAGAGGGGGAGCCGGGGGAAGGTCAACTAGGCGACTGACTGTACGGCACATATCTCTACCAGCAGCCTAGTGCGCGAGCTTGTGTAGCCTATGTTGTGAGTGTATTCATTTACATTACTTAAGAACTGGAGACAGCATTGGGGAGGGGCCAAGTGTGTCTGAGTGTGTGGATTACATAGACATGCATATGTACCCAAATATCACAGCATTTACTCCTCTCTGATAACATACTGTAGCAATAAAACCTGTCATGTCCTGTCCATTTTCAATACACTTGATGATCTTTCATTCGTTTCCTTAGAACGTAGTGCTCCAGTGAAACTTTAGTGAAAAAGATCCCAACCATTTCCCAGGTTTTTGGTTACATCCCAAGTTGATAGCTTGGATGGGTTTTCTTACTCAAGCATTACCAAACACTGGCTTTAGCGTCAACATGACTACAGCAAACTATATTTAGGGTAACCTATTCTCTGACAGTACCTTACAAAGCAAGGATATCCTTACATTGAGAGAGAAAATGAGCTCAATTTAAGTGACCTCTTGTTAAATGCCATCACCAGAAAAAATACTGTAAACACCTGTCTGCATAAACAAGCTAAACATTTTTTTTATGACTTTAAACACACAACTGGACTAACCCTTGAATACATAACCGGACCATGCCTTTAACATGCAGCTAGACTATGCTTTGAACATACAACTGGACTATGCCTTCAACACTCACCACAGGTGAACAGTCTGTCCTGCTGGGTGGTATCCCATCAGCTCTATTTTGACAGCACTAAATTCCTCTGAAATAGGAATGTTGAGATGCAAAAGAAATCCAGCCATAAATTGCAACACTGCATCAAGCCTGAGGCCAACCTGACCACAATCATACTTAGCAGCCTTGCTCTGTGGTTGGACCGCTCTGACCTGCACTTCATAATCAGAGGGAGAAATAACCAGCACGTGCTTGGCTATGGCAACTCCCCTGGCCCAGCCTTTCCACCACAGTGAACCAGGAAGAAAAGGGGCCATTATGCACCGGCTGGCTAAGCAGATTTGGAGAGGAAAAGAGGGTGAAGAGAGGGCCATGACGGGAGGGGTGGAGGCAGAGGAATTTCACCAAATTCATCCAAAACCCACTCAATTACTCCAGTGAAGGAGTGAAACCAGAAACATGACACAAGGGAGTGAGGAAGATGGGCCAAGAAAGTTGCAAAATAAGACAACGTTAAAAAGCATGTAGGAGGAAGGGGGGGTGTGCATACAAAATTCTTACTTCGAAATCCTGCAATTGCCTATAAATTAGCCAAGCTTTCTATTAAAGGACAGAGGACTGTGTCCACTTTATGCCCACATATGGAACTAGTGGTTTTGTTTACCTTTCTACCCTCCTCTGCTCTCTGTTTAGAGCAAGGATGCAAGGTTTTGGAAGAGTGGCCTTGGGGCTTCGCCTCATTAGATACTGATTGTATTTGTTTAGCATTTGTAAAGCCAGTCTCGGACTCATAAAACCGGTTTACTCTCTCTCATCTGTGGTCACATCTACACACTATGAGGTGACTAATGACTAATGTTACATAAAAGCATGCAAGACACCACTTTGAAACTCATGCACAGAGGCACTGCATGTTTATAGGGGACAAAGTGCAGAAAGGAAAGAGAATGAGAGAGATATTTGAGTGTGTGTGTGTGTGTGTGTGTGTGTGTGTGTGTGTGTGTGTGTCCATGCTATGACACCATGGACTTAGCGGAGGCTATGACCTCACATCCTCTTCCTGTCTGCCTCAAATAAGGCAGATGGCCATCAGGGAGGAATGCACATCCATCGTTTACCACTACTTGGACTAAGCCAGTCAGTAAACTCCCAGTACCTCCCCCAACACACACACACACACAAACAGGA
>JAODXP020000027.1:12857783-12948287 GCA_027497455.2 Sardinella longiceps
CAAAGACATCTTCTACATATACAGTACAGTATACTAGACACATACTATTCCAAAGAGACAACAAGATACATATAGGCTAAGCCTCTCATAATATATAGAAATGGGACATAATGTCCAGCAGTGAACACATCAACATATACTCTCCAATGACCCAATAGTGCTTAGTAGAAGAGATGTTTTGAATGCCCAAAATCGGTTTTATTTGTATATTAGTAAATTTGCAAGTGTCTGGTGAGAGTTTTTTGTTGCTACCAATCATCTTCCTGTGTAACACCTTTGTATCAAAAAACTTTTGTAGACAATGGGAGGCATAAATACTGCCATTGATGTTTTGTCTCCCACTTCAGATCCTGGGAAATAATGGATCCCAGAAAGCACCCAGAACCCATGAATGGGCATTTGACACATATTACTTTTCAAACATTTCAAATTTGACACATTTCACATCAAGAGGATGCCCACTTGTGTTTGTAGAGAATAGTTTTATTTTTACAGTGTGGTGAAAGATCAAATTATATGGTTGGTTACCTTGGTAGTCCTTCATATCAAATAATTTTATATTTATATTTGTGGTTCTGTTTATGGTTTTATCCAAAGTGACATTTCGTCTATTTAGTTGCCCCATGATGCAGACTCTAGGCCTATGGCAAAAGCCAAAAAAATTAGAAAATTAGAAAACACACGACAAATTGCAGGTGACAATCAGTAAAATGATAAATATATTACGCATAAAGATTCCATTAAGTTACTGACATTTACTACACGTGTAAATGTGGTGACTGTTACTATTTATCAGTCTGAAAGTAAAAGTCAGTGTGGCATCCTCAAGAGAATTACTTTCAAGACAACAACTAGGCTCAACTCAGCAGGACAGTGATGACCTTACAATCTGTTGACCTCTGAGGTGACCTTACTGTTCTGTCGGAGTCGTGACATTTTACAGACTGTGGGGCAAGGGATGGCCAGAGAGGGTAAAACCTGAGCAAGAGGTGCAAATGTTTGTTAAGTCCCAAGTTGCAGTTGCTTATGCAGACTGGAATTATTACTCCTAGATTATTTTGGTCAGTATACAATGTTTTTTGGGACAACTTTAATATCTATCACCTTTGAACAGGAACACATCAGAGGTCAGCTGATAAGGGTGGTGTACTGTAGTTAGCCTAATGATGGACAGCACAATGACGGTTCAGTCAAAATACTATATTCTAAATTAGTATAAACTAAATTTTATATGAAGATTCTATAATGTGATGAAGCACAATTTTTTTCAGTGTGATTTCATTAACCTTAATGAAAATGAAAGGCCAAACCTGGGCCGAAACGTTGTGAAATAAACTCACTGGGAGCAGCAGTAACAGTGTGCGGGTATTTTTCATTTTCATTCACGTTTTATTTTACCCAGCACCTGTGACTTCTGGATGTGCGTGCACACTTTTTAATACAATCGATTTCATTAACCTTAACCTTATATTGTACTGGCTGCTATGAATGTGGTGACTCTCCTCTGGTGCACTATGTTACCTGATCTTGAATGTATTTTTATGTAGTTTAAATGCAACACCCCTTGAATCATGGTGAAACGGTATCTAGTCTCAATGTAAACAATAAATATGGTTAATGATGACGATAAAAACACTTGACTTGACTTAGCTTGACTTGTGTATACCATAACAGATGATGAATTTGGTTTTACATGCACCTGGCTTATAGAGTGACTTAACCCTCCACTGAGGATAATCTGGAATGGAACCATTTGCACTTCTGGACATTTTGCAGTCTTGTGAATTTTTTTCCTCTGGCTGTGATTTAGGCCTACTGTGTTAGCCCCTATTTAGATTAAAATAAATGGCCAACATACAGTAGTTGCATATTGACATGATAAGTGTGCATATTCATATAGTTATTGCAAATGAATGTACCCAAAGCAGTGGAAAATGATTTGGTCTACACGACAATACTGGCTGGTTGCTTTTGTTTTGTGAATGATATCCTGAACCTTTATGATGTATTTTGGAAAGATGCTTGTTATTTTAAAGCCATTTAGACTGAAGTGATCAATGAATTATTTGTATTTCCATAGGCAAGTGTCCTTTCACTGTGTAGACTGCTGTGGAGAGAAAGCTGGCAGTAGGGGGATTAGACCAGACATGACTCTACATGTAGGTGCCATGGCAAGTCCAGCAGTGATAGTTCAAAGTTAATTTGCATCGGCACTGCACAGACCCATGGTGTGCTTTTGTATCCAGAACCCCAAACTGACAAATCTAAGTTAAATTAGATTTAATATTTCTAATCACAACCTTATGATGTCAAGACAGTCTCTAAACAGACTCCAAAATAGTTTTACGATATCTAGTTGATATAAGTTCTTCAAGATTGTTTTTTTAAGTTGCCCCATATTGTTGGATAAACGTGTAAAATATGGAGGCATGTTTATTCAGTAGGCTAAAAATGGTGTGACTAGCGCAGTCCCGTCCAATCAGCTGTGAAAATCAGTGATAATTAGTGGACTGACAGGTGAGATTATCAGAACGCCTCTACTTCGCTTCACTGAAACTTGCAGCACCAAAATGATCTTCTGGTTCTCTCTGATGCTATTTTATCGAAGTGCGGATATCAAAGTCACAATTTGGTAAGATAGCCCAGCAAATGGAGACACGCTGTCGTGCATTCCTGATATCATTGGCCTATCTTCAATTTTCTCAATAGTTAATTGGCAACAGGTCAATGTACAACAGGTCACAAATAGCTCATCCACCAATACGTAACGCAAGGTCTAGGCTATATTTCTATGAGCATAAATGACACCACAAGCTCAACCAACTCTTA
Organism: Sardinella longiceps; assembly: GCA_027497455.2. Taxonomy (NCBI): domain Eukaryota; kingdom Metazoa; phylum Chordata; class Actinopteri; order Clupeiformes; family Clupeidae; genus Sardinella; species Sardinella longiceps. Next base: position 12,860,613 of record JAODXP020000027.1, read on the forward strand.
CAGAATAGGTCACATCTCGGGGGGCTTTAAGAATGAATGGGAAGGCACTGCTGCGTTAAAGCTTAGAGCACGATTTGGGGGCTTTACTGTTGCCAAAGACTTGTGCTAAAAGGATGTCAAAACCTTAGCACTTCACGTTAAAAAAAAGATTCTCATCTGTGTGTGATCTGAACAAAACGCATTGGCCTATTGCTTGCATTTGTAACGTTAATCAACAGTCTTCAATGCAACGACATACCGTGAAGCTACTGTAGGAGATTCCCCTATCCAACTTGTTTTCGGTCCCTTGCTGCGCGGCAAGGACTCGGATATTAACACTACATTATCTATAACAAAAGCCAAGTGTCGGGCGAAACTGTTTTCCTCTCAAGTGCAGGCAAGGCGCCAAGACATAAGTCGAAACAATGTGGTGAAATTGAATGTATATCTATAACTAAACTATAGTCAAGGCAGTTCATTGCATTTCATCTGCTTTTTGCAATCAAATACAGGGTGGTCTATTTAGATTTATGTTGTGGGCTAATGATTCTTACCTAAAGATATTTTTGTTGTGCGCATTCTTGAGACTTCGGACATTTTATTGTTATAACTTATTCCACGCTATTTGCAGGGTGTTTTTAGGTTAATTCATGTATTGATTAGGCAGTGCTACTGAGTACATCTACCGAAAGTGTTAATCTCTAACTGTATGTGAGAAAGGAATTTGTTTATTAGCGTCCTCAGTACATGTATATTGCTTGTCATGCATTGTTTTCAGAATCTACAATCTACTCTCTCCATATAGGCTAGGTCTAATACGCAATAGCAAAGTTTTGTTGGGCAGGAGTAAATGTCCCACATAAGAACATTTCAGCCAGCGAACTAGCTCATCACTTAAGCTATCGAAGTTTACTGTAAATAAACCCTATGCACTGAGCCGATGCATGCATGAGTACTCGTCTCTGTCTTTGATATTTGATATCGACCTGTTTGACTTGCTGTAGCCTATTTCGTGGATAGCCTAAACTATTTGTATCAGCTGATTACAGTATTGGAAAAGTTCTTCCAATACTGGAAATTGAAGTTTGAAATTACTGAGGGTGTCTGTAGTGGTTTAGCAGGATATATTTGGGTGACTGTTTCTCACACAAGAAATGCTGCCCAGCCCCCCGGCGCGATCAGTCATTCTGCGCGCAGATAGCGCCCCATTCTCCCCTCGATTACGCAGCAGGATTTACATGAAACTGTTAATTGTTTGCTCTTCAAATAGAGTCGACCTGGAGCCAGCAGTCTGCCAAGGGTTAAGGACCGACCCCCGTTTCCCTCCCCCTAAAGCTTGACCAGCAGTGTAGTCCGATTTACGCCTGCGTTCATCAGCATGACAAAGCACTGGGGGGGTCAAGGCTTGCTGGCACCACTTGCTATTCCCTACCTGCCATCAGCTGAATTGGGAGGCCATCGCGGCCATCAACTTGACTTCACCTCTATTGAAAGGAGTGGTCACAACAATGCCCCTCAGATTCATCCACAGAGCGACTTAGCGCGGAGCTCTTCAGTTCTAGACTGGCGAAGAAACTCAAACTCTTCATTGGTGCTGAAGCGAGGAGTTCTTGCAAATAGCCTTGCCCCAGCACCGGTGAACGGGGCTGCTGTGCCCATGGATACGGATATATTAAATGACCCTGGCCCGGGATACTACGCAGAGGCCACGCAGGCCAAAATGGAACCACCAAGCAAGCAGCAACACCAGACTGGTCTGACTAACTCGTGGGAACATGATGGGAATACCAATGGAGGCAAAAAGAAGAATTATCAACGCTACCCAAAGCCACCATATTCATACCTTGCCATGATTGCAATGGTTATTCAGAATTCTCCTGAGAAAAGGCTGACTCTGTCAGAGGTAAGCGCTCTAATTTCTTCTGAATCCTATTGGATTTGAGTGTGCGTGTATGCTTTGGGTCAAGGGTCAACTGTATCTGACCGCAAAAAGTTATTTTATATTTGGATGTTATTGTTTTATAAGTAGTTTATACCAAAATTCAAACGTCACTCTCTCACACATTGGTTTAGTGCAAAGTCCGCAGGAAATGTGCATTTTATTATTGTCTTTGTGGGTAGATGTGATGTTTGGGGGCGAGTCTGCTGTAGAGCGCACCTACGCAAACAGACCCCGAACGGTCCCCCTGATCTGACACGCTTAGCAGAGACAGATTGTCTCTATCGTGTGTTGTGTTGTTTTGTTAAGATAACATACAGTGAAACCAGACACCGATATGCATCAGCCAGAGAAGGCTATTGATAGGACGAAAGCTTGGAGCAGATAGCATGGGCCTAATGTCTCAACAGAGCACATTTGCTGCCAGATATTGAATATTTCTGGAGCCAATTGATAAAACATTGCTTTTTAAATTGGACTCTTTTTGGTTATGACAATTATATTTGAACTATGCATCCACTTACTTACACATAGACCCCCGCCCCACTTTTTTTGTGGACATAAGGATTCTTGATTGAATGGGAAATCTGTCTGGTCATGTTGGACATGGTGTGTCTATCACCTAACAATACATTTGACAAATCATTTGCAACTACTTCTTATGTTTTGCTTTTGTTCTTCCAGATCCTGAAGGAGATCAGCACACTATTTCCATTTTTCAAAGGGAATTACAAGGGCTGGAGGGACTCTGTACGACACAACCTGTCCTCATATGACTGCTTTGTTAAGGTTGGTTCGTTCTTCTCCAAGGCATCCTGGGCACATATTGAAATTGATGTGTGACTTCTAATTGAATTTCTATCACTGCATACAGAAGTTTATCTCTATCCCAGTGTCACAGTTGTATTCATGCTGTCTTGTTTCTTCTCTGTGTATTCTGCCTTGCTAGGTACTAAAGGACCCAGGAAAGCCTCAAGGAAAGGGAAACTTCTGGACTGTGGAGGTGAGCCGAGTGCCTCTCGAGCTCCTGAAGCGGCAAAATACTGCAGTGTCACGGCAAGATGAGACAATCTTTGCCCAGGACCTGGCCCCTTATATCCTCCATGGGCATCCCCATACCCAAAAGCCTGATTCAGAGCAGCCCACCCCTCCCCTGCCCCCCGTTCCCAGCAGGCATAATTCCCCACCCACAGAGGACCCGTATCGTCCCAAACTGGACTCCTCCTTTGCCATCGACTCTCTCCTGCATAGCTTTCGGCCCCTGAGCAACACGGGTGGGGAGAGTCTCCGCAACAGAGACGGCTGGGGGGTCGAGATGCCCAACCCCCCTCTACACCCTGCCTCTCCGCCATGTTTACGCTACTCCTCCTCCAACCGCAGTGCGTCAGCCAGCTCAGCCAGTCCCGCCTCTTCCTCTTCCGACGACGACTGGAGGGCCGCCCCCCGCGGCAGGAAGAGGGCCAATGAGAGCGAGGTGGGCTCAGATGGATACGACGACTCCTGCCCACCGAACAAGTCACTTCGGCGAGGTAGTGCACCACCCTGGGAGCTGCCCACCTCCTATGCCAAGTACACACCTCCTAATGCTGTGGCACCACCTAGTATGCGCTTCAATGGAGGACCCTTTGTGCCTTTGGGGGGGCTGCCGTTCTATGGCTATGGGGGCCCCCCGGTCCCATCGAGTCACTTTGTCGGTCACAGCTACTGGCCAATCCTCCCTAGCGGGCATGTTTCACTCCAAGCTCCACCTCTGCTTATGGATTTGGATAGCATGCTGCAGTCCGTGCCACCCAATAAAAGTGTGTTTGATGTTCTGGGACCAGCTAATCAGGCACAACACCCCCCAGCGAACCAGTATGCCCTCCAAAATGGCCCCCCACTCACACGGTATCCCCAGTATTAAGACTGTACAGTCTTTGTAACACAACGTCCCCCCCAAAAAAGGACACTTTCCATCTCCTAGTAGGCTTAGTCTATCAGTAGTTTGTTTACAAACTTTCTCATGCTTTAGACTTCAGGGAATGTGTTAAAAGAGCAAAAAAAGCTACCGGTGATTTCTATGTCAGCATGCTCATGTCAATCAGATCTATATCAACTCTGTTACTGACCAACTCAATTACTGACCAAAGACTTTGCACTGCTAGTGTTTGCACTATTTTATCCTTTTTGTTTATTTTTATAATGAAATGTTTTATAAATATTACCAACGTTAAATATTGTAGATCCATTCCAGGTGTACATTATTGTATTTTTATACTTGTTTGAAACAGGAGGCCACAAGGTAAGGCCCATCATGTCTGATAAGGGTTGGAAATGAAATCCATGTGCAGGGATTGTTTACAGGTTTTTTTCTTTTCATGTTGTAACGAACACTGTGACCATATGAATGTAAGTGTGTGTGTGTGTGTGTGTGTGTGTGTGTGTGTGTTTTCCAGTACAAAAAAAGTTGTTTTTTAAAACAACTTTTATCTGGTTCTTCATAAAATGCTGGTGTTTATTTTTTATTTTACGATGTGCCTTACTATGCATCATTGTTGTGAATATCAATAATTCTACAGGGTATGTTGCATAAATACTTCACAAAACCATTTCAAATGTAATATATCTAATGCAATCTCTCAGGACCGAGTGTGACTGTACCTTTGTGTAATTGCATAAAAATGCAAGTAAGTTGTTCAGTGTTAAGTGATAAATCCCTTGATTTGAATTTCACCAACCCCACCCCCCACTGTGAATGTCCATCCTGCTGTATCAGCCAATGTGGGAGGATGGGCTTAAGTGTCAGGGATGGGGGGTAGAAAAGAACAATCAACTGGAAATGGTTTCTTTTAACCTCACTGGAATGTCATGAACTATGCAATGTAAAGTTTACCCGTTTTGAACAATTCAGGCAGACACTGTGAAAGATTTTAATGTGCTTTTTTCTTTGTTCTGTGCTCAAAAATAGATATTTTTTTCATAATGAATTTGTTGTTCATCTCTGTGATTTAGGGTAATTTCCCCAATCTCTCCGGAGATTTCCATGAGTTGTTGGCTGTTTGCAATCTGAGTGTCTCTGATCACTGATCCATTCCAGATTTTTATCTCCCTCATTCCTGGTGGTAGGCTGGCACTAGTCATGTAGACCCCCTGCTGCCATCTGCGACAGGACCCACACCTTAAAAATCAGCCATCCATGCCCAGGACCCCCTCTGCCTCATCCACATTACCCCAGAACTCCCTCCTGGGGTGGCCAGGGCCATAACTCAGAGCCTCCTACAGTTCACTCCTTATCTCGTTCTCAGCGCAGACCTTTCTTTATCCTGAACTCTCATTTTACACATCACTGTAAGAGCAGTGAAAAAGGTCTGCGCAAAAAGTGAAATTGTTGGTATCTGTCTGGGTGATTGATGAGCAAGTTAGTTTGTAAAACAATACAATAGGCAGTGACACTTCTGTGACAACTACATGAGGCCGGGGAATTTTTCACACTTGTGAGCTACTCAGCATTTTTGTTCCCGCTCAAGAGATATTTATTCAGTGTCCAGAGTCACTGAACCATTCAGCTCAACTAGATAACACCAATACTATGGTGTTTTGTTACGTGATTTCTTTTGTTTCTGTACATTTAGAAATGTACAGAAAAACAAGCAAAACATTTTTACAAAATGTTCAATTTTTTGTGTTTATTTTGCTGTTTTTATTTTTTCCCCAAATGACACAAACGGTTCAGTTATTTTAAAAACTAGAGAAATACTGGCCAAACTGGCAGAAATGTCAGTGTATGCATGACATTTATATATGGAGTGTACAGTACTTGCATCAGAGTGTAAAGGCCATGATTCCAATCATAGTTACAATATGCAGTGCATCAAATACGGGTCAGATGGACCACAAACCAAGTTTGTCCTATAAGCACTGCATCTTTCCGTGGCCCGAGGTGAATGATTTAATACCAATGGACGTACTACAACAGGCCTTTGCTGCCTTGCAATGATACACTGCACATAACAAACAGTGTCCTTGCAGTAAAGGGTAATTGCAATTATGTGCAAAAGTACATGTGATTCTGGTACAAATATTGGGTGTCACAAATGTTCATAATCTATTTCAAAAGGTATAAAAACGTTCATAAAAAGAAACTGTTTCATGAAATAGTTGCCATTCAAAAACACTGCTCTGACAAAAAAACACTTCAGACACTTGATGCATCACTAATTTCTACTTTGACATTATTTTGCTGGAAAATTTATATTCCCTTTCAATCCTTCATGTTTTCACACATCCCTTTTTCTTCTCTTTTCTCACTCCCTCCTTTGCCCATGTCCCTCTGCACCCACTCCTTACACACTCTCTTGTGCACGGCGATACTCAAACACACTTCCTCGCTCGGCGAAGGTCTCGTTGAGCCGCCTGCGCTTGGATGGCACAGTCTTGTTTCCATCCTCCTCATCTTCTTCCCCGTAGCCCCCTCCTCCAGGAGTGTATAAGCTGAACATGTCCTTAAGGGGGAAACACATTGGTGGTTACAATGCAGAAAAGAGAGGAAAAAAAGAAAAGCGCTGAAACAGTTTCTAAGTATCTATCAAAAAGGCCCTTCATAATCATAAGACCACAAGTCTTAGGAACTAATTAATACACAAGAACACTACACAAGAAAGAATACATGTAGGTAACAAAATCACAGAAAACACACACTGGATACACAGTTCTAATTGAGGGCCATCCTAGTTTTACATGTTGGTTTAAGACAAGAACAAGATCAAGCCTGTCCTCACCCCAGGCTCCAGGCTGACTGTGGTCTTAGCCCCCAGGTTAAGGACTCTTCCATCAGCCCTGTGAAGTAGATTCAGACCTGCTGCTCCACTCTCACCTCCTGAAACGAGCGCGAGAAACAGATAGGAGAGTTAGATAGTCAACGAGGTTTCAGGGAGATAAAAATCTGAATGAAAACCAACATACACTCAAAAAGTGTTTCCAAAAGGGGGACTTTACCATTCAGTCCATAGGGGCGTGTGGACCGTCTCTCTGTTAATACGGACAAGACCACTTTCTCTCGGAACATAAGTTTTCTGATCACTCCGTCACCACCTCGATAATGCCCTACACCCCCTGACTCTGGCCGCAATGAGAACTGCTCCAAGATCACAGGGTATCTAAGGGATCAGAGAAAGGTTGAAGAAAAAGTAAATTTGAGATCTACTGAAAGGGTAAAATTTACACAACCTGCTTAGTTAACTGATTAATTATGCATAGTTTAATGTACACTGGGCTAACAAATATCCCAGTATAAAGTCATCACTGCACCTCTTTTCCAGAATTTCTGGATCAGTGATCCGTGTGTTGGTCATGTGACTATGGACCCCACTTCTCCCATGCCAACCTGGGCCTGCACCAGCACCCCCGGCAACAGTTTCATAGTAACCACTCTTCTCACTGCCAAAGGATATGTTGTTCATGCAGCCCTGTCAAGCAGAGAAATTTCTATTCATTTGTTTCTTATTTACTTGTATTTAGTTGACACTTTTTCTTCAAAGTTACCCACAAATACCACTTGCAAGATCCAGTCTCCTTTGAGCAACTTAAAAAGCCTTGCCCAGTACAACAGTGACAAGACAATTGAGTCCACAATAACAGCACAGTACATTGCTATTCTTCTCCAACCCGTACTAAGGATCGCTGTAATCTTAACTCACCTGGGAAGCCGCACAGACTTCAAATGCTCGAAAGATGACATCTACAACCCTCTGTGACGTCAGCACATTGCCCCCCACTACTGCGGCATTCTGGGATGGCTGGAGGATGGAGCCAGGAGGGATGATAACTTTGATTGGAGCAAGGCAGCCCTAAAAACAGACACTAAGGGTCATATCTTATCTCAGATAATGCAACTATGCTATCAGCTGAGAAGCATTGGTGTTTCAGAATGTGTCAAATACCTATGTTTCAAAGACCAGGTTTACAGTGTGTGTGCGTTTGTGTGTGTGTGTTTTTGTGTGTGTGTGTGTGTGTTTGACATTTGTGTGACTACAATGACAGGCTGAAATAAATGAGAGTTGAGAGTGTGAGCTACCTGGTTGAGTGGGATGTCTTGGCCCACCATGCAGCGCAGGCAATATATGAGGGCAGATAAAGTGATGGCACGAGGAGCATTACAGTTGCCCCACACCTCTGGCCCAGTGCCAGAGAAATCAAACACGGCACTGCCCTACAGAGTGACAGAAACAACTTTGATTACTTGTCATATCGGCAAAGATTAGTAATTAAAAGAGAGAAACAAATGAGTGTGTTACCTTATTAAAGTTAATAATAACAACTAAAGAAGCACATAGAGGGAAGCACAGATAGTGTGATAGTGATGTGTGTTTTATGACCATTCACTGAGGAACTGTTAACTGATCATCCTTGGCTTATGCGAGCCTAGACAAATGAAGGATTTGTGTTTGATTCCCCCATTCACCAGAGGTCTCATGACTTTCTCACCTCCTGTTCATTGATCTTTACTCGCAGTCTGATTGGTGTCCCATCGTCCATGGAGTCCTCAGATTCCACCTCCAGAGATCCCGTCTGTTGCCGACGACGACGGGCAAATTCTTTCAGCATGTCTCTTACAGCCAACTCTGCATTGCTCTAGAGTGAGTGAATCAATGTGTGTGTTTTAATACCCAGCAAAAGGTTCATAGGTTGTTTACCTCTCTCTCTCTCTCTCTCTCTCTCTCTCTCTCTCTCTCTCTCTCTCTCTCACGCACGCACAGACACACTCTCTCACACACACTAATAACAAACAGAATTCACCTGTATATAGCCCATGTATGCTTGAACAACAGCAAGCCCATAGCTGTCAATCAACTCGCCCACCAGTTGACTCCCTCTCCGATTAGCTGCCACCTGTGCCCGCAGGTCTGACAGGTTGTCATGGAGATTGCGTGTCCCGGAGCATCCTGGGTATTGCGCAGGTGCCATGAGGGCCTCAGTGACAGCTACAGGATGGTGGGGAGAGGGCAGCTTAAATGGATTAACAGTTACCTTTCATCTAGTGGCGAGAACCAACTTGGCCAGTTCCACCAGTTAATCAGCAGCAGAAACAAGGAATCTGTAGCTGTAACAGTTGTGGAAGACTCTATTTAGTCTGAGGACTCTGAGACATCCATGTGCTTCTAAATACTCAGTCAGAAGAAGGATTATTAGAATAATCAGCACAGAACCTAATTCTATTTCTCAAACATTTCCAATTATTTATCTAACCAGTTCAAGCGGCTTACGGCTCTGACCGAAACCATCTCTATAATTTACTGCATAGATTTGTGCCAGTTCTCCACCTATATGTGTTCCGTCTCTGTCTCAGCCCGCAGTGTTACCTTGTTCCTGGAAAACCCCTTCGGTGACCAGCTTGAAGGAGGTGAAGACAGCCCCCTCCTCCTGTAGAGACTTGGAGTGCGGGGGCATGGAGCCTGGAGTTATGCCACCGATGTCAGCATGGTGCCCCCTGCTGGCCACAAAAAACACAGGTCCACTCACGCCACGCCGGAACACCTGAGGGAGACAGAGACCGAGTGAGTGACTATAGGAGAGTTGAGAGTGAGAGAGCAGCAGAGAGAGAGAATGTGTGTGTGTGTGTGTGTGTGTTTGTTTGTTTGTGTGTGTGTGTGTGAGTGAGAGAGAGAGAGAGAATGTGAGTGTGTATGTAGAAACAGGCAAGATCTGATATCACCAAGTATTTAAGAGTCCAGGATTAACGTCAACGTTGCCCTGGATCAATGTACCTTAACCCTAACCCTAATCCTAACCCATTCATCCAGGGCAACAAGTTTGACATTGATCCTGGACTCTTAATTACTTGGTGATATCAGATCTTCCGTAGAAACAGAGAGAGAGAGAGAGTATGTGTATGTGTGTGTGTGTGTGTGTGTGTGTGTGTGTGTGTGTGTGTGTGTGTGTGTGTGTGTGTGTGTGTGTGTGTGAGAGAGAGAGAGAGAGAGAGAGTGAGAGTGAGTGAGTGAGTGACAGGGAAGTGCTCTGTGTTAACGTATAGATAACAAGAAAACTAAAGAGAAAACTAAATTGCAGTACACTCACTCACCGGTGTGATCACAGTAAGGTCAGGCAGGTGGCTTCCTCCAGCACAAGGGTGATTACTTAAAATCACATCTCCCTCCTTTAAAGTGTTCCCCACTGCTTTCAGCTGGAAGGGTTGAGAGAAAGAAAAGAGAGATGAAGACAAAATTGAGAAAGAAAGAGAAAAGAAAGAACAGGTTCTGCACGTCAGACTGAGCATGTCTAGTGTGCATACCAGACTTGTGTGTCGTTTACTTGAGTTTAAAAAAAAAGCACAGAGAGCTACATAGCCTGCAGGTTTGTGTTTCTGAGCTCTTTTATGGCAGACATTCCAAGCCTAATCATCCATCTCTGGGCGGATCAGAAAACTGTGGTCAGTCTGGTGGTTGCCAGAGTAGTGCGACCTGTTGTAGCTCAGCTGAGCTCAATACGAAACCATGAAGAAATGATGCACTTAGCCAGCATGACTTTGCCAATTTGTACATGGCAGATGTGATCACCTGTTACAGTGTTGTTAAGTTCAGAGAGAAATAATACTAAAGAATTAAATGAATAATAAAGTATTGATAAAAGAACTATTTTAGAAAAGAGGGTAAAAAACACATTCCCACCTGGTACTGCACTGTCTCCTGCATGGCCCCCAAGTGCACAGGAATGTGGGGGGCGTTGGACACCAGACCCCCGTCAGGGCCAAACACAGCACAGGAGAAGTCCAGACGCTCTTTAATATTTGTGGAGATGGAGGTCCTCTGGAGAACTCTGCCCATTTGCTCTGTGTATGTGTGTGTGTGTGTGTGTGTGTGTGTGTGTGTGTGTGTGTGTGTGTGTGTGTGTGGCAAAATATGCAAAAGAACACAGACACATAGTTCAAAATACAGTGAATAATAAATTATACAAAATAATTTCTCCTTTCAGTCATTTCATTTCCTCCCCAATGTCCCACTCCATGTTCCCTCCCCTGATGTCATACCTGCGATGCTCATGAAGCGATGGGAGAAGATGGACAGCTGGATGGCATTTAGTTCAGTGCCCACCATGCACTGGGTGTCAGCCCCCACACTGATGCACACATCACCCTTCATGGTCAGCTGGGCACTGCAGCCAGGCTCCACCAGAATGGTGCTGAGACAAATCAAAAGAAGCTTAGTGGAATTTTAAGCAACAGAAGGATGATGGCTTATGTGCAGAGTCTAGAATCTAAAGCCAAGTCTAAAACTAATATGCTGTGGTAGATCCCTCATGTTTGGCTAGAGGGCGAGAAATATGGGTCAGATCTCTGCAACAAATACTTCTTTTCTAACTATGTATAAGACACAGTTCATTGTCTGATTTTGCACTTTTCCTGACATGGTTTAAACTGAGGCTTAAAGTAGCAAATAAAATTGACATATGATGTAAAATGACGCATGTCCCAACATACACACAGGTATATGCACAAAGGAACAGACCAGCTTACCTGTTCTTGTCAATGATGATGGCAGGACCCTGGACACTATGGTCACATGACAGCTCCTCCCATAAGTACACATTGGTATCCAAATAGCCATCCTCGAAATAACACTTGGTGACCTTAGTAACAGAGGAATAGGAATGATTGAACAGGCATGACTTATTCAAGAAGCAATTTCCTGTCCACACACTCTCTTTCTAATGAATTATGATGAGGTTTTTAGGTACATGGCTGTGCGGGGGAGTATAAGTTACAACACATGCTCTTAAAAGCAAGTTAGGACATAGAGGAGGAGAAGGCTGAATGGTTTCATGTTCTTTGCTGTATCAAAGATTTCTCCAAACATTGGTGTTATTATCACACCCAAGGTGAAGTAGCTTTGTTGTACCGTTGCAGGTCTGGCAGATCCACTGCCAGATTTGGCCTGATTCACTGATTTAATGCCAGACATCCCTGACCCTCTGACACGGATGTCGTCAACCATGATGGGCCGATCAGGAATGGTGAAACCAAACTCTTTCAGATATCTGTTGAAAAGAAAGATGGATATAGAGAGAACAGGAAGAAATGTGAGAATGTAGCCTATCAGAGGCTATCAGACCTTGGCCTTACCTTGGCACCCATATATAGTGCATTTAAGCTGCCCTCACCTTTGGGTGAATGCAGAGCGGAAGTCTCCGGCACGACAGGACTGGGTGTTGCCAGGGTAACCAGTGGCAGTTACCATGAGAGCACAATCAGTTCTCTCATAGCGCAGGTGCAGGAACACTTCAGTCTTGATCTGAGCACTAATTGAGGTGGAGAGGTAGAGAGAGAGAGAGAGAGAGAGAGAGAGAGAGAGAGGTGAAGAAAAAAGGTGAAAAAAAACCTTCTGCTACATTCAGCCCTATTATGTGTAGCTTTTGCATTCTTAGCCTTTCTGAGCTGGTAGCTCATTTGTGACCTAAAGGCCCCCAGCAACTCCTGACCTGCTAAATCCTCGGGCCTGGAGCGTGTCACAACAGCGCTGGGACAGCAGGTCCACTCGCCGGTCAATCTCTGTGAAGGAACGAGGGTCATACTGCAGCGAGCACGGCTCCTGCACCTCCTCCACCACATCAGCCAGAGCCAACCCATAGGCGGACAAAACCCCACTGTACCTGTGAGAAGAAAAGAAGAGAGGGGCAGAAGAACAAAAAGTTAGAAGAGAGAAAAATGGGGGCTACTGGTGATGATATCTGCCATGCATTGCATCTAAACATGCAATTTATTCTTAACTGTATTTCAGTATCTTGCTAATGAAATACATTCTTAGAATGGTGAAAGAAAATGAAGAGAGAGAAAGAGTCTCACTGACAGACTGACTTACAGTAGTGAGACAAAATAAAAAAAAAGGTTGTGTAAGACATAAGCACAGACAGAACGTTCTTGGACAGAACGTTCTTGAAGCCACCTGTCTTCTGCCATCAGGCATTCAAATCATGGGGCATAATTTACCACTAATACATCTGTTACATTCAACACACATGCCAAAAGCCATTAGTACATGTCAGGAGGTTGTGTGCCAGCTATATATTCATGCAAGCCCTTGGCATGAGCTTTTCACAGCCTCTGTCACACACACAAATACTGACACGAGTAAACCGGCTGTTTAGTGTCGGTCGTGTGTCTTCATGCATGTGCTTGGACAGAGATACAAACATAGACACAAAGGGAAAGACACCGACAAACAAACACAAAAATAAACAAACAAACACAGTCACATGCCAAACACACACACACACACACACACACAGACGGACACATAAAGTTCAAAATGGAGAAAGTTGTCTTCAGCTATAAGATGAACTGGGGGACATACTTGTGAATGAAGACAGTCTTCATGCCCAGAGCACGAGCGATGGCACATGCATGTTGGCCACCAGCTCCACCAAAGCAGGCCAACACATGCTTAGATGTGTCATGGCCCTTTGCCTGGGGACAAAGCAGTAATAATTACTGACGGAAGACCACATCCAACTATTATCCCAAGGAGAACAGATTATCATATCCATCTACCATTTTAGGGAACTTTGAAAATATAGCTTCATCTGTGGAGGAAAAAGACAAAGTAGTCTGAAAGTTAATGCTTAATTCTTAAAGCACTGTCCCATTACCTGTGTAAGAGCTCTGATTGGGCGACACATGGCCTCGTTGGCTACACGGATGAAACCCATGGCCACCTCCTCAACGCTCATTTCCGCTTTGCTACCCCGGGCCGCACCACCAATATTGGTCTGGCCAACACCATTGGCGCTGTTCTTTGCCTGACCGGCGAGGAAATGGTTGATCTCTTTGGTGAGCTGGCGGAAGTGGCGCATGGTCTCCTCACTGGAGAGCGGCTCGTTCTCACCCGGGCCAAAGATGCGTGGGAAGAAAGCGGGCAAAAGCCTACCGAGTGCCAGGTTGGCATCAGTGACAGTAAGAGGGCCACCTAAGAAAAAATGGAGTGCGGTGGTAAATTACTGCTGCACATCTGCTGAACAACAAGGTGAGTGCATGTGGTTACCCATTAAGACAAAATCTGGTTTAAAAGTACAGTAGGATCCATGATTTGTTCCTGGAGCACTTTTTACCATATTGCTTAAAATCTCCCTCACACCCCTGATAGCAAACAATAGGGAACCGAAGTCACGCTAACTTCCGGATTAGCATATGGGTCCTATCGAGCTGAGAATGAATGGACAAATAAACGTGACTTTTTGGTCCACTTTGATTTATAACTTGAGTCACACATATGTTGCATGTGAATTTAAATGATAACCATTCATGCCAATCAAGACTATGTTTGTTGTTTTATGTAACATAACTTTTGAAGTTCGTCTACAATCAATTAATTTTTTACGTTTGTGGAGCTCAAAATGTAAGTTTCAATATTGCAAACATTATATGTGAAACCCACGACGCATACTAAAGCGGACCAGAAGTTATATGTATCTGTTCATTCATTTTAATAGGCTCGATAGGACTGTAAGCTAATGCGGAAGAGGGCGTGACTTCGGCTCCCTATTAATTAAATGCACAAACACAAAAATAAATGGTTAGTCTCCTGTGGAATGAACAAGATGTATTTTCAAATTTAGCCTGCACAAACATTACTCTAGGATCTTGAATTCTACCTTTTCTTAAACTGGGATGTTACACACTGAAAAAAATAAATATTTCTGGCAGTTTATACAGCTGCGCTACAAGCAATCTGGTGTAGGTTAGCAGAGCTTAGCTACCCTATGCTTAACCTTACTCTTATGTAAGCCTTTTTTTTCACTCTTCATAGAACTTGGAGTGATTCCAAAATTCTCGTGTCCTGCTCTCAAGACTTTTTCATGGCTTAAGAACATCATCAATCATAAAAAAGCGGGAAGGTGTCCATGTGTCATTAAAAGACAAACCACAAACAAGGAGAAGGCTTATGCAGCAGTTGTGGAACTGACAGCTGAATATGTATTTAAGAAAGTCTTGGAGGCCAAGTGTTTAACTGACCACAGCTTCTTTGACATCTGACACACAATGCACTTCAGCAAAGGTTACTGAATTGGGTTATGAATCGTCAGCCAGAAAGAAGAAAGAAAAATCAAAGTACTACAAACTCTGAGATAAAAGAATGTGGTCACAGACACAATATAAATTCTAGATCATACTCTAGATCACAGATCACAAATCGAATCAGTTCTTGCTTGTCCCAATATACACAATGTCCGAAAATTTCATCCAAATCCGTGCAGTACTTTTCGAGTTATCCTGCTGACAAACAAACAAACACACAAACAAACAGATAGACAGACCAAACCAACACGACCGAAAACATGACCTCCTTGGCGGTAAAAGTGAAAGTGCCTTTTCTAAACAACTTGTTTTCTCACCCTTTCTGTAGCAGGAAGGTCCAGGGTGTGCTCCGGCTGATTCTGGTCCCACCACAAACATGCCAGACCTAGCCCAGAATCATCAGGAATATCACTTTATTGATACTTATACATTTTCATATTTGGTTTGCATGTTACAAAATGCTACAAAATGAGTACAGTATGATTGCATTTATGCAGTATTAACTGTACATGCATATCTTATGGAGTTGTATAGACATACGCTTTGAATCTGAATTTCTTTAAGGCTAGAGGCTAGAAGAAGATCGATGTTTAACCCTAATTTATTCAGCCTTCACATAAAACCCTTTTCATGTCTAATATATTTCATGCAACAGCTCATATAAAAAGATTGCTTATTTTCTTCCATGGTGTTATTGATGTAACTATCCATTTAAGTCATGGTGGCAACTGCATAGGGTGCTCAAAGACACCTTGGAAAGTACACAACGCAGAACATGATTTTTAAGTATAGTGCATAGTTGACTCAAACAGCTACAAGGTCATAGGGTTGACTTTAAAATGGGAGCACATTCCCTGCAAACAATGTCTGTGCGTGTGTTGCACCCCCAGTGCCTTAGGACTGAGCCGTGTGTGTGTGTGTGTGTGTGTGTGTGTGTGTGTGTGTGTGTGTGTGTGTGTGTGTGTGTGTGTGTGTGCATGTGTGTGTGAGTTGCAGTGCTAAGCTTGGCAGGGGAATTCTAACCTGAAGAAAAGGCGAGACCCCCCGCCTGCCGCCACTGTGTTGATGTCCAGCTGAGGGGCCTGCAGTGTCACTCCTGCAGTGGTCGCCTCAAACACGTGCTCGTACTGACCAGCGTAGCGACTCACGTCTGTGGAGGTGCCTTTGGGGAAGGGTTAGGAAAGGTCAAAGGTTAACCAATAGTTGGTGTAGGGTGAAGCAAAGCAGAGTGAGGAGAGCCAAACAGAATTTACTGTCTTTTAGTTACTTCCATTGGTCTCTTTGATTGGACATCTTTCATGAACTCCGTCAATCAGTAATCACCAATCTGTCAATCTTTAGTCCTCACTGTACACTTCAACTTCCCCCGGTCATATAAATCAAGCTCACCTCTTCACCTTGTATAACACACTTCTCCTTAGCTACTGGAGAGACTGTGGAATGAACCTCACCCGTCCCTATTTCCTTCCCCTGTATTGTCCGCTCATCGATGTAACCCACTTCTTGTCCCCTACTGAGCAAACAACAAACACAAACATTCGTTTATGTTCACACACACACACACACACACACACACACACACACACACACACCAGATTCAGACACACACACACTGTTGCTCAGATGTCACTCTGTGCCAGTCTGTCACCACACTGTTAACTTTCAGACGACAATCAGCTCTGTTAAGACTACAGATCCTGTTCATCCCTTTCCTCTGCCTATAAATGTTTCAAAATAAAAGTAAATTAACCAATTTGCTAGTGGCGTGTAAACTACTAAACACTATCAGCCATTCAAACAGTATGTTATCATCTATTACACACCTAGCCAATATCAATCTATAACCTACATAGCATCCAACATATTAGCAAGCAATGAAATAAAGTAACAACTCAGCAAACCAAGCAACCACCTCAACAGATACAACCTAGCAACCAACATGATTAGCACAGCAACCATAAAAAAATCACAGCCTAGCAACCACTTTCACAGTTGCAATCTAGCAACCAACATAGCAACAGATATGATTAACCTAGCCATCAAGTTAGCGACCACCATTCCTACCCTAGCAACAGCCTAGCAACCACCTCAGGTACCCTAGAACAGTCAAGCAACCCCTTCAACAGTTGCAACATAGCAACTGATAGCAAACAACTTGCATTTTCATGCATTTTCCCTGCAATTACATTCTCTAGTTGTTCTCTGCTATGCTTACCCCCCATGTCGAAGCCGATGACAGGCTTGTTCTCTGTAGAGCTGTAGGAGGTGACAGCGTAGCCCACCACACCTCCTGCTGGCCCAGACAGCACTGCCCGCGAGCCACAGAACTGAGCCATGGGAGTCAAACCGCCATCTGACTGCATGAACAGCACATCCACATCCTGATAGAAACATTTTATTAAAAAAATATTGATAAATGCATCCAAAGATTTATTGGTACTTATATGTACTGGGTTTTCTTAAACAGTTAACACGCACACCTGGCACAGTTTCATCAAGACAGAGTGACTGACTATATAATGATTCATCAAATAGAAACGATGGTCAAATCAGGCAAGCAATATAAAACAAACTCAACATGAGGGGTTACATTCATAATATGGATTTGACACAGCTAATCAGGCAAAGTCATAAACTAGAACTGTCCATTTTAGAAAATGTGAAATACAATTTTGAGCCTGACACTGTGTCAGACAAACCACACAAACAGACAAAACAATCACCTTCAAGCCCCCCTTGAACCCTGAGGTGAAGCCACGCAGATACTGGCGTATTTTGGGGGTGAGGTAGGCATCTGCACAGACTGTGTACCCTCTGGGAACTGCTCGTATCATGGGCATCACCTCACTGGACAGGGACACCTGTGTGAAGCCCAGTTTTTTTGCCAACGACCCCACAGCCTTCTCATGGGCGGACCACCTGAATTGATACAAAAACAGTGGCGGTTGCTTTAGAATGAATAGGCTGGTGGTGACGTCTCATTTCAAATACTAAATTACACATACATAGGTAAGAAGGAAACATTTATCAATCACTGTATAACAAGAATTCAAGAAAAGCTGTCATGATGGAAACATAATAATTATATTGTCATTAGTTATACTGAAGTTACACTTGTAGCAACCATTCCAACATTCAATATGCATACTATATATGTGTAAAGGTTTGTCCCTTTGTCCAAGTCTCAAGTGGTGCAGATGCTGGTGAAGCAGATATCAAAATCACCACACACTGATCACTTAAATCTAAGCTTTATTTGGAGCGAACAACAACAGGCTCACTCTACATGATTCCGTGTGGTGATTTTGATCTTTTACTTGAAGAATGTATGTGTGTTCATATTACAAAAAAAAAAGGTTTGATTTACTGTTAGATGTACTGTAGGCACTTGTGTGCCTGCCTTGATAAAATCAGGAGCTGAGGAGAGCCGGGACCTTCTGAAGGTGCCTTTGATAACAAAGCACTACGAGAAGAACATTACCCTACGCACAACAACCACCCTCCGGCAAAAACATGCAAAAACATAATGAGCAAGGATTTGTATGTTTGTATGTGTTGGAGAGAGAGAGTCAGTGAGATGTTGCTATTGCTAATTTGAACCAATTTGAGCTGCACTCACTCCTTGTACTGGAAATAATTGAAATCTGACACCCCTCATATCGAATTTCCCTTATATTAACCAACTGCTGCATGTGAAAGCCTGTATAGGAGTAGCTCTATATGTGTGTGACCAAGTATAGCTTAGAAAACTAACACTCCTCATTTCCAAGACATTGGAAATTCAGATTCATTTATCTCTTCCCGTCTTAATTTATAGGAGGCTGGAAGAACCCTTCATACTAGTCACACATCACGTCTACCATTCCATCAGTTGATGCTGGTCACACTGGTGGATAGGCACCTCTGCTCTGTTCAACAGCGAGATCTACTGTACCTGCAAGCCCTCGGATGGAGCTCTACATCTGTGAGGGTCTAGACCACAAGTCTGTTTTATACCTTTTCATTGCACATTCAACTCTATACACACACAACATCTTTTCCATTTCTTGTCTTTCATTTTATTTCCACCTATGTTGTCTCGCCGGTAGAACTTTGCATTCCAAGACATGTGTGGACGACTGGATCCTGTATTTGGAAAAACTGAGCCTTGATGAACTACTGTATGACTTGTTTATGTGACCATCACAAAGATATAATATACAGATACTGATATAATAATGCAACCACTCTGGATTTCAGGTGTTGTCTACCTTGTTGTCTATGCTGACAGTTGACAGTCATCTAGACTAACGACTTCCAAAACAGCCTAAATACTATTACTCGAGGGTTTTGACCAGTGTTCTGTCTAGTATAGTTTATAGAGAGTTCTCCACAGACAGGGTCTTCAAAACACATGCATAGACTAACATAATATCATTTTCCAATACTCAAAACTGCCCAGTATATACAGTATGTACGCTCAGTCGTGTAAGCATGCTACTACATAAACACAGCTGAGTCAGCTGAGCTGACTATACTGCTGTGTGCACACACATGGGGCATCATGAGTTCCAAGGCTGGAGGTCATATGGAGCTGTAAACATAAGGGCCATGCTGAGCCTCTGCGGAATGTGGATGACTATTTTTTCACAACAATCCCCACGAACCCCAACACATCCCACGTGTTCTATTGGCTGCCACAGCTTCCCTCTTTAGACCTTTTGTCCGACGTACAGTACAAAGAAAACATGGTTGCTGTAAAAAAATATATATGCTTTTTTTTTGCAACAGAACCACTGCTTTCTAAAGCCCACTGTTTTCCAATATGGCTAATTAAAGCTATGATGATATGATACTATGACATGAGGTCTGTGGCCTGTGATGGTGAAAATGTGAGTGGAGCTGAGGAGTGTGAAAGTGAACTCTGCTTACGTGTAAGAGTGCAGCAGCAGCACGGCCAGGCTGGTGATGCCACGGGACAAAACCCCCCTCAGGTCCTTCTCCACCTGGGACAGGTCCAGCTCACGCCACACCTCCAAACTGTCCCCTGTGCTACCTGAGTGCCAGATAGAGAAGGGTGTGATGTGGGTGTGTACAGGGTTGAGGGGAGGGGGATTGACAGAGAGGAATACCAGGATACCAATACAACAACTACTGGTAACTAACTAAACAACAAACATTAAAGCTAACTGAATAGATCTATAAGCTCACTTTCATTTTGCTACCTTACCAACAGAACTCAAAAACAGGGCTATGGTTGGAAGTATTCTGGAGCAATGACTTTGCGACACAGCATAACTTAGCTACTGTAGCCTATATGTAGATATTGAGGTCCTGCAGTGACAAATTGGAATAATAGTCCCAGCAAATGCTGGCTTTATACCATCTTCCATCTTAGTAGTCAGTTGACCTTCAATCCTTCCATGGTTTGTCATACTCACTCGCTAACAAAACATTCTCACACATGTTGACATAAGCAACCAACAACAGGATACAGTACTTCAGAGACTCAGTGCCAAGACTATGTTCAGCTTTTAAGTTTTGTATTTTGGAAAGGCTGTTGGAGAGAGATGATTCAGGGTGTTTGTCAGAGGTCTTAGCAGTAACGAAAGACGTGCAGAGTTTTACCAGTGACAGTGCGTTTGGAGTCCTTCTTAGGCAGCTGGCAGCCATGTTGCTTGAGAACAACACGCTCATCCACCTCAATCACTTCTTCATACAGTACTTCAGGCACAGACACTTCCTGTGGAGCAGGTTCCATAAACAGGTTAATTACAGGCTTACAAACTTACCATTACCACATCAACATTAATATCATGTTATTCACTCATCTTTTTCAATTTTATACTTTGATTGGTGCAATCATACGTCCTCTTACACCGTGTCCTAACTGAAAGCGACTGTCGGGTTGTCGTGTAGCATTGACTTTCACTGTCTACATAGGATGCGTTAAATATGACGTTCTATTCGATTAGATTTTCTATTCGATCTGGCCGAGCAACACGACTTGCGCGACTGAAATAGAAACGGACAGAGCGACTAAAAAGTTGCGTAGCAATGCGACTAGTCGCGTTGCATCGCATAGCATTCAGTTAGGACATTCCAATAGAAAACAAAGTGGTGGAACTCTTTTGGCACAAATGTAGTCGCATCATGTTCAGTTAGGACACGTGTTAGAGATAACAACTTAGTTGTGGATATATTTGTAAATGAGTTACTCATAACATCCGACCAAATGAGCTTGTTGCAACTGTGTGTTAATAAAATGAGGAGTTTGTTTGTTGTTCTGGGGCTCACCTACTCAGATATTCACAGGCAAAGTGAATGAATGTCATCCTTATCTGGGGTTACAACCTCATGAGGGAAAGAAAGATTTCATAACAAGAGCACCTGTTACAGTGGTCCTCGTAGTTAAAGTGTTTTTAAAAAGCCTTTATAGTCAAGAGTAACTGATTAGCTATTTTCAAAGTCAGCTATAATAGGCCGACTATTTTGTTCTTTTCCTAAATGGGATTGGTAATAGCCCTGGGCCATCTAGCAGGGACATGTTTAATGTTCACTTTAACTTTCAAGTGGAACAGACAGATTCTCTTACACATGCCCATGACTGAGTGTGACATCTGTGTGTGTGTGTGTGTGTGTGTGTGTCTCCAACCCTACAGTAATCCCTGTGTTCAGCCCGAGACAGATGTGCCTGCTGGCTGGTCTTGATTTACTGATGTAAGAGAGCGATCTCTCAGCTGGATGGATCTACCCAACAGTGTGTCCAAAGCGCTCACACAGAGCAGCACAGTAGGACTGTAACGAACACCAGATAAGGAGCACCATATCAGCATAAGCCAGATTGGATCTACTCACACAACCACTTCAGTGCAAAAAAAGTGCACATAACTAGTTACATTTGATAGGTCTATATGAATTTGGGCTATATGCTATATGCAAAAATGGAATACTATCTTTGCAGTCTGCAATATGCAGTCTTTGCAGTCTGCAAATGAGAAGACATGAACTGATAATCTGACAATTCAGGCCAATTTGAAAGGTTGGACAGTTTTATGTAAGAGTGCCCAAAAACTTAGCTATTGGCAGATAACACTGACTTGAGGACAGATAACTGCAGTGAAATTTTGGTCCATTATTATTTTTGTCCAGCGTTTATTCTATTTCTTCTCAAATGTCATATTTGTCATTCATTGCCCCTTGCAATTCGGAATGAGTGAACTACGGTAAATATTCACTCAGAATGCAAACTATTGTAAATATTCACCCAGCATGCCTTGCAATGCTGACATATCTGCAGCAAATCAGACCATAGCTCATTATCATAGGCAGAAACACTAGGTGCTTTACTCAAAGCTTGTGTAAACAGGTCGCAAACGGTTCTGTTGATAGCATGACAGCAAATGTTACTCATGCACAGTATTTATGTTCAGCCTTCAGTAATGAGCAACCTGGAACGTGCTTACTGAAAACATTCACTGGTGTAAATCAACGCCTAGTCTGTGTGAGACCACCAATCACAGCCCCACACTGCTGTCCTCCTGTGACGTGCATGTCCATTAGTTGGAGGGGTCAGGGCCAGTACCAGTCTCCATTGGCTACCATAGAGGGACAGAGGGGCCTTAGGGCACTGCAATTCAGACAATAGATCTCTGAGTTCACCAGTGTGTTGGCAGCTAAGCTCAGTTTTGGCAGCTCTTGAGTCTGAACACTTTTGGCGCTCTTCTCTTCTCACTCTGTCCTCCCTCCCTCCCTCATAACACACTCTTCTCCTCTTCCACTCTCATTTGGTGTGCTTGTCACTCACCAGATCAAACAGTCCTGGCCGGGCCTGTGTACCAATGTGCAGCAGGTCCTTGAAGCCCCGTGTCACCAGCAGAGCCGTCCTCTCTCCCTGCCTTTCCAGCAGGGCATTGGTCGCCACCGTAGTTCCCATCCTGATCCAGCCAATCAGGGAGGTGTCTACAGGCTGGTCCCTGGGAAAAGCCCGCCCTGTCTCCTGTTATGCAGGAATGTGTCAGAGAGCAGAAGGAGGTGGAGACGTGAGAGGTAAGAGGATAATGCACACACAAGCATGCACACAAAATCTCTGTGACACACACAGAGAGAGAGAGAGAGAGAGAGAGAGAGAGAGAGAGAGAGAGAGAGAGAGATGCCTTTCTCTGAATGACTGCCATGATCTCATTCCTGATGCCACCTGCTCCAGATTCATGGTGACACTGATTGTAGGGCCTAATGCAACACATTCTGTTAACAAACATGCTTTCCTTTTATATCCCACATTTGATAGCTGCATCCTCACCTGTTCCAGAACTCGGCGGATGCCCTCAGTTGGTGCATCTTTGTAGTTTTGCGGGTCGTGAGACAGTAGTTTCAGAACCCTCTCTCTTCCATCAGGAAAGCGAGCAAACACATCTGTAAATGTGCCTCCACGGTCGATGGCAAAGTCGAACTTTCCATGCGTCTCAGCCATCTGGACTGGCAACTGTATGACAGGGTTACAGGATACGGGGGCGCCAAACTTTCGAAATTTCGCTTGGGCTGTAATGTTTACGCACACACACACGCACACGCACACAACACACGAACAAACACAAACGTACACAAATTAAGTAAGTAACGTACAAATGTCATGCAGACTTGCTGAAGGATACACTGAAATAGTACCCTATGCGTCCCTGTGCTGGTTTTGGAGAATGTACCCTACAGATTATGATCTAGCTTAACATGATCTTCACCTGGTTTTGTAAATACACATATTTTGGCGACAGAGCACATCCGCTGTTGCTATAATATTGTATTTTCGATTTCAGAATTTATTTTAAACTTCCTGGGCTCAGTTTACCCCCTCCAAAGCATCGATTTGTAGCCGAGAAGGCTGTAGCAAGATTGGGAACACACTGTGCATCTGATGCAACAGAACATGCAGTGCTTCGCCGACAAAATCATTGCAGCTGAGCCAGTCGTTCTCAATCATTTCATGCAATAAATGCGTCTAAACCACAAAATACAGATGGAATTCAACCAATTACTTACGTTGTAAAGTCACTTACACCGTCAGAGCAGGTTACAGTTAAAGTGTCCGTCTCAAAATGCGCCGCTGCTTCTTACCAGCCCTAGATGAGGATCCGTGCACTCCGATTTGCTAGAAACCTTACTCCACCCCCTGTCAGTGGAGTGGGCGGTACCAAACAATTTTTCATCTACTACACGCGATGATCTGCTTCTCGACCTGCGTCCATAGATATCATATAAGTGATTCTATATAATATCTATGCCTGCGTCTGCTTTGGAAGGCCTACTTCTCAACTTCAGGGCCTTAGAGCTCAAAAATGTATATGATTGAAGTGAGCAACCTATATTCAGCTCCTGAAATCTTTCATGCGTAGCTATACTTGGATTCAGGCAGAGTTCCTGGTGAGAACATTTAACTTAATTCTCTCATCAACAAATGAACAAATCAATTATTTTTCAGAGTGGCAGTAACAGTTTATTGCATTACATGATTACAGTCTGATAAATGTAGGATTTAAATAGGTGCATATATTATTAATTGAAATATAAAGTTAACCGCCACCAATACCACACTGACTTAAGGCACGCTGGTAAAGTTGTCAGTCAGCCCTGAGGTACTAAAGCCTGACTGTACACACAAAACCTGAACCTTTCCTGGCACTCTCTTTGATTCTAACAGGCTTTGGTAAAAACACAGGGCAAAAAAAATCATTCACACTGAACACTCGGTCACTAGTTGCATACCAATTCCACAAAGTTAGGTTTAAAACAAAGTGAAACACCGCTGAACAGTCTAGACTACAACAGTGCTCCACATGCTAAAGTGATAGGAAAGATCCTCATGTGGAGAAAGTGCACATTTAAAAATTGAAATCAATTAAGTTACGTTGTTGATTAAAAACCCCGGAGTGCAACCATATGCACAATGGAGGCGTGCATCTCTGGGAGAGTTTGTTGTGCAACATGCTGCCTTTTAAACCCAAGCTCATAGCAGGGGTTAGCAAGGACACTTGTTGTAACAGATCAGTAACGACATGGCTCTTTTTCAGATGAATTAATGGGTCAAACAGCATGTATTGCTGTGTAAGTGAACAGTCAGTGCAGTCTTCATCTATACAACATCTGTCTGGGTTTGGCAGTAATACTAATTGTGAACTTTGGTTTGACTCGCACTCAGTGGCAGTTCTGACACTTGGGGTGGCAACGTTGTTTAGCAGTGCAGCGACATCCCCCACTGGTGTCTCCAGGGCCCTAAAGAGACAACAATTAGAGATTTGTTGAAAAGCTACATTTGCAATCAACAATTTTTAAATCTTCCAAATTTTCTTGCTTATACACTTCCACAGAATACATTTCCTTTCACAATCAAACTCTCCTCCTTTTGTAAGAATTCTGTTTGAACATGCAATAACTTTTGTGCGCTCTCAGGCACGCACATGTATGCTGCACACACGCAAGCTGCACACTGATTTCACTCTCTTACCCCAGGCCCCCATCGTGGCCCTCTGGTGACCCAACAGATCTCTGTATGACAGACAGTGCAGCGCAGCCAATCACAGCCTTCTTTTTTCTGCACTATGATGCCGCACTGAGGACAATGCATGGCCTCGCCAGACCGGACAAGAGTCTATATGAGAGAAATGAGATTAGGGGGTACAACATAACCACATGATGAATGAAGTACACTACAGGAACTCAGTCTTCAGTGTATACATTCCTTATGGGGTCTGATGTTTGTGTAGTGCTTTAGCATAACCTACTGGTTAACAAGTGAAACTACAAAGAAGATTTTGCTCTGTTATATTAACTGACAAGCTAGTTCCAATGGTTTCACCAATATTGTTGGATAAATAATAAAGTGATTATATATGTATGTAAAATATGTAGCAAACAGAGTGCATGATGCGTTTATTAGTTTGTCATGATAGTTGTGAATATTACTTCAATTTGTGAATTTGTTAAAAACATTGGCCAACCTTTAGAAGGTCTCTTGTCCTTCGTGCTGCAACATCATTGATGGCACGGGCTGCCAAATCATCCTGGTATTGTTTACAATTCATCCCTTCATGAATTGCCTATAAGAGATAAGCATGAGAGTGAGGGCGGAAAGTCAAACTTGAAAACTAGAAAAGCGCTCAGAGAGCGCAGACCTCCGCCAAGGCAATGTGGTCACAGACACAATATAAATTCCAGATCATGTTCTGGATCACCGATCGCCACTAAAATTAAATCAGCTCTTGTTTGTCCCAATATACACATTGTCCGAAAATTTCATCCAAATCCGTGCAGTACTTTTCGGGTTATCCTGCTGACAGACAGACAAACAAACCAACAGACAGACAGACAGACAAACCAACGCGACCGAAAACATAACCTTGGCGGAGGTAAAAAAAATAAATAAAAATTGAGACATTTGAGCAACCTCATGACTTTGCCATGGTTATTCCATGTCTACCTTGCAGAGGAGACAGTTGTGCTTCTTGCACACTGGGCAGTGAAAGGTGTTGACCGTGTCCTCGTACTCGCACCAACCCAGGCAGTCAGGCGTGGCACAGTGATAGCTGCCCTCACAGCGGGACTCTGCTACAGACAGACCTCTCTGCAGCCACTGCTCATACTCCTCTACCGACACCAGCTGGAAGAATGAGAATAAAAGACAGACAGACACACAGAGAGAGAAGACAGAGAAAACCTTGTCATTCATGTCATATTTCTAAAAGAATGAAATCACTTTTTGACACAAGCTGTAGTAATGTGGCAGAAGATGTGGCAAAAGATTTCTCACTGCTCGTATTTCTCTTTCCTGTAGAGTGCAGTCACAGGCGTACAGGTCATCACGGTATGGACAGGCCACCTGGGGATCCTCTGACATCTTGATCACCGAGCGCAAACAATCTCTGCCAAAGGAAATGGAAAAGACATCAAATATTTTTCCATTCATTAAGATCAATACAATGATATACTGTGACCGTGATTGCAAATCTACAATACTACAGTAATTGTAAGCATCATGCTCATAGGCAATTCCCAGTTGTCAACAATCCCTGCACCCCTTCACAACAAACTCATCTCAACTCGTACACTCAACAAACTAATATTCAGCAGAGTTCAATTTCATCATTCAAATTGTTCATCATTCTATTCAGTCTCATCGTTAAAGTGCGAGTGCTATCATCAGTAGATAGAAGAAGAGCATTTGGTGCAAGGACATGAAATGAAACTTTCATGCCCTCATCAGTTGGCTGCCGTTTTGCTATTTGGTCTGCACTGCACAATATTCGGTCATTCTCATACCTATCTACAGCATGTGGCAATGTGAAACAACAGGGCTTCAGGGTTGATCTACTGCAGTTAACTCTTTGGTTACACTTTATTTGAAGGTACCGTCATAAGACTAACATGACTCTGTCATTAAGTATGACATGACATTGTCATGAATCTGTCATAAACTTTATACACCTGTCATGACTTCTGTCATTAAGTGTCACCCGGTATTTGTCATGGTTAGGGTTAGGGTATGTCAGAAGTCATGACAAGCTTATAAAGTTTATGACAGATTCTTGACAATGTCATGTCAGTCTTATGACGATACCATCAAATATTTTAAGCAATGGAAGCCCTTTCCCCAAGACAATATGTTACTCACTTGCAGAAGCAGTGCAGACACTCTCTGAGCAGCACACCCTCCCCTGGCTGCAGCTCCTGGTAGCAGATCCGGCAGTCCACACTGTCTGGGTTGGGTACCAGGTCCTGGCCGTCCATCTGCACCAAACGGGCAAAATTCTCACGCCGCTCTGCCTCCCTGGCCTGTAATTTAAGACATAACACACACATACACACCCAACACGGTTTTAAAGATCCACTGTACATCATCTACATAAGTGCAAGAAAGCACATGACTCCTTCAAATCAAATTATGTTCGACAACTGTACAAAATGGTTTCAACACAACAATTTTATTTTATGGAGGATACAGAATACATGTAACCAAATATTTTTAACTGACAATAATGTGTTGAATCGCCTGCTGTCAAATACATTCAGGAGTATGTTGTGTATCAGGACAGTTACTATGTGGATATGATTTCAAAACAAATCTTTTAAATTCACAACTTTTTTTTTTTTTTTTAATCTTATAAACATGTGATGCCATGCCAAACCCAGCAGATTAAATTAGGTTGGTCCTTAAAGGCAAGGTAGGAGATCCTGGAAAAACAATCAAGCAAGCTAAATTTGAACACATATTTCTTCAGCCCTTCCTCAAAAACCCCACCTCCACAGTATAGGATGAGCGCTGTCTATGGCACAGAGGGCTTTTGAATTTGATAGATATATCACCTTTCAATCATTTCAGTGGGCCACTCAAAATAATTGTTGTTTTTTTCCATCCTGTGCATTCCACTGCTGACTAACAATTTGTATTTTTTGCGATAGAGCATAAAATGAATTTGTTGCAATCAGGATGTTACAAGGATTTCAAACATGTTTTGAAAGGTGCTTCAGGAAAATCTCTCCTACCCTACCTTTAAAAGTACTAAAAAAATTAAAAGCATGTTTTCATGGTCTTCCCTGCTAAAATTGTTCCTTATATTCAAAGTCACATAGAAAGCAAGACTTGTCCTTATCTATCTATTTAGTGGTAGCTCAAAGGCTACAGCCTACTATGGATGGTGAATAATAGGGTAAAAATATAAACAAAAAGATAACCTGTCCAGCTAATAAGGTGTTTACCTTAAACCTTTTTTCATTACGTTTTCTTAGCTACTAATGTAGATCGGCCATTATGCACTGAAATATGTGACAAATTAAAGACATTTTAGACCATTGGCCAGGGGGACTTACAGTGCTCCTCTCTGAACAAACTTATTTTGGAAATATTCAGACTATACTGATTATGAAATTGAAAACTGAAAATTAACATACAAATTTTGGGATGCACCAACCATTAAAGCCCCATGGGTTCACATTAAAAAAAATCAAAGCAAAACAAATACTTCAGAGGACAATGATTTGTCCATGGTCAGATCACAGCATTAAACTTACATCTACAGGATGTACAGCGTAAGTTTGTAGAAATATTTACCCTGATAATAATTTATGTTTATTTATTTAAGAAGGGACAATGTAAAGTGACATGCACATTAACACAGGCCTTGTAAATGTACCAGATTTAGCCAAGGGATAATGTTCATCTGTAGTCGCTGGCAGGTTGATGTTAATGAAAAGAGAAAAAAAGTCAGAAAAAAACAATGTATGTAGGTTTTGTGGGGATATCTATTACTTTTTACTTACATTTTTTTTACCCTATTATCCTTTAATACAAATCATCCATAGACTTATTGGATATAAACAGGCTAATAAAACAAAAGGGCTACCCTCTATGCAACGCTACCACATATTCTCTAACTCTAGGGTGGGATACTTTGCCTTTGAGTGGGAGTGGTAGGTTGGGACAGGCCAAATTTGGGGGTGTGGCTCAAAGACTAATTAAAGGACTAACTTTCTCTTCCATTGAGCTACCACTAAACACCTACATACTTACATTTGACAAAAATCTATATTGGAACAATATTAGAGGGTAAGAACATTTTTTTTATTTAAAACTAAGGACCACACTATTGCTAAACCTAAAAAATCCAAAATATCAAATGGATATTGGATATCAAATGGGTTTTTGTTCACACTGTGCAAATAAAACAAAAATGTCACAGTCTTTTTTGTGTGTGAAAAAGACAAATAAACAAAACAAAACAAAAAAAATCCATTTGTACAAAGATACTCAACACTCATTACTCCCATATTCCCAAGCTATATACACACATTTACAGTCTCTATACACTATTGAAAACATTCATCCATAGAAAATAAAATCCTGCTTGAAGAGCTACACAGCTTACTTTGTTTTCTGAACTAAAGCTCTCCAAAAGTCAACATATTAGTGTCTGTCAGCCTCTCTAACACTTTGCACAGGGAAGATGAATCAGTGGATGTAGACGACAGAACCCGTATTGTCTAAATACTGTACTAAATTCAGCACCTCAATGTTATCAATGTAAAAAGTAATCCCGCTGAGCTGGAGAAGTGGGCGCTGTGTTTGCGTAATG
Organism: Sardinella longiceps; assembly: GCA_027497455.2. Classification (NCBI taxonomy): domain Eukaryota; kingdom Metazoa; phylum Chordata; class Actinopteri; order Clupeiformes; family Clupeidae; genus Sardinella; species Sardinella longiceps. The sequence goes on from JAODXP020000027.1 coordinate 12,890,674, forward strand.
TACTGTCAGTTTAATGTGTGTTTCTGTAAGTAGTCCTATAGGAGATTGAGCAGTGAAGAGTCATTCATTTGTTTGTGTGTGTGTGTGTGTGTGTGTGTGTGTGTGTGTGTGTGTGTGTGTGTGTGTGTGTGTGTGTGTGGTGTGTGTGTCAGTAGTCCTGGTCGAGGTTGGCCAATAGTGGGTTGTTGGGTTCGGCAGCAGCCCTGAGCTCCTCTCTTCTCCCTTTCTCCTTTGAAAAGACAAAGAGACAAAAGAGAAGAGAGTCAGCCTAGGGAAACCACTCCCCCCAACAGCCCCACACTGCCTGCTCCCTCATCCAACTACTCTCTGTTCACCACCTCTTTACTGTATAACAACATAGCTACTCCCTAAATAACAAATGTTATAATTAATACTCATAATTGTAAATAGAATTTAGCGCACACTCATATCTTCTTTTTTGTTAAGTTTATTTTGACCAACGTTTCGGCCGTTTGGCCTTTGTCAAGGTTTATTATTGACTGATATAATTAATACTCATATCATGTGTTGGCTGAGAAAAAGAGCCGTTTTGATTATGGCATTTTTAGAGTGATAAATCCATGATATAAATCATTATTCCTGACTGAGACATCCATGACTTCGGTTATGATCAGATGACCAACTTAACATCAGCAGCAGCATGCAGGGGTTGCAGCAAAAGCAGCCTTTTCAATGCCTAAATGCGTGTCAGGGTTAGAGTGTGTGTGTGTGTGTGTGTGTGTGTGTGTGTGTGTGTGTGTGTGTGTGTGTGTGTGTGTGTCCAACCTGCTGGTACTGGCGGACAGCCTCTTTCTCTTGCTGAATTCTGCGAAGTTCCACAGGGTCTGGCCTATAGCCACCAGGTACAGTGTAGCTCTCCGGCCGGTCAGTACTGCAGATCTCACAGCCGGGCCGAGTGGGTTTATTAATGAAGGTGCAGGAGGGGCAGGCCCAGCCCACCTAGACACAGACATTAAAGGAGACAAACAATTAGACCAAACAGTTCATAAAATCACAATAGGTTGCAAAAGAGGGCTAGCAAAGGAGAGGAAGAGAATTGGGAGCTTTAGTCGCATTTCCACTATCAGAACTTTGAATGTAATTTCACCAGATGTCCATGGTCGACGCGTTTCCTTTTTCAGGAACCAGCTGAGAACTACTTCAGCAGGGGTGGGCAATTATTTCGGCTGAAGGGCCAAGTTGACGTTTAGATTTTGGGCCGGCTGTTAGCAGTCAACCAGTTGATCCCGGTAAATTGGTCTCAAACTAGTAGCCCAACTATATTCAGAGGACATGTTAACATGTAGGGTTAAAAAGGGGGATATGTATTTCATGAATACAACAAATTTGATAAATTAGACCAATAATTTATTTTGGGAAGGCTCCATGGGCCGGATTAAATAGCTCAACGGGCCGCATGAGGCCCCTGAGCCTTAGTTTGCCCAGGCCTGTACTTCAGGGTAGTTGTAGCTGGGTTGACGATTTCATGACACGACGACATTGTCCCCAAGAATGTAACACAGCCTATTTTGTATGGAAGTTGAAAGTACCAGGCCAGCGATTTGTCCCCAACACCTTCCCCCCAACTAGAATGTCCCAGAATTTGTCCAGCGGAAATGTGCCATTTGAGTCTAGGACCATATCGTCATAAATGTTCTAGAATTTGACATTAGGTTTTGGATTTGACCGAGACGTTACTGCCATGCTAAACCAAAATACATTGATGCTGTTGTGTGTACCGTATTGTCTTTGTTGGACACAAGGGCGTCATTGAGCTGGGGCATCTCCAGGTTGATCAGATCACGGATTTCACCAATGCCTAATCTCTCTGCATTTGCCGCTGTGCTACCTATAAAAAAGTACAAAGACAGACTATCACAATCATGTTAGAGGAGGAGGCCATACTTCCGTCTTTCAATTCCATGACAACTCCTTATTATGTTTGCTTCATTTGAAAATGTATTGTAACAAGATGGCATTCCCTGCACAGCACCTGTGTTGTTGTGGCCCAGCCTTGAGGGCAAAGTGCTGTAGCCTCTCCAGAGCTGTGAGGAAGGCCCATTGCTGGGTAAGGCTGAGGGAGCGGGTGGGGTGGCTGCGGCTGCGGCTGACAGGGAGGTGGCTGCAGAGAACAAGGCATTCTCCTGGTCCTGCTGTAACTGCTGACGGCTCAGGTGGGCCTGCTGGGCAGAGAGCAGGTAGAGGAAAGCCGTATCGCCGTGCAGATGTACACCGTAGGAGGCCAATGAACGTGGCTCGGCACACAGGCACTGGCCGATCACCCAGCGCTGCACACGAGGATGGAAGCCATACTCAACAAATACCTAGAAGATAGAGGGGGAGAGGACAATGCTAACATGGCACACCTTTCACAATTAAAACGACTTCACTGGGAAGCATTCCAGCGAGCACTATAGCAGGAACTCTACATATTGAGCGTTTCTCAAAGTCGAGGAAGCATGCTTGGAAGGTTGCATTTTCAAGCATTCCACGTCATTATCAGTCGCCAAGTACTGTTCTAAAGTCAAGCATCCTTCTAAATTCTAGCGAGGACAGAGGCCTTTGTTCATAGATTTTTCAAGGATGCACTGATGGATCCTTGTTTTTGAAGTGTACGGCTTCCAAGGCTAGTGTGCTACCTAGGAAGCATTCTCGACTTTGAGAAACGCTCATTGTGTTCAGTATAAAATATCAATGAAGAGAAAAGGCTGGTCTGACCTGTTGCTTGAGAGCAGCAATAGTGGTGTGGGGGAAGACTTTCACTGTGACACAGCAAGAGGAGGAGGCATCCTCCACAACAACTGCCAGGCTAGAGAATACGACATAGCACTGTTAAAATAAACATTGTGTGTGTGTGTGTGTGTGTGTGTGTGTGTGTGTGTGTGTGTGTGTGTGTGTGTGTGTACAAAAATACATACTTTATCTCAGCATCTTCATAGTTCTTCTCAGAGGGCTGGATTCTTAGTGGTGCCTGTTTGCGTGCCAGGGACGCAGCACAAACTGAAGCTGCCTGAGTATCACCTGCCTCAATGGCCCGGGACAGTTCTACACACATCTCCTCTAAAAAGGGACAGACAAGAGTTAAACAAACTTGGCAAGTAAAAAGGCAAATATCAAAGTTTTGCGTGTAAGCGAATGCAAACTCTACTACGGTACCTGTGCTGGGCAAGGAGGTAGAGATTGGGTTGGGTTCCAGAGGCTCAATGGCCAGCTGTCCTTCACCTTGAGATGTGCCATCTGCCACTAATATAAGAGCAACAGGAAAGTGTTTGGTGATACAATGGAAGGATGATAGAGGAACTATTAAGTACAGCCACAGGAACTAAGGTTTGGCATTAAAAGCTGACCTAATCAAAAGAGATCACAAAATGTGAAGCACACAACATAAAACTGACAAAAAAAACGAGGGTTATGATGGACACTGACCTCTGTGTGCCTCCCTAAGCGATGACATTACAACCGTGGCCCACTCCTTTGCCTCTCGCTCACAGCGAAAGTTAAATGTGATGCGGTCATGTGGGGGGGTGGCAAGGCTCAGCTCATGACAACGAGGCGACTTAACCTCATAACGGACAGTCCTGAGGTCAAACTCTGCAATGGACTGGTTGAAACAGAATGCAGTGTGTGAACAAGAAATGTAGACCTATGCCTCGAGAGTGCAACATGAACATAGTCACACTCAATTTTAGATAGCATTTGAGTAATCTAATCTACACTTCATGATGGACATCCATAACATTGGAACATGAATTAATTAAATAGTCATATTAATGAAATAATCAACCTGCAGTGCAGAGTGCAGCCTACTGGACAGGATTCAAAGCATTAGCTGGTCATCTTCAAATTAACACACATGTGTCAACAAAGTCAGCATACGTTAATATCAGCAGTAACGAAGCTGTTTGCATGGCCACTTGGACCAACTAACGTTACCTAATTTCAATACACTGCATGTAGCCTAGGCGTACCTTAGGTTACATTATAACACCTCACTTGGTAACACTGGTAATAATAAAAACAACACGTGACTTGTAACTGTACACTTCTTGACGGTAGCTAACACAGAATTCACTTTAGCAACATTTAATCATCTTATTAGTTTTATTGAACATTAGTCAAGTTTTAGAAAACAACGTGGAAAAATGTCACTTTGTGCTAGTTTACATTTTGAGGACCAGACATTATATTTTGGAATTGATTTATCCTTACCACACTTCGGCCAGTGGTTCCGCTAGCGTCCCTTAACGTCAAGCGGAATTCCCCTGCTTTCCCCGGATCCATGCTGAGCTGAAGCCGAAGAGACTCGTCTCCTGCTCCTGGAAGACAGAGCGGTCGTATACCAGAGTGGCATACTGACACCCGCACCGACATTAACACAGTGTTACAACCGGATTGTGAAGCTCCATAGCCGGGAAGAGAGGAGGACGGAGCTGGTGTTTGGGAGTGCGCCCACCCGCCTGAGCTCAGCGACATTTCGCTGATGTCTTCAGGCGGGGTTTACGGCAAAAACACACACCGTTGCCTGTGTGGTTTTCGTCTTGGTGCCGCCACCCAAAATCCAACTTCTATTTAACGAAAGTCCTTGCGTATAATTCCCAATTTCAGCATTATGCATAGATATCACTTGCTAGCTATGCATGCTAACAACAACGTAGTCCGAACAGGAAGCGTGTACGCGCTGTAAACTCTCCTGTGAAACGTTGCGCCGCCGCCGATGGATCCGAGTGTTGAGCTGTGCAAGGGAGGTATGGCACCAACCGCGAGGGGATGTCCAACTTAATTTTGCTAGAGTGTCCGATGAGTCATCGTGAGATCAGCCATTAGGGTAGATATGGATATAGGCTCTTTTTTGGCTGTTATACCATAGACTGTATCTTTGGTTATACTGGTAGGCCTATTTGTGGATGGACAGTGGTTGATGGCGAGCCATATGCTTATGGCTGAAATGATGATTTTAAAGTTAAAAAACAACAACAACAACAACAACAACAACAACAAAACACCTGAAATCCTAACAACATCACATTAAGCCTAGTTGAATTAATTTCCCTCCGAGATCTTATGGAAAAATGAACCATTGGACTTCAGCAAAAAGCTAATTACAGCTGTCATCTTTGACATCTGACTTTTCCACTGCTTCAAGTTTTGCCAGTGTCTTGAAGTGACTTTAAACAAGGCCCATGGCAGCAGCCTAATGCCTCCAACAAAACCATATTTCTAAATGTGATGCATTCCTGGGAACAATCACTTTGGATCAAAAATAAGTAGGCTACTTTCTGAAAAATAGGCGAGAGGTGTGGCACAGTTCCTGGTATGTTGTGCCTTTGCAGAGAATATTCCTAGGCTATATTGTGCCATTGATTACTGAGACAACCTTTAGATCTCAAAAACTGCAATACTAGCCTATAAAAGATATAGGTTAAATTCAATATAAAACTAGGCTGTTGATTCAAAAGTTATTTTACAATATCACGGAACAGTTTTTAACAACAACAAACATGAAATAATTCCCTTTCTGTGACAATCTGCTTGGGTGTCCATTGTCATACCAGTTTCATCCAAGATTAAAGTCCTGTTCAGAATTTACAGTTTACAATTGGTAGGCTACTTACTGTATGGTTGTGTAAATGTCAACTCTGAAGATAGGGAACCTTTTAGAGATACTGTAGCCTATGTTGCCCCTCTTGTTCCCAGGCTTACTGGTCTGTGTGTATGTGTGAGTGACAATATATTCAATATATTTTGACCTAGAATAGTAAGCAGAAATAAATTAAACCAACTCTCCTTGACATTTTCTAAGGATGTAGGAAATGTCCAAATATCAAGGGTATAGAGCATAGGTTCTCAAAGTGCGTACCGGGGGCCAATGGCGGCCCGCGAAACATTTCTGGAGGCCCACGATAACATCTGATAACTGTAATAAATCTGTAGCCTATTGCTTTGAAAGAATGAATGTCTGTTTAGTGGTGTTTAGCAGCATCTATAGGCATTTATTTATTGCAGTAAATGTAAACTGTAGTATCTAGAGAGACGCAACATGGTCATTAAGATAATTACAAATGGGATTTTTGTTTTTCTCCGCTCGCCTCTGTTCAATTGTTGGGTCCCTAAATTGGCCCTTACCTATCAGAAGTTTGAGGACCCCTGGTGTAGAGCATAATCATACAAGAAATAGGCTTAACCACTTAGTAACCACCTATGCTCAAAAATGTAAAGGAACAACTTTTTATTGTGTTTGACTTAGTATTTCCCAAAGCATGCTTACGTACTTAACGTAAAGGTATAACCATAGGCTGAGAACTAATTAGCGTTAAGAAGGCTTCAGGAAACGCAGCCCACTGGTTTGTAAAGTAGCAGAGGGTTGTTCATCAGTTTCAGCTTTATTGATGCTTATGGAATTAATAAGAGGTATACTAAAGGGGCAACAATGAGAGGACCACCAAAAAAAACAAGAACGGTATTGTCTATGGAGGTAATTTCAAGTTTTTATCTCTTGATCTCTTTTCTTAAACAGATTTTCCACTTCTGCAAGTTTTGGCTATAGAGTCCTTATCATTATTGACTGCATGAGGTGATTCATTTAACCAAAAGAACTTGCACAAATTGTCCCACTCTTCCAGGATGGCACAACTATACGTGGCATAGAAAGGAGATTCAATGTGTCTCCAAACTCAATCTCCAAAACATGGAGGACAATTGGGAGACAGGCAGTTGCTCTAGTCTTGTAGGACAGGGCTACAGAAGGTCCCCAAACTGTCAGCAGTACCATTATCTGCTCTTTTGTGCAAGGAGGAAGAGGTTGAATACTGTCCACAGAATGACCCTCAGCTGGCCACTGATGTGAATGCCTGATGTGCAGACCTCATCAGGACTAATGCTGCATTCCAGGAAACTGGGAGGTAGGGTTTTTTTTTTTAGCAGGTTACAAGGCCTACATGAGTGAAAGAAATGTGCATTCTGACCCACCTAATAAAGGCACAAATGATTGTTAACATCCCAAATATTATTAATTATTTTCTTCATACATCCACAGGATGTAGCCTACGCTTCATTAAGACATGACCCACCTTGCTCTGAACATTTGCCTCGTGACCTCTACATTGGATATGGCCTGTCTGTCAAGTACTGGCAAATGTTTTGAAATTCAAACTTAGCAGTGATAAATTAAACCATCAAGACATTTTTAAGTATGAATGTGGGAAATGTGCCTACGGTACAGAACATAATCATACAAAACATAACCAGACCATTAATGTTATCTTTCAGAAATGAAAGGCAGAGACACTTATGGCCTACTGACAAGGAGTATTCTTTTGTGTCAGGAAATGGATTGGAGTATAGATTGACAGACGCTTCGACCAATGGTGACCTCTGTTTTCCTTTCGTTCAGCGGGAGTGGTCTTTGTGTGATCAACATTTAGTAGGCGGGGTATGTTTTCTGATCAAGACAGAGCTCTTAATCGCCATTTCCAAACGTTCTCTTGTACAAATAGAAGACAGAAAGACATTTAGTTGTCCTTACAACACAGATTTTAAGGACCAGTCGATCAAGTCGCTGTGTTTAACTGCGACTGTGATCTTTTTCAGGACCTTATCTCTGTCAAACGCAAATCGGGGATGCTGCAGTTGGAGTCTCGGACGCACAAACGGTCGTTGGATTTAATGTCGCATTTAATCGCTAAAAGCAGTTTTTCGATAAAGCATTGCGCGTGTAGATTATGTCCATTTCGACCGAGTCATTTTACAAAATGCTGAATTTCGAGATAGTCGTTTTAAATTGACCAACATTTGCGCAACATACAGTAACGTTAGCTTTTAAGAAATCTAGCTAGGTAACTTATATCCTAACGTTAGTAGCAGAAGCTAACGTTAGGAACGAAAACAACACATATCAGCTGTTTGTGACTGAACCTGCGAAATACCAAATTCGTTCTTGTAGCTCATTGCTACACTAACGTTACCATTCTTTTGTCTTGGGGTGAGATATCCTGGAGATAGAGCAGAGGTAAGAAATGCCTTTTCTTATGTTAACACTATGAGCTAAATGATAACCAGTTAAACTCTTATCTCCTAATTATGTAATGTTAATATTGCCACCAGGGTTTGTTAATGTTGTCCAAAAACTATGCTTATTGAATAATGTATGGATTCAGTTTGTTCAGTTAGCAGTAGGCAGAGGACTGTTTTCGAGTGAAACTGGGTTGTTACAACAAGGAAATCGTCCAGATCTGAGTTGGTTGACCTAGCTATGAGGAGCAATATGTGTGGGGGAGGGGACGTCGAGTCTGATCGAGGACTGTAAATTGTAAAGTGTTATGCCACAGAGTAACTTTGGTCTCTCATTGGTGAATCATTTCAAAAATACATTTTTCTTTCGGAGGCATCAGTATTTTAACCACAACAGAATAATGTACACTACATGTGGACATTTAAATTCGGAATTCTGCATTTCCAGTCCTTGAAGCGTTACAGAATTTAATGTTGGTCAACTAGGCCTACTAACAAAAAGCTGCTGTTCATATCAAGTGATGTCAAAGCTTAAAAGATGCAGCTATTTTATGTAAATCGCCTACAGTCAATTTTTTGACCTTTTCTTTCTCCATATCTTCTCTTTCTACACAGATGAAGCTATTGGAAAACTCCAGTTTTGAAGCACTGAGCTCTCAGCTGTGTGTTGAAACAGGAGACTCGCACATCCTTGGCAGGTACTATCTGGCATTTGGCATCACTACAGCCCACTTCTCCTCAGATCATGTTAACTCTTCTTCACATGACAGACTTGAAGTTATTTGTTATACTTTCATGGTGTGTGGTAGTCCTCTTTAACCCGAATTGACCCCTACATAGACTGCAGCCGTAGTTTTGACATCCTTATATGGCATTGTGATTTGTTTTCCAGTGCATAGTGCATCCCTATAAGATAGCATGTTGAGGGTACTCCCTTTAAGTTCCAACTCTCAAGTGAACTCGGCTTGATGCATTTACCTGTTGTTTTTATGCATGATACAGGCAGTCTCTGGAGTTACATTTAAGCGATCAGATTAACACTTCAAGTTTGTGTGCAGGCATTGACACCATAGAGAGGCGTTACATGATACAGCAGTGGAAAATCTTGCAGGATTAACACACACAAGCACACACACAGAAGACTCTCACACTCAGCAAGTATGGATTACAGTGAAGCAAACTCCCAAAACTAGTGTGTACATATGAAAAATGTTTTTGGTAACATACCAATACAATATGTGTGGAGAGGCTTCTAGTTTACACAGTATGCCAGGCATAGGTGTAGTACAGGAAGTTTTGAGATATGGCAAATTATGCCACTAAGATTACAGTTCAAACGCCAAACCCAGTTATCCTATGTGACGTAATTCATGAAACGTATAGGTTATCAGTGGGTGTGTGGACTAGCGTCATGGATAATGGTGTTATGTAATGACAGTCTACATACTGTAGATGTTTTGAGCGCATTGGCTCACTAGCTGGTAGCTCTGCTGGGTGTTCCATATCTTGAGGAGTCATGATGGTATAGTGTGGCAAACTAGGGGCATGGTGTCCTCTGTCAGGCTACAGCGGTTATCCAGGGACTTTGCTGTAGAGGCTACACACACACACACACACACAAACACAGCTGAGTTCTCTGTGAGCTGCCAAGTGCGCTGGTATTTAACCTGCTTACTGGATTAGTGTAGACCAAAGCTGCATGACAACAGCCAAAAAGAGAAGTGCCACTCAGCACAGAGACTCCAGCTGTGAGCTCTGATGCAGACGCTGTTTGTGTTCACCCAGCACAGCCACTGAACCAGCCTGCTGCATACAGCCATGCTCAGCAATTGTTTATACTGTACTGATCTAATGAATCTGAACATTGTGGCACCTTAACTCCAGTTTCTGACGCCATTTCCGGCATCTAGGCCTATGTCTCACCACAGAACTGAGGCATTCCTTTTAATGTCGGTACATACGGAATGATTAACTTTTAAACAGGGTGTGGAAACATGTCCGGGCTTGTTTGCTGGAAATCAGGTTTCAGGGCTCATTTTAAGTTTGCTGCCCATGGGCCCCATGTTGCCAGCCTCTTGTGTTACCACAGGCAAACCAATGGAAACTAGGCCAAGGTGTCCCTGTCATGTGGCCCACTGCGACCTTTACCCTTACACCATAAATAGTCAAAGCTCCAGTCAAACTCTCAGCCAGGGACTGTATGGTTACACAATTTATGCTCTTACATAACCATAGACAGGGAAAAACAAACACGCACAGAGCAGTGGTCTCCCCATGATGTGTCAGAAATTCAGACACACCTCAAATAGAAAGGAGGCGTGTACTGGCCACATTTAATGTTCTTAAATATTTGGCAGCCTCACCAGAAAAGTTTAAAATAGCCTAACTCTTGTGTTTTTATTTACCTAACAGCTGAGCTGTTTTTGTTGTCTATGCTTTTGCTGTGGCTTTATTTGAAATGAGTTCAGCATTTGATGTGCACTTGTGCACTTTTTGTGTGTGTGTGTGGTTTTGTGGGGAAGTGCCGTCATTGTTCATGCTGCTTAGCACGAGTACAGTAGCGTCAGTGTGCTCATTTCCTTCTCCTTTTCACTCAGACATATGTGTAATGCTGCTCAATTGAACAGGATATCCTTTGGTTTCTAACCTGTAAAACAACACAGAGTTGCCACTTGTATGTTGACTTCACACAAAACACATCACCTGTGTACAGGACAAAAACAGAGATGGAGGAGCCACATCTTTCACCACCAGTAACACCGATAAATCACCACACTGTCTTTCCTAACCCAATACCTTTTGTGTTTGTGTGCAGGATTGAGAGTTACTCCTGTAAGATGGCTGGTGATGACAAGCACATGTTCAAGCAGTTCTGCCTGGAAGGAGAGCCCCACGTGCTGGAGGCCTTGTCTCCTCCACAGTCCAGTAGTGCCCCGAGCCCAAACCTGTGAGTGTCACCTCTGCCTCACCCTAGTGTTGTAAAGACCCACAACAGCAACCACCAACCATTGCACGAGTCAATCATTGGTATCCATGTAAAACATCTCCAATAATCTAATAGAAAGAACAGTCCTGACACTTAATGTCAGAGGCCTATCAAAATGTTCCAAACCCCCCTTTGGTCCCAGTGTAGCTCTACAAGGCGTGCTGTCCATGTCTACTTATTATCAGTGTCCTAGTAGTACTCTGTGCTTTTTAAAATGGATTTGAATGTTCAAGGAAAGCATAAACTTTTTGTTTTACTTAAGTTCGACGTTAAAGACTTTTTAAAATGTTCCTAACCCCCCTTTGGTCCCAGTGTTTCTCTGCTGTCCATATCTACTTGTTATCAGTGTTCTAGTACCACTCTGTGCTGTTTAATGGAATTGAATGCTCAGTGAAAGCATGAACTTTTTTTTACTTCTAAAGTTATTAGGCATAGTAGGCTATATTTCCTCCCCCAGAATAGAAGGGAGATAATTAATACTGACCCTTTGTAATTGTCTAATTAATAGGGTCTAATACTGGAGGTCTCGTTTCTTTCTCTGCTTTTTCTCTCATTCAGGCTGGGGAAGAGCAGCGAAGATGGAGAGAACCCTTTGAGTGACAAGTGCTGCAGGAAGACTCTGTTCTACCTCATCACGACCCTGAATGAGTCTTTCCGACCAGACTATGACTTCACTGCCGCCCGGGCCCACGAATTCAGCCGGGAGCCCAGCCTCAATTGGGTCAGTGTGCCGAGCCAGTCTGTCATATAGAAACAGCGAATACTACCTTATGGCTTTCCCCTCTCAAAATGAGAACAAAGTTGTAGTATCAAGCACCACTGTTTCAGCAGGTGGCGTAACAACAAAGGGTGTATTTGGAAACAGTTCAAGTTGTCAATTGAATAATTTCATGATTGATTTTAGAGATCACAAACATTTAATCAAGCTTTGCTGGAGTGATAGTGTGTCCCAAAAATGTCTTAAATGGAGATAAGAAAAGACCAATTTTTCTGGGAAAATAAAAGTGTAGTTTTTTTTTTTGTTTGTTTGTTTTTTGTTAATGAAGTGGCATCAAAATATTTGTTAGATTGCTCATCTATTGATTGCTGACATACAGGAGGCTGTATTATTAATGTCAACAAGAAATACAGGACATGCCACCCTCTTTGTGCTTCTCTTGATCCATGGAATGCAAACAAAAGTAATCACAAAATGAAAGTAGTTGCAGTCTTGCAAACACTATCTGCAAGATCTTGGTGCTTGCAAAACCTCAGTCTGGGAATAATTGCACACTAATGTGAGAGTTGTTTTCAGAGTCAATTTAAAGTCTTCTAGTATAGTGCATATAGTCATACAGTATGTTCATTATGAAGAAAATTACAAGCTTTAGTGTACAAATGGTATTTATTACACCTATGGGATCACACTATCTGGGAAATATAAGTTATTTTGTTAGTGTGGTGAATAGATTGTCACTCACTGGAGATCTACAAAACAATATATTGAAATGTCATTGCTTATGATGAAATTTACCCAAATGGCCATGAACATACGATGGCAAGTCAGTGATGTGTCTTTTAATACCATCCTCAGGTGGTGAACACGGTGAACAGCAGCCTGTTCTCAGCTGTCGGTGAGGAGTTCAACTCCCTGGGTCCTGAGCTGTGGAATTCCATCGACCAAGAAATTAGCCTGCAAGGATGTGACATTTACAGGTAAGGACAAATTTAAGCACTACTTAAAAATAGACAGGTGAACTTGGTCAATGTACTTCACCTACTTCTTCAAAAATGGACAAAGCCCAGGAAGTTTAAAGGAATTAGCCGGAGTGAATCACCACACAGCCCTGCTGTTTTACAGTGCTAAGTGCTATTGATTGCCATCTCAATGACCCAATGTTGGTGAAATGGCAAGTAACAGAATGGGGTATATCAAAACAAAATCGAATTGACTTGGTTTTGTTTTGACATGCCCCATTCTGTTATCGTTAGCTGCCGTTTCGCTATGTCGGTCTTCAAAAATTACTGTAATAACGCTCAGAACAGTAAAACAGCAGGGCTAGGTGTTGATTCACTCTGGATTATTGCTCTAAGATTAGGCCGGTGTACTTTTGTGTGTGTGCTGATAGAATCCATATTTCTAACCAGTTATCATTTATTTTTCTGTTTCTGTTTGCTCCTGCTTAGTTACAACCCTGACCTGGACTCTGACCCCTTTGGAGAAGAAGGCAGTCTTTGGTCTTTCAACTACTTCTTCTACAACAAAAAGCTGAAGCGCATTGTATTCTTCACTTGCCGCTCAGTGAGGTTGGTCAGAGTTTATGTAACCAATTTTGAGTAAACACAATCCTCCATGTCTTTATTGTCTTTATTGTGACAAAGGTTACACCTTGCTAGGTGTCATTGCACTAGCTAAGGAACAATACCACTTTTTTTCTATACAATTTTTGTATTTAACTATATAGCAGTGTTTTCATTAACATATATTTTGATCTGTGCAGTGTTCTCAGTGGATATGGGCGCGATTGTCTTGATAATGAGTTGGACATGGAGCTTGACGATGAAGAGGAGATGGACGGTTTCACAGAGGACAGGTGCGCTCACATGGTGGCAGTTAACTAAAGTCATGTAAAGTTTGCTGTTGGTACTTTTTCTGTACTAACATACCTCTCTTCATTCTCCTTTCCTATGTTTGCCACACAGGTTTCCTCGAGCGCTCTGTGTGTAGAGCTTTCTCAGGGATAATGCTGAAGACCCTGCAACCCACAGTCATTCAGCAAGGCATCTTTACATCTTCATTTACAGCCCCTTCCTTGATACGTCGAAGTTCTTTTTCCCTCATTTCTGGTCATTGGATGAATGAGCCACCACCTTCTTTGCCTGTGCTGAGATGCATCTACTTACATGTACGAAAACCGAATATTGGATGTGAGGTTTTTTTTCCAGCCTTGGATTTCTTCAACTTTAAAAAGGTAGCCCTGCAGACAAGCAGTTTTTTCCCCCCTAAGTGCTGAGGTCTAGTGAATGGGCCTCTGGATCCTTGCCATTGTTTTCTCTCCTCCCAACTTTAACAGACATTTGTCAAGTCCTACATCAGAACCAGCCTCTACATAGACTGTTCTTCGAGATGATGATGATGATGATGATGAAGAGGATTTGCATGTTACGATGAAGAAAATCCATAGACTTTTACTGAAGCTGGCTTTCTTTGTCATCATGTTGGTGTTCAGGCCTTATCGCCGTCAACATTCATGCAAGCTTGTTACAATTGTCTGTATTGGCTGAAAAGCTCATCACCAGCAATGAGGAGAGGCAACGGGCTGATCATTTAATCACAAATCGAACTCGTACTATTGTGACATGAGTCACTGTGATTGGTTATCCATGCTATAAGTGTGCATATTCATTGGTTCATTCTTCATTTTTTTGTGTGTGTGTGTGTCTGGTTTGTGCCCTATTTACTCTTTCATCTCAGTCTCTCAACAGTATTTCCGTGGACTGTCAAGCACTGAGTTGGTTTGAACAAAGTCAGTACACCCGCAAGTGTGTGTGAGTGCGCTTTGCAAAGATAACTTTTGTTGTGAATTTGAGGATGGAGAGTTTCTGCAAAGCCAGTGTAGAGCACAAATAGTTACCGGTAATACGAGACACTTTCCCCACATCTTTAAGCAGTGCTTGGTGTAGCTCTGGTTTGTTTGTTTGTAGGCTACCAATGGTGTCAAGTTTCATTGTGAAGGGTCTCTAGTCATTTAGGAACTATTAATGGAAGGCCATTATAAGCAGGCACCTTTGAGAGGTATGCTGGTTAGCTTTTTTGAACCTTGAACTGACACTTTTTTTTCTGGTTATTGAGTTGCCCTGATTCATACTGTATGTTTGTTTTATTTACACTCTCAGTGAATAATATAAATAAAATTTTATGTGTTTTAAACTTGGTTTGTTTTATTAGATTAGCCTTTTTATGTTAAAAAAAAAAAAAAACATTTTCTTACATATTACGGTAAAAATCATGGATTTGCATAAATGCACTCTTTTTAATTTTATGATTATTATTAGGCCTAGAAGACAATATACACTGGTTAACGTCGGTAACGTAGCCTTTCATTAGTCCTAGCCGCTGCTCAGAAAGATTGGCCTAGTCAGAGACACTTATGGCCTAGTCCTGCCTAGGCTACTTGAGCAGAGAAAGGAAGCCTGGTCTGTAACATGCCTACCGAAGGAATAAGAAAGTTATATGTCAGACCAAGGCCGACATTTATGATATTTTTTTTCACTAAAACATGTATAGGCCTAGGCTATTTTTTTCGTTTTGGGCCGAGTTTGTGTATTGGGCATTGTGTGTTTGGGGTTAGGCTAAATTTCTCGTGGTGTAGCTTTTTTATTTATTTATTTATTTTTTAAAATGGACACACATTTTCAACAACCATTCATTTTGTGATGTCATAATACAGTTTGTGACATAATGGAATACAAGGTCTAGTTCTCATCGTGCTTGTCACTTCAGTCATTTTTCGAGAGCGAGAAGCTCGGTCATTATGCAGTAGGAATACTGCAGCGTATGATAATTTATCTACGGCTACATCCCAAAGCATTTTGGGAAACATGTTGAGGAGAAGTTCGGACCCGATCAGCTTGAACCAGGGTAACCCTTTGGACAGTGCGTCCAACCAAAATGATTTGGTTGCGCCTGTAAAGACGCAGGAACCTGGCTTCTACGGGCACCATATCAGTGAGAGAAAAGGTTTTTATAGCCTAATTTATTTTATTTCATGTTTACATATAGCCTAGTTTGCCAACTTGGACAACACCTTACTACTTCTAATGCAGGGGTTCTCAAAGTTCTGATAGGTGATTAGGCATCTCTACAGCTTACATTTACTGCAATAAATTTAAAAATATGCTAGTTATAGATGCCCCAAAACACCACTAAATGGAGATTCATTCTCTCAAAGCAATGTGCAGTTTTACAGATAGGCTATTACTAGATTGTATCACGGGCAGCCAGAAATGTAGCCAAGAAATCTAGACGTACCCTAGCGGCGGCAAATTAATTTGCTCAGACAGCAGTAGAGTGCTCCATTACCAACTTGTTTTGTAAATGAGTGTATTTGTACACAGTGAGGAAACAGATTGTTGGACAGAGAGATGAGCTGCATGCTGCAGAAGTGGAAGAAATTTGGAGCTCATCTGACATGTGAGTTCTTTAGAGCCACATACTTTAAATAAGAGTTGGCTATCATGCTCAAGAACACACAACAATAGTGCAGACATAGCCTTAGTCGCATTTTGAAAGATAATGGAATTAAGGTGCTTATATCTTTAGACACCCTGAGCAGAAAAGGGACATTGTGGAGCTGCTGCAGTGCAAGGAACGTTTAATGGGGATGAATGCAAACCTGCAAAGAGCTCTCAATGCCTCTGAGGATTCAAATGCGGATTTGGAAAATCAAAACACTGACCTGAAGAACCAGATCAAAAGGTAAAAAAAATGTGTCTCATTGTAATCTTCTCAGTGAAGAAAAATACAAAGATTCATGTTTCTAAACCATACTCTAACTCGCCATCTGAGATGGTTCAAAGATGGTTTAACATTTATATGTTGTGTAGCTTGAACATGTCTGTCAAGGCAATGGAGAAGTTCAAAGCAGAAATGGATGAAATTCAAGCTGCGCTTGCTGAGAGCCAGATGACTAACAACAGTCTTAAAGCTCAAATTAACAAGCTGGTAAGTTTCTCTGAAGCTATATTTTATGCGGGCATTTCCCAAGCCCGGCTAAAACAATGATGTAATTTAAGAATAACTCACATTGTAGCAAAATAGTTGTCATAGCATAACTTTATGTTTTTAAACAATATGCCCACAGCAAAAAGAAAATAAAGGCATGAGCAACATCATTGAAGCCAGTACCAATGAGGTATGTTTTCTGCAGTTGTTGTTGTTTATTGTGCTGTTCGAATCAAATCTCTGTGTTCATCTCAAAAACATGTTTCATGTGGCAGATGTCTGATGTTTTGTTTGAGAGCAAAACAAATAAGAAGAAGATAGCAGATCTTACCCAACACATCAAGGCTTTGGAGGTATGGTGTTTTTGTTGTCTTCAGAATCACAGGATGAGTTTGGATCTACATGCCATATGTGTGTACATGTATATTAATCAATGTGATATTAAAATTCATATTGCTTTGAGTAGAAACAACTGGAGGAATCAAGAATGCAACTTGAGGGAAAGTGCCAAATTATTATTAATGTGAGTATGAATAGTGAGGGTAATATAGACTACTGTAATTTACCACTACTTTGTATGATGCTGTGTACTTTGTATTGTGTTGTCCTCCATATTTTCCAAGCTAGAGGACATTTTATCTGGACCTGACAATTAATCTTTGCCTTGAAGTTGTGAATGGTTTTGTTTCTTTTCATTTCTCAGAAAGACTTCATTATTGACCAACAGCAAAAGTCATTGGAAGAGATGACTGACATTGGACAAGTATGTTTGCATTTTGTTCAGATTCCCATATCCTTTTTTAATAATCAATACTAAATCTACGAGTAACCAATGAAATCCCACAAACAACTGTGATTTGTGTCCTTTCTTTTCTCTCGTTCATTTTGATTTAATAGGACCTGAGAGAAAAGATCAAGGACCTGGAGAACCAATTGGAGTTAGCCCTGATGTACGTATTCTTGCTCTTCCTCCTATTTGCTTCAGATTTGTAGAGCTACTGGTAATGAATTGTGTGCATACTGTACTCTTACTCATTCGTAGATCTGGACGTGGAAGCTTCTTAAAGCAGGATGGCACTTTTTCTGTTGCACCTGAAAACTGCCTTTCTTTAGCTGCAGAGCTGGGACAGTTAGAGCTGGGACTGTCTGGTTCTACCAGTGCTCTGATTTACGAGGTTTGCATAATATTTATTTATTTATTTACTTATTCCATTTTATGTGATCAGAAATTATAGTGTCCACACTCTAATTTTCACATTGATATTTAAGACAACACAAGACATTATCCCATTCGACTAACCTACTTACCAAATCAGATTTTTACTATGTGAAATGAGAACAGCTTTAGGGTGCTATTTTATGACATGCAGCTTTTACCCCTTCAGGTGGAATCTGATGATGGTATGGAAGTAGAGGAAAGTGTGGGGTTTGCGGCAGTCGTCATGGGTGAATCGAAGGCTTTAGCAGATGAGCTGAATGAGGCACTGATGGAGGACAAACACAAGGAAAAGAAAGATGTAATTTCTAACAACTTTGAGATAATAACCCTCTGTCATGAGATGGAAGAGGCCGGAAATCATGACAGGGTAGATCAGGCCATCAAAACTGTTGAGAAGAAAGAGGAAGTTTCAGATATGCCAGTGGAGATTGCCGTCAGTTGTGAGGACATTTCCCAGGAGGCTGAGCTGATGGAGAAACTAACCAGGCCGGGGGATAATCAAGACTCAACTGGACATAGAAACTCCCTAATCCAGGATGACACTTCCTGTGGTGTCACTGAAAATCACCTTTCTTTGGCTGAAGAGCTGGGTCAGTTGTCTGGATTTGAAACCTCAGCAAATGCTCTGATTTATCAGGTTGGCATAATGTATCTTTTTTTTCCCCCTTTGCATCCAAATTTACCCACAAGATATTTTCCAATTCAATTAATCTATCAAATCAGATTTGCTTTAGGATGTTATTTTATGACATGTGGCTTTTATTTCTTCAGGTGGAATCAGACGATGACCTAGAGGTTGACCAAAGTGTGGAGTTTGTGGCAGACACCTTTGCTGATGAGTTGAAACAAGCTCTGGAAGAGGACAAACAGAAGGAGAAGGATAAAGACATTCGTAACAATGTGGAGATAATAGGTGCCGTTCATGAGATGGAAAAATCTGGAATGGAACATGATCAGGTAGATGAAGTCATCAAGAATGTTGAGAGGAAGGATGAGAAAGTTACAGCGGAGACGGCGGTGATGGACACCAATTTTGAGGATGTTGTCAGCAATGAGTTGGCAGAGCCTCAGAAGGCTGTGTTGATGGAGCAACTCACCAAGCCACAGGATATTCAAGAGTCAGCCAAACTTGAGGTGGAGGTTGAGGACTATGTGGACATGGGTGCACAGATCAATTTCCTGGAGGAGAAAAAGAAATCACACGAGAACAGGTAGGCCTATATTGTGAATAAATGTGATTTAGTTTACATTCTAACTATAACCCAATTATCCATGAGCTCTGACTGAAACGCTCTTTTGTCTGTGTTTTCCTCTGTGTGTACTGTATTGCAACCTCTGCTCCTGTCACTGAAGCAGTGTTCGTTTGGAGCCAGCCAGCAGGAGCTTCCAGAGAGCTGCCTTGATCACCGGTGCTGTTGGGCTTGGTTTGCTCCTTGTCTTAAAAATAAAGTCTTAAAAACATGGACTGGATGTTTTAAGGCTCGAATATTGAATTAAAAGGGAAAAGGGAGGGGGCCAGTAAAGCAAGCCATACTTAGTTTAAAGGGCAACACACACAGACAGACAGACACACACACACTCTCTCTCTCTCTCTCTCTCTCTCTCTCTCTCTCTCTCTCTCTCTCTCTCTCCATACCATTTAATGATCATAGACCATAATATTAATCTGTTTGTGCAGCACGTCCAAGAGATGGCACACATGCTGGTTTGGTCCTTTGACCACCAGAGGGTGTAGTATGTCCAACAGCTGGCACACATGCTGGTTTTGTCCACCAGAGGGTGCTCTTGACTTTGACTTTTAGCCATTAACATCTCAATGAAGCATGCTTGCATGCATGCATGACTGAAGATGCGAGAGTTTTTATTTCCTCCCCCAAGGAGAGTATGCATTGCCTTGGCGGAGGTATGTGCTCTCAAAGTGATTTTCTAGTTTTGATTTGAGCCTTGTGAGCCTTATTTTAAAACAAAAAAAGATTTATATGTCGAATAATGGGTGTTACTAGCACAAATGTAAATTTTACATAACTAGACTAGCCATCCCATAACATTAAAATGTATAGTCTGGCATTGATATAGACTGAACTCAATTCAATTGTGGGTGGAACAGGGCAATTATCTTACAAAATGCAATAGAATAGCGCTATAAACAATCAGAGGAACGAATGAGAAACACAAAAGACCATTATTTTCGGCTATGCCCGCCCTACAACTCTAAACACATAGAGCGGTGTGATAACACCAACGGTGTCCGACCAATCAAATTCCCTATGGCTAGCCAGTAGATGTACTGGCTGAGCAAATCTACTTGCCGCTGCTAGAGTACTGTACGTCTAAATTTCTAGACTAAATTTTTCATACAGTAGAACTATCCACTAAAATGACTCGCTGACAGCCCAGGATGATCCTAGTTCAACACTGAGCTGAGAATAATGAAAGGTTTAGACTTTTTTGCGGTATGTATGTATCTGAAACAACGTATTAGTTTATTGTACAGTGGACCTGAAGAACTTGTGTGAGGAAAATAATAGAGATGACATTTTGCTGGTCAGTGATGATTGATTCTGTCAAGCTAGTTGACCTAGGCAACTGGAAAAAGAATGATGTCTTTGAGGAAGTGAAAGAAAAAGGACAGAAATGCATCTCCACCGATGTGTAGATACTTAGATCTTTGGTATTTTTTGCCCTTAACGGTGCCTTCCAGGCAGAGCTGCCTTCAAGGCACTACTCAACTCAGTTTAGGGTTAGGATTAGGGTTGAGGTGGTTAGGGTTAGGAATAGGGTAAGGGTAGTGCTTTTTAGGCTGTGCTGCCTGGAAGGTGCCGTTGGGGGCAAAAAACACCATTGAGTGTAGACTTAAGGAAACCTAAGATGGTGTTGATCCTGAAGTTGTTATTCCTCCGCCAAGAGGTTACGTTTTTGCCGGCGTCTGTGTGTGTGTGTGTGTGTGTGTTTGGTGCCTTACACATGCACTGGTACTGGCCTCTACTGTTCTCTTTCTCTGGACCCAACATTCTAATGAGAGAATAATGCAAATATTATGGCCATTTGCCTATTATTGCTTGATGCTTATGTAACGGGTGATAACTTCTGCGTTGTGTTGAATTAATATGACGACCCAGAATGACTGCTGCAAAGGTGTTTTATTGCCTGTACACAGAAGGCATAAATGCAAACGTTGTCCCTGGTTAGCTTATCCTCCACTCCTAAAATAATCAAATACAGTAGAAACAAAAAGGAATATCACAGCGAGTTAGCAACTACAGCATAACTACACTGGAATCCACAGTGGGGCTAATCCCCACATGTGGCGTGTCTCAAAATCATAAACATAACTTACAGAAAGGCCATCATGCAGAAATAACCCAAGAATAATGCACAGAAAATATATACAAATAAAATAAATACAATTACACCTACAGATGGCACTTTTATATATCAATATTTACATAGATTAGGATTAGCTCAAATCTCCAAACCTACCTCAGTCCAAACCAAAACGCAACAGGAAGGAGGAAGAGGAGATAGGGAAACATAAGACAAGGGGGGAAAGGAGGGGCTACCTGGAACCCCTAACAGTATCAGGGTACCATAGAAAACTATATACACCAGATCTTGTGCAATTATTCATTAATAGAAAGGGGGACCTTTCAACCTGTTACACTTACTGTACGTGCAAAAGCATAACTCAAAATTATTGTCAGTTGTTTACTTATTTCAGCCAAATGTTTTTTTTTTTGTCTTTTGACTTTTTGTCTTAAAAATGTTTGTTATTGTATAAATATTACCTGTATTTTCAAATACAGTATATCAAAAATATATTGCATTTAATATATTTTCACCTATTATAAATAAAAATATTATGAAACTTCATAACATTTTGATGAAATCTTCCTAACAGTAGCTGCAGCATCCATGTAACATGAACTGTGAGTTATAGTGCCACAGTGAAAGATTTAGGATTGGGATAAGAACAAATAATTAATGTCATGAAAGCTGTAGCCTACTGCACTATCTTGAAGGCAGCATTGTATTGATACAGGAGTGAAAATTACACACTGGAATGTCTGTGTCATTACTATCCCTGTTTACATCCTGGTATCAGTGAAATGAAATACGCAAACTCTGGTGCTTCCTTATCGCGATCTCCAACATTCATAAAGTTTAGAACCAGGGCCGTTTCAAGGTATTCGGGGGCCCCAGGACAATTAATATCATGAAAGCTGTAGCCTACTGTACTATCTTGAAGGCAGTGTTGCCTGGAAAGCACTGTTAAGGACAAAAAAGACCAAACACCACTCGGCTCACCCATCCAGGCACTCCCTTGTGAAATGGGCTATTTACCAAGGCAGCGATAGCGAAGCTGAGCAGGAGCCTATAATGAAATGGATTAATTGGATTGATTAATTGTATAAATTATCTATAATCTATTCAATTGCTTAGCTATGAATTCTTAAGGCAGAAAAAAAAGTCAGAAACATGTTTGCCTTTCAATTTAAGTTTAGCTACTTTATGTATAGGGTTCACACTGGTCAAGGGATTTTATATAGATTATATTATTTGCTTTATATTTTGAGGGCAAAGTCAGGACAGAGAATTTTAGTAACAGTACAGTATGTAGTTGTGCCTAAAGTCTGACATTTCATTTCCATATTTTTTGCAATGGTAGGGCACCAAGTACTGGGCAGGGCTCCAAAATATCCTTAATACAGAAGCCTATTACAGTAATGCATACTTTTGAGTCTGGTTGATAACCTACTCAGTTTAAAGATAGTGCAAAAATGTTCTTACTGCTCCTGCATCAATTTATCCTCATGCACACCGTGCCAACCCAAGCCTATACCACATGACAGCATTGCACCTTCCAGGCAGCATTGTCTGATAGGCACTACCTTAATCCGGGCCTGACAACAAGGCAAAACACGTCATTCAACCACAGTAGGCTATGTGTTTGATTCTTTGCTCATGTCTCTGTCACCTCTGAGAATAATGCTAATTGATCATTTTACTGTCTCCTGAAAGTTTCTGGTTTGACAGAACTGAGGACAACCAAAAAAGTGAGCCAGATAACTCGAGCAAAGAGGATCCTTCTGGGGAAAACTGTGGTTGCATCGCCCCCATGGAGTTGGGAGTTGGCTAGACACACCTTGTAAGACGCTTAAGAGATTTGTTTGTGAGATGCAGGCCATTTTTTGATCTGTAACAGAATATATGTAATATGGTGATCTGTCATTCATATGGGACATTTCCCATATGCCTTTAAAAAGTTAGTTCTCTGATATGCTAATTCTGTGAAAACTGTATTTGGGCCTATTGTCAGTGAAGACATGAAGCTGCATTTTTAATCTTCCCTTAATGTTTGTTGTGATGTAAGTTTTTTGTATCTAGTAAGATAAAATACTAAGAAATGGACAATAGTTTCTACATTAGTGTGCTTTTCATCTTCTGACTGATATGAATGCTGTGAGCAGTGCCATCTAGTGGTCTTACACTGTTCTACAGTGTGAGCCCAGTGTTTCTATCCACTTCTGTCCACTTGGTCATCATTGAAACAAAAGTTGAATGCATTAGCATTTTCATTGTATTGGCACCGCATAATTTTCCCTCCCCTTTCGCATTTCAACATAAACCATTTAACAGTTACAGTAGGTCTATGTCCAAAAACCAGATATCACGGATTAAGTTTACAGTTATATACTGTAATAGTAAACTACAGCTAGCTCAAGTTATATTACAAAATTGCTGTACCTTCCCATTCTCATAACAATTTGGTAGTTCCACTTAATGATCTATGTTTGTTTCTTCTTGTATGTTTATTTGTTTATTTGTACATTGATTGCCAATTTTCTACACTGCACTGAAGTTGAGGATTTCTTTGTATTTTAAGGTTACATTACAACAGACACAATGCATTTATTTCATGCCCAGAATATTCAGTTTAGACTACTGCTGTTTTTTTGCTGCTTACTGCTGTAGTGCTGTTTTTTTTTAATTAATTTATTTATTTAACTGCCATAGGCTGAAATACATTAAATATGCTATACTAAATATAGGCCTAGTGAGCAATGCATTTTTGCATTTTTCATTATTATTATTTCTATGTAGGCCTACTGGAATATAAAAAACAGAATAGGCAAAAGGCCAAGTCGGGGTGGGGTTCGGGGACAGTCTGCAAGGATTCCTGCAGGGGGGATTACATTGGTCAATTCTGTCACACACACACACACACACACACACACACACACACACACACACACACACACACACACACACACACACACACACACACACACACACACAATACAAGCAGGGAAGATATGGACAAGATGCATATTGGAATGGTGTGCTGCAGTGGAAGAAGTGGTGAATGGCCAAAGTGGGGATGCTAGTGGAGGAAGGATGGAGAATTCATGACAACAATAATAATGATTATTTATGTTTGATTACAGTTGTGCAGCTTTTCATTGCTTAACATTTTTGGGAAAATAACATTGAGAACACTGAATGCTTAGCTAATGTCATGTACACAAAAAAAATGAACTTAAAAGTTAAAGTAAGCCTTTAAGTGAGGCTGTTTAGGTAAACAACAAAAGCAGTCGATGTGTTGATACAAGAGTAAAAATGACATACAATCAACAGAACAGTGGAATTTGAATATTCAGGCTAAAATGTGAAAGGCATCACTCTTCCTCTTTAGATCTACAGATAAGTGCCATACACTGGTACTGGCCTCTACTGTTCTCTTTCTCTGGACCCAACATTCTAATGAGAGAATTATGTAAATATTATGGCCATTTGCCTATTTGATGCCTGCCTGTTTGCCTATTTGATACTTTCCTGTTTGATGCTTTTGCAAAAACATAACTCAAAATTGTTGTCTGTTGTTTGCTTGTTTCAGCCAAATGAATTTTTGTTTTAAATAAAAGATATTTATTATAAATGTATATTATTAAATAATTTCAATGTATAGATATAGGCTATTGTATAAATATTATATCGGTATTTTCAATACAGTATATTAAAAATATTTTAACATTTTGATGAAATCTTCCTAACAGTAGCTACCAGCATCCATGTTACATGAACTGTGAAATACAGTGCCACAGTGAAAGATTTATGAGTGGGATAAGAACAAATAATTAATGTCATGAAAGCTGTAGCCAACTGTACTATCAATACAAAGACAGCATTGCACCTTCCAGGCAGCATTGTCTGATAGGCACTCCCTAAAATCTAACCTAAAAGTTTGGTATTCACTTTTAGCACATTTTCTGTAGTTTCTATTAAAAATAATCAGCATGAAAATTTTGATTTTGTGTCCATTGATGTTCCAAAACAATTATTGTAGTGAAATAAAGTTCCTATACAGTTTTATTTGCCATTTTGTTGAAAGACTAAGTAGTCACTATGCCAAAAACAGTCCTAGAACAGTCAAAATACAACATATAATGTGACAGAAACTGTATTTCACTACGATTGAGAGATCTTAGTCCATTCTTCAAACAAAAGGTTTACAACTCATCCAAATAGAGGGGTTTACCTAGCCTGGCAGGGCATACTATATCATTGAAATGTAGAGTCTGGCATTGAGAGATAAACCGAACTCAATCGTGGGCTGAACAACGCTATCTTTCAAACTACTTCTGGACGCAACAGGATAGCCTATGGCCAATCGCAGGAACAAACAGGATTGGCGAAGCCCGCCCTAAACACATAGAGTGTTGTGATTAGATGTCGCCAACAGCGTCATCCAATAAAATTCCCTATGGCTTGCTACTAGACGTACAGGCTGAGCTAATTAATTTGCCGCCGCTAGGGTACGTATAGATTTCTAGGCTAGGGTTTTCCCATCATGGACATCAATCGTGCTCCTGTTAAAGATTTTCATTCAGTCGAATTGAGATCAAAATCATATTTTGGCCGGCCTATTATCTATATGTTTGGGGAAAAAGCCTTTGCAAAGGGCTACCATACTGTAGTTGCAAATGAAGAACGTGTGTACAATTAAAAAAAAATAATAATAATTTTGCTTTGAGCTACCCAAAAAAAAACAAACAGAAAACATCATTGTTATAGGCTATCTTCAAGCATGTTCATAACTGTTTCCATTGAACTCACATTAGTCTAACCCCAGCCTAAAGTCATACTTTGTTGTAAAACACCATCAAATAAACAACAAACAGTAAACAGTTAACTGCAAGCAATATCCATAATTCTGTGATTGTTCTTTGATGAAATCTGTGAGGCTATTTCATGGAATAGTAAGCCAATAAGTAGCCAAAAGAAGGAGTTTTTCCCTTGCCCCTGCTACTCATGGGTGCTCCTCATCTGTAAAGCGCCACAAGACAATCGTAGGCCTATTGTATTTGGTGCTATGCAACTACAATTAGGTCTGTAGTCTGTGGACTGATGGTCAGTAGTAACATGGTTTGTAAATTGCTAACAGTCCTGAGGTAATTCATACAGACAAATCTGTAGAGAACACACCTATTTGAACTACTGTATTTCATAGATCCTGAATCGAACAGATCCAAGGTGAATTTGCATTAGATGTTCCCTTCACTGTAGTGTCTGCCGTCATAATGGGAATGAGCAACATCCTTCCTGATCCATGAAGATATAAATGTGGACAGAAGACAGCTTTTGTGCATTCTCACCCTGTGCTTTTCTCTGCATCATGGACCACACCTATGAAAATCCCACTGTGATTGAGACCAAGACAAACACAGGTATGGAACTATTACGATTTACATCTGACGTTTATGTGGTATTACTGGCTGTGCAAATGAAATCAGACGATCAGATCAGCCATGGAACGCTATCAAAAACAGATCTGAAAACCACAATGCTACAACTCAGTGTGCCGTAAGTTTCCAAAATCTCAACTTTGCACAGTTTTCAACAGAGATGGAAAAACTACAGAAAAATTATAACTAAGTGAAAGTATATTTACTTTGCATAAATTCTACAAAGTAAAAGTAAAAGTATAGCCATAAAAAAATCGACTGAAGTAAAAGTAAAAATCCCAAGAATTAATTAACACAAACCACAATCAAACTTGTCATGAATGAATGAATGAATGTTTATTAGACTCATTGGTCAATGATATCCATAGCAGTTTCAGCTGATAGTTACAAGAGAAAAGCTAAAGTAAAACTAATAAAACTTACCTACCTGTCTGCAGTATAATACACCAGTGTTATTTACATGTCAGGCAACAGTCACATGGCATGACTGAGACAGCACTTCCATTGGCCTACATGCCAGTTACAACTAAGTGTGTACAAGATGTTTTGTTTGTTAGTTAAGAAATGTATTCGTCATGCCCTAGAGTTGTAGCCTAGGTAGCAAACGAATGTCATTCTGACCCAGCAACCAACCCAGATATCAGTGACAGTGATCAGCCCAGCCATCTCATCTTGCTCTTCTTATTTGGCGATTTGTTAATTTTGACATCAAGAGAGTGCTAGAATAAGATAGCTGACTTGCTTTGAGATTTGCTTTGAGATTTTATGCATTGATATTGGAGGCTAACTTGGCTAGACTCAAATCAGGGCTCTCAAGTTATGAAGTTTGGTGGGAGTGAGATTTTATTTTATTTTTTATTTTATTTTATTTAATTTATTATTTTTATTTTTATTTATTTTATTTTATTTTATTTTATTTTTTTTTTTTTTTGGGGGGGGGGGGTTGTCAATCAGTAAAGCTAAGCATTCAGCTTGTGATCAACAAATGGTGATTAAACATTACAGTATTACAAATGTTTTCATAAATAGGCGAGTGTATTAAAATATAATCCTGTTTGTACCAGGCCCCTGGAATCATCCTGACATCCCCCCACTGGGCAAGACACAATACGCTCATGAAAATAATGCAAATAAACAGTAATCATCTGTGTACATTCAAGAAACATAGTTTGAACAACACAAAAACTGTGGCTTGACCATTAGGTGGGAATGCAAATTTAGTGCCTGGCTAAAGGTTTTGGTTTGGCTACTTCCAGTAAGTCTACATTTTTTTTTTTTATTGTAGAGCATTCACCCTTTTTAAAATTCATAACAGCCTATATGGGTTATTTTATTTGCCTTGAAGACAGACATGACATGGTCTAATTTCTTAGGCTATATACAGTAATTGTTGGCCACCTTAAATTTATCAGGATATATGCTCTGGTGCTAATTTTATCAGGCTACTGCAGGGGTCTCCTACAGACAGCTCAGGAGAAAGAGCAGTTCCCTACCAAATTGTAGTTTTTAAAGGGTCTAAGGAAATGTAAAAGAGGCCCATCATAACACCAAAATGGGAAACCTGTGAGATGTCTATTACAAAAAACTGAAAAACATCCTGCCCTGCCTGGTACCAAATGATTCTCTCCCAGATTTGCTGTTGTCTGATTTTTTTTTTTTTTTTTGGAAAGTAGTCCTAAAGGGAAAATATTTCTTCCCACAAATCTAGATGGAAGTTTAGAAGAGCAATCTGTGTAACATGGTAAAGGTGTAACATCTATCAATAACATAATAAGGTAGAGCAGCTTATGTCCACGTTTGATTTTGTCAATGTAAGTAATGGAGAAAAAAAGGTGGACCTCATATCAGATAAACCAATTATTTGTGCCTAAATATCTTGCAGCATGATGGCTATCAAGAAATGTATTGTGGATTATTGTAGCCTACATTCACTGATATTTTTTCAGTAATGTAAAGTTAACCTTACTGCCTACGTTTACTGCCATTTATGCACGATGCATCGGTGGACTAATAAATATGCGGAGGTAAACTTTTATTGAGCGGGTGTTTGGACGGACGGAGATCCTTTCAGTTCTCCATATCGGGAATGAATTTGTAATTCCAGCTCAGTTTGGAAGTGCCAGCAATTTAACCAAGAAGAATAGGCAGGCTATTTTACATGGACTATAGTCACGCATCACTCAAATAGACGCAGCAGACGCATAGTCGCTCGCTCTTAATTTTTACATTTACATTGAGAATCACCAATGGAATTTTGGGATTGCTCATTGCTCTATTGAAGCAGAGAAAGTTTGAAAACTTTTTCCAGATGAGGAGCAAATAGTAGCCTATTAAATGACATGTAGCACAGCCAGACATCAACTAAGTGACTCCAAGCAGGTGATCGACAGTGGCTGGTGCGTGTGTATTATCTGTGTATGTCACCGCCTATGCATATGCATATGTGCGTGCCTCTGCGCTCTACTTTTTCTGCTGCAAGTGGGGTCCAGACAAAAAATTGATGCATGTGAGGATGCGAGTGCACCGTGTGAGCGTGTGTAAACAGTGATAAGAGTGTGTCACACGGTCAGCGCATGAGACTTGAGAGCAGGGGCGGACTGGCAATATGACACACAGGGCAAATGCCCGGTGGGCCTACACACTATTTGGGCCGACGGCCCTGACATTCTCACTGTAGCTGTAATCATAGGCTTATTTTCTAATGGTCTGACCAGTTTGGTGGGCTGTTTTTTTTTTCGAAATGCCAGGGCCGATTTTTTTGTCCCAGTTCGCCCCTGCTTGAGAGCCCTGCTTTGGATTAATCTCTACGACAGGTTGCTTGGCTATTCTCAACATTTAATGGAGGCAGCAGCATCTATAGGCTACAGTAAATAGTCTGTATTTACTCTCAGTTCAAGCCAAATGTTTTTTTTCCCCACATTGAATTTTTTAGTCAGTAATCTGGGAGATTTGGCAGGCTAGGCCTACTCGCGGGTAGCCTAGGCGATTTGCGTGAGTGGGAAGTGCTATTTTCTGACAACTGGTTTATAACAACTTGTCATATTAGACGCATTTTACTTTATAAAGTGCTTTGTTTGTGCAAATTGTCATCAGTTTGCACAAAATTCTACCACAGCAGCAATTCTTATGGGCTAATAATGGACTTTCCGAGTGCCGCTTTTAGCCCACCTCTGTCACCATCTGCCGTCAGTGAGTGAGAAGTTTTTCCCACTTCAAACAGGTGGAGCTTATTTGCATAAACGCATGCTGATTGGTTTAAATGTGCAGAGACCAGTCCAAAGATTCGCTCATGAAGCTCATGAAGGCTTGCTGCATGAGCAAATTTCAGGGAGTTACAACAGATTCATATTTCAATAATAAACCGAAATATTGCGGTTCATGTAAGCTTATTGAACCATAGAGGGCGTATCATTCGGTTCAACAACAGCAACAACATCAACAACAACAACAACAAAAACGTTTCATCCCTACGTGAAGGTAAAGGTATTAAATTAAACCAGAAAATCAGACATAGGCCTATCCATTAGTGCCACTAGTTGCTCGAGATCGAGAACACAGGGTTATATTCTATTGTTGAGATCACCTAGCCTACATTTAAGCAAGGGAAGTATCAATATCTGATATTAAGGTTGGAATAGTTGGCTGGCTGGAGTGCCATTTAATAACCGAGAGTTTGCAAATTAAAACAAAACAACCACTGGAAGAAGGGATAGGCCAGGGGGAGGCACTTAGGGGATTCAGACATTTACATGCATGTAATAAGCAATTCATACCATAAGATGGCTAAAATCACGGGGGTGGTGAGTGTACAATAGCCTGATCCAAATTCCTGATCCAATCTTTTTTCATTTAAACATCCCCAGCAAGCAATCGTTTCTTAATAGCAAAAATCCCAGACCCTCATATGAAGAGAAGCGTAGACCAAGGAGCTGGTTGTGGCCAGGCCAACTGATGGGTAAAGTAATAAATCACAATAAATCACAGAGACTATTTCTAATCTCACTATCACTTCTCTACTATTAAACAGGTAACATGCCTGCACCGAAGCTGCCGCCCAGAGGTAAGATCTTGTTGATGCCTTTGGGCAGTTAATTTATAGCAGGCCCCACCCTACACCCGACGACTACATCCATATTCCCAGATCAACAGTTCACTTAAAATGTGTATAGTGTGTAGGCCTATCCATGTTTACATGTTATGGCGTGTGTTTCTCAATGGCCTCCAGTAGCCTAACTAACTTCCTCAGGAGCCTCAGGAAGATTCTTAAAGGAATATACCGGAGTAAGTAAGCATAGCCCTGCTGCATGAGCCTTCTAACAGCAATATATTTCGCATTAAATGAAAGAATTTCGAACAACATAGACCTAACGCGAACGCAAAACACTTTACATTGAGTCAATGTAACCTTAGATCTTACTTTCGGTGTCCAACTGTCAGGTCCCATAGATTCAGTGTAAAGTGCCTGTTCGCTTCTGCGTTGACATTCGGTTTGTGCTATACCAAATTATTTTGTTCCACTCGCTAACTAGCACATTTAGCAAGCTCTTTCAACAGGGCTATGCTTGAATTCACTCTGGTATTTTCCTTTAATTAGCCCAACCCCATCTCTCTTTTGGAATGCACAGGGGCGCTGCTAGAAATTTCGGGCCCTATGACAAAATATTTTTTTTGGCCCCTCAAATATTGATTTCAATATTAACATTTTCTTTGGCCCCCCCTGTCTATGCTAGGCCCTTAGAATCATCCTAACCCCCCCCCCCCCCAATCTCGCGGCGCCCCTGGGAATGCAGTCACACTATAAAAAGGGAATTCCCCTTCCCATTGTCTCAATCAGCAGCTACAAAGTAATTAGTCAAATTAAGTAATCAGTTTTCCCACTTTACCCAAACTCATTCCTGTTTTTTTCTCTTCCATGTCCAGTGTCTCAGATCACCACATCCACGAAAGCCCTAATACCTCTACTGATAACTGTCGTAATTCTACTTTTGGGTGTGACAGTTCTTGTTGCCTTCTCATACATTTGTGAGTCTGCTTTCAATATTTATGACATTAGAATCAGCTGGCTTTCATAAATCAATTCATGTCAGTTTAGTGTTTTAGGGGTTCAGGACATGCCTGCATGGCATCAATTTGTGGATGACGAAGAACTACTAATAAATTGGCACAAACAATTTTACATATAAAAGGTTACCAAATTGGAACTTAATAATAATAAAATACATTTTGATATAGTTTTAGAAGCTTATGGGATTCTAAAGTTGAGCGTCTACAACCTATAAATTACTTATGCTTATAAGATCAGCACAATTAATGTTGATAAGTACAGTCATGAAAGTGCATAGACCATTTGAACCCTGGCTGGTATTGATAAAAGGTTTTATGAATGCATTAGAATGAACTGTCTGAATTTTTTATGAATGTGTTGATAATGCTTTATACTGAGTTCATAATGATTACAAAAATGTTACTGTTTTATATCTATTTTTTTCTTCTCAAAATAAGATGCAAACAAAATAAGTGAGGAACAAAAGGATGAACACACAAAATTAACAGCTGCTTTGCACAACATTGGTGAGTGCTTACTACGAAAGGTGTAGTCAGCGATGTTACATAGAAAATTAATAGAATATATGTCTCCGAGTTCCTCAAAGAGAGAACTATAGTTTTTATGAGTGAGTAAGAACCTGCCTATATGTTAACTTAACTGTCAGCTGGCAGACAGTTTGATAACAGTGAAAAAGAAAATGCATAATGTTCTTCCTGACTGACTAGCTGTTGGAATGAAATGACAATGTTTACAATGATGTAAGCAGATTGTGCTATGACTCAGATAGCGCAACAGCAGCATTCTAAAAGCATTTTGCTATTTGGGGATGATAATAGGTCTATGCTCTGTTGTAAAATTAAAATGTTCATAAATGTTTCCCTCAAAATTAGATGCCTTGCTGGATGCTCAACATAAGAATTTGTCAGCTCGTTTGAATGACATTGGTGCCAGACTATTATCCTTAGTTTCACATTGCACATTTAAAGTGATGTTTTGGTATCATTCACACATATAGTGGGTCCCAGTTCACACACGCAATATGTCCACTGGTAGCGAGTTTGACATACAGTGGAAAACAAAAATACATTATTCTCTTCCTGACTAGCTATTGGAACAAAATGAGAATTGAGCTGAGAAACTAAGCAGCGTTTACTTGGCTACCGGTGGGCTGGGATAATGCTATAAGCTATGCATTGTTTAGAACCTACAATGATGTAAGCAGACGGCTGCATTCTAACAGCATTTTTCTATTTGGGGATGAGTATACTCTGTTGTGAAATTAAAATGTTCATAATTTTTCTCTCAAAATTAGATGCCTTTCTGGATGGTTTGAATGACATAGGTAAGTGCCCAGACTGCCCACATTTCATAAATAATGGAGGGAAACTCTTTGACCAGTATTTTAATGAGCAGTAGAGCCTCGTCCCTAGCATGAAAAAAATTTATGATGCATCTTGTGCAACATTCAAAACAGTTGGTCGACTTATTTAATTTAAGTTTTATCTCTTATGCCATGGGTTCTCAACGTTTTGATGGGTGAGGGCCAATTTAGAGACCCAACATCGAACTGAGGTTGGGCGGGTGGAGAAAAACCAAAAATATCCCATTATGTAGTAGGCAAATGACCATGTTGCATCTCAACAGTTTACATTTATTGCAATAAATAAATGCCTAGATGCCGCTAAACCCCAGTAAAGAAAGATTAATTCTTTCAAAGCAATTAATGTACAGATTTAACAGCATTACAGTTTATCAGATGGTACCGTAGCCACCAGAAATGTTTCCGCTGGCTGCCATTGACCCCCGGGCCGCACTTTGAGAACCTATGTCTTAGACCTATCTTGCAGAATGAAGAAATGTATTGTGGCTTATTGTAGCCTACATTCACTGACATTTTTTCAGTAATGTTGCTAACCTTACTGCCTATGTTTACTGCGATTTATGCGCGATGCATCAGTGGACTAAATAGTCGGAGGCAAACTTTTATTACACAAGCGTAAATGAGCGGGTAGCCGCCTACTGCACTGTTTGGACGGACCAACGGAGATCATTTCGTTTCTCCATATCGGGAATGAATTCCAGTTCAGTGTGGAAATTTAATGTGGTAGGCAAACTGTGAACTTCGCCAGCAATTTTACCATGAATAGGCAGGCTATTTTACTTGGACTACAGAGTCACACATCCCTCAATACAAATAGACGCAGCAGACACGTAGTCGCACTCAATTTTTACATTTACATCGAGTCACCAATGGTATTTTGGGATTGCTCTATTGAAGCAGAGAATGTTAAAAAACTTTTGCCAGATGACGAGCAAATTGTAGGCTAATACTGTAAATAGCATGTAGCACAGACAGCAAATAAGGCCCGTTTCACACACAAACTGCGCGTTCGCGGTGCGGGAGTGGGGCTGTCCGTGAGAGGTGCCTGTGGGCTTAGGCATTCACACCAGAAATTGTCTCTGCTGTGTTGTGCGCAAACCGGCCACCCGAGCTCATCATTTAAAATCTATGGACACCGTGCAAATCCCGCTTACAGCGCCGAAAACGCGTGAAAAAATAGAACTCGTTTCTATTTCAAAAAAGCAGTGCGGTTCACCCCTCAGAAACCGGACAGAACACGCGCAGAACACGCGTTCTGTCTGAATGACCTAACCTGTAAACAAAACGGAAAAGCCCCAAAACCGCACCCGCGCCTCTCGCGCACAGGTTTGTGTGTGAATTGGCCATCAGTGAGTCCAAGGTGATCGACAGTGGCTGGTGTATGTCACTACCTGTGTGCTCCTCTACGCTACCTTGTCTGCTGCATGTGCCTGAGTGAGTGTGGTCCAGCCTAAAAATTTATGTGAAGATGTGACTGTGGCGTGTGAGCGTGTGTAAACAGTGAAAAGAGTTAGAGTTGATAGCCCTGCTTATTTTATTGTGTTTTCCAGCTTCGTGACATATCAAAGAGAAAGGCTTTAAGTGTGTTTTGTCATTTATTTTTAATAGTTTATAATGTTGCTCTTGGTGGAAATGCAACCCAATCAACAACTGATAATAAAGGCAAAGCTTCTTACGCCATTGATGGTAACCGAAACTCCAACTACTTTGATTATTCCTGCTCACACACATCTAAACAATTGAAACCTTGGTGGAGAGTTGATCTTCTGAAGAAATACAGAGTATACTCCGTGATCATCACCAACAGAGGAGACTGCTGCTCAGAGATACTGAATGGAGCTGAGCTTAGGATTGGTAACTCCCTGGATGATGAAGGAAACAGCAACCAACTGTAAGTGATGTTTTTAAGTAGATGCATTCCAAACTTTGTGAGGTGCTGGCCTTGCCACAGTGACAAACAATAGAATAAAATAGCTCTTGCTCCTTCTGAACACTGGGAAAGGCCTCAGGCCGAAATGTTGCTCATTTTGCCTAAATTGATGAAGAGCAAGAGTGTGCAGCCTGACTTTCATTTTAACACATTCTATAACATAATGGTGTTCATTATGTTTGTGATTCTGACTACAAAATGCTACTGTGTGCCTGTTTTCAGGTGTGCTGTGCTGCATATCTCTGCCGGGCAATCCAAGGTCTTCAAGTGTCATGGCATGGAGGGTCGCTGGGTTAATGTGGTCCTTCCAGGGAAAACAGAGTACCTTACACTCTGTGAGGTGGAGGTATATGTAGAACCCAGTTTGAATATATACGGTATGGACTAACTTCATTATCTTTGTTTTGATCTGGATTGCAGTTAGATTTACTACTGCTTAAAAAGTTTGAATTGTTTTGCAGTACTTTTGTCTTCTCTTCCATGCTGCAAAATATTTGTGTTTCCCCATATGCCAACCTTAATTCCATATGCCTCCAGTAATTGGGATGAATATGTAGAATTTAAATTTTTACTGTTTTTGTAATCTAATTGGCCGATATCACATTTATAAATGTAACGCCTAACAGAAGTTAATCTGTTCATATTTGCAAAATTTGAGACTGAGACCACAAAGAGGAAGTACCAACGGCCAAATGGGAAAATTGTTTTTTGAAAATTATGTGTGTGCTTTTCTTTCAAGACTAGTTATTCATTTTAGAAGTGATCCTTGTGTGATGACATTGTATAAGATTCTAGAAGTGATTGTGTGAAACCCATGTATACTGTTTGGTATGTTAACATAGTTATAGAACCTGATCTTACAGAGGTTTGGATATTGTGTAACCTTCAAGACATGTAATCTGGTGTGGTTTATGGAAGTGCTGTGATTGAACTAATCCCATATAATAAATTGTGTGATTTTGTGTATTATCATCAATTATTTAGTAGGCCTATTGTATGTTAAACAGTTTCTTAGAAGTGGAAGGATAAGTTTAAGTTGCTGGGTGTGAAATAGTGCTAGGATGATGCAACATCACCGTCACTTGGTCATGGTGTGGCAGCTCCTTCTAGCTTTGCTTGCCACAAATGGAGCGGGTGAATAGCAACTAGTCTGACGCGACAAAATTCTTCAGCTCAAAAAATTCTTCATTAAAAAATGTTTACTTGTGAATTAAATTAGATACAAAAAATAAAACATCACTTCTTGGTTCTATATTTCCATAATTGTCGAAGTCTAATTAGCCTTTTAGCTAGGCAGGCCAGCAGGTCGGTCAGAAAACTATATCACCTCCACCCGACCTTGTAATGAAAGAATGTACTCGTCATTTGACTTATATTAAACGATACATCAAGCGCATTCCCCCTAGTGGTGAAACACACACATTTCCCCAATTATTAACTAATTCTTCCTTCATGAATTTACATATTTATCAACTTAATATTATTTTAACAAATAATAATTTAAACAAAAATACGTTTCTCAAAATGGCTCTTACAGGTCAGACTAGTACAGCCTATGATCTCGGCAAGACGGCACCTGCCATGCACCAGCAACTTATCCTTATAGGTTGTTGAAGCTCAAACGTAACAGAAGGAGGTATTAGTCTTATGTTTAAAAAGGCATGTTTCAAGCTAGAAAATCAGACTTTGTCTCACCATACTCAAAGACCTTTTTGCTGATTTTGACACTTTGTCAATTTTTGACTTTGTCTTTTCTTTACTTTTACTTCTTTGGTTCTGTACTAACACTTTACTCTTGTTTTCACATTTTTTGTACTTTTTACTATTTTAAAATAAAACCAATTCTACCTCTTGGTAGAGTGAATCTATCAACATTTGGGAGAAGATGGTGATATGTGGCAGAGTTAAGACGGTAGCCTATGCTTCATACAGGAGAGGAGTCTGGTCGTTGCATCGCTAGGGGCTGTGTTCCGAAGAATGCACTAAGATCCTTTGCCTGTGCGGCGAACCCCAGGTGTGAACTATCGATACACCCGCTTGTTTCAGCGACTCCAGCTGCAAGATCATTGGACTCTGGCTGCTCTGCTTCGACCCTCTCAGGCCCGTGGTCACTTTGGGTGAGGATAGACTGTCTTCTCCATGGGCTATTTCCTACCGACCTCATGAGACCACTCACTAGGCTACACGGAGCTGCGTGCTGCATTCTGGAGCCGTTAGGCTATTGGATGGATCCTGATGGACTGATCAAAATGGACTATCTTTTTTTATTATTATTATTTGATGCTTTTATTACTTAATTTTATTTTATGATTTTATTATTTTATTTTATTATTTCATTATTTATTAATTTATCTGTTTATTTTGCTTCTTTTCTCTCTCTCTCTCTCTCTCTCTCTCTCTCTCACTCTTTGAAAACACATTTCACTACATGTTTTACGAAAGTATTTCATTGTATGTGACAAATAAACCCTTGAACTTGAACTTGAAAAGGCATATTTGCCTGAACTCTTTTTAGGGGACTCCACCAATAGTGGTCAAGCTTTTGAGCTTCAGTCTTTTCATCCATCTCCTTTTTCTTCGTCGGAGGAAGAGAAAATGCACTCCCTCCCCGTGCGCTGAGAATTTACTTAAACAGGACGAGAAATGTGAGGACAAGTGAACAGCTATTTGTGTCTTGGGCCCCTCCTCACACGGGTAAACCTGTTTCGAAACAGCGCATTTCTCATTGGCTTGTTGATGCCATTAGGTTGGCATAAGAGGCCAGAGGCTTACAGCCACCTGAGTGTTTAAGAGTGTACTCTACTCCTGGCATGGGCACTTCCTGGCCGTTTTTCCATGGAATTTCAGCTCGGGACCTCTGTGCTGAAATCTGTGCGCCGGTTTTCACAGACCGCTGACAGCATTCTATTGCTCTAGTTTGTGTCTTGCGCATTTTTTAACAATAAGACTTAGGTTTTCAAGAGATAGAAACCTTTTCCTATTTCTTCAAATCTTCTTCTGGGATTCCCGTAGGTTTCCCATGGAAAAAAATAATAATTATTCTTTTTTCCGACTAGTGAGTGACTCACCTAACGGACATGTGTATGTAACCAAAAGCTGAATTACTTGGAAGGATGTTGAATTGTGTCCCTTTAATTGAAGTTGTGGTGAAGTTAAACCCCTGTGTTTTCTTTATGTTTGGTTGTTTATTGTTTATTTAATGTTTGTTAGGGATTTTCCATCACAAGTTTTGAACTGTTGGAAGCTGGATCGAGCATGGTTTCCGATCCTTGATTGGTTGATGCTTGGTTGATGCATGGGCAATCCACACGTGTGAAGGCGTTGCCCAGACTACCCTGGTCTGATTTTGTAGGTAAGCAGAAATGCAACAGACACAGATGGCCTACTTACCTCCTGACACACACACGCAGTGTTGGGGAGTAACGAGTTATATGTAACAAAATTATGTAATTTAATTATAAAATAAAAGTAACAGTAATCAATTACAGTTACTTTGAAAAAAATGTGTAATTGAATTACAGTTACTTCAAGAAATATGCAGAATTACAATTTTAGTTACATGATCCCAATATCATCTTCAATATTGGCTATGTGCGCTTCAGGTACAGTACATACAACATCCTCTATTTACAACTACAGCAAATGCCACTACAGCTAGAAGATACTATTCTAATACAATCATTTCTACCATCATGTTGGCAACTCAATTGTAACTGGATCTACAGTGGTCTAAGTTCCAGTAGAAAGGAGGCCTGATTGTCAGACAGAAACTAGAACATAGGCCTGTAGCCCATTGCTGGATATAAAAATGAACTCTATTGATCAGGTGCACACATACTGTATGAGCAATCTCAGACAAACAAACACCTGCTTAGTCAGTGATGTTCACCAAGTATTTTAACTATTTGCTCGCCATGAAATCTGACACTGCTGTGGGAGTTAGAAAGGATTTTGGCAGTGTCAGTGTTGAAAAATATGTGACCGTTAGCCTAACATTGCCAGGATTGAAAAACTCTGCTTGACAATTGATTTTTTTTTTTTTTTTCAAAAATGTAGAAATGTAATCAAAAAGTAATCAAATGTAATTAGTTACATTACTTTATTAAAGTAATCACACTACAATTACATTTTCGAAGGGGGAACTTGTAACTGTAACGCATTACATTTCTAAAGTAACTTACCCAACAATGCACACACACACACAGACTCCTCTATTGTGGGGCCTGTGGCTCATGGATTATATTTGTTATGCATTTATTTTTGAGAGTCTATGGAGAATTGTGTTGAGAAAATGTAGTGTTGCTACAGTAAATGGTTTTCATGCACCTGAACATAATTATGGAAAGGTCGCCAGCACAAATGAAACACTTGGCCTACTTGCAACAAATAAGTCATGATGAAACAAACCATAGTAGTTTTAAACAGAAGTACTATAGGCTTAACACAGTCAAACTAATTCTGGTACTTAAAAGCGTTATCAGAATCATTCTGCAACTTGAGTTTTAGACTCAAAATTGTGGAATGCACTTCTTAGCATTAGAAATAAAGATTCCCAATCTTGATAAGGATTGCAATGTCATTGCAACAGCAAAGTCAATGTTTTTCCCACACAGTGATGCCTCCACTGGGAGGTTATTAACTCTTCAACATGACCGCCCCATGATAATGTCCATCTGGGGCAGCAGGTGCGTGGCCTATTGTTCAGGTTTCTCAGGATGTGTTTAGCCAGTCCATTGGGACTGTGATGTGGCTAAACTAATTGCTACCCAGGGAATGTTTGAAGTGTTTTGATGACCACTAAAAAACATGTTTATCCTTTCAAGTCAAAACATTAGTCTGGAACCTATCTTAATTTCCCTGCCACCAGCCAAAAAATGCCAAATAGAATGTAATTCTCTCCAAGTCTATAAATTTAAATTCTATCTAAATCTAATCATTCTAATTTCCACAATTACTCCTTCCACGACACATTGGTTTTGTATTCAAAGAGTTGTACAGGAAAAGTCTGTAAAAGAGTAGACTGTAGACTTTAGGTCTATATGTAACTGAGACTGAGAACAGTTTGAGTTGTTAGCAAAGTGATTTCACTTGGTTGTGTTTTGAGCATAACCATATTGTGCAATTATCATCAATTATTTTGCCATAGTCTTCCTGTTGATGAAAAGGTCCATAAAAGTCAGTTACCAAATCTACTTCACTGTAGTTTAAGTATGTGTAGCCACATTTGGTAATACAACTTAGGCGTAACACTTCGGACTTCCATTGTAAGCTGTATTTCTGCATGGGTGCGATTTAAGCACAGTACAATCCCTGTTTTGAACTTGCTCACACCACAATCTTGGATTGAAAATTTAGAATAACACTAAATCATTGAAGGTGACATCAATATAATACAAATTACTATTAAACATTTCAGATTTAGTCAAGAAAAAAATGTAGTGAGTTTTTTTGGTCTACCAGCCAATGTGGCATTATACATAACATACTAAATAGATTTAACAAAATAATTATTCAAATTAATTACTTTAATTTCCAGTATTTTTTTATATATTTCATATACACATACTTTTTGACATTTTATAGATTTAAACATGGACTTAAAGGCCATCAATATACTGTGTACATAGGTACATTTTGCACCCTAGACTATTTTCATTGTAATATCACTACCTTTACTTTTTACCACTCACCTCAGTCACTATAAAGCCCATTATAAACACAGGCTAGGCTTGTTTTCAGGACATTCTAGGCTGTACAGATCTTGCAAGGTTTGATGTAACAATACTTATATCAAACTTAGAATCAAAAAATATGTTTTATTATTTATATATTTATTTATTTGTTTGTTTGTTTGTTTGTTTTTTAGAAATAAATTACATTTTTGCTGATATCTCATCATTGCAAGCCAGCCAGAAGAAATATCTTTGCAATTTGGATAGAGGAGGCTGACTGGAATCTTGCTGGACTGGAATCTTGCAATATAAGAACATTAGTGGTATGCTGTATGACTTTACAATTTGCAAACGTATGTACTGACAATATTTTATTTTTATTTTCAAATTGTATTTTACATAGAAGAATGGGATAGCAGTTGGCACAGTGGCATTCTCAACATTCACACTGAATTGGTGACGGTCAAAGGCTACGAGAGGTCCAGAAAGAGCAAACAACACGCTCCCC
Source organism: Sardinella longiceps (assembly GCA_027497455.2). NCBI lineage: Eukaryota > Metazoa > Chordata > Actinopteri > Clupeiformes > Clupeidae > Sardinella > Sardinella longiceps. Next base: position 12,931,872 of record JAODXP020000027.1, read on the forward strand.
CTTTGTCTAGCAAATGCGAGAATGCCACAACATATTTTCAAGTCATGTTGGAAATGTGGTGCCATAGTTAGGTAGCCTGGAAGGCCATTCTATATCATTAAAATGTATAGTCTGGCATCAAGAGATAAACAGAATGTGGTGGGGCAGAACAAGGCTGTTATCTTTCAAACTACTTCTGGACGCAACAGGATAGCCTATGGCCAATCGGAGGAATGAACAAGATGTAAACACCAATTCAAAAGAACGTTGTGTTCGGCGAAGCCCGCCCTAAACACATTAGATGTCGCTAACGGCGTCATCCAATCAAATTCGCTATGGCTTGCTACTAGACGTACAGGCTGGGCAAATTTATTTGCTGCCGCTAGGGTACGTCTATATTTCTCGGCTTACGTTTTCAAAATGGTAATGTAATTTGTAAATAACTTTACAAAGTCAGGAACAACAAGTAATAAATAACGCAGATTTTTGTTGAAGAAACCTATGTGCACGGCAAGTAGCTTAACATGACAGTGTTTGCTGATTAACCAACCCAGTCTCATCGCGGAAGCGTACCTCTGAGAACGTATTTGCAGGACCCTCAAAGCGTAACCGGGAGTACACTCGGATGTCTTTCAGGAGCGTACCCGGTGTTACGCTCTTATGTGCATATAGACTGCCTATTGGTAAAATTGTATGTGCGTTACTGATGGTACACTATTATGTGCGTAACTTGTGGTACGCTTTTATGTGCGTACCTATTGGTAGACATTTATGTGCGTAACCTGACGAACATTTTCGTGTGCGTACCTGATGGTACGCTTTTATGGGCGTACCTAGTGGTAGACATTTATGTGTATGACAGGAGGAACATTTTCGTGTGCAATCCTGTTGTCGTCACTTGTTTACAGACTTTTGAGGGCTGCAACGGTGCTTCATACTACCACAGAACAATAATTGTAAACCAGCTAAGGCCAAATAAGGCTGGCAGTGAGCACAACACTCATGTAGCAACAATCAATGTCAGACTGAAACAGTTATGCCACTACACCTTCCGGCATGTCAAACCGCATTCAAAGAGGAACTGACGTAGTACGAAACACGATTGCATTTGATCAGTCATGGAAACAATCTTGATGGGTGATCAGGTGATGGATGATTGATGAGAGATGATACTGCTGGTCAGTCATGTTGTCTCACATTCCAGTGCTCTGCAAGGGAACACATCAGATATTATTTTGCTTCAACATAAAATAGGGACAGCAGCATAGGGACAGCAAGAGAGTGCCACAATACAATGGGCAGAACAGGTCCAAGTTACATAATAATAGGCGAGCAGGCAGCACAGGACAATATTCCTTGCAGTTGAGCGGCACAGCTTTGCTTTTGAGGTGTCTCCACACAGTGTGTGTGTGTGTGTGGTTTTTTTGTATTGTTTAGACAGTCTATGGACAGCTAGAAGATTTATAAATTATAGCAACTTACCTAATTGAATTCCCAAACATCAATGCACTGGAACTCCTTCCTCTCCCCAATAAGGGCCTCCGTCAGGACCTTCGCTGGATCAGCACCCTCTGATTGATTTGGCATAGCTAGCCTAATAAAGAAGCACAATTGAGGACAAATTTAATACATTGGGTTATTGGGATAGCTGAATGTAAGCAAATTAAATGATGACACAACACTAAATCAACAAGACATATTCATAACATCTGTATTTATTTAAAGCAGCGGATTAAAGATAATATATTTGAGACTGCCAATAGTTGCAGCCAAATATTCATAATAAATAATGCAAATTTACTTTACACTTTGTGTTTAATTTTACAATATCTAGGCTGTATAGAAAGTAAACAAGTAGCCTTAACAAGAGAAACAAAAATACAACCTTGACATTTTAGCAACGACAATGAAGTGTGTTCACAGAAAACTTTATATTTGATATAATAATTAAATCGTATTGTAGGCCTATTCGTGATATGTTGCCTGTAACGTTATTGTAGGCCTACTCTTTACAAGTGTTTTTAATTGTTGCCAAATCGAGATTAAACCGGTTGAGAAAGGCGCTTTAGACAGGAGTCGAGACAAATATATGCACTGATCGAGAAAAACATTAAAATGTTATTTGAAACAGATTAAATTAACTTACCATCCATGTACCAGCGATATCGACAACAGCAGCTTCATTTCTTCCGCTCTCGCTACACGTGTGACTTACCCACCAATCGCAATCGTGTTTCGTACTACGTCAGTTCCTCTTTGAATGCGGTTTGACATGCCGGAAGGTGTAGTGGCATAACTGTTTCAGTCTGACATTGATTGTTGCTACATGAGTGTTGTGCTCACTGCCAGCCTTATTTGGCCTTAGCTGGTTTACAATTATTGTTCTGTGGTAGTATGAAGCACCGTTGCAGCCCTCAAAAGTCTGTAAACAAGTGACGACAACAGGATTGCACACGAAAATGTTCCTCCTGTCATACACATAAATGTCTACCACTAGGTACGCACATAAAAGCGTACCATCAGGTACGCACACGAAAATGTTCGTCAGGTTACGCACATAAATGTCTACCAATAGGTACGCACATAAAAGCGTACCATAAGTTACGCACATAAGAGTGTACCATCAGTAACGCACATACAATTTTACCAATAGGCAGTCTATATGCACATAAGAACGTAACACCGGGTACGCTCCTGAAAGACATCCGAATGTACTCCCGGTTACGCTTTGAGGGTCCTGCAAATACGTTCTCAGAGGTACGCTTCCGCGATGAGACTGGGTTGGATTAACAGCAGCTGTAGTCTACACACCAAAGTGGCGGAGTAGCTGTCATATTTCACTTGCCTAATTAAAAATCTACACACCATTGGTGCTTGGCAGGTGCTAATTTTGATCCCTGGGAGAGCTATTGGGACTGAGCGCTAGGAGTGCCATGAACAGCTGAGTAGGCTAACCATTCCCATTTCTGTTGTTATTTCAGTGACTTTTATGTCAACTTTTTGGTAGTGAAAGCAGAATTGTACTGTTGTGAGAAACATGAGTGTCAGGCTATACTAAACTTTGCGTATGACAACAAAGTTCTCTATGCTTGAATTCATGTGTAGGCCTAGTTCATATTTTGATTCATTTTCATCCAAGTAACTTGCAGAATGTATCATTACACATGCCTTCAATCTGATAGGCGGTTATAAAAAAAATCACCTTGTTTTGTCACCCAACTTTTGAATGAAATAGTCTGCTTTTCTAATTTTTTTGATGCCCATCTGGCAATTTGTGTCCCAATTGCCTTGTCGCCCATTGCCTACTGCCTACTGTCATTAAAAATGAATAGAAACTAGTCGGCCATCTGTGTATTTGTCGCCTGTGTGATCAAAAGGTTAATGTACAAGTTTATTTGTTGTTGTCTCCAACGTTTATATATGAGACGGACACGTCGGAAATAGCAGCTTAAAATTTGCGTGCCAGTTATCTATCATCTCAAATTCAGTAGTGAGCCTGTGGTAGAAAAAGGGCTTAAGCCTGTCTCTCTACATCATAGGGTTAGGCCATGTAGTTCAAACTTACATTGTAAGTTATAATTCTATATGGAACATCAAATCAATAAAAAAATATATATATATATCAAAACCACACCTCTTGAGGTTGACACTTGTACACACATATCGCTGTGTTAATGACTGAAATAAATAATAAATGGTATTCCATCAGGAGGAAGTAAGGGTATAAATGATCTATCTATACAGCCCTTGCGTGTAGAAAGTACCTGGTAACACATCATCTGCAAGACTGCTTCCAATTTTTCAAGCTAAAATCATGTTGTTGGTATTGTAAGCTTTCATGATTTCATCTGGATTTTGGCATACCAAGGCCTACATAATGTAGAATGGGCACAGCTGAGACACTATATTACAAGCAGCGACTTCAGTGGTTAATAGCTGCAGAAATAAAGATTTCCATATTTGATCATCTTTATTTGAAGAATATAGCATGTTGATGTCTTTGTCTTCCTGTATTGTGTTGATTAATGTGATTTGAGCTCAGCTTCCTGGTAAAAGACCACATTTTGTTAGTTTGCCTATATTTACTATTGTTATTACAGATAATATTGATTGATAATTTAGCTAGTATATTATCGAAATAGTGTTTTACTACTATCTGTTAACCAATATTATACTGTATAAGTACATTGCACCCTTACAACATGGAAAACATGTCTGATTTGATGCTAATTATTCGTTATGGACTGCAGGGATCAGGTTACAAACCTCTGTACTTACTTTTGGTGTCTGTTCTCTATATCTTCATCATCTCAGCCAATTTAACTGTGATTCTAACTGTGATCATGGAGAAAAGCCTCCATGAGCCTATGTACATTTTCCTCACTAATCTTTGTGTGAATGGACTATGTGGGACTGTGGGTTTTTACCCTAAATTTCTACTGGACTTGCAGTCTGATACTCACACAATATCTTACGGTGGATGTTTGTTGCAAGCTTATGTGATTTATACCTCTGTTATGTGTGAAATCACGCTTTTAACAGTGATGTCTTATGACCGTTATGTGGCTATATGTAGACCACTGCAGTATCACAGCATTTTAACCCCACGTGCTGTATGTAAACTACTTGCAGTGGCCTGGGCTTATCCGCTTTTAGCAACATCAACAGCTCTTATCCTTACTCTCAGAATACCAATATGTGGATCTCAGATCCAGAAACTATTCTGTGACAATCCTTCATTACTAAGGCTGGGCTGTTTTCAAACAATAGCCAACAAAGTATGGGGCATGTTAGTGATTACAGGTCAGCTTCTTCAGTTTGTTTTGATTCTAATTTCATATGCTGTTATTGTCCGAGTTTGCATTTCATCCAGTGAAAGTAGAGTAAAGTTTACTAAAACTTGTGTGCCCCATCTTTTAGTTATGGGAGTCTTTGTCGTAACAGCACTGTTTGATTTCTCATACAGTTGGGATGGTTCAGAAAACCTTTCAGTTACTGAGCGCAATGCACTTTCTGCACAATTTTTGATTCTCCCTCCACTATTGAATCCAATAACTTATGGACTTCAACTTCCACAAATCCGAAAAGCAGTATTCAGATGTCGGAAACATAGTTCAAGATGATTGTTTCAATCAGTGAATTAGGCCTATGCAAACAATACTTGGCTCTTCATATCTCACTCATCAGAAAATATGTGCACATAATTCTTATACCCATAAAAAGCTTCATTAATAATGTGTTAACATACAGTGACATTGTGCTTCTCATATGGCGTCTTTCATGGAGTTGATGTATCACTGGTGTTGGAAGCATCTTGCTCAGCCAGTTACTACCTCCGCCAAGGAGGTTATGTTTTCGCCGGCGTGTGTGTGTATGTGTCTGTGTGTCTGTCTGTGTACAACATAACTCGAAAATTACTGCACGGATTTGGATTAAATTTTCGGACAACGTTTGTATTTGGACGAGTAAGAACTGATTAGATTTTGGTGGCAATCGGTGATCCACAACACCATCTGTGACCACATTGACTTGGTGGAGATTTGCGCTCTGAGCGCTTTTCTAGTTGTAATTGTATTGAAAATACAAGTACATATTTTGACACTGCATTTGGCAATGATTAATTTATTTTGTAGTTTTAGGCAAGGGAACAAGTCTTTTGTTTTTATTTCTTTTTCAATTCTCTAAAAGTTCTTCTTTTTTTTTCTCAATTCTCAGTTTTCCACATCTGGTAAAGCTTGTGCAAAGAGATTCATATGCCATATTTTCTAATTTGAAACTCTGTTAGACTATTAAACTGACATTTAATATGTTAGCATGCTTTCATGAGCTATATTTTTATTTTATATTTAATAAGATACCTTTTAGTTAAACATTCATTTGCAGGCTAAAGTTTGTGTGGCGATAATCTATCATCTCACATTCAAAGGCTGTTGTGAAAAAGGGGCTAATGCCTTCCTCTAGGCCTATAGTATACCCCACAACCCACAACTGCACTGACTACTGTGTCCCTCAGCACACTCTGTGTTGTGTGTTTCACTAATTCCAGCTAGGTTAAACGCGGAGACTCTATTTCCTTATGGGATCAAAACCCTGATAACGCTCACTCTTAGCGCACAAAGAGGACTCGAAAGATATATTTTACCAAAGTTGTTTACTTTTCTAAGTGTGTTCCCCTATCTCTTAGAGCCTTCTTTACAATGTTGTTCTTAGCTATTTCTAACCCCCCAGTCAGACTAGCGACTAGCGACTTGAGCTACGTGACCGGTTTCCATTCATTGTCAATGAGAGCAAGCGACCAGCGATAAGTCGCCCGGTGGGCGGGCCCAGAATAGACTTCAAGGCTATTATATGCAAATGAGGAGCGATGCGACTCGGCGACAGCCAATGCGAGTGAAGCCGAGGTACTCTGAACGAAAGTTTTTCCCGCTTGCAAGATGGCGGTGCTAGCGACAACGATCTCAAACTTGGCCACAAACTAAAAAGTTAGGGATTTATGACTTCGTATTTAGGAAATCGAGGTATCAGTGTTACTAACGACATCGGAAAATATTAGTTTCATACACAAAAAATACCTGTGTGTTGATGTACGATTTTCTACCAAGTACCTAAGTTAGCAACATGCTACCAACGAATCACAGCCCTGAGTCATGCCTCCTCAGCGACCTGAGTCGCTTGAATTTGTAGCTAGTCTGACTGGAGGGTTAAGATGCCAAATCCATGTTTCTGGCATTGATTGTTGACATTTGCGGTTCTTTTGAAGATGCATGAAAATGTCCTTTAAGGGATTAAGGTGCAGCTACATGTATATTAACAAGAAATATGAAAGTAAAAAATATAATCAGTGTGCAAGTATGAGGTGTGTTTGCATTTTAGAAGAGTGGAATGAGTGACTGAGTGACTTACAGAAAATAAACTTAGTGTATGAACATTTCGAGAATCATATAACGTTAAGAGAGAGATTAAGGAATAGGTTAAGAACTATTTAGTGATAAGAATGTTTTGGGGAACTACTGTATGCCCTGTTTAGTAAAGTAGCAGAGGGTGTTAATTTCAATTTCAACTGTATTGGTGTTCTGGAATTAACAACCTATGGAGCCTATGGAGATCATTTCAAGTTTTTCTCTGTTTATCTTTTTGTCTGTTTTTCCAGTAATGCGGATCTTGGCTTGAGTCATTATTTTTTTTATTTGTTTTTATTATTATTTGCCGTATCCTCAACCAAAAAAGAGGTTGCAGAAATTGTCCAACTCCTGCAGGATGGCACAAAAACATAGAGGACATTTCAGTTACTCTAGGAGAGCTGGACAGGGTTGTAGAATATCCTCAACCCATCAGCAGGACCAATATCTGCTCTATTGTGCAAAGAGAAACAGGTTGAGTACTGCCCATGCCCTGCAGAATGACCCTCAGCTGGCCACTGATGTGAGTGCCTATGCCCAGACAATCGGAAACAAACATGAAGGTGGACTGAGGATCAACAGTCTGTAGTAGGCCCTGTGCATACTGTCCAGCACCATAGATATCAATTTCCATTTGCCACCACTGCGGCTCTTTGCTTTTGAGAGCAGGTTCAACGTGAGTAGGCTACCTGATAGACCTGAAAGAATTTGAAGACAAGGATAATACTGTAATGCCTGCAACATCATTCAGCATGACCAGTTTGGTGGTCAGTGATGGTTTTGGGAGGCATATCCAAGGAAAGATGTACAGACAACTGCGGTCTAGAAAAATTTACTTAAAGTTATACATTTCCACTGTTTAAACATTTGATATGCCATCTAGGTTCTTTTCTGAATAAAATATTGTAGTGTCCCAACTTTTCTTGAATCGGGTTGTATTTTTTTCTTTTTTCTTTTTTATCTCTCAGATGGTTAGGTGGGGTCATAGCACAAGGCTACAAGTACTGTGTAATGTGACTCATGAAACCCTGCAAGGTATGTGTGGCAGTATTGACCAACCAAAGAGATAATTTCACTAAATTGCTGCTTATCCTTTATGCCAATTTCACATTACAACTAGCATGCTAGATATTGGAGAAATCCAAATATCCAATCAAGAAACATGACTCACGTTGTCATGTTTCAATTTTACAAAAAACGTATTTAAAGTTGCACTTCTTCACCTGGCAATATCCTTCTTTGAAGACAGTCTTGTGAAGTTTACCTGCTAAAACAGAAGATACAATAGGCTATTTAGACGACTTTCTAAAATGTTTTTGTGACAATAACGAAGATGAAGCAGTAAGCTACAGACAACATGATAGCAGTGGCAAACTAATGAGTGGCAGATACGCCTGTATAGTCTGTATGCTATAAGACTATACGAACGTGGATACAATCAGCGCGCCCTAGGCTCTGTCTGTGCCAGGTCTTGATACGTTTAAAAAATCTGCAAAATTGATAGGTGTGGTGCTCATTTCACTGATGTAAAAAATAACATTAAGAGAAACGAACCTACCACTTGCTTAGCCATTCCCTCTCCCTATACTGTCACTTGCGCTCATAGAAGCTAAACGTGACTGAATATATATATTTTCTTATTATAATATTTGCATTATAAAAAATAATTAGGCCTAATATTTGTACATAGGTTAAATGTTTCAATAGGCATAGGCCTCATTTTTAAGATTTAATGTACAGCAGGCCCTGTCACTGAGAACTTAGAGGTCATGTCCTCAGTATTCATCTTTTTGAGGTGAGTTTTCCCTGTATTAAAAAAAAAAAAAAAAGAAAAACGCTTATAGCCTACCCCTCAAAACAATATTATTAATTATTAGTTGATTAAAAATTGCGGAGTGTGATAAAATAAGCACTTAGACCTATTTAGGTTGGACTTATGATATCCACAAACTTCAATAGGTTACAAGCAGCCCCCCCACCCCCCACCCCAAATGTAGGCCTGCCCATAAATCTGCGTAAGGTAGAGGTTGTGGTATAAATTAACTATTTGTCTAGTTCTTGATTTCACAACTAAAGATAACAGTTACAGTACTGTATATTATCTTCAAGCCCGTTCTAATGCATTATAATTTCATAATACTAAAATATGAGAGGTTTTGTCTAAAATTAAGTTAGATCATACATTGTAATAGTTAGAATGAATCCTCAGATAATAGAAAACTTGTCTAATGTCAATTTTTAATTCATTCTGGACTGCAAGGATCAATTAACAAGCCTCTGTATTTCTTGTTGGCAGTTGTTCTTTATATCCTCATCATCACAGTCAATCTTACTCTGATTTTAACTGTGATCATGGAAAAATGTCTCCATGAGCCTATGTACATTTTCCTTTGTAATCTATGTGTGAATGGACTATATGGGACGGTTGGTTTTTACCCTAGGTTTTTATTGGATATGCAGTCTGATACTCAAACAATAACCTACAGTTGGTGTTTATTACAAGCTTATGTGATTTATACTTCTATAATGTGTGAAATCACACTTTTGACAGTGATGTCTTATGACCGATATGTTGCAATTTGTAGACCATTGCAATACCACAGCATTTTGACTCCACAAACTGTTGTTAAACTGCTTCTAGTGGCTTGGGCTTATCCTGTCTCAGCAACATCAGTAGGTCTTATCCTTACTCTCAGAATTCCCATTTGTGGGTCTCGAATCCAAAAACTATTCTGTGATAATCCGTCAATACTGAAGCTGGGTTGTTTTCAAGCCATAGCCAACAAAGTATGGAGCATGGTCTTAATTACAGGTCAGCTTTCTCAGTTTGTTTTGATTTTAATTTCTTATGTTCTTATTATTCTAGTTTGTATTTCATCCAGTGAGGGTAGAGCAAAGTTTACAAAAACTTGTGTGCCACATATAGTAGTTATGGGAGTCTTTATCATGACATCACTGTTTGATGTGTCATATAGTTGGAATGGTTCAGAAAACCTTTCAGTTACAGAGCGCAATGCATTTTCTGTACAGTATTTGATTCTCCCTCCACTATTGAATCCATTAACTTATGGACTTCAACTTCCACAAATCCGAAAAGCAGTATTCAGATGCCGTAAACATAGTACAAGATGATTGTTTCAAATCAGTAAGCTAGGCCTTTGGTAACAATGCTGGGCTCTCCATATGTAATTGATAAGAAATATACTGTATGCACTTAGTTATTGTACTCATAAAAAATTTAAATACTGTATGTCTCTCTTATGTCGTCTTTCATGAACTTGATGTATCAAATATTTTGGGAAGCATCTTGCTTAGCCTGTTATTGTAACTGTATTGAAAGCACACCGTTTTCAAACTGCAAATTTGACAATGTTTCATTTACTCTGGGGTCCATAACATTTTCGCTTGTTATAAAGCTTTGTTCTTGGTTTTTATTCGCTTTCCTAACTGTTCTTCAGTTCAACACATCTAGTAAATCTTTTTGAAAAAAGAGCCATTAGCCATATTTTTTGCTTTAATATTTACATTTCCTTTGTCAAACATTTAACAGGGTTCTGTTAGTTTTTCTTTGTTTCTATGTAAGTTTTTCTTTGTACGCCCTTCTCAGGGCATTGGACTTGAGACACTGTGCATCCCCATACAAAAAAGGTTTATATGAAACTTACATTTTTCCTACATGTTGTATAAGAATCTTATATATATTTTATAGGGGACTCAAAGCTCATACAAAATCCATATAAAATGCACATACTGTGAAACTTCATTGTACAATGTTTTTGTTATGTTGTATGAGAGTCTTATATGGGGACTCAGGCCACATGCAAAATCCATATAAAATCCATATAATGTGAAACTTATACAACTTTGCACCATGTAAGAATTGTATATGACACGTCCCATGTGAAAAAGATTTATATAAACTTTACAATGTTTTAGGCCTATATGTTGTATAAGAATCTCAGGGTGTGTAGGGCAGTCAAACCACATGCAAAATGCATTTGCAATGTTTCTATATGTTTATGTTTTATGTGATTCACACATTGGTGAAATTAAAGGAATACTTTAACTTTTTATGAAAATTGGTCAGTCATCCTCTTCCCTGAAGTTACATATGTGGGTAAAATCATTTTGGTCTGGCAATCCAAATTTTAGCTTTAGCTTAGCATAGGCACTGGAATGTAATGTAGCCAAAGAGTTGCTATCTGGCTACTTTACATTCCAGCACCTATGCTAAGCTAAAACGCATAAACTAGGGACAAAATGCTTTTACCCACATAAGTAACTTCAGGGAAGAGGATGAATGATTAATTTTCATAAAAAAGTGAATACTATTCCTTTAATTTAACCAATGTGTGAATCACATAAAACATAGAAACATTGTGAAGTTTAAATAAAACTTTTCCATATGAGAAGTTATAAGCTTCATATATGCAATGCATTTTGCATGTGGTTTGACAGTTGTACAAATCCCATCTGAGATTCTTATACAACATAAAATACATATAAGATTCTTATAGGATATTGACATCAGATATTAGGCCACTGACAATTCACAAATTCACATAGCTTAAAAATATATGTGTGAGGACGCCTTGACTCAGTGGCTAGAGCGTCAGACCATTACCCCGAGAACCCGGGTTCTATTCCGACCCGAGGTCATTTCCCGAACCCACCCCATCTCTCTCTCTCCCACTTGCTTCCTGTCATCTCTACACTGTGCTATCTTATAAAAAGCCCAAAAATTATCTTTAAAAAAAAAAAACATATGTGTTTTATATCATATTCTTTATACATGGGGATGACATGGTAGGTGTTGTTGCCACATTTTGTGTCAGACAGCTGTGGACTAGTGGTTAGGCTTAAGACAGTTCGACTCCCATCCAATGCGTCATCTAAACTATCAGTAGGCCTACTCTCCAGCATGCATCCCACTGTACCAGGTCAATATAGGTAACTTCACTGTTTGCTGTGTCTCACCAATTCCATGTGGGTTAATTATATTCTTATCAAAATATAAAGCCTGCATAGTTTTATATAAATTTCATGCATGTTACATGTATGTTTCATACACAAATCTATATATGTAATTTGTATGTCTCATATACTGAAACTTAATGTTCCTTATAATTTACTTATTCAAATCATATATATTGTGAGCTTCATTCATATATGACTTAAATGAGAAACGGGCCACTTTTGTAGTATGTGCCATATAAGATTTGGATAGTAACATATGTTTCTGGCTGGAAAGGTTTTTATATGTTTTTATAACATGACACTTCTTATAAGTTTCATATGAATCTTTTTCATATGGGTCTGCCTCCCTTGCAAGACATGTTGACACACCCTTTTCTTAAGGTCTTTCAGAGACTGCTCAGCCAGCTTTTGTTTCTGCCTGCAGGATTCTTTTTTTAATTTGATGCTGGGCTCCACCTACAGATGTCATATAGTAAGTCCCTTTGTGAGCGGGACCTGAGTGACACCCCCTGCATTACAACAAAGTCACAAATGGGCCTCCCATTTGTAATAATTGTTTGCATGGTTTTGGTCTCCACCTCCAGAAAAAAAAACCTTTTAACAGAGGCCAGGCCATGTGAAAAAAAACTCCCAAGCACTAGGGAAGGGATGGCTTAATCTTTCATGGTGTTTGAAGTGTCTTTCAAATGGCGGAGCAGTAGTAGTAGTAGGTCTGGGTCTGTTGCCAGTTTTGTATGGATTAAAAAACTGATGAATGACAAGTCTCCACACTAACTGCATGTTGTGTGACCAGGTTATAAAGTGCTCTGGAGATTGCACAGACATTTAGAATTCCAGCATTCTGTAATTTATTGAACTATGCCTACCCTAAGCTCTCAAGTTCAATGCAAGTATTGCGGCAGAATGTTTGGCCATAATTTTCTGCCTGGTCTCATGTTTCTAACACAACCGTTTCATCGCAAAGTTTCTGAACATTATCAAAAGCATGTAGGAGCCATATTTTACAGCCAAAATAACCAGCAATCATATATATTTGCTTGGCCTACATGAACATGATAGACGTAGAAATATAATGTGGGTTAAAACAGTCAATTCCATTTGCATGGCACGTCGGGGAGAGTCAAGCGCTTCTCGCAGCAATAACGTATTGAAAGACAAAAAACACAAGGCAAAATTAATTGTTTTCTTGTGAGCATTTCCATCTGCCATTCCCCAGATACTGAAACACTGGAGCCCTTGAAATTCTGTGGGTGTGTAGCCCAAGTAGCTAGCTGAGCTAGTTGGCATTCAATAGCCCCATAGTACATAGGAAAGATTTGACACATAAAAATGGCTATATTTGTGAGCAATAATCATCAGAGATTCTTGGTACACCCAAACACTGGGTCACTTCAAAACTCACTTGGCGTTGAACTTCACTGGGAAGGGAGGGAAAGTAAACACAATGATCCTAGTGGTTGTGTTCTTAGCCACAGATCCCATAGATTCGATTTGAAACTTAACCCCCACCTAACAAATTTACATCTTGGAATTACCTACCGGTCAACCGGGTGAATTTTTGCTGCTGTATTATGTTGCTGTTTGAGCATCCACTACTTGATGGTCAAAACATTATTTGCTATGCTTACTGAACATCTTTGCAAAGAAAGCATTGATTGTTGTTTATTATACACTTCAGAGATTTCAGATGCACTACAACTTAAAGGAAAATACCGGAGTAAGTTTAAGCATAGTCCTGCTGCTCGAGCCTTCTAACAGCAATATATTTCGCATAAAATGACGCGAATGCCAAACACTTTATATTGAGTCAATGTAGCCTCAGATTCAGTGAAGTGCCTGTTCGCTTCTGCGTTCTCATTCGGTCTGTGCTGTACCAAATTATTTTGTTCCACTCGCTAACTAGCGCATTTAGCAAGCTCTTTCAACAGGGCTATGCTTTAATTCACTCAGGTATTTTCCTCTGAAAAAAATAAATAAATAAAAATCAGATGCATTAAACTCCACCTCTTTGATATCTGCAGTTATAAATTGTGGTATGCATTACACTTTTGAATACTTTTTGTCACGGTGGCCAGAGTATAATCTGAGGATTACTTTTAAGCTTAATAATTTGATGTTGCTACTTAATATTAAAATATGAGATGCTATGTAGTGTGTGATAGCATGTGGGTATGTTTAAATTGTTACCATTATAACAGCCTGTACAGCATTGTAATACGTAAATTAATTCTCAGATAATGGAAAACTTGTCTACAATTAGATTTTTAATTCATTCTGGACTGCAGGGATCAGTGCACAAACCTCTGTACTTTTTCTTAGCATTTATTCTTTATATCCTCATCATCACAGCCAATGTCACTCTGATTTTAACGGTAATCATGGAAAAAAGCCTCCATGAGCCTATGTACATTTTCATCTCTAATCTTTGTGTGAATGGTCTATATGGAACTGTGGGTTTTTACCCTAAATTTCTACTGGACTTGCAATCTGATACTCACACAATAACCTACAGTTGGTGTGTAGTACAGGCTTATGTGATCTACACATCTGTAATGTGTGAAATTACAAATTTAACAGTGATGTCTTATGACCGGTATGTGGCCATTTGCAGACCACTGCAATACCACAACATTTTGAGTCCACGTGCTGTAGTTAAACTGCTTGTAGTGGCTTGGGCTTATCCACTTTTGTCATCAGTAATATCTCTTATTCTAACTCTTAGAATACCAATTTGTGGATCTCATATTCGAAAACTATTCTGTGACAATCCTTCAATATTAAAACTGGGTTGTTTGCAAGCCACAGCCAACCAAATATGGAGCATGGTACTAATTACAGGTCAACTTATTCAGTTTCTTCTCATTTTAATTTCTTATGCTGTTATTGTTCGAGTTTGTATTTCATCCAGTGAGGGTAGAGCAAAATTTACCAAAACTTGTGTGCCACATATTTTTGTTATTGCAGTCTTTGCCATAACAACAATGTTTGATGTATCATATAGTTGGATTGGTTCAGAAAACCTGTCGGTTCATGTGCGTAACATATTTGCTACACAGTTTTTGATTCTCCCTCCCCTGTTGAATCCTTTAACTTATGGGCTTCAACTTCCACAAATCCGAAAAGCAGTGTTCCGGAAAAAAAATATTTTTTTCTGAGTTTTCTGGTTGATATATCACTGTAACATAAAATTATGTGAAAACTTCTATTAATTGTATTGACTTCAAGGGCGTAGCTTTGGTCTCAACATTGGTAGGGACTATGCCAACCATGGAAATTGTCATGGAAAAATAAATGCTAAATATTGGTATGGACTATTTTGTCTTCCCAAAATATTGGTTGTGACATGTCACTGTTGTCCCTATGCAAATTTACGCCATTTATTGACTTGCAATGGAGAAGACCAGTTATGCAGAAGTGGTTCTTTTGTCATTTTGAGTTTAGACTGTAATGCAAAATAAATTATAACATTGTAAAGCGAAAAGAATGATGTTGTTGCACAAACTCACTTTTAGTGCCCTTAGAATCATCCTAACTTTTTCCACTCTGTCGATGCCTCTGTATGCCTATCTAGAGTAAAGGCTAGACATGTCAGCAGTGTGATGTGAAAAGAAAAAATTAGAGCCCCATTGTACCCTTAGTAATCGTTGCTATATTTTTAATTATGGTAAAACTTTATTTTAAGGATCACATGCACTAATACTACCAAATAATTGCTGTGTTAGTGACTTGTAAGTCATCAGTCATTTGTTTGGCATGAATTCACATATATTTTTATTCATAATGAATTAGCCATGTATTCTTGATATGTAAACATATGCAACAAGGGCAGTGAAATATAACACTGAGGTTTAGCCTTATGCTTGATTGTTCTACAACTGTTCTCCCACTATCAGGATTTTATTGAGACAGCATACTAAGAGGTTGATTCTTGATTGATACTTAGATGGTGGCCTGATGGTGGGCCAGTTGTTCTGTCGATAATCCTTCAATACTAAAGCTGGGTTGTTCTCAAGCCATAGCCAACCAAGTATGGAGTATGTTAGTAATTACAGGTCAGCTTCTTCAATTTGTTTTGATTCTAATTTCTTATGCTATTATTGTCCGTGTTTGTATTTCCTCGAGTGAGGGTAGAGCAAAATTTACAAAAACTTGTGTGCCCCATATCTTAGTTATGTCAGTCTTTATCATGACAACACTGTTTGATTTGTCATACAGTTGGGATGGTTCAGAGAACCTTTCACTTATAGAGCGTAATGCATTTTCAGTACAATTTTTGATTCTCCCTCCACTTTTGAATCCATTAACTTATGGACTTCAACTTCCACAGATCCGAAAAGCAGTATTCAGATGTCGTAAACAGATGTGCAGCTGATCGTTTCTGCCATTGAGCTAGGCCTACAATTTACCAGCAATGGTGGGCTGAAGAATCTAATTGTAAATAATAAGTGTCCTGAGCTTGGTCATTTGTGGGATCTCATTTGTGAGATATAGTATATGCACGCTCTTCTTGTATATAGATATATATTATAAATTGTGTTAATACAAAGTGATCATGTGCATT
>JAODXP020000027.1:12948387-12985887 GCA_027497455.2 Sardinella longiceps
TTGAAAAGGATCTGCGAAGAGGTAAACAACAACAAAAAAGCCCCAACACAATTAAACTAAGGCTAAATTAGAGCTCTTAAATTATAATTCGGCTATTCTTATCACCAATTATTATTTACATGGTTTATTTCTTACCAACAAGTTGGACTCCTCAAGTACACAAACCACTCTCTTAGGAGCAAGGTTGTGCAGCGCCTTTCTCAGGTTGCCGTTGAAAGTCGCCAGATAATGTCTGTGACTGTGCATTGATGCGAGACCAGCCTCAAGAACAACTGGGCCCCAAGTTTGGAGGAGAGGAGGCGTTGGAGCAATATACTGCTGGCAGACAGTACCTACCCCAACTACTGCCGATCAACAGCTTGTCGAAAAACGAAGCAGTGGATGCAGCGGCAGCCCTTCTAAAACTGCTAAATACGACCTCCCCCTGACCCTGTCCAATTTTACAATAAACGGAAACGTGAAGTTCAACTTTAAATAGCCACGCCTGTGGAACGTGGAGTTCAATATTCAAATATAAAATCTAAATTCCTAATAAAAGTCAGATATAAAGAAAAAAATGTCTGTCCATGCCTCTTGAGCCACCTTGATCAAGCACATGTAATCTAACTGACAAACAATGTAGCTAGCACATTTGACTGGAAGGGACTATTTTACTGTAGCCTAACTGTTCCGAGTAACAGTACCTTTAATTGATTATTTTCTGTAGACTAACAGGGGTGGCCAACCCGCGGCTCGGGAGGCGCATGCGGCTTTTACATTCATGTCCAAGTTTGTGTTTGCGTGTTTACGTGCATGTTCGCTTCTCTTACGTTTAATACAGTCATTTTGTTTTGGTGTGTGTGAGCGTGTGAGGAAGAGATGGTTGGGGGTGTGTGCCCATGTGTATGATGTTGCTGGCCTGTGGGCTTAGTATTGTAGGGGTACATTTCTGTTATCATGTTGGTGTGTGACTTACAATTCATCTCACTAGCAGAGGTGTGTGGGTGTGTCAGAAGGATGGGTAATGTAGTAGTAGAAGTAACAGGTTCAAGTGCCCGTTTGCCGATGTGACTCTTTGCTGTCACAAAGTCAGATATGTGGCTCTAGTTGTCCGACTTTTCGATTTTTTTTTAATGACATCTTACAGAATTTATCCAGTAACTGATCCAGAATTAACACATAGCCCTGTTGATTAACAGTGCTTAGAGGGATGCAACAGTATTTCAGACAGCGGCCTCTCTATAGAGTGTGCCAGTGGGCGTTGACCGATTGCGACCTGGGTAGACCTGGTTCGGGGAGTGAAAATGCCAGGCATTTTCGCCATTGAGAAATTGATTGATACTCACGCTGTCTTAACCACACAACTTAGACTTTCAACTAACTACGGCAGAACAAAGGGATTGCCTGTGATCATAACAATGCTACGGGTTCATATGGCATCAACCTTGATTTAATAAAAACATATTTTAATCGTAATATAACAAGAAACCAGTACACTACCCGACCAGTCATCCCGCAGTGTAAAACGGTGCCTTCGATTAGAGGAGATTACCGTTGCTAGGTAATCTGTTAGTAGCAACGGCGCAGTAACGTAATTTGACATGGTTCAGACGCGGGAAACGGGCTCTAGGAGCAATTGATGCCATGAAGTAATTTCAATCAGGTAAAATTTTCCATGTATTTTAAGTCGAGTCCACTCGCAGTAAACTGTAGGAAGTAAATCACTGTCATGTACTCAACTGATCAGGAGGCTCAATGAACTACCATTAGGTCAAAAACTTAAGAAATGTTATTGCTCGCAATGACTTATGGGACAGGTAGTTCCTTCACTTGGTGCCTCAAGTTAGTACACAAATTTGTACTTATTGACTTTTTTCCATTTTTTGTTCACCTTTTTACCACGAAAGTTTACATGGTCATCACCTACCCCGTAGCTGATTAGAGCGAGTGAAGCCTTTAGGCGCCTATGAGCCGGAGTTTTCGAAACGTCAATGGCGAAAATGAACGGGCAGCCTGCTTCCGGACACGGGCGATTTTCCAGGGGCGTAACCGGGGCGCAACAGGGCTTGACTGTCCCACTCTATGTTGTGTACGACATTTATGTAGGTAACAGTGTTTTGGGCACTCCTGCTTTCCAAAAACAACTTTTAGCACATCTTATCAACATCTGATCTCTCTATCAACCGCATTCACATTGCTCATATCCGATCTCCATGTCCGGTAATCACCTGTCATATCCACGTTACCCACGTTACCCTTACGCATCATGCCCACAAATACAAACAACAAAATCGTGGAGGGTAGAATGTAGATTGTTTCTCTCTCAGATGGTTAAGTGGGGCCATAGCACACAGCAACAAGTATCAAGGAAGTATCAGAGATGAAAATATAGCGTCACTCATCTTTATTTTAGTGCATCAATGCAGTCCAGCACAGCTATTAGTTGCCTCTCTGGTGTGTGGTTGAAAACGATGCTTTCCACACGCGAGGTAACATTAGTCTATCACAGGGGTGCCCAACCGACAGTAAGAACTGAGTGCTAGTCTCAAGCAGGCCGCCAGGTGTCCATCAGTCATGACGGATCTGTGCTTTGACTTGATAATTTTCATGTGGGAAAAAGCACTTTCACACAAATATGTTGACCCAAACAGGGCAGTCAGATGCAGTGCACATTGACGGAGGTTTGGGTATTTCTCTTCTGCAGTAAATTCCAGAACTCCCCTTTCATTCCAGGTGCTGCTCTGGATTTTATTTCAATGTCATTGTTCAGTGCAAGAATCTCATTCTCAACGGCAGAGCTTTCCAGACGGAAGAGTGATGCTATTTTGGAAGTTAAAGTGTCCACGTCGAATTCCCCAAATGGAAAGCAGAGATAGGTAGCAACAGGCTCAATGGATGCAAAGTCAGTGAAGCGCCTCTCAAATTCTGATAAGATGCTCTGAACTTGTTGCTCATAACGAGCACTTTCGAGTAGCGCACAGTCTTTGTCCTGACACTTCAGCTCTGCCTCCATGTGGGGGAAGTTGCGCAGATCACGTCGTTGCAGCTTGGTTGACAGCACGTGTAACTTGCTTTTAAACGTGTTCACGGAGCTTATCATGTTTACGATGTGTTTCTCTTTGCCCTGCAACTCGAGATTCAGATCATTGAGCTTAGCAGTCAGATCGGTAAGAAAAGCTAAATCTAAAAGCCACTGACTATCTCCTAGCTGTGCATATTCAGCATGGTTTGAATCTTTCAAAAAATCTTTTATTTCTGGTAACAGTTTGGAAAATCGTTCCAGAAACTTGCCTCTGCTCAGCCACTGCTTAGCTAACGTCTGTGTGCAGCAGAAGATCTGTGTGTTCTGTGCCTGCCTCTTCCAGCTGTGCGTGAAACAGCCGCCTCTGTAGACTCCTGGCCCGAACCGAACACGCAATTTTCGTTGCCACATCCATCACGTCTTTCATGTTTAAAATCTTACCACACAATCCCTGCTGATGAATAATGCAGTGGTAACTTAGGAAATCAGGGAAAGATTTGTTCTGTTTGCACAAAGCAACGAACCCAGCAGTTCGTCCAACCATTGCTGGAGCACCATCAGCTGTGATGGAGACAAGTTTGAACAGGGGCAATTGACTTTCATTGACGAACCCCATAAAAATTTCAAAAATATCTGTGCCTCTTGTGTGGCCTTTCAGGGGCAAAATTGTCAGTAGCTCTTCTTTTGTACTCCAGTCATCGAAAACCATTCCAATGAAAACACATAGCTGAGCCACATCCATTACATCGGTCGATTAGTCAGATTGCAGAGAAAAATACTGACATGTGACAATATCATTCCTCAGTTGCTGTTCCACATTCACTGCCATTCATTCCCTCACATCTTCGGGTGACCGTGTTTCTTGATAGCTGCAGGTCGTTAATAGCAGACATGATTTCGTTCTTATTTTTGTAGTCAGCAAAGAGTGCCTCTGCGGCCTCCACAAATGCTTCTTTCACTACCTCTCCATCACTAAAACATTTTTTTGTGTTTCGCAAGAACACGGCTGACCCGATAAGATGCCACAGTTACAGCTTTACTTTTGGGAGTTTGGCTTAGTGAACACAGATTACTGCGCAGCTAGCTGGTTTTTCAGTTCCAAAACTTTTAGTTGATTTAGCCGGGAAGGTTGTCTCATAGTTCTTGTGCAAGCTTCTGAAATGTCGCTCCAAATTGCCTCTCTTTGGTATGGCTACACTTGCATTGCAGATAAGGCAGATATATTTAGATATATTTATAAATTCCTCTTCCCATTCTGAATGAAAATGATAGACTTTGGATTTTTTTGCTGCTGCCATTGTCTTGTCACATTCAATAGCTTTGTGTAAGAGTCCCTAGTGACAACCTAACAACAAGCCTATACCCAGCATGCACTGAAAAAGTTGTTCAAGTTTATTTATTTGTTTTAATTTTGTGTGATACAGTGTTGTACATGTCTATGACTATCATTCATAATGGGACATTTATTCTACAATTTTGTGTTTAGCCCAGAGCCTGGCTTAAAGCCGGTCAACACAAGGAGCTCTCGCGATCGACTGCAACTGAGCCCGCGATCAACTGGTTGGGCACCCCTGGTCTATCACTTCCGTCCATCTGCATTCCACGTGTTGATGTTTGAGTCACGTGACAAATGACAATAGTGACACGGTGAAATCCAATCCATGTAGTTAAGCTGTTCAGATCGCAGCAATTCGGAATTGAATCGCAATTGACACCACATGGGTATGTAGGGTGTACCAGATTCAGAAAAAAGGAATTCATGTGGTTTTCTGCTGTTAAGACCACCCAAAATCAATTGTAGTTACAATCCGATATGCCAAAAATCGGATTTGGGATGCCAATTTAACCCTTGTACCCCGTAACGACCGTGGCCGGTGAAGCATTTGATTTGGTTCCCCTTGCATTCCTGTTTCCCCTTCACGCCACTTTACACAAGTCGAAGAACATCTGGATGTATGGCAAGCGATATGGATCCCAAAAAAATCTCATGTCTCGTGTGTGCTCTTGGTTTTAGCGATATTAAGTTTGTCCTGTTTCGCTTTTCGTACAGCCAGGTGCGTTGGGTTGTTTCTGAGGGTGGGGTCAGCTTGCATTGAGTTTAGAGTGGGAACAGACATTCCAATCAGGGAACCGAATCGAATCGAATTCACCATCGTAACGGCCGCAGCCGGCCGGCATGTTTCATGGATGAATACAATTGATCATTACATTTTACAGATTATACACACTACACTTTAGACTCCCCTCTGTGTATTTTCATAATAATAAACATGTTTCATTCATTCATTTTTAGATATTTACGTTTGTGTACAATATGTACCAGTTTCTCCTCCGCGGGTGCGGTGGTTCAGCTGATCTGAACGAGGACCGTGTACTACATAGCTAAATACTTAACTCATTTTGCCATGATACGAATTTAGCACTGCAGTCGTAGGCTTTGTTACATTTAATCTTTATCCCAGCCATTAAAATAAATAACTGTTTGTATAGGTTTGGTTTATCTGATGCTGTTTTATGCTTGGCTATGTGTGTCTGCTCCATATGGCCACCGTAGCTAGGTCGTAACGTTCCCGGAACCAAAAATTGTTACTTGGGTCGCTCCGAGTGTCAACAAAACTATGAATGAATGTAATTTGGTTACGTCGTGTGTTCACCTTTGACCTATGTTGCGAGAAATAGATAGATGAAAGGATAGCCAATGTATGGATAGTCTAAACATGTGAATAGCATAGATAGATAGATAGATAGATAGACAAACCAAAATAGGATAACATTTTTAAAATAACCATAGGAGAACCAGGAGGGAACGTTAGTCAAGGTTCCCATACCGTTCCGTGTTTGCTGGGTATAGCCTTCCTGCTTGAAAATGAACTTTATAGTATAGCCTATATAAAGAAATAATATTTATTTTTTGTACATTTATTTTTTGTTACGATGATGATGATGATTATGATTATTATTATAGAGTGTGACGGTGAGGTTCCGGAAGTGTCTTTGCCGTTTGTCGGAGCAAATGTGAGTTTGATTATAACCCACGCAGTCTTAACCACACATTCTACACGTCTAACTAGCTACGGCAAGACATAATGAGTGCCTGTGCTTACCTAGACACCAAAAGTTAATGAGATCTCAATTTAGTTTCTGAACAAAGGTCCTTTTTCTGCGATGTCCCATCGAAGTACTTCATTACCCATGTTCCCGAGCAATCCCACAATCCCACTGCAACGTATCTGATTGGTGGACCTTTTTGAAGCCCGCGAAAATCAACGTTAGTTCTACGTCAGTGCAGGTGATCAACCCTTCCTTTGCTTTGCTAGTGCTAATGTTGCTAGTTCTATGCTAGTTCTCTGGCGAACCGCTAGACATTGACATCAACGGACGCCAGTGGTAGGCTTCCCAGACAGCACGCACCATCTTCCCGACAGTACTTCCATCAAACCGGCTGTGTAATCACGACCTCAGGTAAGTTCGGTTTGTGTAAAATCATGATATGTGATATTATATGATACGATTTGTTTTGGTATCGATATAATGCATGTAATAAATTACAAGACTGTGTAAGTTAAGTTTTGGTAACCCGTATCGATATTCAAGTTTCAAACGTTGTGTTAGCTGCTAACTTGCTAAGATGAGATGAGGTTAAGATGAGGCATGGTAAAAGCATGGTAGCTTTTATGAGCAGCTACGATTCATGTTCGTTTTCTCATAGTAAAAATGATTATATGACAACCCTTGACGTCTGTCGTGGTTACATTATTTATGTCTTACTTTGCCCTTTTGCTTTATTTGTTTTGTTTAGGTATGGTGTTCGAATGTAGGCTTTAATATCACTGATGCTGACGCTGATGGCAAGCCTAAACATCGCTTAGCCCAAGGTGCCGAAAATGTAGCCTATGACTTGTTTGCCTTGTAATGTCGCATATTTCAAAAATAAATTATATTTCTGAACCATCGGTCTCTTCACTTGTGAAACATACAAAGTTTCATGGTGGGCTACTGCTAAAGAAAAGTAGGTCTAAAGTAAAGCCAATATTATAACCGGGGCATTGTTCTGTGGTACAGGGGTAGCTTGTGGCCTCTGTCAAGGCTAGCGGTGAGTTTTGCTAGCAAAGCATTTAGCTCATAGCTAAGAGGAAGGAGCCCAAAGATCTTGAAATTTTATTTCTGACATCACATTCAGAGATTAAAGGGGGGGTTCAGAATTTTCGATGTTAAACCTCATTTCCAAGTAAGCCTGAGTGATATCTGTCATTGGAGACCGTTTTCAACTCATTTCATCCAGTCCTTCTATCAGCTGAGTTCGCTGGTGCTAGGCCAACGCAAGTGAGTGGGCACGGCTAGCCTGGCAATAAAAACAGTCTTACCCACTCTGCAGTCTCCTTTAGGCAAATACATTAATATGCCAGGTCATCGGTGTTGATTAAAAAAACATCGTAAAAGAAAAACTACCCTTGAATCGCCATGATAACATTACATTTTGAGGGACTACTTTCTCAGCAGCAGCGGAATATTACCTTGCTCAGATTAGTTGTTTGACTGTTTTGATGTCCAAGTCAACAGCAACAAGCCAAAGATTATCCTTTCGCGATCTCGGACTGGAAACTTATGAAAACTTTTAGTTTCCCATCTGCGGCGTTTACTTTCACAGCTTTTCACAGCACACCTGATCGGCATATTGCTTAATTCCTTGACATCCAGTGACTCAATCTATAGCGTTAGGTTTTGCCTTATCCCACTAACGTTAGGCTCTGTCTATCGTCATATTAGTCAAACAACTAACCTGAGCAAGGTAATATTCCGCTGCTGCTGAGAAATTAGTCCCTCAAAATGTAATGTTATCATGGCGATTCAAGGGTAGTTTTTCTTTTACAATGTTTTTTTAATCAACACCGATGACCTGGCATATTAATGTATTTGCCTAAAGGAGACTGCAGAGTGGGTAAGACTGTTTTTATTGCCAGGCTAGCCGTGCCCACTCACTTGCGTTAGCCTAGCACCAGCGAACTCAGCTGATAGAAGGACTGGATGAAATGAGTTGAAAACGGTCTCCAATGACAGATATCACTCAGGCTTACTTGGAAATGAGGTTTAACATCGAAAATTCTGAACCACCCCTTTAATGTGCTTGGTTTAACAAAACCAAATGCTCTGACCATAAATAAGAGTGAGCAGGCAGGGAGATATATTTTTGCTCGCAGTTACACAGCACCTTAATGAAAGGCTAGTTTTCCTAGTCCCTAGCTAACAAGCTATCGCTAACTGGCTAACGTACCTTGCTAAAGTAACATTACCAGACTTGACCTGGAGGAAATTGCAGATATCAAATGACGGTTAAAGGAAATCGTCGGCTGGAATAGGCTAAAGTAGTGGCTTGTGGGTAGTGTATTTTTTGCACTGAGGTGTAAGGAAAGGGACACAAAAGCGAGTCCTATGTTTTTTTTGGTATTTTCGTTTGTTTTTTCACTCGACACGAAAGATCAGATGCTTATCATGTACCCCGTAGCTGGTTAGACACAGTGGACAATTAGAACCCTATTTGAACCGGGCCTTTCGAAACGCCTAGCACTGGTGATGGGATTTTTATGTATCTAAAGCATTTGACAATGCACTGATTGCGATTGGCCATGTCACTACGTCACATGACATGGAATCTATTTTAAAATCACCTTTGTTAGAAGTAACAAAGTTTGCCCTGATGAAGACTGGTTTGCAGTCGAAACGCGTAGGCATTATCCATTAAAATAAAGGATTTTTAACCTTTTTCACCTATAATCAGTGTGCCTCGGATTTTTAAGACTATCACCTGCAACAAGCCTACTGTTGAGGCCTTCATACTCTGAAGATAGTCTCTAGTCAAATACTGAAGTTCCTATGTCCTTTCTGATGAGTTTGATTTTTTCTTCAAACAATTGACCCAACGCAGCACTCTCCATTACTTCATCTTTGACCTTTAAGTGTCTTGTCAGGATATGTCGGTTTCTGCTTGACTGAGGCCGCATTCTCAAGCCCACGGTTTGGTAAAATGGGTCATGTGGGTTTGTTTTTTTCAGTGGCCGAACTCTTTAGGCCACGGTGTGGTGAAAATGCCATGTAGGGCTCACTCCTGCAGCTTCTCACCATCTTTAATTTTGTGGCAATCATTCTCATTTTGTCAAAGTTGACGAGACCTTTGTTGAGGGTCAGGCTGCCTTCATGAATGGAATGGAGGTCTTCTAATATAAGATGCACATGAGGCACATAAGGTGGGCTCAGTTTAGCCAACACCTCCCTCAGGGCAGCATGGTTATTAGATGGGACCAGCAAGCCCTGGTATTCTCAGAGCTTTTTCATCTGAGAATTTGGGACTTGCTTCCAGGTTTTGTGCAATCTTATGATGGCCTTGTGTTCTATAACAGCCAGGAATGATGATATGTTTTGCTGTTTAAAGAGGTGGGTAGCAATCCTAATGAACTTGTTCATCAGCTGAGCTCGCTTGTTGACCTCTTTGCAGAGAACGAGCTCCGAGACCAACCAGTACCTCACTACATTGAAGCGGCGCAAGAAGCGCTCTAAGTTCGCCGTGGTGCTGTACGGGAATGACTTTTTCCCCAAAATCCAGTTCAGCAGCTCAGTCTCATGGATGGCATTGAACAGCTCCCAGTCGTAGCTGGTGAGCTGAGCTGTTAAGGCCTTAGCGCTCAAGTTGTCCAAAACAGAGCTTCTCCTCTCTGGGCCGAGTTGTTCTCTCAGGGGTGTCTGGCTGGAGGGGCAGAGAAACAGCCTCTCATTAATGCCAGAAAAGGAGACGACCCTGTCAGACACCTCCAGCTGCTCCCTCATGCCAGAGGACTTCATCTTAACCAGGGCTTTTAGCCTTCAAAGCCACCATCACCTGAAGGCTTTTAAACTCAGCGTTGTCCATGCGCTGTGCGACGACTTTTGCGGCAGGAAGCGGAGTGTCCAGGGAATCAACACAGTGGGCATTGAGTGTTGTGGAAAGGAATTTGAAGGAAGGCCACTCCCTTGTAAAGTTGAGGGCAGGAAGAAGGGATGTGTGAGCGGCATCAGAGCAGGCTGCCACACCAATAGTGGTAGGTGTATCGAGACTTCCTTTGGATGTGCTACTTGCAAGGTACACTTGTGTAAAATGCCACCGTGTTTCCAGGAATTGCATGATATGGTATAATTTAATTGGAATGGAATTGGAATGAAATTGTAAATAGCTAATCTGTCAATCTAACAAACATTTCATCGTTAATCTGAATATGAATTCATCAGCGCAAGTATTCCCGTCTCTCCCAGACTTGTATGCGAATGTTCTGTGCATGTGTTTTGCTTTTCACAATTTTTTCTCTGTTCTTTGTAAGGAGCATATGTGCTTGGTTTTGTTTTGGTGGCGCCAGTAAAAGTTTGTTCAGCACTTGCATCCTGCTTCCGTGTTTTTCGTAACACTAATGAATATTTGAATCTCTCTCATATTTAAAATGTAAAATGTATTATTATTATTACTGTTGTTGTTGCTCTTGTGTTATATATATTTCTTATCTCTCTAATAATATTGGCCTATTCTAGCATTTTAGTGTCAACACACAAAATGAAAATGACAGAATTTCGGAATTTCATTTGCTGCTCTTTGCACAGTTTCTAGTAAATATTAACACTTGAACCACTTAAATGTTTGATATTTTTTTGCTATGCAAGTTAAGATGGTCCATGATATTTATTTTTTCAATGACTTCACAGTTGAAAACCTTCTATTTTCATTAAAAGGAGTGGAGGATATTGGATCATATTGTAGCGGCGAGGCTACCTGTCCCTCGCAAACTGTTCTGTGTGTGCGTGTGCATGTCTGTCTGTGTGTGCATGTGTGTGAGCGTGTGTGTGTGTGTGAGTGTAAGAATGTGTCAATCTTGTTGTGTTGGGTTTTGATTGGGGGGAGGTGTGTGGGTGGTAATAATAAGGGAATTAGATAGGTTAGTTATTGATTAGGGGTGTGTTTATGATCAGGGGTTCTAAGACGTTTATTAAAGTTTACTCAGAGAGAAGAAGAATGGTATGAATGAGAGCCGTGTTGTTGAGTGAGAGACGTGTGAGAGTGTTAAGTGTTTTAGTTAGTAGTAGCCTAGTTGGGAGTTTGTTGTGTTAAGGACACCTCCTACTGCCCGTGTGCCTAGTTTGTTAACAAATAGGCAATAAAAAGTCCCGTTTTGGGCGTTAACATCTTCAACCTCAGTCTCTGTGTCTATCCATCCAGCTACGGTGCTACACTGGTGTCAAGAAAGTGGGATAGCCTTCGTCTGCCTGTAATGGATACCCAACCGGAGAACCGGACTAGGCCGGTAAGATCTTCCCATTTTAAAGACAACGTTAGGGAAGAGCCCCGACGTGGGCTGGACCACTGTGGTCCTGCTGTGGTAGTGCTGCTCGCCAGCTACTGCTGTTACCCGAATGTTCTGCCTCTGCTTATGCTGCTCGTGCCCCTGATGTGTTTACCGTTGCTATGGGCAACGCCACGCACAACGCAGTTGTCGGTCGAAACATCCGGTTCACTAGTACACCGGCAGCAAGTCGACTACCAGGAGAATTTACTGGCCAAATAAGCAACGTTTTGGCCAAAAATCAAACAAATTCATTCGGCAGACTTCCTCAGCATTCCATTCAGTCCACGACCGAACCTAACGTGTTTGCCAGTTATCGTCAAGCTGGCGATATGCCCGTGGACACATGCCCTATGGTTAAAGCTAACAGGCTAGCAGGCTATCCAGTCCATTCCAATGAGTTACACTCCAGCTTCAACAACACCACAACAATGCCTCCTGCTAACGTTTCACCAGCACTTTTAACTACTTCCTTGCCATTCCCACCGGCGAGTGATCACAGAGACCATCAGAATTTTGTTGATTGTGATCCTGTTAGCTTGTATGCTAAATTCTCCTCCGAATCCACTAGCATGAGCGTTCACAACCAGCAAAGAGCCGCCAATGGTTATCCTCTCCCATTTTCTGGGGCCAGATCTACACAGTTGCTACACATTCAACAGTCATGTCAGCCTGCCTCTCCAGTGACTGGGCCTCACTGGGAGGTAGCTAGTCCAGTGTCTTGTGACAAACACACTTATCAGTCAGCCAGTCAGCATTCTCCCGACTTGTGTGCTACATCCCCAGTGACTGGGCCTCACTGGGGAATGAACCCACGCCACTGAACCCTCTGAGAGCCCCTGGGCGTCCCCGGTTGTCCTGGTCCCCAAGAGGGATGGTAACTGGCAGTTTTGCATTGATTTTTGGCAGCTTAATGATGTCAAAGACTCTTATCCCCTGCCCCGCATAGATGAGTCGCTTGATCAGGTAGCTGGGTCTCAGTGGTTCTCTTCCTTGGACCTCCGATCTGACCGCCTTCACCACTGGAACCAGATTGTGGCAGTTCAAGACAATGCCTTTTGGACTGTGTAACTCCCCTGCAACTTTTGAGCGCTTGATGGAGCGGGTGTTGCAAGGAGTCCCCAAGGAGGTGTGTCTGGTGTACCTTGATGATACATGGTAAGGACTATGGATCTGCTTTGCACAACCTTGATTTAGTCATCACCAGAATAACCCAAGCTGGCCTGAAACTGCCCCCAGAGAAATATAAGCTGCAGCAGACCGTCACCTTCCTCGGGCATCAGGTGAGTGCAGAAGGTGTTGCCACAGAGGACAGGAAAACTGAGGCTGTGCGTGACTGGCCAATTCCATGCAACTTGAGACAGTTAAGATCCTTTCTTGGGCTTGTCTCCTACTACCGTAGGTTTGTTCCAGGCTTCGCTACTCTTGCTTCACCACTCCATAAGTTGTCACAGAAGGAGCAGAGGTTTCACTGGGGTCCGGAACAGCTGCAGGCGTTTGATGAGCTAAAGCAGGCCCTTAGCAGTGCGCCAGTGATCGCAGCGACAGATCCAAAGCTCCCGTTTGTCCTCGACACAGATGCTAGTAATGTTGGTCTTGGTGCCGTATTATCTCAGCAGACTGCTGAGGGGGAAAGCGACGTTGAGTATTACAGCAGGACATTTAACAGAGCCAAGCGTAACTACTGTGTCACCCAGAAGAGAGCTGCTGGCTGTTGTTGAAGCTGTACGTCACTTCCGCCATTACCTGTGTGGCCTTCCATTTATGGTCTGGACCAACCACGCCTTTCTGTGTTGGCTACTGTCCTTCCGTGAGCCAGAAAGACAGGTGGCCAGGTGGATTGAGCAGCTGCAGGAGTTTCAGTTTACCATCCAGCACCGAAAAGGGTAGAGCCACCAAAATGCTGATGATTTGTCCAGCTGCTCACCATCATGCCCTCAGTGCGGGCGGATCTCCGGCAGCGCTGAGGGTATGTTGCAGGAGGGCCCTGTGGAGGAGGCCACAGCAGTTCAGTGCAGAGCCATCTTGCCAGACTCCAATCTAGCCTGGGCTGCCGAACAGCGGAAAGATCCAGAGCTCAAAGAAGTCATCAGCTGGCTGGAGTCAGAACAGTGTCCGCCATGGGAAGATGTGGCTGTTCATGGACTCACGGTGAGGGCCCTGTGGTCTATGCGGGATGGGCTGGCTCTGCACGCTGGTGTGTTAACTCATTGACTGCCAATGACGTCTTTAGACGTCAACTGAAAAACTACCGTTCACTGCCAATGACGTCTTTAGACGTCATTTGCGTTTTTAATGGGGCGGGCTGCAGAAAGTAATGATGAGATTTACTGTGTAAATTCATTCTGCCTTGTACTTACGTGCGGTGCAAAGGTGTGACTTAACTTCCAGCGCTTGAAAGATGGCCCAGAACCGTGCCTTCATCATACCAAAGGCACGCTGTATAATCGAGCGTACCTTGGAGTGATGCCGGTTGCAGCGCTGGCCCACCACACCTTGCACAGGCCGTCTATAGGGAGTGATGAGGGGGAGTGGGTGTTGGAGGCAGGGGTACCCACCGTCCCCAAGAAGAAAGTACCCTGGAGGTGACCCACTGAATAGTGGGCTGCTCCGTAGTCGTGCACCGAGCCAGCCGACATGGATGTCGAGGAAATGGCCCCGATGGTCACACAGGCCCTGCAGGATAATGGATGGGAAAAGTTTTCTGTTCCTGTAGTCCAGACCATCAGGGCCGCTTGGTGGCTTGATCCCGACATGGCAGCCGTCGATCGCACCCACAGCCTTCTGGAAAGCCCTGTGGTGAGCCAGCCCTGCAAATCCTCGAGCCATGTCTGCGAGGGTCATCAGGGGTCTTTGGGAAGTGGATCACTCGGAACCTCGCAGCTACCACCTCCTCCGTGACTCGGTGAACGATGCAGTGGACAGTTGACCTTGGGATGTCGAAAACTCTGCAGACCACCCGGTATGATGTCCCACTGGCCAACCAGAACAGAAAGACCAGGGTCTCAATGGTGGCACCCCATCCATGACGCCGGTCCTGCTGTAGGAGGTCCAGCAGCACTCTCAGGGCCTCCCTGCTCAACCTGAAATCAGGTCGGGTGTCCAGACCAGCGAAGTACCTTTGCAGCACTGGGACGTTTATGTTAATTTGGCAATATTGTGGTCTGGTCTGATTAAAAAAAAGAAGAAAATGGTACAAGTCAATATGTTGGGGGCGGCATTGTGCTGTATGAATGAGTTGGGCTCAAAGGCCCTTCCTGTGTGTTGTGTTTGAAGTGGGCCTTATGAAGGTGGCAGGTGACAAGAGTAACTAGTGTGTGTTGTGTGTGCTGAGGCAGAGGTAAGCAATAAGCCAATTAATTTAAACCATGTAAAATATCAACTTTGTTGTTTATTAACCATTACAAACTAACATCACATTGGTCTATAACCCGATTTAAACTGATAGGACTAGGAGATTACTGCAAAAGTCTGACAGCAGAAAGTAGAATAGCCTAGGCCTACATTATTCTACATTAAACAGGGATGCAAACAGCGCGCCTTTTGGCGGATGCCGCCTTTTTCACGGCTGTCTGGGGGACTTTTGTTAATCGTCTTGTCTGAGGTGTGTGATTGTGCAGTAGTGCAGACGCGTCATTTGACCTGGCCATTCGGTTCGAGGCTGAAGCCCTGTCAAGTTCAGCTTGACAGCAATAAATGCAACAGAGTCGGTGAAAACCGCTACAAAACATGCAATAATTTTGCTGCAAATTCCACGTCTTTCAGATGCGTATGCCTGTAGTGCATCGCAATGCCAACGTTTGCAGACCTTGTTTTTATCCATAAGAAAAGTTTGGCCGTCTCATCCGCTGTTAAACACAGCCCAATTATAGGCTACATACGTAATGCACCCGACTGGCTTCAAACCTTTCCCATGGGAGGAGTTCGCAACAGTCAAACATGTTTAAGCTACGCAATCAGCTGATCCGATAGTTCAGGTATTCATGCATTCACATATCTCTCAGACATCTCTTGCATATCTCTCCATATTGTCCCATTCATTCATAGTTCCATTTCTTCTCGTTCATGCAGGTACGCACTGGGTTTCCCGCAGGGCATTTAGGCGGCTGCCTTGCATTTAGATCCCTGGACTTTTTTTTTTAACGCATTGGCCCAGCCTATATATGGAAGCCCATTTCCGCCAGAAAAAAAAAGTGGTCAGAAAAAAAATCCAAATTATGACAGAAAAAGTCACAATTTTGAGATCAAAAGTCTAAATTTTGGGAAATTAAGTCTAAATTTTGATATTTGAAAGTTAAAATGATTAGAAACAAGTGACAAATAGCATTTATTCATCAAGTTGAATTTAATTCAGTGACAACTTATGATTACTTACTCATCTCTAGTGAAAAATGTAATGATACTTGCAGAAAATGAAACGTGGCACACTCATATCAAAGCAGCCCCCGAAAATAGTCCCAATAAACACAACACAAGTTCATGTTACATCCACTATGTGTGTTGATTATTACGCCGAACTGGATTATAGTTCCAAGATAATTAAACCGAGGAAATTGCCACAGAGACAAATAAAAAAACTGAAAGTGCTGAAGCAAATGTCCCGACCAAAATGTCTTTCCAAAGGCCAAACAACATTTTTCAGACAGGGAAGGAGTTTGTTGAATCACTTGATAGAGTCAGCCGGGATGAGGTTCAATGCAGAGTCTTCAATAGCCGTGAGGCTCTGTTCAGCCTGCCATGTGACTCCCGGATCATCGGAGTGTTCTACACAAAAAAAATGGACACTTACACAAAAATAATTCCAACACGTCAACTACAAAAACAAGCAATCATGGTTCATAATAAAAATGACTCTGCCACTTTCATGCAAATTCTGCATGACATCTGACATCTTTGAAAGAATGAGGCCCTATTAGATCATGTATTCACCAATCAAAAAAGTATTTAATCAAAATGTTACAACAAGCAAGCAATCATGTTTCAAAATATGGAGGATTGTGTGGCGACTGTGAGGAACCTGCATGAACTCTGACATCCTGTAAGGGCTAATACCATAATATAGATACTGTAAATAGTAAGCCTATGTCTTCTCTGACATAGCTTGTTTTCAAATACAATATACAGCTTTTTTTTTTTTCCCACCCACTTTTATTTTCTATTATTGAAATAAAAACCCACTTAGGCTACCTATATGCACACACCAAAACAGTAGGCTATAGGCAACACAAATTAAGATTAGGCTACCTGGTAGACCCAACCATAGCACTTAGCATTTCTGCCCAATTGGTCATGTGTCTGAGCAATCTCTATTAACCCATATGTTGCACCATATAGATTTACGATGGGGCAAAGTCGGTGAACACACAGACGCCAGCTTGTTGACCCGTTTGTCCACTCAAGTTATTAATATATCCTAGATTTAATTTCGATGTACCGTAACTTTTATAACAGTCAAACTCTCAAAACTATTAGTGGCCTACTGAAATCACATAGCCCTGCCTGACAAGAAAAAAACATATTTGCCTTGCTTTCTCTTGACTGGAGATTAAAGTTGTCCTATTAAAAGATAGACCAAAAGTAGAACGCAAGTTCCGGGTCATGACCACGTAATTGACAGTCCGAGGTTTCACAACCTTCAGCTCATTAGGACTGTCTGTGTTGTTGTTTTGTGATGCTTATTATGTTTCTTATCGTTTCAGAGAGCTAAAGGGAAGAGAGGAATTCACGCCCCAGCCACAACCCCAGCCCAAGCCACAGCCCCAGCCCCGGTTCAAGCCCCATGGGTCCATCCCAAACCCTTCTTCTTTTTAAAATCTTTTTAAATATATTATTTCAATTAGTTCAAATAAATATTCAAAATCATTTATTTGCTATAGTCTTTTCTTATACTAATGTAATATAGTTGGCCTCATAAATGCTATTATAAAGCATAGGCCAAAATAAAATTTCAAGCCCAGGAGGCTGTAGAAGTATGTTTATTTTAAGTGTCAAAAGCAACGTGTATAACACGTAATAAAACCGTAATTTGAACCTTCATTGCACATCCACGGAACGTGTTTTCCCGAACGTTGTGTTTGACACCAGTTTACAACGTGCACAAAACGTGTTGAATACTTAATCTGAACCATTGTGGAACGTGTACAAAGCGTAATCGGGAACCTACACTCAGACCAAAAACGAACGTTATTCTGAACCAATAGGGATTGCCAAGATACGTCAAAATCGTCATAATCGCCGCCATCTTGCCCCGGAGATAGCGGTTAGTTAAGCTGTAACTTTTTTACGGCCCCATCATAGCTCCAGTTCATACACCCGAACACATTTTTTTTTCACCCGAAATTGTTTAAAATATTTTGCGAGTCTAGTCAAAGATTGTTGCTAGAGTCCAATTCCGGGGCAAACCCAGAATGCATTCTGTGATGACGACACGTTGGGAATCTCTATTCTGAACGTGTCTGGAACCAATTTCACACCGGAAAAAAACGTGTATATAACGTCCGTTTGCTGCCTGGGACTGGCAAACTTCATTTGTAGGCTATAAGCTCTATTTCGATTGAGTCAAGCAAACATTCGGTCAAAGAGACGATTATGTGGTAAAGTCGTGGAAAATGATATTTGAAGTCCTACAAATTTCTCACGGTGGCCCATTCAAATATGGAAACCTAGAGTGAGGAGATCTGTGAGACGAACCAGAACAGACACTCTCCCCTGAATTTCTGGTGCTGTCTGCATCCTCTGTTTGTTTTTTTTAACCCGAGTTTCGCCATTGAAATGTTGTCTTGTAGCATATGTTTTATAACGGCAATCTCCGTAGTTGTGGTTAATGCGTACGTGCTTTACACAGTTTCACTTATTCATTTGTATTTTCACTTATTCATTTGTATTTTGAACATATGCAAATTAGCTATTCCGTCTGATCTGGAGGAACTAGCGTAGGCTACTGCCAGCAGTACTGTGTTCGAATCAGCCTCCAGATGCAGACCGTTGTCTCTGCAAGCGGCACTGCATTGAGCAGAGCGGAGAGAAAGTGGGAGGAGGGGCTGAGGGGGCGATCACACACACAGCACAGTCTGCTAATAGAGAGTAAAAAGGGATAGTACATCCCATCACGTTAGTCTCCGAAAGTCTCTAAGAATGACAGAAAAGGTAGCTAGATTTGTCGCTAGTCGCTTTTTCAAAATAAAGTCGCTGATGGGGGTCTGAATTCTCGCTAAATATGGCGACAAAGTCGCTAAGTTGGCAACACTGCTCTGCTCGTGCTAATGCGTGTTCATGAAACTAATATTTTCTGATTTCCAATATATGAAGTCATAAATCCCTTACTTTTTAGTTTGTGGCCAAGTTTGAGATCGTTGTCGTTAGCGCTGCCATCTTGTAAGCGGGAGACCGTTTCATTCAGAGTACGGCTTCACTCGCATTGACTGTCGCTGAGTCGCATCGCTCCTCATTTGCATATAATAAATCTTCAACCAGCCAAAGAGAGCACATGTCTCTCCACTGTTCAGGGAGCTCCATTGGCTGCCCCTGGCTGCTCGCATTAAATTCAAGTCACTAATGTTGGTATACAGGGTACTGGAGGGAACTGCTCCAGTCTACCTGAAAGACATCATCAAACCATATGCTAACCTCCAATCGCTCCGCTCAACCAAGGATCGCTGTTTGGAACGACCAGCACCGCGCACAGGTCAATCTAGGCTCTTTTCATGCATTGTTCCTAACTGGTGGAATAGTCTCCCCAAGACTATTAGAACAACAGGCACTCTTTTCTACTTTCAAGAGACTCTTGAAGACCCAGCTCTTTCAAGAGTATCTCTTGTCCTAATTCGTTAAATTACTTGGAATGCACTGACCAAGCACTTCTAAACTCTAGCACTTGCTCTCCTATTAGCAAATGGCACTCCCAGTAGGCACTTACTTGTATTGTGTTGCAGCTTAATTGTTATCCCTCTTTTGTAAGTCGCTTTGGATAAAAGCGTCTGCTAAATGCATAAATGTAAATGTATAATAGCCTTGAAGTCTATTCTAGGCCCGCCCACTAGGCGACTTATCGCTGGTCGCTTGCTCTCATTGACTATGAATAGAAACCGGTCTCGTAGCTCAAGTAGCTAGTCTGACTGGGGGGTAACATGGCAAAGCTCAGTGTTACTCACCCAAGTCCCCACTAACCCTCCAGTCAGACTAGCTACAAATCCAAGCGACTCAGGTTGCTGAGGAGGTGTGACTCAGGGCTGTCATTCGTTGGTAGCATGTTGCTAACTTAGGTACTTGGTAGAAAATCGTACATCAACACACAGGTATTTTTTGTGTATAAAACCAATATTTTCCGATGTCGTTAGTAACACTGATACCTCGATTTCAAAAATATGAAGTCATGAATCTCTAACTTTTTAGTTTGTGGCCAAGTTTGAGATCGTTGTCGTTAGCGCCGCCATATTGAAAGCGGGAGAAAGTTTCGTTCAGAGTACCTCGGCTTCACTCGCATTGGCTGTCGCCGAGTCGCATCGCTCCTCATTTGCATATAATAGCCTTGAAGTCTATTCTGGGCCCGCCCACCGGGCGATTTATCGCTGGTCGCTTGCTCTCATTGACAATGAATATAAACCGGTCGCGTAGCCCTAGTCGCTAGTCTGACTGGGGGGTAAGGACAGCCCCAGGATCTGGAGATGCAGAGGTGCAAGCAGGATCTGTGAAACAGTACAATAGAGTGGTAAACATGTGAGTCCAGCAAACTGAAGAATGTCCTGTTCATACTTGTGTGGAAAAATATTCCATACAGTACTTCGCTAACAATTGACATGGAAGACATTGAGCTGGAAAAATATATTTTATCTTCTTTCTACACTCACTACTCACGTGTATTGTCATGGTTGTTCATATTTGAAACCATAAAAAAATAATTGATTAATGATTTAGTTATTTGAAGTGGAAAGATTACTTGTGTTGATGAAAAAGAAAAAGCTTACAGTTTAGCAGGGCCGTAAATGTTTCCTTCATATTAAGGAGGCAACTCTGTTGCAAGGGGCTCTCAAATGATGCTGGTGAAATGGCCTCTGCCTCCATGAGCCCATTTCGCCGTCTTTGGCCGAGGAACAACAATGGCTTGTAGCCTAACGCCTTTAACTTATGGATCTTACAACAGAGAGAGAAGAAAAAAACATTATTTTTATCCAACTCTTTTTTTAGTGATGATTTTTTTTTATTATTTTTTTTTTATCCTTAATTGATTAACTTTTAAGACATAATATAAACATTTACTTTCATGGAATTAAATTAGTGACTCCTGTCATTGAATTTTGATGGTAAATGAAAGGAAAAATGTACACAAATATAACCATCAACACTTTGACACATTGTCTTTGTACATTTTTCCTCAATGTTTTCATTATGTGATCCAGGTAAATTACTAATAGATGATTTTAAAACAGTCTTTATTAAGCCAAACTTACCAGGGGTGCCAATAATTATAGAGAGCGCTATAGGCCTATACAAAATAATCTAATGGTAATGAATGAATGAGAATAGCGAATGAATGAAACGTTTCTCATTTTGTGCAAAGCTGTGTGTCCAGGACCATGGTACAAATGTTAACGTCTTTGGCGATGTCCTTGTAAGAAGCAACTTAAAATACACATTATATTATTGAAATTTATCCCTTTTTCTCAATTGAAAATATGGTAACTAGGTCCTTTGCGCGCTTATTTCATTTCACTCTGCAAAGCAGCATGGTGACCATGGCCGATTTTCTCGCCTGCTTTCGGTATCCTATCACAGAACTAAAAGGTAGGCTACTAGCACGGCCCTTGATTGCACTTTACGTCACGTGGTGGCTCTGGTTGTCAGGGAGCCAAAGTCTCAAAAATGGGTTGAACCGGACATGGTCTGTTATACTTTTTATTTGTGTTTTTTCTGTTAATTTTGACCCTAAGGCCCGAATCACACACAAACTGCGCGTTCGCGGTGCGGGAGCGGGGCGCTCCGTAAGCGGTGCCTGTGGACTTGGGCATTCACACAAGAAATTGTTTCTGCGGGGTTCTGCGCGAAGCGGCTGCCCGAGCTCTGCATTCAAAATCTATAGACACCGCGCAAGTCCCGCTTACCGCGCTGAAAACGCTTGGAAAAATAGAACTTGTTTCCGTTTCAAAAAAGCAGCGTGGGAGCTGCGCGGTTCACCGCTCAGAAACCGGACAGGAGCCGTGCAGAACACGCGTGCAGTCTGAATGACCTAACCTGTTAACATGTATTCTAAATGAAATCGCCCCAAAACCGCGCCCGCACCGCTTACGCGCCGCTCACGCACAGGTTTGTGTGTGAATCGGCCGTAAGAACCAATAATTGGAGGGTCTGCTCTGCCTGAAATATCGTGGAAAAAAATTGTGCCCATTTTAGTATATACAGTGTATTATTCATCAGAAAAATGTGAAAACGTTTTTTTTCCCCCCTTCAAATCCTCAGTGCCTGCCCAGAAATACATTCTAGATGCACAGAACACATGTGTTGACAACATCCACTGAGAAGAAAAATCTTAAAACTCATATTAATACGATTTCTCATCAGTTTTGTACAAAAAAATAGCAGATTTTCTCACTTTTTACACATATTTACTTGCAATTAACTATTCCAGTATTCCCCCATCAGTCATCAGTAAACATGTCATACTTTTCACCAAAGTGTATACTCATAAAGGTTACTCTATACATTTTTTTGTAAAAATTCAACCAAATTATGGTATCAGTGATGAGTTCAAAAGACTACAGTCTTTACACTAGTCCAGTGGTTCTCAAACTTTTTCTGTCATTCCCCACTTTGGAAAGCAGAGAATTTTCACGCCCCACCTGTAAGGCTCAATTTTGGTCAATGTTAGGATTTTCATGTTACTAATTCAAAGCCAAATTTCTTTCAGACCAATCATCACAGCAACTAGCAAATAACTCTATTGGAAAGCTAAATTTACTGTCATATGCGCATATCTGACAAATAGCTGTGAATTCGGGGAGCATGGTGAGACAGCGGTCAATTGCAAAGAGATGTCTCGCGCCCCACCTGTCATTGTCTGCGCCCCACTAGTGGGGCCCGCCCCACAGTTTGAGAAACACTGCACTAGTCGTTGGAACTTAGTCGTTACAACCACAGTAGTCTCACTGTCGTTAGTGTTTAGAATCGTTCCCAACGATGTCGGATGAGCTAAACATCGGAAGTGGCACTATCGTTGCAACTACAGGGTCTTAAAACTGTCAAATTGAGCATCATTTGATGCATTAACCCCACCTACAGGATTAACTAATTCCCACTTCAACTTAATGTGGTAAGATGCAACTGTTTGAAACACAAATGCTCCAGTTACCCATAGAAGTTTCAACGAACAAACAAAGATAACTTACAACACGTCACCAACCATCACGAGTAGACTACAGCATGTCAAATATATATAAAAAAGACAACTTCATACCTGCCTGGATTCAAACCAGAGATTTGACAAACATCAATCTGCTATCTCAGGTGTATAGGGCCTTAATCCACACCACCACTGTTCCTGATGATTACAGTGCACAACTACTTGACTATCAAAAGAAGTAAGTTTTTAACCTTTTTTTTTTGTTTTGTATGGAGACTCATTAAATAACGTGGTTATCATCAAATAGCCCATACAAATTGAAACACGGTCGTGTCGGGGAATATTATCTACCTGTTAACTATATGATTGTTGTTTAGTTATCAACACTAGTGATTTTATGAGCTTAGTGATGCTACAACTTTAGCCATGCTATGTTGACATGCTTTCTGCAACGAGTGCTTCCGTATTCTCCCCGAACGCTGCCAAAACATCTGGAAACGATGTAGTTGGAACAATGTAGGCTAAGTTGTAACCAATGTCGTCAGGACCAACATGTTACAACAAAACTTCAAGCGCGTTGGGAATTGGTCGTTGTTGACCATCTTTATCGTTAGCAACTGTGTCGGACAACGGTGGTTAGCTAGCATGAAACAGAGATGGAAACAGAGTCCAGACCAGCGACAGCAACGCTGAAGGTGTTACATCACTGGGAGGGCGTGCCAGGCTACCTTTAGACGGCTGGTCTCCTCTCTCTTCTCCTGCTCTCCCATCCTCTGCTCCTCTCTTCTGCTGTTGCTCCTGCTGCTTCTCCTCCCTGACCAGGCGCCAGACCTCCTGCTGCAGCTCCTTCCCCTTCCTCACACTGCACAAACAACAGCATGACACTGAACAACATAAAATTTACAACAACATATCAAAATACTTATCAACACTGTACACACACAATAGCACAACAATGACCAACACCACTCACACAACAGCATAACACTGCACACACAACACTGTACATACAGCACACATCACAATAAAACTGAACAACATATTAAACAATACTATACACACACACAAAATGAACAACACTCCACACACAACACTTTGCATCACAGCTAAGGTGCTCTGCAGTTCAATTTGCAGATGAGGCAACCAATTGAAATCAACACACACACACACACACACAAACACCTTCACCTGAACACACAGATATCAGTAGGGGACAATATTGAACACAGACTTGTATCAAACAGGTGTCCTAAATGTAGCCTAAATGTTGCTAACAGAAAACAAACAATGACGTGAACATTGACGTGAACACTGTTTTCACTTCTCCATGTGCTTTTCCATGTCGGAAGAGTTTGGATAATAAAATGCTTGAAGTCACTTGACAATCTAAGCTTCGAGACGGCTCGAGGAGGATAATCAAACGCACAATAAGAGGCTGCAGCCAGAGCCATAGAGCTGCAGCGAAATGAAGTCATAGGATATGTATGAGTACATCTTTAATCACATTTATTGTAGTCAAGTAATTCATTTGACAAAAAGGCATTTAGATAAAAATAAAAAAAAGACAACACAACACAACAAAGTCACACCACTCACACCCTGAAATTAACATTTGTCCCTGGACTTGCCAGAAGTAAGGGTGTGAACGTCTCAGTGAATGAGTACCTTCCCGGATCATGATGTACGGACAGTCAACGTAACTTGAAACATTGGGGCATTTAATTACCAAAAGCCCAAACTTTGGTAGGCCTTCCGGATCGTACACTACACCATCAGGTGATGTCCCCATCCATGGTGCGTCTGGGTGGATCAAGAAGCCACAAGGGTAATGATTTACCTCTCTGACCCTGCAGTATTCCTCC
Organism: Sardinella longiceps; assembly: GCA_027497455.2. NCBI lineage: Eukaryota > Metazoa > Chordata > Actinopteri > Clupeiformes > Clupeidae > Sardinella > Sardinella longiceps. The sequence goes on from JAODXP020000027.1 coordinate 12,972,940, forward strand.
ACAGCAACCGGCTCGGCAAGACCCCGCACTCACGCCTAACCATGACCTCTCCTGCCTCCTTGTTTGACACTGTGATTAAAATAGAGGATAGGCTATTGTATTACAGAAACTATTCATTACATTAACCACATTCTTCATTCAAATATACACCTCCTAAATATTCATGACAGTAATGTAATACATCTTTTAACGTTAAATAGATTGCTTCCAGACTTCCATGATATGTTACATGTGTTACATATGTTACAAATCCTCTCACGTAATGGCTTTTACATGTAATTTTTATTATTTCACACAAACACTCCATCCATCTGTTCCTGGTCCAGCCCCCCTGTCAAATCTTAGAACCCAATGTGGCCCTCCTGGCAAAAAGTTTGCCCACCCCTGTTACAGGAACAAAGTAAATACATCAAAATCATATTTATGTCAGGGTAGTGGATTTTTTTTTATCAGAAAGATTCCTTTGAAAGGTACACAGGCATTTTTGACCATGCAACTACCTCATGATGACTGATACACAGATATGCTGATAATATTAACATGTATTGAATAAAAGTTCAGTGTCTACAAATAATGTGGCTCAGGCAATTAAATTATTTTGAGAGTTCCATATACAGCCACTAGAGGGAAGCAAAGTATCATTGTTGCCAGAGCCATATACGGCTGTACTTGTTGCATGAAAATTGCAGTTGAGTGTGAAGTCTTTACCCTCTTTCATATTATGCCAGTAATCCTGATGAAGTCAGTCTTTACTAACAGTAGTCTACTTACATACAGTTTTTAACTTGAAATAATTTATTTTACATATATTTATTCATATCTAAGATTTTTCTGATGTAGTGCATGGATTTTTTTAATTTATGGATTCTGTTTGATTGATTGTTTGAGACTTCTAGAGAGTTCTGAAAACTTTGATGATTAATGATTGACACAGGTGTGTGTATTGATATCTAGTTTTGTAAAGTGATGTATAATTGTTATCAGCATCTTGTATGATATTCCTTTACATCTTCAATGACATTACACTGATAAATAATCAATGATGACATTACAAAGGTATAACAAAAATGAATAATTAATTGTGATACTCTAGCCTAACCATCTTTAAAGGATGGGTGCAGTAATGCTTCATCACATGTTCACATGACCATTGTATGCATTCCAGCATGATTAGATTTCTCAATGTGTGTGTGTAGTGTAATTTGGGCAGGTGACACAGCTCTCTATCTCTCTCAGGCCTGTCCTATCTGTCAGGTTCTGTTTGCTATCTGGGATACATTGGATGTCCCTGTAATGACCAACCGCAAGTGGACACACAAACACAGAGAGGAATGTATGTTTGAGATGAATGTCGATGCTGACTGATTTGCAACCACCAGAAGCTTCTGTTCAGCATCTATTGTCTTAAGGGGACGGTTGGTCCCAGTGGATGTCTGGCTCAAGCATTAGTCCTGGAGGTGTTTACTCTTCTGGGGTCATGTGTAAGCACTCCCAGGTCAATCCTATGCACCCCCTCCCTCTGTGTGTGTCCTGAAGAACTGCCTGAATTTGACCCTATATATTTTCATGCACACACAGTGTGTGAGTGTGTGTGTGTGTGTGAGTGTGTGTGTGTGTGCGTTAAACAGGAGTCCGATAGTCTAGTGGCTGCAGGGGTCTGGAACGTCTCCTTCCTGCTGCCCCTCTTATCGCTATGGCCATCCCACTCCACTGCTGTCCTATTGCTAGAAACACACACACACACATGAGCACAAGTATACATGTCCTCCTTTGAGACTGTGGACAGGATATAGGAAATGCCCCCTCCCAGGCTGCCTGCGGAACGTCCCAGTCTCTATGGGGGCTTTTAGATGTGTGTGTGTGTGTGTGTGTGTGTGTGTGTGTGTGTGTGTGTGTGTATCTGAGTGGGAGTGGGGGATGGGAATAGGAGTAAAGCTTTTAAGGGTCCCACCAAACCATGAGCTCCTCATTTGTCTCCCAAACCATTAGTTTGACTGACTGTTTACTGAACAGACAAATTAGAGCTGGGCTTATGCTCTAGAACATGTAAACACACATGCCCACGTGTGTACACACACACACACACACACACACACACACACACACATATGCAGTGACTTGTGCACTCTGGAAGCACATGAAGATTTTAGTTTACATAAACACACACAGAAGTAAACAGCATAGACACACTATAATTATATTCTAAAGCATGTTACTCATATTTAAAAAGTCAGAATGGAAAGTAAGTGCAAGTGAAACCATTCACAATTCAAGATTGTATACATGGTCATCCACAGCGAAAGCAGTACTGGTTTACATAATTAAGCAAATAATCCTTATAATATCAATAATATTGACCAGTTGTTCTGAAATTCACAAATGTGAAAGGAAAAAAAATACAAATAAGAAAAAAAGAAAGAAAATAAATTTATGTGACAAACTTTTGTTTGTGTGCTGCTGGGTTGAGGATTACGGCTACGTATAATCTAATAGTTAATCACTGATAACCTGCAGGTGTATAACATGCAATTGTAACTGAACTGGACTATGTGGGGTAAGAGTTCTTTAATTGATGGACTGGCAGCATTGGGCCTACATAGCAGCCAGGTGGTAAGAAAAGATGCTAATGTAATGTGTAGGTGCTAAGGTAAGGCGCACATTTGAGTTACAGCTGCCGCCATAGCATTCTACAGTAACAGTTGCTTGTTACCACGTATTTCATTGTGTGATTATTTGTATTTTCCAAGCTTCACTTGATCCATCTTATTAGCATTTGCCAATATCACCATAAAACCCCTTGTACTAGAAATCTAAAATAAAAGCTATATGGCACTGACATGATATGGCACTGACACTAACACCTTCTCAATGAGGGTATGAATTTCCTAAACTCACCTAGTGTAACAAAGTAACTTTAAAGTAATTTTAAAAAGTGAAAATCAACCATTTTGGCAAAGACATTCTACATCAATAAAAGAAAAAGCTTGTATGTTTTCTTCTGGTCTGTCTTTGTTTTTCTTTTCTTTTTTCTTACACGGTTGTGTGTCTGTGTGTCTCTGTCTGTAAGATTGGAGAGGAATGTAGTAAAGGAAGACTGATATTTTGAAAGCAAGAGACTCTTGGCTGAACTTCACCTCCTCATCCGCCCACCTGCCTTCCATAGTGCTTTAATTAACATCCTGATTTTCCATCATTTTCCCGCTCCGCTTCAGTCAGGAATCTCACATGGATCCGAAGGCTGAATTCGGAAGTACGGTTTGGCATAGGGTTCTAAGGAGCTGCTGAGTCTGGAGCATCCTGCCTGTTTAACATTTTTGATGTTTCTTCCTCCCTCTCCCCTCAACTTCTGTTGAAATTTACACATAGGCACACACACCCACATGCACACCATGAAAAATAATAAACGTCCCATATTTCTGCGTCTATTTCAACAACACTTATTTAAACTTAAATAAATAAAATAAAAAGTGGAAATTAAATTCTGTGTGTTCCTCTGTGTGTTGAACAGCGAAGCTCTCCCAATAGTAGTTTATTTCATGGTTACAGACAAGTGTCTTCTGTGTTTACACAGCACATGAGACGCAAAGCACAAAACACTCTTTCACCATTGTGTGTGTGTGTTTGAGTGAATTACTGTCACTTCTTTTAAAGGGAAAGGAAACACCCAGAAGCACAATAACACAAGCATGTAGACACACACACACACACACACACACACACACACACACACACACAGTCATGGGCAGCTGAATTAGACAAGAGTCTGTCCAACATGAATGTCTTCTTTGCTAAATGTGAGTCTCACACACACACCCCAACAGATGAAACAAACAAACTGTACATGAATAGACCCCCCACACACACACACACACACAGTGTATGTTGTTCTCCCTGAACAAACAAACTGTGTCTTCACCAATGGTCACCCCCTCTGTCTTCACAAAGATCCACTGATGTCTTAGCCACAAGTGTTTCAATCCATTCTCACATCCTCTGTCTTGCTACCTCCCTCCTTTCTCTCTCTCTCTCTCTCTCTCTCTCTCTCTCTCTCTCTCTCTCTCTCTCTCTCTCTCTCTCTGTCTAAATCCCTGTATGCACTTTTTTTCTGGAACACATCCTGAGCACAAGACCATACAGGAAGCGTGTTACGCTGTTTACCGTCCCTCCTGGACACTCCTGGGCAGGGCTCGGGAAAAGCCAGACACGCACAGAGCCCCCATTGAGGTGTGGCGATAAAAATCAGACGGGCAAGCGCTGAACTCTGGGAAACGCAGTGAATTAATGTCCTGTTTGATCTGCGGAGCAGGACCCGGAAATGGGCAGAATGTGTAACATTACTCAGGTACTGTCAGGCCCAATCGCACAGAAAAAGCCTTTCACCCGTGGCCCGCCGGAGCCCCTAAACCACAAAGCAGCTAGAGCCGCCGAGACGCTCGTCAAATGGAGAGTGTGGGCGAGTGTGCGTATGTATTTCAGGGAGGGGGGTAGAGTTAAAAGGAAGAAAAAAAAAGACATTTTGTATCCACTTCTGTTCTAACAAGCGACTTCAGCCACGAGAATGTGTATTTAAGAAGTGTGTGTGTGTGTGTGTGTGTGTGTGGTCCTGGGGCTTAGCCTGTTTTGCCTCTCTCTGATCCAACCCTGATATTAACTGGCAGCAGGGGGATGCATCTCAGCCCCACTGTCCCTGCGCTCCTAGTTAGCCCAGCAGCAGCAGCAGCAGAAGAGGGGCAGATTGCCAAGCCAGGACAGAGAGAGGAGAGGAGAGGAGAGGAGGAGAAGCTGCAGAGGGAGTGGGGCAGGGTGGAGGGGGATGTAGTGGGGTGGAGCGGCTGGGGGCCCGGGGCCGGTAATGAGCGCTTTGGGCACGGAGGCGGATGAGACGACTCTACAGAGGACCGTTGGAACAAGAGGATATCACTCACTCTTCTTCCTCTGCTTCAGCAAAGCCTCCTGACAGAGAGAGAGAGAGAGTGTGTGTGCGTGTGTGTGTGTGTGTGTGTGTGTGTGAGGCCTCTTTTACCAGCATGTGTACCACGTACCAGTAATGTAACACTTGCTAATTTTGCTGTTTCAGAAAAAAACTACACAGTTAATGAATGAATTTGAGGACATGAGATTCTTTTTTTTTCTCTCTCAATGAATGCTGATGGTATGGTAGCTGACTGCATAGTTTTCTTTGAAAAGTTTCATTGAAATATAAAATAAAGACTAGAAGTTAGAACATCCTTAATAAGAGTCAGTGTGAAAGACCTTCACTAATATAGATGGGGAAGTCTCGAGTATAATGCTGTTTTGATCCGTTGAGGAAAGTTTAGCTTCCACATCCCATTCATGAAGTGACACACACACACACACACACACACAACACACAATAAACACACAGTGAGGTCAAGCGTACACACACACCCTGATGTTAATGTCTGTGTACAGCACTGTGGTGTTGCCAGCCCTCTTTTAAATTCTTAGACAGCAATTGATCTTTTCCATCTTGTGTATTACGTGCCATTGGAAAGGTGTTTCTGATAAAGTTTGGAAAAATTGTGAGCGGTGTGTGTGTGTCTTGAGGGGGTCGGGGGAGTGTAATGTGCGGTGAGAATGCTGGCAGGCACAGGGGTTGTAGGAAGCAGTCGGTATTAGATGTACTCTCTCAAGAAACACAGAGTAAAAATAGATTAGAACACCACTCCTGCTGAGGGAGAGAAGGATAGAAAGAGAGGGAAAAAAACGACAAAAGGAAAAAGCGCGGGACTGAAGTCTGGAAGCTTTTAAAAAGGCATTCACTCTGTGAGCACAAGCTACGCACTGTCAAAATAGCCTGCTTACTCTCTCTCTCTCTCTCTCTCTCTCTCTCTCTCTCTCTCTCTCTCTCTCTCTCTCTCTCTCTCTCTCTCTCTCACACACACACACACAAACACACACACATAATTTTTTTCTGCTGTGTTCACGGGCTAATCCATAGCCCAGGAGCCCAAGCCCACCCCTCTCTTCTCTTCTCTTCTCCTGGGCTCCCCGGCCTCCCTGCTGCAGGGTGGGGTCAACCCCCACAGCTGGTCCCTAAACTCACCGTGCTGACAGATGATATATTTATGTGCACTTAATGGTCTGACCTGTTACACATAAAAGAATTTTAGGGGAGATTTACACGGCCAGGTTCACATAAACTCTTTGTGTGTGTGTGTGCATGTGTGTTTGAGGGGCTGTTCACGCACATGTATAAGTGCATGTTTTTATCTTGGGTCTCTCTCTGTGTGTGTGTGTGTGTGTGTGTGTGTGTGTGTGTGTGTGTGTGTGTGTGTGTGTGAGCGTAAAACATGGTTCATATGCCTGAGCTTCACATTGTGATGTCATCACCAGTAGCCTCCCATGAAACTGTCTTTGCCTTTGATTTAAACTAGTCAAGAGCTACAGACTGTATCACCTTTCTCTAGTGTGATTGGCCCTAACTCTTTCCCTCACACTCAGGTTATGGGTGTTAGTGGGACCATGTGTATGTTTCACTTGACCAATGTATGGGAGGGGATGCTTTTAGCCTACCACAATATATTGATTTTGCACATAGCACTACGCATTGATTATTACATTAACAGTGAGTAGTATTACTGTATTTATACCTCTGTTTTACTAATGTGTTAAAGTGATGCGTTTCAATTTTAGTTGTTTCTGTTCACTTTTTGGAAAACTGTCTATGAAGTACCCTCCAAGCACAAAGAATAGAGTAGACCTCTTTTGACTTGAAACTTCATTTTGAGCGCCATATACTATTAGCCAACAGTTTCACTCTCAGAAAGCCTAACATTAGCTTTACTCCAGCCATTAACTCTATTTCATCCATTTCTCTCAACACTGAATACAGTTTTCCTATTGAACATTCATTTACATTCTTGCTTTCTTCTTTGCCAGTAAAAGGCTGTTTTTACTGCCTATTTACTTTTAAATTGCCTCTCAACACTCATCACCACAGGATCCAACAAATAGTTCATCACAGGACCCAAGCAAGAGTTCCTAAGGCAAATACCTCGCTTGGTGAACAAGAAGCCTGGGAGTAGCATAGCAGTAGCCCTTTACATAATCCTCACTGTAGACATATATACTACCTCTGCACACGAAACATGCTGTGCAAATAAACTCACCGCGCCTCGCCTACCTTTGAGGAACTAAATGTGTTTGTCGTTTCTTTCTGCAGAGCCAATGGCAGCCTTGTCATACTATGAAGTTCCAAGACCTTGAAAGAACTCCTTTGATGCAGAGAGGCCTAGAGACTGACAAGGAGACAGCACAACTGCATGAGTGCAAAATAAGGTATGTGTTCAAATGTGTGTGTGTGTGTGTGTGTGTGTGTGTGTGTGTGTGTGTGTGTGTGTGTGTGTGTGAATGTGTGTGTGGGGGGGTGGACTTAAGTAAAAAGGACGGTTTCCCTAGAAGAGGGGGAAAAGTGTGTGTGTGTGTGTGTGTTTGTACAGTGTTTGTTTTACAGAGACTGGCACCAGTAGAGATAAGGAACTGTCCGCCCCTGTGTTCCTTTTCTCCCTCTTCTCTCTCATTCACTCTGTTTCTCTCTCTCTCTCTCTCTCCCCTCAATAAAACTTCAAACACAAGTGCAGTCTGACTGCAGCTAGCCAGGCGCTGAATGCTGAAGTTCACAGTGGGTTCACAGTCCATAGCCTACTCCCACCTCCTCTACACACACACACACACACACACACACAAAGACAGAAAGTGTGTGCGTTTGTACAAGTGCGCATGTGTGTGCTGTTGATTGATCTTTGATCTCTGTAGTCCTTTGTCTCAAGAGGGGGAGAGAGAATCTGAACCCCCAGTGAAAAACTTTGGACTCTGGACCACAGAGGGGGGCAAGAGTTTCAATATGCTCCTGACAGGATACCCAGACCCATCCACACACACACACACACACACACACACACACACACACACACACACACACACACACACACACACACAGTGACTGATGGAGTCAGCTGGATTCATTAAACAATGCTGGGTCTGGAAAGGTGAGGGTGTGTTTGGGCAGGAGGGTTTGGTGGGAAGACTGCATAGTGCAAACCCCTTTCTCTGCATCCTTGATGTTGGAATTGGATAGTCTTACTGTCGAGCCACAGGGACGCTGCACTGTGTCTAAGAAATGCACTCATGTAGAAAAGTTTGTCACTTGACTAACACTTTTTCTGATCAAGACTACAACCAACAAGCCTGAAAAGCCAGACTATCACATAAAATGTATAGTCTGGCCACAAATGATAGACCCTCGGGTAAGACGGCTTAAAACCTAAGCACAACTAACAAGCCGATTCAAACAACACTAAGCCTGTCCAATGACTCCCTGTCCAGATTGTTCTAAACACCACGATGCCTGAATACAACCTAGAGCGTTGCATTTGAATTTAAACAGCTCAGACACCACCGATGTCTGAACCTATGGCTTATGGCCAGACGTATTCACTGAGTAAATTCAATTTGCTACCGCTAGAGATGTCTAGATTTCTAGGCTAACAACCAACAGGAAAAGCATGGGCCAGAGATTGTAGGAAATTTTAATCTAGTGGGATAGATGAAAAGTTTGTCATCAGCTCATCATCATGAGCAGAGTAGAATGCAGACAGGAAGCAGAAAGGCAAACACACAGTGTTGAGTGTCTGTTTCACAAGGTCTCATTATCCAAGTGATAGGCCTACCCACTGATGACCCAATCAAGGTCATCTAACACATTTCACCAATTCCTTTTTTAACAACTTTCTTAAATTTGTTCATCGGGTTCAATTTAAAATTTGGAATGGCTGAATTGATGATGAGAGAACCAGTTATAGTGCACAAACAAGTCACTACTTAAAAGTCAAATTGCTGTTGATGTGCATAGATTTTTATTTAAATTTTACTGCTATTTGGAAAGATTTTATGAACTCAGCATTCATAATGCATTGCACACCTTGAGTTGTAAAAGCTTAGAGGACAACATAATAATGCCATACACTAGTATATTGTAACTAGTCTTGAGAATGTATGAACAGTAATAGCATTACACTAATAACATTAGTTAAATGTCATGAATACATTTACGAATATGTTTATAATGCTATATGAATACTGGGTTAGAAAATGTTACCCAAATGTCTCTTTAACAGCAGTTTGTGAATGAGGCCCATTGTGCTTAGTCTTACCTTAATAGATTAAAAGGCAATAAAAAACATGAAAAATGTGATACATATTTAAATCTGTACATTGTTTTGAATAAGTAGTTAAACACTGAGAACTCACGTTGATCTCAGCATGGCCTGTTGGTGGAGTATTCATCAAACTATGTACACTAGGTATGGAGTGTTTAGGTGGTAGGTGGTAGGCCTATGGCATCCTTATGTTCAATGTAGGCAATATCACACCAGCTAGATCAGGTAATGAGCCTGAATAATGTCATAGAATGACATGAGCTAAATATACCAAGAAGCTTATGTAGCACAAGCACACACACACACACACACACACACACACACACACACACACACACACACACACACACACACACACACACACACACAGCTTTAATTATGTGGCCAAAGAGAGGAGGAAGTCACACTGAGCCGTAAAACAGGATTATAATTCCAAGAGAAAAGGTGAACCAATGTACAGGATTAGTGGTGTACTCTCGGTAGATGGATGCATTTTTCCCACACACATACACACACACACACACACACACACACACACACACACACACACACACACACACACACACACACACACACACACAGCAGAAAGACATGCCAAAAGACACATTAACAAACTATTCTGTAATTTTGTGATCTCTTTGGGTTTTTTGCTCTACCTGTCCATCTAGCCATGAGCCTTGTGGTCTTGTAATTGGTTCAACAAAGGTCTGGTAGAACCAATCACAATACTCTGTTCTAGAGAGTTGTTGGGTGGACTTGGTCTGTTTGAATTAGCTTCGTCAGCTTTGTTTGTTGTTCTGTTTGGTTGTAGCATTATTCTATTGTGTGCAGAGCCAATTTGAAAGACAATCTCCCCTATTATTGAGCTCTGTCTAACATTCGTCACCAGACAACACATTTTGATATATGAAGGTCTGTCTTGTCAGGCCGTTGATCTCTCAGAGGAAATAGACTACATAAATTCTCCCACTTTTCTTTACTCATTTCCAAATATTTTTATCTACTTTTTTCCAGTGTCCAATTACCACATTGCTACTACCACTACTACTTGTATTGAAACATTAGAATTAAATTCTATATATAGAATTAAAAACCTGTTCTTCGTCAACAGTACTGTAATCTCAGACATCAGAGCCGTTTAGAGATGCCCAGACCAGACACACAGGAATGCACAGCAGCTCCAAAAACACTGATGTTCTGATACTGCATCTCAACCTACTGTACATGAAGTACTCTTTCCCAAGTGCAGTAGTCATGAGTGTCAGTGACCTCCTGCCAACTAAACCCTGAGTCCTCACAGACTTCACTAAACAATTAGCTACACCAGATACATTAACGATGCATTATGTTTCACTATCAATGGAACTGGTGACACCAGACACGCCAGTGCAGTCTAACTTTCTCAAAACATAGACCAGTCTTTTCAACTAACTAAGATTGCATAGATGTACAAACATGCGTGCCCTTGTTGGCCACACGCGGGGTCCATGCAGGTATATTTTCTGGTATAGCGTGGGCTCTGAGGAAACGCATCTTGTGCGGCCCACGTGGGATCCATGTGGTTTTTCTTTGGGTAATGTGGGCTAGCATGGGCTAGGGCCATCTCCGAACTAAACCTACACAGGAGCAGGGTGGGCTTGCCCAGGTCAGGGGCAAGCCTTTGGGCTCTCTGTGGGCAGCCCACTCTGTAACCGCCCACACCTGTGTGACGGTTACCCTCAGAAAAACATGCGGGCCCCACGTGGGCCTAGGAAGGGCTATGAAGGCTATAACTGAGGACCATACTGTGTAATTTTTATAACTTGGTGGTTCTTTTTCAAACCAAATGGTTGTGCACATGTATAACCATGCACACATGCATTTATCCCGTATTTACTGTGTGCATAAACAGGAAATGCTAGTCGGCAGGTAGCAGGTTTATCAGGGCCCGGTTACCCGATAACGCACACTCTTAGCGCACTAAGAAGACTCAAAAGATATATCTGTGTTTCCCGAACTGTCTCTTAGAGTCTTCTTTACTACCTTGGTCTTAGCTATCACTTAAGGTGCCAAATCCATGTTTCTGGCATTTATTGTTGTCATTTGCACTTCCTTTGAGCATGCGTGAAAATGTCTTTTCTGGGAATTAAGGTGCAGCTATTAATAAGAAATATGCAAGTGAAAATATAGTTAGTGTGTCAATACGATGTGTGTATGTGGCATGTTCTCATTTTAGAAGGGTTGAAAAGCAAAGCGACTTAATGAATTTTGGTGATTTTTAATTTATACAAATTAAAACACAAAATGCAAGGAAACCAATTCAGATGTTCTTTAAAAGTAAGTGTGCAAGTATTGAGATCAATGCAACACTTTTCAAAGCTGTAAAGCTATGTTTAAGCCAAAAATTGTGATAAGGGAAAGCTTACAGAATGGTCCAGACCACCCTTATGAAAGTGTGACTTACGGAAGATACATTTAGTGTACGAACATTTTGGGAATCACGTCTTGACGTTAAGAGGGAGGTTATGGAATAGGTTAAGAACTACTTAGTGATAAGAATGTTTTGGGGAACTGGGCCCAGATCGGTACACCACCTCTCTCAATCATATTCAAATCTCTGCCTGATTGAGCTGAATCTGATTGCATGCCATGGATACAAGCTGTATTTTGAATCCAGTCTGGCCAATAAAAGGATTAAAGTAGATCTAGCGCATGTAAACTCGCACTGTAATACATGAACCTGTGCTGTTTAAGTTGGCCATTGCTTTCAAGTTTCAGTGACTCTATAGTGTCATCTGCAGGGAACTCTAATATCCTCAGAGTGAGAGAGAGTGTGCGCGTGTGTTTGTGCATGTCTTTGTGATTATGTCTATGTGAGCATGGGCAAGTGAGGCTAAGGCCAGTTGTGATAATGTGGCTCTTGTTCTGGCTCCAGACAGCCTTCAGGGAGGCAGCGCCTGTCTCTCCCTGACTTGGAGTGCTCTCATCAAGGACTTGTGCTCCTGGCCTCTGGGTGTGTTTGATGGAGAATGAACCTGTTAGCCCTCGTCAAGACCAACTGGCTCACATGAGAAAGCAGAGAAAGACACACACACACACACACACACACACACACACACACACACACACACTCAATATTAATGTTTATTCATGGGTGCTCTGGAAAATCTAAACTGCCAAAGCACTGGTCCTTCACCGAGTGGGACTAGAACAACATAGTAGTGTGTGTGTGTGTGTGTGTGTGTGTGTGTGTGTGTGTGTGTGTGTGTCTGTGTGTATGTGAGTGAACTAATTTAGTGTCTGTTCCTTGCCGAGTGTGAGAAACAACTGTTCCCTTAAAATTCATGATGATTTTCAACACTACAAAGCCCCCTCCCAGACAGACAGACAGACACACACACACACACACACACACACACACACACAAACAAATATCATCCATCTGCCGTATACAATTCATATCCTCTCCCTCCTCTCTCTTCTGCCTTTCATCAATACTGACCCCTGCACAGAGCTCACTCTTTATTCACTTCAAAAGCCCCCAACAGGCCAATCTCAGACCCCATCTCTCTTCCCCCTTCCTTCCTTCTCTCCTTCCTTCCTTCCTTCCCCCTCTTTCTTTCTTCCTCTCTTTTTCCCCCTGGTGGTCCGGTGTGTTGGCACACTGTGGGTGGGAGATGAGAATCCTTTTGAAGAGAGCAAAAAAGAGAGAAATGTGTGTGTGTGTGTGTGTGTGTGTGTGTGTGTGTGTGTGTGTGTGTGTGTCCGATATAGATGGATTGGCAGA
>JAODXP020000027.1:12988387-13005122 GCA_027497455.2 Sardinella longiceps
TTTGCTGCTAGAAGTGATGGTAAGAGGTCGATTCCTTGTCGTTTGTTTGCAACAAGCTCGTAATTTGAAGGCATATGAGCAGCCCTGATCCATGATCGCAATTCATTTTTGCGCGGCCTAGCCTATATATGATGCCACTTGGTCTCCTTTTCTATGAATGAATAGCCTACTCAGAAAATATAATTTCCCGCTAGACGTAAATAATAAAATGTTAATCCCTTGTTGTTTCTTTGGAATAAACTCGTCATTTTAAGTTCAGCATGCGCAAATGTAACGGGAACACCTTTTGTCATGATGACCCAATATGTGCTCAATTGTCTCCCTTTTTAACGAATGAACCCTTAGCCCTTTTATCTTTAAACATAAAGCATATTTATCGCTAAAAATATAATAATACAAGTTTAATTAGTTATCGTTCGTTTACATTAAGCCTATATTGCGAGCAGCTGATTAAACGTGGCCGCATCACATTTTTTGGTAGGCACCGTAAATTGCTATTTGATGGCGTCTCCAAATTTGAACACTTAGACTAGCCAACATATTTATCACTAGAAGTATAATAATAAATTCCTTATTGTCGTTTGTTTGTAATAAGCTTATCAGTTTTAAGATCGAGCATCGCCAAATCGTTGTGGAAGCACACTTTGTCATGATGACCCAGACGCCTGCTTTATGAATGGACGCATTTATTCTTACAATACAGGCTACTGGCTTACATATTTCCCTCTAAAAGTTTAGCCCATCGATAAAATGTTTATTTCAGGGGTGATAGTGAAAAAAAATCCTGAGCCTGAACTTTTTTCGGGGGCAAGGGGCGGGGCTCGGTTGGGGTCTGGCGATGACGCAACATAGGTTTAATTTTGACAAATTATTCAAACATCTAATAGTTTTTGTATGACCATTATAGATATGTTTTCATTTTTGCTTAATGGCTATAGTGTTATTCACAAAAACACAGATCATTTCCATCTTCGTATAGCACTTTAGATCGACTGGAACAAACTGGACACGTTGGGTTCTATGTAGAAATACATTCTAGGCTTGTGCTGTTCCAGTATAGTTATAATTGAGGTGGGAATTTAACCCCAATTCAACAATTCAACACTAGAATGTATTCCTGAAAACATGGTGAATGCTTTACCAACTATAGGCTACAGCCTCCAATCAAATGAGTCATTGTATATATATATATATATATATATATATATATATATATATATATATATATATATATATATATATATATAGTTATGGCCTATTGTTGTTTTTGATCTAACTGTGAAGCACGTTGAGCAGCAGTCTTGTGTGAATTGTGCTATTATAGGCTATACAAATTCAATAGGCCTAATAAAAATAATTAGAACAAAAATACTACTAATAATAATAATACTACTAATAATAATAATAATAATAATCCTACGTTATTATGCGATATTTTTGTTAAGTTATTATTAGGCCTACTATGAATCATTATTGTTACTGATGATTTAATAACAAGAACAGAAATAATAAACTAACCTTTTCCCCCTCATCACAGCACAATTGTCAAGTAACATACTTGTCACTTGTCTCCAGTCGAGGCCGTATGTGCGCAGGACGCCATTTAACTCTGCTGTTAACGCTTCTGCATTTGCGATGTTAATTATCCTACTGGCAAGATGCTGAGTCTTCACGCTCCCAGCATCCTCGTCAAAAAAAACGGACAAGGACATTCATGATCTTGTCCATGTTTTTGTCTGTTGCCTCGTCAACATTAAGGGAAAACATACAATTCTTAAGTTTCTCAGACAGCTGGCGTTTAAATTCTGGGGCAATGCCGTGGGTGAGCAGATAGCTCGTATGCAGGGTTCGAGTTAGGTGGGAGCCAGTGGGAGCTGAGCTCCCATAGAGAGAGGTCTGGCTCCCATGAAAGCAGCAAACTCAAACATCTGTGGGGGCTCTGACAATACAATAGTATATAATATTTTACTGACAAATAAAGTTATCATAAGCGGGGATCAAACCGAGCTATGGGAGGTGGAACCTTTTTATGGAGTTGCGCGCGCTCCTGCTGGGAAGCGCTTGTTACAGGGGTGTTTTTGATCATCTTTTCTTTTTGTGTTATTGCCTTATTGACATGCTGTTATTATGTTCTCTGATGATAAAGGGGTACTGTATGCTTGCGCAGTTGCAATGTATAGGTTGTAAACATAAGTTAATGTCTTAATTGATTGTAAACCATGATTTGGTTGTGACCGATAGTAGTTACAGTGCGTAACAGTCGGGGTTCGCCTCTGAGGCGAGAGGATATAATGATTGTATGTTATATTGCCTAGTTTGCTGGCCTTGCCCCTGATTATTTTCAGTTTGATCAGTGTTTTGTTTGTTTAGTTTGTTTGTTAATTTGTTATGTTATGCACCCCGCCGGTGGCCTAATATAAAATAAAAGAAAGACGTCTGCATTATTCCGTTTCCATGCCTTGAGTCTACCACCCGCCGGACACACTCCGTTACAATGCCACTGAAAATGTGGGCGCTTGCTCGTTTCGGTTTTAGCCTACTTCAATAAAGCCAAACATAGGCCTACTGTAGCTCCAGATAGTAAAATAATGCGCTGCTCTCCCTAGGTCAACCTCTCTCCTAGATATTGCTTTAACCAGGCTATTCCCATCATCCGATCATGCTGCGCATGATGTAAACTTTATTGAGAATTTCGTGCAAGTAGCATATTCACCGAAATTAATAAGTGCCAGTTCACCGTTGTGCATAACATTCAGCCAGAGATCCGGGAGAGATGAGAGAGACATTGTCAACTTCTCACATTGTAAGGTCAGTGCTTGCTTCCCATTACATTCAAAAGTCCGCAAAGCCTTTACCAAGCGCGTCATTTTAGCCGGGGACGCCGGGGATATGTCCCAGGGACTTTTTGTTATGACAGATTTTGTCCCCATCACTATTGACAATTTAAAATAACATGTCATTAACAGAAAATCTCTAACCATGGTACGTAAATGCCAGGGCTACGATATCCACGCGAATAGCCTACAAGGAAAGTTGTCTGCTTGCGCAATTAATAACGTTGGATCAGCAGCGCTCATATAGAATTCCTCCACTGCCAGAGAATTTTCAAAAATAAAGCCAATCTCACTTAAGGCAAAAAAAAAAAAAAAAAAAAAAAAAGATCAGGCAAGGTCTAAACAACAGCTGTGCTCATCTAGACTTGGTGTAAAGATTTTCCCTAGGCCTTATGCGCAAATTCTAACATTTACTTTGTGGTAGCCTGTCTCAGTGAGTGTAGGTCATGTTACATACTGTACAAGATCAGACATAGACTACTTCTGCGTGTTCATGTAGGCTAAAGTCTGAATCGAAGACTAGTGACTTTGGTGAAGTTATAGGAACTTACCGCAAGGTTTTGTTTGAAGACGCATCAGCTGGGGAAGTAGCGTCTTTTAACCGTTCAGCCCGACGTTTGTTGACCGAGAGATTAACGTTTTGTTTGGGTCTTAAATTGCTATCAAACTGTGTGGTTACAATCATTTACATTGGGACTAATAGAGCAGTTAGTTCATATGAACCATTGAGTTTGTTTTCGAGACGTTTAATGACTTTTAAAAGCATAACTTTCGCAGCGTCATTCTGCATCACTGGCTGGGGCCGGGGCAGCTATTTTTCTTTTGAATTAGTCCCGTACATTTTCTGCCTATTATTATTCTTTGGAAAGGTTTGGCAGGTGATGGGAACAAGAGTGAGAGACTTGCAGCACGATCAGTTTTCAGTAAGCCTATGAATAACTTTCAGTGCATTAACGGTAAACATTTTAGCGATTTCCTTGCACATTAGGCAATGCAATGTATACCGACACTTTTGAAACAACGCAAAACGTCCCAAGAATTATTTCACAGCAAGTAAAGTCGCCGTCAACCGTTAAGTCTAGTCTGTTCTAGTTCAAGTGATATGCCTGGTTCAATCGTGAACAAAGATGACATCACCTCAAAGGAAGGAAATCTGCGAAGGGAATTTAATGCAGACGCAAAGCCTATAGCATAGCCTCTTGTTCCCTTCACCTTCCATTGCGCTCACGTGTGCGCAAGATATGGACAAGTTATGGACTGGATGGTTCAATTGTAGGCCTAAGGGAGAATGTGGTGGTTTCAGATCAGTCACCCTTTCGATGACAATGCGATGCTTATTTTATAAATGTATTTTAATTCTCACAAACCGCGCGAATCTAACGCAATGCGGATGATTATTTCCACAATTTTATGAATTTATAAATCACCATTTATTAAATAAAAAAAAACGTTTCCACATAAGTCGGTTATTAAATAATTTACCATCGATATGTAGGCTACTCAGGCAGACCAGTAGAGCTGATTTATGTCTTATAATAACGAATGTACAATAATTGGCTAATAAAAAGTGGAGATGCAAAGATTTCAGCTGCTGTAGCCTGGCCTAAACGACTGCTCCCTGTGGCTAAACTACTGCTCCCTGTTGGCCTAAACGATGGCAGGGGGGCCTAAACGACTCTTGCCTAAACGCAAAAGGCCTAATCGCCCTTCTCCCATACACCGTATTTATCCAAATGTATCCACTTTCACTTTTGGTTCCCAGACCAACGAAGCAACATGTTTTTACTGTCAACAAACAAACATTCTGTTTCTATATGCTTTACACTGGACTGGGATCATGCTAATTATTTTTCCGTCACATTACAAGCTTTATCTGCCGAGAGAGCGCAGCAGATTGCAAGCACTACTCGCGTGCGCAAAGCTGTCCGAACATAAATTCCTCACGTATCACCTAGATATGCCTAATAGTTTTTTTTTTTGTTTTGTTTTTTTTTTGCGAGAAGATAGGCTTACATGTTGCAATTTTGTATAGACAGAAGCATAAAATAAACATTAAGAAATTTCTATCCCCAACACTTTGGAACCAAGCTGTATATCAGTGTTTTTGTCCCCAGCACTTCAGAAACCAAACTGACGCCCTTGGCCTTTACTGAACTCCTGCGCCGTTGCGCAGACTGGAGGAAAAAAAAAAAAAAAAAAAAAAAAAACATCCCATAAATTGCAAACTACCAAAGCAATAGCAAGGTGCATCACGCGCGTGATATTGCGTGCTGAGTTTCATTTTTTTTTCTAAACATCGGTTAACACTTACGACATTCTTCATATAACTTGTCTGCTTGCTGACATGTGTTAAGGTACTCATAAACAATGTTTAATAATGTATTACAATTAGAAAGCCGTGAGGCAATTTTAAGATGCAACAGGACTGTCTCTGACCCAAACAGCTTTTTCCCCCAACTACATGCCAGGAGTACTACTCGAGCAACCAACGTCTCTTATTGGCCAAGACAACCAAGACCCGCCCCGTCCTATTTCTGATTGGATTGAAGGGTTGCGATGCGCTTTACATGGTCTGCAGCACACAGCAAATGGAGCGGGGAAAGGGACTTTTCGTAACGTGGATCTAAGTTCTTTGATGGGCTGGGGAAAGCTTTTTTTTTTTTTTTTTTTTAACAGAGCCACGCTACGCCGGATTTCCGGCGCGGCGCCGGACTGCTATCACCCCTGGATCATGCAGTTTGAATTCGCTTTTGAGCTTTTATTAAAACCTTTTGGAGGCGGTCAAGCAGAGCCCAGACAGTTTAAAAATCAGACACACTTCACACACCAGACAGGAAGTCGATCCTCTCCACGCTGTAACAGTGTCCAAAAGAGAGAGAGAGAGAGGGGCAGCTGTACACTATGTGTTGCTTAATTATGCTGTTATAAATAACTCTAGGCTATACTCAACCTATAGCCACATTACCCATAGGGTCTTGTGAGTGGCAAGGGAGTCTGAGTAGGGGATGGAGAGAAAGGGAGAGAAAGGGCGCTGAGGAGGGCTAGGGAGAGGGAGAGAGAAGAGGGGCCAGAAACTCCACACACACACACACTGTGTGTTAACTGTCAGGATGTTATAACAGGGACACTAATGAACATTAGAACTTCCTCCCTACAGGCCGTGGTCTATCAACTCGGGGACAACAAAACAAGACAAAATTAAGTGCTATGACACGTAAGTGCAAAAGGATTCCCCAAATTTCATGAAGGAAAGAAATCCTTAAATCAAACTTAAATAAAGGAAATAAATTCTGAATATTATTTATTTTAAATTAAATCAACTTAATCCAGCAAGCGTGGTTCCACTGCAAACTCAAATTCAAATTCGGCACACCAATCAAAATTAATCAAACCAAGAAAAGAAATACACACACTAGGAATTAAATAAAGACTTGGTGTCCAAAGTGGTGGAAAATCAAACTGCTCACACGCTTAAATCTTCTGTAAATCAATATCAAACTTTAAATCAGGATAAGTGAATAAATAAATAAGGGGAAATTAAATAAATCAAAATAAATAAATAAATTCGGAATTCATAACTCAAATTAAATCAATAATTAGAACTCAATCTAAACCGCTAAGGGAAAGGGAATTCATGACTCCCCTAGAAGCTAAACTGAGTAAAATTAAATTAAACAAATAACCGAGTCAAAAAACGAGGGCCTAAATAAAGAAAAAGTTGTCCTGTTCTAAGTGGTGTCTATGTGTTTGTGTTTACAGGTCTGGCTGTCGTTCCTCCTCCCTGATGGACATCCTCCGCTGGATCCCACGGGCCCTTCGGGGCTCCCAGATAAGTGCTGTATTTGTCTATGAGACTATGTGAAATGTATTTTAACCCCATGATGTGTCCATCTAAATGTGTGGGACTGTATACGGCTCCCAAATCAAAGGGGGGTGTTGGAGAAAGTGGCTGTAACCAGGAAAAAGACTTCACTTCCTGTCCCCCTTACGACCCGCCCCCCACTCACACCTGAGGCATTGCTGGCACAGTAACTGTGCCCACTCACACATTCGCTGAGGGCTAAAAGTTAGACCCTCGGTGTCTGGACTCTACGAGACCGCCTACCGATCACTGTGTCAATGGTTGTTTTTTTGTGTTTTTCCCCCCAGGTCGACCGTGAGAAAACAGGCATGCGGTGGTCTAGCTGATTGGGCCTCAACTGGTGTCAGCTGCCCCTGGTGGTGTATGGAGCTACTGCTCGTTAAGGTCACCTGTTGCTGATGCTACTGTCTCCACTGCTCTGCACCTGGTAAGTTGGCTGTTACATTGTTGTTGTTTTCCCCTTGCTACGTGTGTGTTTGTATCTATATTTTTGTACAATAGCTGTTCAAACCACTCCCCTTACTGTCCTCTCCTCTGTCTCCTCTTTCCCTCCCTCTGTTTGTCTGTCTCTGTGGCGCTGGATTGCTGTTTGTGAGAAAACAAAGGGACAAAAATGGAGGAGGTGACCAGCCACCGGGGGTAAAAAGCTGTTACGAGCAGTGTTCCAAGGCCCACTGGGCCTAGAGTTCCAGGCCCGTACGGCCTACTGCTCAAACGCTTCAGTTTGTTATGTCTGTTAACTCATGTACAGTTTAAGAATAAAAAGGATTAAACGTCAACTGATTACCCATGTTGTGTATCCAAATTTACCACTGTCAAATAAACAATATTTACTGGGTGTTCAAACAAGATTACCCTGTACTGATGGACTTGTTTTCTATCTCACAGTGTGCTTGACAAGACAAAGAGGGAGGAAAAAAAGGAAAACCGCGATGAGTTTTTCTCACCACCAGATGGCAGCAGGTATAATGAGAGTCTATGGAGAAAAGGCTTCACTATGAACCTGTCAAATTCAATCATGTAATCCATTAAAATTACCCAAATCAATTCAACCAGACTAAATTCAACTGGGCATAATCCCAATGGTCATTGGCAAACTATTTGCAGGATAATTAGCTAAATCCTACACTCAAACCAGAGCTAAACCACAAGATCGAGTTCCACTCAAAACCGGGCTAAGTCGAGCCGGAGGGAGACAGAGAGAGAAGGGGATCCCCTGTGCGTGTGTGACGTCACTCAGCTTCACACACACACACGCATACAAAGAGGGAGGGGGAGAGAGAGAGAGATATCTATGGAGAGTGAAAAAACGATAGAGAGCAGGGAAAGGAAGCTGGGGCGCGCTCGCGTATCCCATTAACCCTTTGCTACGGTGAAGATGGTGTGCCTACGGGATTGTTAAGCCCATTCGGGTAAAACGTTCCCAATCGGTTAATCCACCCGTGTTCTTTAAACTTTCTCTGTGCGTCCGACCATAAGGCGCAACTCTCGAGTGCCATAAAGGTGTAACCCCTGCACGTACCCGATCTGAAATGATCGTATAAAATTGTGTTAACGTTACCCCTGTTTATGTGATAAACATGCTCTTTGAGTCGATCCTTTAACACCCTCTTTGTTTCCCCGATGTATATGCGTTTACAAACGTTACACTGAAGTGCATAAACAACGTTGCGTGTGTTGACAGTAAGGCCGTGCGTAATTGGCGCCCCGATATCAGTGTATCTATTAAGGATGTAAGTTGCGTTCCTCAATACCACCTGATCGTTCTCCCTTGTCGATGTCGCGGACGGACCTAGACGAGCGTGGACAAGAATGTCCTGCAGATTTTTGTTGCGTCTTTGTGCCGAGATAAAACGAAAGCGTTCGAGCTGGGGGCACTCTGCGATCGCTTCGGTGAAGTGCTTCCCCACTCCGTTACGGAGTTGCCGGCCGGTGGCCGAGTAGCGCATTACAAAAGGAATGATCGCCCCCTGGTGCTCTGGCTGTGCACCAAACGCACCCTGTTTATTGTAAAACATTCTGGCAACTTCCATTTTGATGCTATTTAAAAAGCGCTCTGTGTAGCCAACGCTGCAAAGAGGATGCTCGCTGCATTTTCCACATCCCTGTGATAAGTGCAAAGGCGATGGAATCGAATCAGCTGGGCTTTGATAATACCCTTAAAGGTGTGTTTCGGGTGAAAGCTTAATTTATGCAAAAGGGCGTGTCTATCCGTCTCTTTAAAAAAGACCTTGGTGGCTAATTTTTTACAGGACTCGTTGCTATCCGCGGTTCTAAAGGACACCTCTGTGTCCAGGAACTCGACCTTGTGTTCGCTCAAAATATGTTTTAATTTTATTCTGGGGTGGTAATTATTCAACACAGCTAAAAAATCATTAAATTCAGTCTCCGAATGCTGCCAAAGACCTCCCAGGTCATCCAAAAATCTGAAATAGAGGAGCGGGCGTAATGGGCATAAGGCTAACGCTTCCCTCTCCCACTCTGCCAGGTAAATATTGGCATAGGCTGGTGAATATTTCCGGCCCATGGCACAGCCGCAGGTCTGGAGGTAACATTTCCCATTGAATTCAAAATCATTAAATGTCAATGTCAATTCCAACAACTCCAAAATAAAAGCGTCCGGTCTAGACGGATCTGGGTATTGATTAAAAATATTTCTCACGGCTCCGAGGCCCCTGTGGGTCTCTATGTTGGTATATAATGACTCTACGTCTATGGTAAACAGTTTTGTGCTCCGGGGGACCTCCAATGCCCTCAACGTATCCACAAAATAGTACGAATCCTTAATGTAACTAGGATGCAATTGGGAAAGCGGATTGAGATAGTGGTCAATAAATTCTGCTATTCTGTGTGACTCTGAATTACAGTCGCTGACAATGGGCCGGCCTTTGGGCAACACCCCCGGGACCGTCCAGGTGTCTGGCGCTTTATGGATTTTGGGCAGTAAGTAAAACTGACGCGGTCTCGGATCGTCCGGGCCGTACAAATAGAGTTTTTGTTTCTTATTTATAAAGCCCTGCGCTGCCATATTGTCCACTATGCTTCGGATTTGGGTTTGAGGTTGCAACAGCGCCTCTAGAGGCCTGTAATAGTCAGTGTCATCTAATTGCCTAAGGGCCTCCCTAATGTAGAGGGCCCTGTCTTGGAGGACGATTTGTCCCCCCTTGTCGGCCGGTTTAATAATTACATCCTGGTTTTGAGTGAGCTGTTTTAACGCCTGTCTCTGTTCTGGTGTGAGATTGGGATTTGTTTCCCTAGGAAAGGTGAGACTGTTATAAGCGTGGCGGTCTTTTTCCATCAATTCCCTAAGATAGGGTGAGACTGAGGACTCGTCTGGCTCCCATTTGGACGGCTCTGTAAACGGTAAGACCACACCATTATTTTCAAACGCAAAATGATCCAACAGTTTGAGACGCCTATGGTACATGTGAAGGTCCCTTCTTAACTCTATTTTGTCTACTTTCAGGGGCGTGGGAATAAACGTGAGGCCCCTTTCCAGGATATCCCTTTGGACGGCAGACAACCTAAAGGTAGAGCACAAATTTGTCACATTAGACTGAAAAGGGACATGTTCGACACTCTGTTCCCCGTTTAAAAGTTTAACTGGTCTGACCATTGATCATAGATGGCCCTAGCCGTCGCCGGGGTCCAATGGACGCCGTCGTGCCCGGTGCTAAAAAGCTGGGGGTTCACCTCGGATAGGTAATTGCATTTTTCCACAATAATCTCATTTAAATTGCAAATAGCTTGCTGCTGTACCGGTGAGAAAGCCTCGTGCATATTAATCAGCGCCCAATAGACCTGAGCTGTGGGGAATGTTTCCCTCGCCGCTTTTTCCAATTTGTAAACGCTACTCTTTAAAGTGTCATATTGATTGCCGTTGTGACAATTAATCAAGCCAATCGACAGTACCAATTTTGAAACCGTTTTGACAGGTTGTATTTTTTTCATTAATTTGGTTAGATGGAACATGCTGGCGCCCGGAAAGCTGTCTATTTGCATGGACTCACTGTTAAACGGGGGAATTTTCGACAGGTTAGAGTCACCCAAAATCACATTACGTTTCCTAATGTTAATGTTCCAATCCGCAATTTTACGGTGGGTATTAGGGTGTCTCGTCGGTTCCAGTAACGGATCCCACCCTGTTATGACGTGATTGTTTTTGGCCTGTTTCTTTAAGGGACCCGGCTCCCTCCCCAGGTTAACGCTACTCGGTACCACGGACCTAGACAAAAGCGAATGGCTGAGATTATGCGATTGATCAATGATTGTGGATGTTTCTATTGGTTGTTCACCCACCAGGCTAATATCTGGACGCGGAGCAGCCCGGAGGCCGCGGTCACTGAGGACGGACACCACAGGTGTTATGCAGGGTGCTTGCGCAAGTCTTGAAAGTCTTAAAAAGTATGGAATTTTGAAATGCTGTTTTCCAGACCTTGAAAAGTCTTGGATTTCATGTGAAAGTCTTAATAAAGTATGGAAAAAGTATGCTCAAAGACACAGAATATTTTGATATAAGAAATTGTATAAGGGTGTAAAAACTATGATTTAAAACAACATAAGAAAGACCCCTCCCCTCTATTGTCCACAGTTTTAATTAACCCCAGTTGAGAAGTGCGCCCATGTCTGTGATAGATGATATGTCAAACATTGTTGTGCATGAATGACAGCAGGTAACCTTAAAATTGTCCCTACCACTACAGACTACCCTAGCCTACCCTTCACGTTATAAAAACTGCGAACACATTTAATATTGCGATGCGCTCGCCGTGCGCTTATGGATTCCAAATCTATCAGTTCTTCTCTGTTTAATAACTTGGAGAGTTTTCCTCTCAGAAATATCATACACAAGAACTACTTACTACTATTGCTTACTAGTTGCTTTGATAAACCATTTATCCTACAGATTAATTCATCAGTTCGAAGTAGGATAGCCTTTTGTGGAAACAGTTCTATGTTGACAAGCCTGCATCATAGGCTGCATTCCAAAAACAGTGGAAGTCATAGGCATACCTATCTGTAGATCTACAATGAGGTAGCAATAACATCACTGTACCAAGCACAGCTGTTTTTGTAGTCTCCAATAGTAGGCTGAAGTGGTAATTTCAGACATACCATGACTGATATGTTGGTCAAGGAATAGCCTACCCTGTGCTAATTAGGCTACTGTTTCAGAAACACAAGGTAGGCTACTGTAGCCCATTTCCTTTAAGCGTTTAGACAAATTTTGAATTGAATAATTAATAATGAATATCATTATTAGTTGCGCCCCTGAGTCAAGGTCTTGGGGAAAAAGATATCAGTTTTGAAAAAGTCTGGAAAAAGTCTGGAATTTTGATTTGGAAAAAGAGCAAGCACCCTGGTTATGGGAGGAGGAGGGAGAGACTCAGAGTTCTGTTTTTCAGCAAGACTCTGCCTATTGGAAGCTTGTCCAGTCTGCGTCCTCATCGTCTCTCCCCCGATGATGCCCGCGCATCATTGGTAGGTGCCCGCCCGTCAGCATCCACGGCCCCCGAGGCCGCCGCCGCGTCCAGATCCTTCTGTAACTGAGACAGAGCAGGGATGTTAGAGGTTAGTATGGGTTCGTCCTCAAAGGATTTTGAAAAAGCATTCTCAAGCCACTCAGCATTTTCTCTAACCTGGTCAGTGTACAGACGCTGTTGCTCGTTATGTTTACCCGTTACCGCATCCCTGTAACTCTGCTTAGGGGAGCTGGTAATAAGGTTACTAATTGACGTCGGAATGTCGTCACGCGTCGCCGTCGCTGTGGACGTGCCGAGCTGCGGTTCCGGATCGGCTGGATTCTGTGGAACGGGTTGGAGAGGGACACTTAAAGGTGTTATTTGCGCTTCAATTTTCTTGGGTAAACTGAGTTTGTTTAATTTATGCCCAGGTTTACTAACCGTGACTTTATTGGTCTTAATCGCCGCTCTATTGGACCCCTCCGATGGCTGTGGAGCTCTGTTAGCCATGTTTGTGTCCAGATTCGATTTAGGTTGCACAACGGTCTGTCTCTCACTTTGTATAAGTGACACCATGTTTTGTGTTCCCCCTTGCTGTCCAGGACGAGGTGCCCTGGGGACCCGCGCCGGTAGCGGCTGAACGGCTGGACGGATAGGAAGCGTCGGCCACTGTTCCTCCCCACTACCTCTCGCCAGTAAGCCACCCTCCCGTAACCTTTCCTCCCTTAACCTCTGCCTCTCTGCAAAAGCCCGCCCCACGTCCGGTGACCCTCGCGTCACTAGGAGTTCGTCCCTCACGAGGTCTATTACTTGGGAACGCAGTTTTTTGCGGAAGCGGTTGTAGGCCCACTTTATAGCCTTTTCGAAGGCCTCGAGGTTAAAACGTTTCAAATTCTTAAAAGTCGCATCAAATAGGGACTGGTAATGTTCCCTCAAAGCTATGAGATTGTTTCTCATCCATGTGTCTGTATTGTTTTTCACCCTATTCAAGATATTTGGGCCAGGGGCCCCGGGCTTAATGAACGAGGTCAGTTTGTCCACTTTCCTGGACATGCCAATCGGTAGAGTGTTATTATCAATGTTTGAGTTGAGAATTTGTAAATGGTGACGCGCTTGTATCAATTTGAAATAGTTTTTTACCAGCTCTGTGTCTAATTCAGGTTTTTTGGTGTTGATCTGACCCACAGGCTGTAGCTGGAGCGGCTGAAAGCGGTTCGGGCGAGGGAGCGCCATTGCCCCCTAGTGGTAGGGGAAGGTAATAGCTGCCAAACGAATCAAAAAACCAACCCAAATGCCAATCAGTTAAACTAAAATACAGTCCTATTCTACTTCCTAATCCCCATTAGGCTACTGTTGGAAGAAAAGACTGTGAATAGGATAACTGAAAACAAGGAAACAACAAATCAAATAAACCAAAAGCGGGATATCAAGTGCTGGCAAACCCAACAAACGAACAAAACAAAGTAGATATCCCTTAAAAGCCAGAAATTGATTAAATAAATAAATACAATCCAGTTGCCCCAATAGCACAATAAAACCATAAATAATAAAAAAAACTTAAATAAAACCAGTTTCCAAGGGAGCTTTGAATAGCTCCCTCATTTGTCTAAAAACACTGCAAAGTTGTAAAAATACAGTTGTTAAAAGACAATTAAATTACCCCAAAAGGGAGGTAATAAAAAAATGGTTAAAATAAGAAAAAATAGCTATTCCAAGCTGGTATTAAAAACCCCCACGACCCCTCAGTCCCACACAAGTTCAAGTTTAAAACCAATAGTCTTTGTTTGCTCTTAGAGTCTTGAGTTGTGTTTGTTACACTTTTCGTCAGACTTAATTGGAGATAGTTCCATATCCCATATAAAACATTTTTAGGAACTTTTAAAAACTTGTAATGTGTGTTTTTTCTCAAAAGGATATATCCAGGAGTTTCCAAACGGATCTTTCTCACCCCTCACACGGCTGCAGTCCTTTGTCTTTTGAGGTGGAGGCCATGTTGTGGAAATTTTCCATCGGTTTCAGGTAAAATCCTTGAAAAGAGGAGTCACAAAGGGTAAAATCCAGTGGGGAATAGTCTTTAAAAAACTTTAAAAGGAGACATTTATTTCGGAAGGTTATTAACGTTTGCGTCTGGTTAGACTTCTTCAGAATCTCTCCTTCCGGAATACTGAAGCCGGCTTGTGACCTGGCAAGAATAAAAAAACTTTCAAACCAAGAAAAACACTGTTCATTGGTTAATTGAAGAACCCTTTCAATAGGTTGGAGGACAGGCATCTCCGTCTCCAAGCCAGGAATCATTTGCCTATCAAAAAAGGTAAAATTATATGTACAAAGGCTTATAGTGCAAAATAAAGTTATTGGGACAACTTCTCATTAGAAGCTTATATGGGGCAACTTCAATAATGAAATAAAGATAATCAAAATCAATAGGAATAAGAAACCAAAGAGAAAATTAGAGAAAGGAAAAGAAAGAATAGGAGATGTAGGCCTTTTATAGATCCCTTATATAGATTCATTACGAATAGGAGTAGGAAAATTCATCACGGCACTGGCGAAGGTTAGGATTGAGAAAAGGGTTTACAGTTGTTAACTTTGTCTTGTCAAAAGCTTGTGACACTATGGTGCACTGGCATCCGATTCCATTTGCTTAATCCTTGCTCCTTTCAGATATAGAACATGTTAGTTTTATTCCCCAGTGATTACATCACTTTATGTCTTCACCACTTATGTCGAGTGACTTTAGGGTTAGGACTCGGGTTTTAGGTATAGGTTACATTCTCCTATTCAAAGAAAAAATCCCAGAAGGGCCTAACAAGAAAGAAAAATTACTAAAGTTAGGTTTAGAATGAAAAAAAGAGGGATTTAAAGAAGGAGAAAAGGATAAAACCATTCAACCCTGGAGGCTAGAAAAAAGGTAAGTACAGGTAAGTATGTTTTTCTTAAATACTAAATTACCCACAGCTCTGACACCGTTGGTAAGGTGTCTTCCATTTTTTTTTTTTTTTTTGTGCTCAAAATCGGAGCAAGTTTACACTTTGTTAGACCGCTATTTTAGCGGATATGCGTTGGAAGGAGCTGTTTGACCTGTATCGGTTTTGAAAAAGCATACACAGAGCAGTTCAGAGATGTTTTTAATGTATTTTTTGTGTTTTTCTCTTTTTTTCTAGGTACTCCAAGTCACGGACAGTGATGAAGAGGAAGAGGATGAGCAATAACCCTTAGGAAACCCTTCTAAAGAGGCCAGTCTCAACGAGACCCACTGCACACAGGTAAGTATCTAAACTAAATTATTGACGGTGTGTTTTCCCCCTGTTTTCTATTTGTAGGTTCTCACACACCAAGACAACGGTGAAAAATGGAGACTGAATCTCCAGTAGGCCCTGCGCCATAACCCAAAAGGGGACTCCTGGCCGCACCGGGCGACACGGGACGTCCCAGGTAAAGCCTGACTGTACCAATGA
This sequence comes from Sardinella longiceps, assembly GCA_027497455.2. NCBI lineage: Eukaryota > Metazoa > Chordata > Actinopteri > Clupeiformes > Clupeidae > Sardinella > Sardinella longiceps. The sequence continues at coordinate 13,004,004 of JAODXP020000027.1, forward strand.
CCCCATCTAGTGGTTCAAACTCGCTACTGTCACACACTGTGTCCAAAAGGACCATTTGACTGTGTTTACACATAGTGTTTTTTACCCACAGAAAAGCTGTAACATTTGCCACCACATTTGACACAATGATCATGCAGTTTGAATTCGCTTTTGAGCTTTTATTAAAACCTTTTGGAGGCGGTCAAGCAGAGCCCAGACAGTTTAAAAATCAGACACACTTCACACACCAGACAGGAAGTCGATCCTCTCCACGCTGTAACAGTGTCCAAAAGAGAGAGAGAGAGAGGGGCAGCTGTACACTATGTGTTGCTTAATTATGCTGTTATAAATAACTCTAGACTATACTCAACCTATAGCCACATTACCCATAGGGTCTTGTGAGTGGCAAGGGAGTCTGAGTAGGGGATGGAGAGAAAGGGAGAGAAAGGGCGCTGAGGAGGGCTAGGGAGAGGGAGAGAGAAGAGGGGCCAGAAACTCCACACACACACACTGTGTGTTAACTGTCAGGATGTTATAACAGGGACACCAGTGAACCTTAGAACTTCCTCCCTACAGGCCATGGTCTATCAACTCGGGGACAACAAAACAAGACAAAATTAAGTGCTTTGACACGTAAGTGCAAAAGGATTCCCCAAATTTCATGAAGGAAAGAAATCCTTAAATCAAACTTAAATAAAGGAAATAAATTCTGAATATTATTTATTTTAAATTAAATCAACTTAATCCAGCAAGCGTGGTTCCACTGCAAACTCAAATTCAAATTCGGCACACCAATCAAAATTAATCAAACCAAGAAAAGAAATACACACACTAGGAATTAAATAAAGACTTGGTGTCAAAAGTGGTGGAAAATCAAACTGCTCACACGCTTAAATCTTCTGTAAATCAATATCAAATTTTAAATCAGGATAAGTGAATAAATAAATAAGGGGAAATTAAATAAATCAAACAAAATAAATAAATTCGGAATTCATAACTCAAATTAAATCAATAATTAGAACTCAATCTAAACCGCTAAGGGAAAGGGAATTCATGACTCCCCTAGAAGCTAAACTGAGTTGAATTAAATTAAACAAATAACCGAGTCAAAAAACAAGGGCCTAATAAAGAAAAACTTGT
>JAODXP020000027.1:13005222-13035222 GCA_027497455.2 Sardinella longiceps
CACGGTGCTTGGTTCCATGGTAATCTGGTTACCGCAGGAGAAGATTAGAAGAAGACTGCCAACAGACTTCAAAGACTATCCTGACACCGTGGTCGTCCTTGACTGTACAGAGCTGAACTGTCAGTGCCCATCTTCGCCTCTCCTCCAGAGTGAGGTATTTTCACATTACAAGTCCCATTGCACACTGAAGGGGCTCATTGGGATTGCGCCACATGGGCCAATTACCTTTGTTTCTCAATTGTATGCTGGGTCTGTAAGCGACAAGCAGATTACCTGGGAATCTGGCATCCTCCGTCTCCTGAAACCTGAAATGGCCGTCATGGTGGACAGAGGTTTCCTCATTGAGGACATTGTGCCATGTAAACTCTACAGGCCAGCCTACCTCAAGGGCAGACTTAAGATGTCTGCATCTGAGGTGAGGGAGACCCAGGCTATAGCACGCGCGAGGGTGCATGTAGAGCGCACCATTTGTCGGATCAAGGAGCACAAGATTTTTGATTTGTGCATCCCTCCACGGGCTTTTGGAAACATAAATCAATTGTACACTGTGGCTTGTCTCCTTACAAACCATGAAAATGGGCCTCTGGTAAAGGCCTGGGCAAAGAACCCTGAAGTGTGAGGACTTTGTGTGAAATGGGCAGCACCCTGAGTAAGCGGTTCATTAACAGTGCCTTTAGTACAGCTAGCATACACAGTAAATAAGTTGTTTTTATAGTCAAACAAATCTTAGCCTAGGTAAGCCTAGGCTACTATTTAGGCCTTTGACTTTTACATTGTTAAAACACTTTATTAAGATTAATTCAAGTTGTGATCTGCTTTTGGTTGGTCTGTCTTTTTAATCCCTCTTGTACCTTTTATTTATTTATTTTTATTTGACCTTTATTTAACCAGAAGGTCCCATTGAGGTATAAACCTCTTCTTCCAGGGAGTCCTGGCCAAGACAGCATAAAGAGCAGAGAAGGCACATGCAAAAGGCTTACAGACAAACAAGAAAAGTACATGCAAAGATATGCAAAAGCCATACACATATCAGACATGAGTGCACACAGATAGACACTACACAAAGGCTAACAAACAATGCAGGCAAGCACCAAGCAGCGAAAAAGAAAAGTGAAAAAGAAAAGCAACACACAATAGACAAGAATAGAGACAGGGGACCACAAACTAGACTGAAATAAAATGACATAAGAACAGAAAAAAACAAATAATAATAATAAAAAAAAAATAAAAACAGTGACACTCTTCTACCATAGTTGTTTTTAAAAGATTTTTAAAAGTATCTAAAGAGGGCATAGATTCCAAGTTTAAAATGTTTTGGAGGTTATTCCAAGCATGTGGGGCATAAGAACTAAAAGCAGTCTTGCCTAGTTCAGTGCGTACGGCAGGTAGTATATTTAAAATGATTTTATTTCCTGACCTAGTGCCATAGGAGCTGGTTTGGCGTGACGACAGACAGTTGATATATGATGGTAGTTTACCAGCCAGTGCCTTTGCAATAAAAATAAGGGAATGCGTTTTTCTCCTGAATGATAGTGACGCCCATGTTACCATTTCATACAGTGTGCAGTGATGTGTTCTCATGTTCGCATTTGTAATGAAACGCAGTGCTGCATGGTAAACTACTGTACATCCAGCTTCTTTAAAATAGAGGTTGAAGCATATGCATGTACAATACGTCACCATAGTCTAAGATGGGTAAAAATGTACTCTGGACCAATCTTAATCTGGCCGCAAAAGGAAAGCACTTTTTTATGCGGAAATAAAAACTGAGCTTTGGTCTAAGCTTTTTAAGAAGATGGTCAATATATGTGCCTCATAGTTAAACTTCTCATCAAGCCAAATTCCTAAATACTTGTAGGTTTTAACCCTTTCTAACAAGGTGCCATCAGCAGTGGAACTGAACTTAAAGCACCTAAACAACAAAATGCTCAAAATAATTTATTTATCAATCCTAAACATTGCATCACAGACAAAAACACAATACAGTAACATTTTCCTGTACATCTTTAATCACATTTATTGTAGTCAAGTCATTCATTTGACAAAAAGGCATTTAGATAAAAATAAAAAAAGAAATGGTCAACTTTTCTTTTAATGGTTTGGGCGACTTCACTGTCCTGGCGAATACGCTGGATGAACATGTCATTTTCGGTGTACACAACAAAGTCACACCACTCACACCCTGAAATTAACATTTGTCCCTGGACTTGCCAGAAGTAAGGGTGTGAACGTCTCAGTGAATGAGTACATTCCCGGATCATGATGTACGGACAGTCAACGTAACTCGAAACATTGGGGTATTTAATTTCCAAAAGGCCAAACTTTGGTAGGCCTTCCGGATCGTACACTACCATCAGGTGATGTCCCCATCCATGGTGCGTCTGGGTGGATCAAGAAGCCACAAGGGTAATGATTTACCTCTCTGACCCTGCAGTATTCCTCCACAGCAACCGGCTCCAGGGCAAGACCTCGCCGCATGTCTGCAGTCTGATGAGTGGATCGGAGAAGTCTTTTCGCAAGGTTTTCAGCAGCACTGGTATGACAAACCTCTCTGAATTTTGTGGAGGTGATGCGCACGCCGGCACCTCCTCATCTGGTGCCACTCAACGCAGGAACTCTGGTCTCTTGTGCCTTCTTCAATTCTGTGTGTGGTCTCCATAGATGTTTCGAGGGACGCAAGATGGTGGAATTGGTGTTCAGTGTAAACAAAAGCACAAGCAGAGGGCCCCAGTTTGTGATGAGAGAGAGGTAGCTGTGGGGGCGGAGGGGCGTCTTGGTGAGGACGGGTGTTTGGGGCTGTCCTACAGGAAGCTGATAGGACAGCACACTTCCTTCCCGCACCGGACCAAAAAGTGAGTCCACTAGAGGTGCATCACTTGGGATGTCCATGGTGGTGATCATGGGCGCTTCATCCACACCGAGCCCATGGTATGCCTCTTGTACTTGTAAGCTTGTGATGTTCGGTAGAGGGCAGCTTACGCCCTTATACAAGTTGCTTCTGTGGAGAGAAAAAAAAAACAACAAACAAAAGTGTCATGAAGTCCAAAAGCATGTGCATAATGTACTGTATGTACTGAATGTAAACACCTGTGCTTTTGTGCGAGTCAGTGTGTGTGCACACTGTGTACTAGTGAGTTGATTGTATAAAGGTGGGTGTGTGTGCACGTACATCCCTGGAAATACGGTAAGTGAGTATGTGTGTGCGAATACATGCCTGGAAATACGGTAAGTGAGAGTTTGTGCGTGTGCGCACCATCCCTGGAAAGGTAAGTGTGTGTGTGTGTGCACGGGTGGGATGGGTGGGTGGTTGTGGGGGGTTTGCATATGTAGTTGTGTGCAGGGGTTAAAGTGTGTGTGTGTGTGTGTGTGTGGGGGGGGGGGGGGGGATGCGGGGGTACGCAGTACCGGCACCTCAGATAAATGAACAATATCATCCTATTCTTCTCCTATGCATTTTTCTTTGTTTGTGCAGTCACAAAACATGAGAGTTCCCCCTCCTGCCAAATCCCACTTACCACTGGTTGTGTGCATTCAAAGTGTATACTAACAAACATAAGTACTTCTATGTGCGGTGGGTGATAATTACTTTGCTGTATTTGTGTGTGTGTGTGTGTGTGTGTGTGTGCTTGTATTATAGACAACATATACCTGATTCCCTCTACCAATCTTCTCTCTCTTGGTCTGGCAGAGATGACGACCATGTCATTGACTGGACCAGGTTTGATACCCTGTATTGAAATGAAAATGTGAAAGAAACATGCAACACATCCATATACAAAATGTAAGTCATTAAAAGGCCATTTACCATGGTCCTAGGCTTGTGCCACTTTTGTTCAGTTTCTGTACAACTGAACACTGGGGGAACGGATGGCAATCGGAGCTGGGAATAGTGTGCTGTTTGGTACAGCAAAGCTGCCACATGGCTACACAAGGCGGTACCTGCCACACAGGTTCACTGGCACCGCAGCAGCACCACCGCCTTGGAATCCCTCAGCACAATCTGTTACAACAACAATAACAACAACAATTAGAGAAAATATAGCAACTGCAATTGTAATCAGAGGAGAATCTATTTGTAAACAAAATATGTTAAGTGATACAGGTATTGATACAATTTATGTAGATGAATAAAGTGAGACTAATCGTGATGAAAAGTGTGCCTAATTGCTTTTTTGAACTTGGGCACCTGGAAGAATTGTGTTGTTACTCTTACTTAGGCTAGCATTTTTCTTTTTCCTAAGATCAGCGTTGGATAGATAGCCTAATAAATTACAATAACTCTTGACAAAATTTTGCTTTTGTGAGAGCCATTCATTTCACATTTTTACTTTCACAAGTACTGAAATGCAATGATGGTGCTTATCTGTATCTAGCCTACATCCATGACATGACTCATAGAAACTTGATTTTGACAAACAGGAACCTTCTTTTTTAACCTGAACTGAACCTGCACTGAAATCTGCAGGGTGACTTCACTTTCCCTTACACTCAGACAGTGAGGTGCCTGGCTTTTCTTCATGGACCTGAAGCACTCACACCTAACCATGACCTCTCCTGCCTCCTTGTTTGACACTGTGATTAAAATAGAGGATAGGCTATTGTATTACAGAAACTATTCATTACATTAACCACATTCTTCATTAAAATATACACCTCCTAAATATTCATGACAGTAATGTAATACATCTTTTAACGTTAAATAGATTGCTTCCAGACTTCCATGATATGTTACATGTTTGTAGGCCAAATCCTCTCACGTAATGGCTTTTACATGTAATTTTTATTATTTCACACAAACACTCCATCCATCTGTTCCTGGTCCAGCCCCCCTGTCAAATCTTAGAACCCAATGTGGCCCTCCTGGCAAAAAGTTTGCCCACCCCTGTTACAGGAACAAAGTAAATACATCAAAATCATATTTATGTCAGGGTAGTGGATTTTTTTTATCAGAAAGATTCCTTTGAAAGGTACACAGGCATTTTTGACCATGCAACTACCTCATGATGACTGATACACAGATATGCTGATAATATTAACATGTATTGAATAAAAGTTCAGTGTCTACAAATAATGTGGCTCAGGCAATTAAATTATTTTGAGAGTTCCATATACAGCCACTAGAGGGAAGCAAAGTATCATTGTTGCCAGAGCCATATACGGCTGTACTTGTTGCATGAAAATTGCAGTTGAGTGTGAAGTCTTTACCCTCTTTCATATTATGCCAGTAATCCTGATGAAGTCAGTCATTACCAACAGTATCCTACTTACTTACAGTTTTTAACATGAAATAATTTATTCTACATATATTTAACATGAAATAATTTATTCTACATATATTTATTCATATCTAAGATTTTTCTGATGTAGTGCATGGATTTTTTAATTTATGGATTCTGTTTGATTGATTGTTTGAGACTTCTAGAGAGTTCTGAAAACTTTGATGATTAATGATTGACACAGGTGTGTGTATTGATATCTAGTTTTGTAAAGTGATGTATAATTGTTATCAGCATCTTGTATGATATTCCTTTACCTCTTCAATGACAATGACATTACACTGATAAATAATCAATGATGACATTACAAAGGTATAACAAAAATGAATAATTAATTGTGATACTCTAGCCTAACCATCTTTAAAGGATAAAGGGTGCAGTAATGCTTCATCACATGTTCACATGTCCATTGTATGCATTCCAGCATGATTAGATTTCTCAATGTGTGTGTGTGTAGTGTAATTTGGGCAGGTGACACAGCTCTCTATCTCTCTCAGGCCTGTCCTATCTGTCAGGTTCTGTTTGCTATCTGGGATACATTGGATGTCCCTGGAATGACCAACCGCAAGTGGACACACAAACACAGAGAGGAATGTATGTTTGAGATGAATGTCGATGCTGACTGATTTGCAACCACCAGAAGCTTCTGTTCAGCATCTATTGTCTTTAGGGGACGGTTGGTCCCAGTGGATGTCTGGCTCAAGCATTAGTCCTGGAGGTGTTTACTCTTCTGGGGTCATGTGTAAGCACTCCCAGGTCAATCCTATGCACCCCCTCCCTCTGTGTGTGTCCTGAAGAACTGCCTGAATTTGACCCTATATATTTTCATGCACACACAGTGTGTGTGTGTGTGTGTGTGTGTGTGTGTGTGTGTGTGTGTGTGCGTTAAACAGGAGTCCGATAGTCTAGTGGCTGCAGGGGTCTGGAACGTCTCCTTCCTGCTGCCCCTCTTATCGCTATGGCCATCCCACTCCACTGCTGTCCTATTGCTAGAAACACACACACACACACACACACACACACACACACATGAGCAGAAGTATACATGTCCTCCTTTGAGACTGTGGACAGGATATAGGAAATGCCCCCTCCCAGGCTGCCTGCGGAACGTCCCAGTCTCTATGGGGGCTTTTAGATGTGTGTGTGTGTGTGTGTGTGTGTGTGTGTGTGTGTGTATCTGAGTGGGGGTGGGGGATGGGAATAGGAGTAAAGCTTTTAAGGGTCCCACCAAACCATGAGCTCCTCATTTGTCTCCCAAACCATTAGTTTGACTGACTGTTTACTGAACAGACAAATTAGAGCTGGGCTTATGCTCTAGAACATGTAAACACACATGCCCACGTGTACACACACACACACACACACACATATGCAGTGACTTGTGCACTCTGGAAGCACATGAAGATTTTAGTTTACATAAACACACACAGAAGTAAACAGCATAGACACACTATAATTATATTCTAAAGCATGTTACTCATATTTAAAAAGTCAGAATGGAAAGTAAGTGCAAGTGAAACCATTCACAATTCAAGATTGTATACATGGTCATCCACAGCGAAAGCAGTACTGGTTTACATAATTAAGCAAATAATCCTTATAATATCAATAATATTGACCAGTTGTTCTGAAATTCACAAATGTGAAAGGAGAAAAAATACAAATAGGAAAAAAAAATAAAATAAAATAAATTTACGTTACACTGTCCTTTTGTTTGTGTGCTGCTGGGTTGAGGATTACGGCTACGTATAATCTAATAGTTAATCACTGATAACCTGCAGGTGTATAACATGCAATTGTAACTGAACTGGACTATGTGGGGTAAGAGTTCTTTAATTGATGGACTGGCAGCATTGGGCCTACATAGCAGCCAGGTGGTAAGAAAAGATGCTAATGTAATGTGTAGGTGCTAAGGTAAGGCGCACATTTGAGTTACAGCTGCCGCCATAGCATTCTACAGTGACAGTTGCTTGTTACCACGTATTTCATTGTGGGATTATTTGTATTTTCCAAGCTTCACTTGATCCATCTTATTAGCATTTGCCAATATCACCATAAAACCCCTTGTACTAGAAATCTAAAATAAAAGCTATATGGCACTGACATAATATGGCACTGACACTAACACCTTCTCAATGAGGGTAGGAATTTCCTAAACTCACCTTAGTGTAACAAAGTAACTTTAAAGTAGTTTTAAAAAGTGAAAATCAACCATTTTGGCAAAGACATTCTACATCAATAAAAGAAAAGGCTTGTATGTTTTCTTCTGGTCTGTCTTTGTTTTTCTTTTCTTTTTTCTTACACGGTTGTGTGTCTGTGTGTCTCTGTCTGTAAGATTGGAGAGGAATGTAGTAAAGGAAGACTGATATTTTGAAAGCAAGAGACTCTTGGCTGAACTTCACCTCCTCATCCGCCCACCTGCCTTCCATAGTGCTTTAATTAACATCCTGATTTTCCATCATTTTCCCGCTCCGCTTCAGTCAGGAATCTCACATGGATCCGAAGGCTGAATTCGGAAGTACGGTTTGGCATAGGGTTCTAAGGAGCTGCTGAGACTGGAGCATCCTGCCTGTTTAACATTTTTGATGTTTCTTCCTCCCTCTCCCCTCAACTTCTGTTGAAATTTACACATAGGCACACACACCCACATGCACACCATGAAAAATAATAAACTTCCTATATTTTTGCGTCTATTTCAACAACACTTATTTAAACTTAAATAAATAAAATAAAAAAGTGGAAATTAAATTCTGTGTGTTCCTCTGTGTGTTGAACAGCGAAGCTCTCCCAATAGTAGTTTATTTCATGGTTACAGACAAGTGTCTTCTGTGTTTACACAGCACATGAGACGCAAAGCACAAAACACTCTTTCACCATTGTGTGTGTGTGTTTGAGTGAATTACTGTCACTTCTTTTAAAGGGAAAGGAAACACCCAGAAGCACAATAACACAAGCATGTAGAGACACACACACACACACACACACACTCACACTCATGGGCAGCTGAATTAGACAAGAGTCTGTCCAACATGAATGTCTTCTTTGCTAAATGTGAGTCTCACACACACACCCCAACAGATGAAACAAACAAACTGTACATGAATAGACCCCCCCCCCACACACACACACAGTGTATGTTGTTCTCCCTGAACAAACAAACTGTGTCTTCACCAATGGTCACCCCCTCTGTCTTCACAAAGATCCACTGATGTCTTAGCCACAAGTGTTTCAATCCATTCTCACATCCTCTGTCTTGCTACCTCCCTCCTTTCCTCTCTCTCTCTCTCTCTCTCTCTCTCTCTCTCTCTCTCTCTCTCTCTCTCTCTCTCTGTCTAAATCCCTGTATGCACTTTTTTTCTGGAACACATCCTGAGCACAAGACCATACAGGAAGCGTGTTACGCTGTTTACCGTCCCTCCTGGACACTCCTGGGCAGGGCTCGGGAAAAGCCAGACACGCACAGAGCCCCCATTGAGGTGTGGCGATAAAAATCAGACGGGCAAGCGCTGAACTCTGGGAAACGCAGTGAATTAATGTCCTGTTTGATCTGCGGAGCAGAGACCCGGAAATGGGCAGAATGTGTAACATTACTCAGGTACTGTCAGGCCCAATCGCACAGAAAAAGCCTTTCACCCGTGGCCCGCCGGAGCCCCTAAACCACAAAGCAGCTAGAGCCGCCGAGACGCTCGTCAAATGGAGAGTGTGGGCGAGTGTGCGTATGTATTTCAGGGAGGGGGGTAGAGTTAAAAGGAAGAAAAAAAAAGACATTTTGTATCCACTTCTGTTCTAACAAGCGACTTCAGCCACGAGAATGTGTATTTAAGAAGTGTATATGTGTGTGTGTGTGTTGTGTGTGTGTGTGTGGTCCTGGGGCTTAGCCTGTTTTGCCTCTCTCTGATCCAACCCTGATATTAACTGGCAGCAGGGGGATGCATCTCAGCCCCACTGTCCCTGCGCTCCTAGTTAGCCCAGCAGCAGCAGAAGAGGGGCAGATTGCCAAGCCAGGACAGAGAGAGGAGAGGAGAGGAGAGGAGAGGAGGAGAAGCTGCAGAGGGAGTGGGGCAGGGTGGAGGGGGATGTAGTGGGGTGGAGCGGCTGGGGGCCCGGGGCCGGTAATGAGCGCTTTGGGCACGGAGGCGGATGAGACGACTCTACAGAGGACCGTTGGAACAAGAGGATATCACTCACTCTTCTTCCTCTGCTTCAGCAAAGCCTCCTGACAGAGAGAGAGAGAGTGCGTGCGTGTGTGTGTGTGTGTGTGTGTGTGTGAGGCCTCTTTTACCAGCATGTGTACCAGTAATGCAACACTTGCTAATTTTGCTGTTTCAGAAAAAAAACTACACAGTAAATAAATGAATGAATTTGAGGACATGAGATTCTTTTTCTCTCTCTCAATGAATGCTGATGGTATGGTAGCTGACTGCATAGTTTTCTTTGAAAAGTTTCATTGAAATATAAAATAAAGACTAGAAGTTAGAACATCCTTAATAAGAGTCAGTGTGAAAGACCTTCACTAATATAGATGGGGAAGTCTCGAGTATAATGCTGTTTTGATCCGTTGAGGAAAGTTTAGCTTCCACATCCCATTCATGAAGTGACACACACACATACACACACACACACAACACACAATAAACACACAGTGAGGTCAAGCGTACACACACCCTGATGTTAATGTCTGTGTACAGCACTGTGGTGTTGCCAGCCCTCTTTTAAATTCTTAGACAGCAATTGATCTTTTCCATCTTGTGTATTACGTGCCATTGGAAAGGTGTTTCTGATAAAGTTTGGAAAAATTGTGAGCGGTGTGTGTGTGTCTTGAGGGGGTCGGGGGAGTGTAATGTGCGGTGAGAATGCTGGCAGGCACAGGGGTTGTAGGAAGCAGTCGGTATTAGATGTACTCTCTCAAGAAACACAGAGTAAAAATAGATTAGAACACCACTCCTGCTGAGGGAGAGAAGGATAGAAAGAGAGGGAAAAAAACGACAAAAGGAAAAAGCGCGGGACTGAAGTCTGGAAGCTTTTAAAAAGGCATTCACTCTGTGAGCACAAGCTACGCACTGTCAAAATAGCCTGCTTATCTCTCTCTCTCTCTCTCTCTCTCTCTCTCTCTCTCTCTCTCTCTCTCTCTCTCTCTCTCTCACACACACACACACAAACACACACACATAATTTTTTTCTGCTGTGTTCACGGGCTAATCCATAGCCCAGGAGCCCAAGCCCACCCCTCTCTTCTCTTCTCTTCTCCTGGGCTCCCCGGCCTCCCTGCTGCAGGGTGGGGTCAACCCCCACAGCTGGTCCCTAAACTCACCGTGCTGACAGATGATATATTTATGTGCACTTAATGGTCTGACCTGTTACACATAAAAGAATTTTAGGGGAGATTTACACGGCCAGGTTCACATAAACTCTTTGTGTGTGTGTGTGTGTGCATGTGTGTTTGAGGGGCTGTTCACGCACATGTATAAGTGCATGTTTTTATCTTGGGTCTCTCTCTGTGTTTGTGTGTGTGTGTGTGTGTGTGTGTGTGTGTGTGTGTGTGTGGAGCGTAAAACATGGTTCATATGCCTGAGCTTCACATTGTGATGTCATCACCAGTAGCCTCCCATGAAACTGTCTTTGCCTTTGATTTAAACTAGTCAAGAGCTACAGACTGTATCACCTTTCTCTAGTGTGATTGGCCCTAACTCTTTCCCTCACACTCAGGTTATGGGTGTTAGTGGGACCATGTGTATGTTTCACTTGACCAATGTATGGGAGGGGATGCTTTTAGCCTACCACAATATATTGATTTTGCACATAGCACTACGCATTGATTATTACATTAACAGTGAGTAGTATTACTGTACTTATACTTCTGTTTTACTAATGTGTTAAAGTTATGCGTTTCAATTTTCATTTATTTTTTTGTTTTTGTACATTGAGTTGTTTCTGTTCACTTTTTGGAAAACTGTCTATGAAGTACCCTCCAAGCACAAAGAATAGAGTAGACCTCTTTTGACTTGAAACTTCATTTTGAGCGCCATATACTATTAGCCAACAGTTTCACTCTCAGAAAGCCTAACATTAGCTTTACTCCAGCCATTAACTCTATTTCATCCATTTCTCTCAACACTGAATACAGTTTTCCTATTGAACATTCATTTACATTCTTGCTTTCTTCTTTGCCAGTAAAAGGCTGTTTTTACTGCCTATTTACTTTTAAATTGCCTCTCAACACTCATCACCACAGGATCCAACAAATAGTTCATCACAGGACCCAAGCAAGAGTTCCTAAGGCAAATACCTCGCTTGGTGAACAAGAAGCCTGGGAGTAGCATAGCAGTAGCCCTTTACATAATCCTCACTGTAGACATATATACTACCTCTGCACACGAAACATGCTGTGCAAATAAACTCACCGCGCCTCGCCTACCTTTGAGGAACTAAATGTGTTTGTCGTTTCTTTCTGCAGAGCCAATGGCAGCCTTGTCATACTATGAAGTTCCAAGACCTTGAAAGAACTCCTTTGATGCAGAGAGGCCTAGAGACTGACAAGGAGACAGCACAACTGCATGAGTGCAAAATAAGGTATGTGTTCAAATGTGTGTGTGTGTGTGTGTGTGTGTGTGTGTGTGTGTGTGTGTGAATGTGTGTGTGGGGGGGTGGGGGGCGCTGAGAGACTTAAGTAAAAAGGACGGTTTCCCTGGAAGAGGGGGAAAAGTGTGTGTGTGTGTGTGTGTTTGTACAGTGTTTGTTTTACAGAGACTGGCACCAGTAGAGATAAGGAACTGTCCGCCCCTGTGTTCCTTTTCTCCCTCTTCTCTCTCATTCACTCTGTTTCTCTCTCTCTCTCTCTCTCCCCTCAATAAAACTTCAAACACAAGTGCAGTCTGACTGCAGCTAGCCAGGCGCTGAATGCTGAAGTTCACAGTGGGTTCACAGTCCATAGCCTACTCCCACCTCCTCTACACACACACACACACACACACACACACACACACACACACAAAGACAGAAAGTGTGTGCGTTTGTACAAGTGCGCATGTGTGTGCTGTTGATTGATCTTTGATCTCTGTAGTCCTTTGTCTCAAGAGGGGGAGAGAGAATCTGAACCCCCAGTGAAAAACTTTGGACTCTGGACCACAGAGGGGGGCAAGAGTTTCAATATGCTCCTGACAGGATACCCAGACCCATCCACACACACACACACACACACACACACACACACACACACACACACACACACACACACACACACAGTGACTGATGGAGTCAGCTGGATTCATTAAACAATGCTGGGTCTGGAAAGGTGAGAGTGTGTTTGGGCAGGAGGGTTTGGTGGGAAGACTGCATAGTGCAAACCCCTTTCTCTGCATCCTTGATGTTGGAATTGGATAGTCTTACTGTCGAGCCACAGGGACGCTGCACTGTGTCTAAGAAATGCACTCATGTAGAAAAGTTTGTCACTTGACTAACACTTTTTCTGATCAAGACTACAACCAACAAGCCTGAAAAGCCAGACTATCACATAAAATGTATAGTCTGGCCACAAATGATAGACCCTCGGGTAAGACGGCTTAAAACCTAAGCACAACTAACAAGCCGATTCAAACAACACTAAGCCTGTCCAATGACTCCCTGTCCAGATTGTTCTAAACACCACGATGCCTGAATACAACCTAGAGCGTTGCATTTGAATTTAAACAGCTCAGACACCACCGATGTCTGAACCTATGGCTTATGGCCAGACGTATTCACTGAGTAAATTCAATTTGCTACCGCTAGAGATGTCTAGATTTCTAGGCTAACAACCAACAGGAAAAGCATGGGCCAGAGATTGTAGGAAATTTTAATCTAGTGGGATAGATGAAAAGTTTGTCATCAGCTCATCATCATGAGCAGAGTAGAATGCAGACAGGAAGCAGAAAGGCAAACACACAGTGTTGAGTGTCTGTTTCACAAGGTCTCATTATCCAAGTGATAGGCCTACCCACTGATGACCCAATCAAGGTCATCTAACACATTTCACCAATTCCTTTTTTAACAACTTTCTTAAATTTGTTCATCGGGTTCAATTTAAAATTTGGAATGGCTGAACTGATGATGAGAGAACCAGTTATAGTGCACAAACAAGTCACTACTTAAAAGTCAAATTGCTGTCGATGTGCATAGATTTTTTTTTAAATTTTACTGCTATTTGGAAAGATTTTATGAACTCAGCATTCATAAGGCATTGCACACCTTGAGTTGTAAAAGCTTAAAGGACAACATAATAATGCCATACACTAGTATATTGTAACTAGTCTTGAGAATGTATGAACAGTAATAGCATTACACTAATAACATTAGTTAAATGTCATGAATACATTTACGAATATGTTCATAATGCTATATGAATACTGGGTTAGAAAATGTTACCCAAATGTCTCTTTAACAGCAGTTTGTGAATGAGGCCCATTGTGCTTAGTCTTATCTTAATAGATTAAAAGGCAATAAAAAACATGAAAAATGTGATACATATTTAAATCTGTACATTGTTTTGAATAAGTAGGTAAACACTGAGAACTCACGTTGATCTCAGCATGGCCTGTTGGTGGAGTATTCATCAAACTATGTACACTAGGTATGGAGTGTTTAGGTGGTAGGTGGTAGGCCTATGGCATCCTTATGTTCAATGTAGGCAATATCACACCAGCTAGATCAGGTAATGAGCCTGAATAATGTCATAGAATGACATGAGCTAAATATACCAAGAAGCTTATGTAGCACAAGCACACACACACACACACACACACACACACACACACACACACACACACACACACACACACACACACACACACAGCTTTAATTATGTGGCCAAAGAGAGGAGGAAGTCACACTGAGCCGTAAAACAGGATTATAATTCCAAGAGAAAAGGTGAACCAATGTACAGGATTAGTGGTGTACTCTCGGTAGATGGATGCATTTTTCCCACACACATACACACACACACACACACACACGCACACACACACACACACACACACACACACACACACACATAGCAGAAAGACATGCCAAAAGACACATTAACAAACTATTCTGTAATTTTGTGATCTCTTTGGGTTTTTTGCTCTACCTGTCCATCTAGCCATGAGCCTTGTGGTCTTGTAATTGGTTCAACAAAGGTCTGGTAGAACCAATCACAATGCTTTGTTCTAGAGAGTTGTTGGGTGGACTTGGTCTGTTTGGTCTGTGGACTTGGTCTGTTTTCGTCAGCTTTGTTTGTTGTTCTGTTTGGTTGTAGCATTATTCTATTGTGTGCAGAGCCAATTTGAAAGACAATCTCCCCTATTATTGAGCTCTGTCTAACATTCGTCACCAGACAACACATTTTGATATATGAAGGTCTGTCTTGTCAGGCCGTTGATCTCTCAGAGGAAATAGACTACATAAATTCTCCCACTTTTCTTTACTCATTTCCAAATATTTTTATCTACCTTTTTTCCAGTGTCCAATTACAACATTTCTACTACCACTACTACTTGTATTGAAACATTAGAATTAAATTCTATATATAGAATTAAAAACCTGTTCTTCGTCAACAGTACTGTAATCTCAGACATCAGAGCCGTTTAGAGATGCCCAGACCAGACACACAGGAATGCACAGCAGCTCCAAAAACACTGATGTTCTGATACTGCATCTCAACCTACTGTACATGAAGTACTCTTTCCCAAGTGCAGTAGTCATGAGTGTCAGTGACCTCCTGCCAACTAAACCCTGAGTCCTCACAGACTTCACTAAACAATTAGCTACACCAGATACATTAACGATGCATTATGTTTCGCTATTATCAATGGAACTGGTGACACCAGACACGCCAGTGCAGTCTAACTTTCTCAAAACATAGACCAGTCTTTTCAACTAACTAAGATTGCATAGATGTACAAACATGCGTGCCCTTGTTGGCTACACGCGGGGTCCATGCAGGTTTTTTTCTGGTATAGAGTGGGCTTTCAGGAAACGCATCCTTGTGCGGCCCACGTGGGATCCATGTGGTTTTTCTTTGGGTAATGTGGGCATGGGCTAGGGCCATTCCGAACTAAACCTACACAGGAGCAGGGTGGGCTTGCCCAGGTCAGGGGCAAGCCTTTGGGCTCTCTGTGGGCAGCCCACACTGTAACCGCCCACACCTGTGTGACGGTTACCCTCAGAAAAAACATGCGGGCCCCACGTGGGCCTAGGAAGGGCTATGAAGGCTATAAGTGAGGACCATACTGTGTAATTTTTATAACTTGGTGGTTCTTTTTCAAACCAAATGGTTGTGCACATGTATAACCATGCACACATGCATTTACCTCGTATTTACTGTATGCACAAACAGGAAATGCTAGTCGGCAGGTAGCAGGTTTATCAGGGCCCGGTTACCCGATAACGCACACTCTTAGCGCACTAAGAAGACTCAAAAGATATATCTGTGTTTCCCGAACTGTCTCTTAGAGTCTTCTTTACTACCTTGGTCTTAGCTATCACTTAAGGTGCCAAATCCATGTTTCTGGCATTTATTGTTGTCATTTGCACTTCCTTTGAGCATGCGTGAAAATGTCTTTTCTGGGAATTAAGGTGCAGCTATTAATAAGAAATATGCAAGTGAAAATATAGTTAGTGTGTCAATACGATGTGTGTATGTGGCATGTTCTCATTTTAGAAGGGTTGAAAAGCAAAGCGACTTAATGAATTTTGGTGATTTTTAATTTATACAAATTAAAACACAAAATGCAAGGAAACCAATTCAGATGTTCTTTAAAAGTAAGTGTGCAAGTATTGAGATCAATGCAACACTTTTCAAAGCTGTAAAGCTATGTTTAAGCCAAAAATTGTGATAAGGGAAAGCTAAGAATGGTCCAGACCACCCTTATGAAAGTGTGACTTACGGAAGATACATTTAGTGTACGAACATTTTGGGAATCACGTCTTGACGTTAAGAGGGAGGTTATGGAATAGGTTAAGAACTACTTAGTGATAAGAATGTTTTGGGGAACTGGGCCCAGATCGGTACACCACCTCTCTCAATCATATTCAAATCTCTGTCTGATTGAGCTGAATCTGATTGCATGCCATGGATACAAGCTGTATTTTGAATCCAGTCTGGCCAATAAATTGATTATAGTAGGTCCAGCGCATGTAAACTCGCACTGTAATACATGAACCAGTGCTGTTTAAGTTGGCCTTTGCTTTCAAGTTTCAGTGACTCTATAGTGTCATCTGCAGGGAACTCTAATATCCTCAGAGTGAGAGAGAGTGTGCGCGTGTGTTTGTGCATGTCTATGTGATTATGTCTATGTGAGCATGGGCAAGTGAGGCTAAGGCCAGTTGTGATAATGTGGCTCTTGTTCTGGCTCCAGACAGCCTTCAGGGAGGCAGCGCCTGTCTCTCCCTGACTTGGAGTGCTCTCATCAAGGACTTGTGCTCCTGGCCTCTGGGTGTGTTTGATGGAGAATGAACCTGTTAGCCCTCGTCAAGACCAACTGGCTCACATGAGAAAGCAGAGAAAGACACACACAAACACACACACACACACACACACACACACTCAATATTAATGTTTATTCATGGGTGCTCTGGAAAATCTAAACTGCCAAAGCACTGGTCCTTCACCGAGTGGGACTAGAACAACATAGTAGTGTGTGTGTGTGTGTGTGTGTGTGTGTGTGTGTGTGTGTGTGTGTGTGTGTGTGTGTGTGTGTGTGTGTGTGTGTGTGTGAGTCAACTAATTTAGTGGCTGTTCCTTGCCGAGTGTGAGAAACAACTGTTCCCTTAAAATTCGTGATGCTTTTCAACACTACAAAGCCCCCTCCCAGACAGACAGACAGACACACACACACACACACACACACACACACACACACACACACACACACACAAACAAATATCATCCATCTGCCGTATACAATTCATATCCTCTCCCTCCTCTCTCTTCTGCCTTTCATCAATACTGACCCCTGCACAGAGCTCACTCTTTATTCACTTCAAAAGCCCCCAACAGGCCAATCTCAGACCCCATCTCTCTTCCCCCTTCCTTCCTTCTCTCCTTCCTTCCTTCCTTCCCCCTCTTTCTTTCTTCCTCTCTTTTTCCCCCTGGTGGTCCGGTGTGTTGGCACACTGTGGGTGGGAGATGAGAATCCTTTTGAAGAGAGCAAAAAAGAGAGAAATTGTGTGTGTGTGTGTGTGTGTGTGTGTGTGTGTGTGTGTGTGTGTGTGTGTGTGTGTGTGTGTGTGTGTCCGATATAGATGGATTGGCAGAGCTGGGGAGTAAGGGGTAGGGGGTGTGCACTCTCGCTTGAGAGTCGATGCTTAGCAAGGTTGCATATATCCCCTTTGACATCTGGTACAACTTAACATCACAGTTTGTCAGTCTAGCAGTTGATCCATCTCTCTCACACACATACACACACACACACACACACACACACACACACACACACACACACACACACACACACACACACACACACACACACACACACACACACACTGATAGAGGTGATGGCCCAACAAAGAGATCCTTACTGTATCAGATCTTCATATGTGACTCACATATAGCACACTCACACACACCAGTACATTTATATGACAGCACACATACGCACACACACACTTATTTCTGGCCAATTCCTGGCAGGGTCGTCTTATTATGTGTGTGTGTGTGTGTGTGTGTGTGTGTGTGTGTGTGTGTGTGTGTGTGTGTGTGTGTGTGTGTACACGTACAGTTGGTGCTGAGGTTTACAAGCTGTCTGCCTGTCCATCACACCTCGCTCTTGTCATCCACCCACACTCACGTCCAAGTACACAAACGCATTCCCACCATTCTGTGTGGCAGTGGGGATGGCCCCGCAGAAGACAAACGCACGCTCATAAAAGCAGAGCTCTTGAAAGCCTAATGCAGCTAAAAGCCCAATGAAAAGGGCCGCTGGGTCTGTAAACGTCAGTCGCCTCGGGGTCAGGCAAACAGCAGAGAGAGAAAAGAGAGAGAGAGAAAGAAATAGAGACAGAGAGAAAGACAGAAAGAGGGTTCTCACCAGCCTCGTTTTAGCTAGAGATTGAGGGGAAAACATTCTATAAAGAAAGCTCTGTGCTGTGTTTACATATGATGTTGGAAAAAGAGGAACATGACAGGGGAGCTGGAATACTCAAAAAGGCAAAGGTCAGAGCTTGTAGAATGGAGCAAGTTAATCTCAGTGGACAATATTATCAGTTTGCATGAGAATTTGGGTATGTCTTTGTGCTTTTGTGTGTGTGTGTGTGTGTACACTAGGAGTGAGAACATATTTGCGAGACCGACTCTCTTCTGTGTGTATGTGTGTGTGTGTCTCTCTCTCTCTCTCTGTCTCTCTGTATGTGCGTCTGTGTGTTCACTGCTCAATGCGTGATAACTCAGAGGTCAGGTCTAGTTGGAACTCGGCTGACCAAATGACTCAGTCTGCTCGTCTCCTCCATCCAGACAGTCCTGCCTGAAGCGCTGCATACATCATGAGAACATGTCTGAGACCCCTGCTCTTGTCTGGCCATGTAGAGACACACAGATAGAGAGGGGGATAGAGAGAGAGAGAGAGAGAGAGAGAGAGAGAGAGAGACAGACAGAGAGATGGGGCAGGTCAGGGGGAATGAGGACATGTTTGGGCAGTGAGTGGACAGCGATAAGCTGTATCGCACTAGAGGCCTGCTGGCTCCTCAGAGACACTTGTGTGCTAAGCGCTACATGCTAAGAGGCTCTCTGGAGGGGTTTGTGGGTATCAGGGCCCTGCTGCGCTATCAGACACTCAGCACATGTATGGTGAGTGTGGGGAAAGGAACTGGGATACATGGAATACATACATGCAGATATCTTTAGAGCAGTATCGACAGCACATACTGACAAACACGAGACCTACAAGGTCTCACACACACACACACACACACACACACACACACACACACACACACACAGAGAGAGAGAGACACACACACACTCCAAAAACAATCTGCAGAGTGCCAATCTTGTTTCAATAACTTGTCTCCACTGTGTGCCCAGTGAGTGTCCTTTGAGAGCTCTCTCCCCCACACTGGGCTTCCCACAGGATCACTGATCTAAGGGAACAGACACAAAGGAACACAGGGAGGGTGGGAGTCTGACTGCAGCACAGGACAGCACAACACAACACAACACAACACACGCCAAGGGTGGGAGAGAGAGTTGGTGTGGAGTGCACATTAGTAGTGTGGGGAACATATTATGGGATGCCGTGAATGAGGAAAGGTGTGTGCGCTTGCTTGTGAAACTGTTTCAGTTAGCAATACTACAATGTCTGCTTGCTAAACTGTTTACCCACACACAATAATGTAAGACAAAAGGTCTGAGTGAACTCTCTGTCAGTATGTGTGCGTGTGTGTGTGTGTGTGCATGCACGTTTATTTGGACACTGGCTCCAAGTGATGACACAGGGAGAGACTGGCCACGGCCCAAAGGCAAGTTTGATATGAGAGAGGTTCCTGTGTTGCTCAGAGACAGAGAGAGTGGACATGAGTCACCGTGTGTATTTTTGTGATAGCTCTTTTTATGTGTTTGCCAAATCGTTTGATGGGGCCTTATCATTTCTGTTATTGTGATCTATAACATATTGCCCTCGGTGACACTGAAGTTGTTTTTTGTTACCTCAGCCTAGAGTTTCCCTATCCATTTTCTTTGGCCCTGTCCCATTTCTCCCCCCTTAAAACTCCCACTTAGTTGAAGTGCCCTCAACAGTAAATTACCCCTATAGCCGAGGGAAGTGGAATTCTTTCCCTATGAAAATGGGACACCACTTTAGTGAATGTATAACATGCTCACATGTCACATGCTCACATCACAACAACTTTATTGTTGCTTAACTGTATCTATCTGAAGCTTCAAGTGAAGCTCCCCAATCCTCATAAACGCCATATCATATTCGTCTTCAAGTGAACGCCAGAACCCATGTCCAAAACACTTACCAAACTACCCAGATAAGGTGTGCAGTATATTAGATGGAAAAACTCTCTCAAAGCACTCAGCAGATAGCAACTAGCTGCTTGGCTACATTGTCGGATATTTTCTGACAACAGAGTTCAAAACTCAATGGTCCTTCAAATGTGTATTCAAATATTTCAACACATTTTGGAATTTCAAAACGCTTATTTGCAAGAATAAATCAAAGCTGGAGTTCACAGAGCATCATGGGTAATTACATCTTCCAATTAGTTTTAGGCCTGCATCAAACCTCTCTACATTTTGAGGGTTCATTATGAGGGCAAAAACACTCACCCTTTTGCTCCCTACAGTAATGGGACACAACTAGCCCAGTGGTCCCCATTTATTTTTCCTCAAGGGCCGAATTTTGTCAAGAATGCCAAGCCGAGGGCCAAACCTACCAGATTGAACAGCACAAAGCTTCCCTTAGCCTACTTTCCTTAATGTGAATTACACTGACGCGCACATCAGAGTTCCATAGTTGTTTAAACTATTTTATGAAGTTATAGTTGTCATTTACCACACAAACTATTGGCAGTGAATTTGTCTCACAAATGGAACAAATGAAATATTGATGGAATATTGATGCAAAGACAATAGGCGCTTGTTTATTCTAAACTGCATGTCATGAGCCAGATGGCCAACATGCAAAAATCTAGGGTCAGTGGAGGGAATTGGACAGGGCCTTTACCGCTCCAAACTGTTTGTTACACACAAACACACACACAAACACACACACACACACACACACACACACACACACACACACACACAAAGATGCTATACTATATTACTGAAGGGAAATATTCTCATCTAGGTTGAATACGTACTCTTCTTTCTATCACTCTCGGAATCTCTCCCTTTGGCTCTCTCACACAAACATTCCCTTTCTTTCTCTTTCAAATACAAAATAGCTATAGATAGATGTTAAAACATTTGTTTTGCCAAAGCGGTTGTTGTTACAATGTACAGTCATTTTTCTCTGTATCTCTCTCTCTCCTTCTCTTCAGCACATACACATACACATACACATGCATATACACTGACACATGTCCAAACGCACACAGAGGCCAAGACCTCCACTAATGAGCCAATGGGCAGAGGCCTCTTGAGCAATGTGTGGAATGACTATTCTATTCTATCTGACAATCTGCCTACATCACATCCTGTCAGGAGGCATAAATCAGACCCAGAGGTGTTAATCCCCTCCGGCTGTGTTTGTTACCACCCACGACCTTTGAACTCCTTTCAGGCCAGTGTCAAAGCTCATGCACAGCCTCACACGCTCCACTCTATAGATGTGTTTGGGTCAAGATGTCTCAGAGATATGGGACTCCGTGTTTACCTTCATAACCCTCCTCTGATGCATGTAGCCCTACTCTCCCCAGGCACATTACACAGGCTTCCCATATTGGAGGTGTTGTCCTAAAAGTGTTCAGATTTCTGAATGTTCAGTAATAGTGGTGACACATACCACTCCTCATGCCATCTAATTCAGATTAAATGGACTAGATTAACTCTAGTGCATTGTACACACTTAGACAGCCTTTGTCTTTACATATAGTGATAATGACTATGAAAAGCAAAGCTAGTAATTTTATAGGCAACCAGTATGCTAACCCATAATGCTTGTGCCCTCAAAAATTAGATGTTTTTTTTATTATTATTTTATTACTTAGGACAAACTATGAAAAGAGGGGACCAATAAAGGAATTTGCACCCACTAGTAGATTGTTATAATAGACTTCCACAAAGGCCGTATGGTCACTGACGCCTAGACTTCTGGCATTTACAGATGGACGTGATAACTGTCCGTAGTGAGGAATTCTTTTAAAAAATTCCTGTGTTCAGATCCTGATCCAGATCACCAAAATTTACTGGGTTCTTTCTTGGCAAAGACACACCTCTGATAAAAAAACAAAAAAAAAAAATCATGCAAATCCATCAGTAACTTTTGCCAACAGATAAAACAGTAAACAAACAAACAAAAGGCAAGCAGACAAACTAATTCCAGCGAAAACAACCTCCTTGGCGGAGGTAATAATAACAACAATGGCAAATTATTGAATAATGAAAATGGAAATCACTGCATCTTTATACTTTGATAACATATGTGTCAATTTTAGATAACAGCATTTTATTCACTTACTGGTGAGCGGGGGCAGAAATAAAATATTTAGGTCAAAGCTTTTGTATTGTGGCTATAAATTTACTTTGAGGAGAAGAAAGCTAAATCATGCATTCATGCAATGCGTGTTTCATAAGTATCTCTTTTTGGACAGCCTATATCTTTCATGACTATCTGGACACAGATGTCAGATAAGAATGAAATGCATAACCGAGAAAGACACAATAAGACATGATGCACAATCACAACACGCACACACACACACACACACACACACACACACACACACACACACACACACACACACACACACACACACACACACACACACACACACACATTCAGGTAGCCCTCCCACAGTGAACAAAGGGCATGTGAGCAATGACTCTGGGAGCACACAGAGACAGGCGGGTAAAATAAGATATCAGTTGAAATATGTGATCAAACATTGTCATCTCATCCACCAAAAACAGAAAAAAAACCCATCTTGTCTCCTCTCTTCCTCTCCCAGACAGTATCACTGTGACACGGGTTAATCTGTCGCTGCTTTGATCTGCTGATAGAGGTTGTCTCTCAGGACCCCTGGGGGCTTCATGGCTGACCTTTTATCTGCCTGCCTAGTAAGAGGCTCTCTGAGACAAGTGTAATAATGTGATTAGATGTAATACCCATGCTGAGGACTGAGGACTAAAAAGCAGGACCAAAGCATCACACAAATCATATAGACATTTTTCAGTCAGAAAAACGTACCTTTTGGAGAAGTCATGCAAAACTTTTACAACATTTATAGTCACATACACACACAATACTCTTGCATGTAAGTGTCACCTTTTTAGACGAATGGAAAGGGGGGGGTTACATGTCAATAATGATTTTATTTACCCTCAAATGTTCAAATGGTTTTGAATGTTTTTGTGAATGGTCTTGAGGTCTAATGTAATTGCAATCTCCTGTTTACTGTAGCCTAATGGACTGAAGAATCTTACACCGTTCAAATGCATGAAACTTAAACAGATCTTTAGAAAGTTTGGTGTCTGCTTGCTAACTGATCAAGTTTACATAGCCCCATGAATACTCAGATGGTCATATTATTTAATGAGAGAATCTTGCAAAATTGCTGCTGTAGGCTAATGCTCATAAACACTTGTGTTGGATACACTGTAGCTAAGAGACAAAGGGCTAGCAGTGGCTGTGGTCTTTCTCCTTCACCACCTCCTGTTACTGTTAAGTCCCCATGCAGCTCCAGGACAGCCAGGTCTGGCTAATGCCTGTCTGCTGTCAGCCAGTTAGGCCATCTACAGCCTGCTACAACTCAGGCCAAGAACAGCAGCCAGACACACTAACTAGCGAGAAAGAAGGAGAGAGGGAGACAGACAGAGAGTGAAAGAGAAAGACAGGTCTGAACCTGGCTTGTCAGCAGATAGAATCAGATATGGCCTCATTTCCTTGGAAAACACCTCAGACGGTCTAACAGCAGTCATTTCTCTTCCTCTGAAATTTCATCAGTACAGTTTCTTCAGTTATGCAAATCATACAATGCTTATTTTATTCAATGTTTTTTTTTTCCTGGTATAATGAAAAGTCTGAAACAGGAGACGCACTCTGTGTCTGTGTGTGTTTTCCCTGTGTGTCTGTGTGCTTGGGCTAGCATGAGATGAAACAGGCATCTTCAGCTGGGAAATAGTCAAGGTGGACTGTGACACTGATCTGTATAACAGTGACTCTAAATTCCACTAGAAAAGAAAAGTTAGTAGATCCACCCCCTCTCACTCTGACACACATAACTCAAACCTAACTGATGTGTGTCTGATATGTTTGAGGCTGCAGCCTTGGTGGTATGATGATGATGATTATGATATCATTCACCAGCATAGCACTTCCCAGAGCCACGCTGCCCACGTGCATTCCACTAGCCTGCCCTGATTCACTGCTTTTTGCCTTGCTGTTTTTTCCGTGTGTGTGTGTGTGTGTGTGTGTGTGTGTGTGTGTGTGTGTGTGTGTGTGTGTGTGTGTGTGTGTGTGTGTGTGTGTGTGTGTGTACTGTCTTTCTGGATGCTTGTGTTTACATATATTTGTGTGTGTGTGTCTGTGTTTGTGTGTGTGTTCCTTGGTGTTTGTGTGTCTTCTTTTGTATGTGTGTATTATTATGTACTGTATTGGACTGTATGTACATCTGTCTGTGTGTTTGTTTGGGGTGGGGTATAGTATGCATGTGTGTGTTCATCTGTGTGCTGTGTTTGTTTGCTCTGTGTGTGTGTGTGTGTGTGTGTGTGTGCGTGTGTGTGTCTGTGTGTGTGTGTGTGTGTGTGTGTGTGTGTGTGTGTGTGTGTGTGTGTGTGTGTGTGTGTGTGTGTGTGTGTGTGTGTGTGTGTGTGTGTGTGTCTTCCTTCTACCTCCATTGGCCTGTCTCAGACAGTGGCCTGTTTATCAGTCGGCCTGTGTCGTAGATCTGCCGTGCTGATGTCTGCCTGCGCGGAGATGCCCTGGTCCGCCCCTTAAGAACATCATAAGATGAGTGTAATCGCACGGGTCCATCACTGGGCCCTTTCTAAAGGGAGATGAAAGGGTAGCGGGCACAGACAGAAAAGATACAGATGCAGAAACAGGGCTGCTGTCACGCTAGGGAGAAGCCGATTCCCTCCCCGGACAATGCACAGGGATTAGTTCTAGGCACTTAAATTCCGGGCGGATTAGGAGACCTGCGCTACTCCCCTTTTTGTGCCGGCTGTCGTGCCTTGGCCTGAGGCGTCTCCATTTTTTTTTTTTTTTTCAGTAAGAGAGAAGTGAAGCTAAAAGTTAGTCGAGAGCCCCATGGTCATGGTGACCTCACCGTGTAATTATCGTGGGGCAGGACCATAAGATCCTGTGGGTGTGTTTGTGATTTCCCATCTTATAAAAGGATGAGTGACATTTGGCCCGTCAGATTAGACTTAATGGTGTGTTGCATTGTCTAGATTTAGCCAAGGAAAGCCAGACTTTTTTTTTTGAAAGTCAACAAAGGAGTTGCCTCGGTCTCTGATTGCTGTGGGTGAATAGATGCTGGTGGCAGGAAACAGCCAAACTGTGTTTGTGTGGCGTTGTAGTTTGTCCAAGATTTGGCCCAGCGAAGCAGAAAATACGAATGACAATAATGTCACTGGCACATACTGTACACACATCTGATCGTCAGACTGAAGCGCCATGATGGGGGAAGAACACGTCTCAGGATGTCTCCATTCTAAAACTTGCGGATACACATAAAAATGTGCTTGCACACGCACACAGACACACACACACGCACACACACACACACACACGCACACTCACATACACTCACACCCACATACGGATATGCAGTACACGCAAAATACAGTAATCAGAAACATGTGTGCCAATCCCCTACAAAGGCACACGTAAACACACACACACACACACACACACACACACACACACACACACACACACACACACACACACACACACATTTTGTTTGTATGTGTATG
This sequence comes from Sardinella longiceps, assembly GCA_027497455.2. Taxonomy (NCBI): domain Eukaryota; kingdom Metazoa; phylum Chordata; class Actinopteri; order Clupeiformes; family Clupeidae; genus Sardinella; species Sardinella longiceps. Next base: position 13,031,101 of record JAODXP020000027.1, read on the forward strand.
TGTTCTGCTGGCTAAAGTCAAGGTCATGTTACAGTCATTGCAGTCAGGCTGAGCACCGCACTGTAATTGCATGCTTGTGTTTCCACTGAGTATTTCCAAACGCTGGACTCATAAAGAGCAATATAAAAAGACGAAGGAACTTGAAAGCAAAATGTTTGCATCTGGATAAGTGCAACTAGTTTACAGGCGAGGAGAGGAGATGTCTCCATCCGCTCACTATAAAACACTCTATGGTCTGGTACTGGGAGAATAGTGATTAGAAAAGATCACTAGTGTGTTGTAATTTTTTTTTTTTTTCATTCTGTGTTCACGCTTCCTGGTCGACAAAGACTCACAAACATGCAAATACAGTTGCATGTAAGTTATCGTTTTGTGGTGAAAAACAAAACCTATAAACCTAACATTAAATTATCAGTTAAAAAAACAAACAACAACAAAAAAAGATCTCAACACAAAGCTCTCAGTACAGTCATCCATTGAAGAGAGAAGGCAGGAGAGAAGGAGGCGTATGGACATCAGTGAGTTAAAAACAAGTTTGGCTCCATGGCTGAAGTGCTTATGTTGTTTAGCTTGCACAGCAAAACTTCTCCCAAACACATTATTGTCGGGGAAGTTTTAAAGTTGCTGTGTGGCAGCCTGGTTAAAGTCAGAGCACACCTCAGTGGAGAGCTCAGCACTCACATCCCATTTCCACAAGTGGGCCTAAAGAGTGGGGAGATGGAAGCTGAATTGGAGCATTTAGCGTTTACCAAATCTTGGACACCTTTCTTAGAAACAAACCATCGTGCATCACGCAAAGCCCTACCCCATGTGATTAGTTCCTGGACATTTGGAAGTGGGATATACTGGGATTACCTCCAGGTGGACCTGCAAAGCGAATTTAGATGTGTTACCAGACTTGACTGCTTTCATCCAGGCTTGCCATGTTGCTTACATAAGTATTAGCATAAGTGGAAAAAAACAACAACCCTATTATGCTCATGTTAAAAGCCTCATGTAGCCTACTGTTGATGCCATTCAGCACTTAAGTTGTAAAAGTTTTGCAATAGACTCAGCTGATACATAGCCATTATAATCACTATGTTTTATATCAAAGAGTCGCTGTGGGAACTTCTGTCACATAATATATTTATTAAATTCATCCTTCAGTTCAACATTTTTACTCACTTTCCATCTGTTCCCACAAAATATGCTGTGGATCAAGCCTAGTGCCATTTTATTATTGCAAAACAATAAAAAAAAGCATCTAAATATAACTGACTTCAGTGAGCTAAAGTCATTTTTATGGGGACTTGGATAGCATAACAAGCGTCGTCTCTGTTTTTGCCATCGGCTCCTGCCTGACCAAACAGTCTAATATGCGGATCCATTGTTGCTTCTGCATGATGCGCCATTACTCAATTACAGCCTGCACTGTTTCTTTTGCCGGCCGCAGAGCTTCGGGATTTTCCTACTTGTCGCCACAAATCACCCGCTCTCCTTATGGAATGCCAGGGCCAGAATTCCCATTATCCGAAGTCCATTCCCATTACTGCCCCCATTATTCGGGCGAAAGACAAAGCGGAGCAGGAAATGAGATAAACGCTGGCGCTGCTCTGGAATTACAGCCTCTGATTGGGCCCCGGCTTCCAGTGTTTACCATGTCCACTTAGATTTGTGCACGTGTGTGTGTGTGTGTGTGTGTCTGCATGTGTGTGTGTGTGTGTGTGGGTGTGTGTGTGTGGGTGTGTGTACGGGTTAGCAGTTTCTCAGAATCAAGACTCCCGTTTAATTATTTTGTGAGGAAAAAGGAGATTCTTTTTATTTTCCTTCCCTAAACACTTGTAATTGCAAATTTCCCCATTACCATTAGATCTATGAATTGGACATTCTTTAAAATGACTTAGGAAAGCAAATACAGTACTTGTAAAAACTGTGCAATGGAACCGCAGTCTAGGGTGCAGCAGGAGCAGCTTAATATCATATCTGTATTCAAAAAGACTCCACTTATTGGTCATATATTCTGTGCAGAGTGTAGAAATTTGAATGCATGAGTGTGTAGTGTCAAATGTACAGTACATTGAATTCAAATGTAGCTTTGATCACACATTTCATAATAATTATAAGCACATATCAGTAAGCACAAGCGCATTAGCACACACATGTCTGGCAACATTGCTGCACTAGAGCAAGATCCAGACCACTGGGAGGCCAAATTAGACCTTGCAGAGAAGGAGAGAGAGAAAGGGAGAGCGAGAAAGAGAGAGAGAGAGAGAGAGAGAGAAAGGAAGAGAGAGAAATAAACTGCTGCTTTGCTACTTTACTGTTCTGTTCTTTTAATGTGATCTGTCTGCCATTCGGGCCTTCCTCAACCTCAAATAATACCCAGTGCTATATATAAGGCCCAGCTTTTCTTCGTCATGATTAAAGGTATGAGCTAAATTACAGTGCCTGTGTCCTCAGTCTGAAACAGGATCATGATGGTCATGGTTACTGTATGGTCCAGAGATGGGGAGCTGCTGGGACAACTGTGTTGCTAAAACAGTAACTGAAGTCCTCTCCGTTGCCCGAAACACGCAAAGGTTTTGGCTAAAACGAAGGCCAAGGGAGAATTTCAAGACCACAAGACTCTCAGAATCTGCCTCTCAAACACACACACACACACACACACACACACACACACACACACACACACACACACACACACACACACACACATTTTTAAGCAGAAAAAGTTTGAAGGAAATACACAGATAGTATTTCATTTGTCTGTGTTTGTTTTTAATCCACTGACATATGCTTAAGAATGATTTTGTAATTTGCTGCGTTATTTCCCACGGTGCAACAATGACATTTAAGTCGAGCTCTGCATAGAGAGATTTGAGAATTATGGTGTAATTGTAGAATGCATTTAAAAGCTGTCATTCACTGGAAGAGACTTGTCACCCAGGTATGTCCACAAATGCATATCAAGTTTGCTTTGTTGAGACTTCAGTGGTCTAAACATCTAAACACTGCAAACACTAATGCATCTAGGTATCTACTTTATCTGTCCATCTACAAACTATGCACATTGTATATACAAACCTTGTACATTGTAGCATCTATCTATCTATTTTTCACATTGTGTTAGCACACACACATTCATAGACACACAAACATTGTAAACTTAAGCATCTATCTATGTATTTTTTATTGTGTTAGCACACATCTACAGACACACAAACCTTGCTCATTTTAGTATTTATCTGTCTATTTCTTTATTATCATGTTAGCACACACCCATTAACAGACACACAACCCTTGCACACAGACAGCGATGGTTCCAGTGCTGTTTACAGTTTCATTAAGTGCTGTTTCCCCCTCATTTGGCCTGCTGAGGGAGGGACTTTTAAATGGCATTAGCAGCAGTTAAGGAGCCTGTCTGCTTGTCTTGGATGCCGTACAGCCAGTTAACGCATTGAATCTGATTTTCAGTAATGAGCTGGTGGAGCAATTCTGTAATCATCTACAGAAAGAACACATCTCGTCTGCACGCACAGGCCTGCTAACCAATCAGTACATCGACATTTTAACTAAAGTTAGGCTGTCATTTGTCATTTCAATGTCTTGGGAAACACTATGCGGACTTATTTGGCTTACTAGGGAATAATGAAGGTTGGGGCCTTTCTATAGTGAGCAATTATGGTTGACGTAATGTTTAAGCCATCATGCTTGACAAGTGTGGCTGTTAGAGCTGGCTTTTGACACCTCCCTACCCCCATGTTTTTCTTCCACGAGAGTTACGGGTGGGACTGTAAACAAAGCTAGCAGATTCAGAGAGGAACAAAAGGAACAACATACACTGAAACTGTATTATACCGTGGAAATGAAAAATGAGAAAATAAAATCACCACTGAAAATATTTATATCTGCAAGTTCAATATATTTGTTTTTCGTATTCCTTTCCTTAATTTATTTTTCTTTTCATTCATTTTTCCCCTATTCTTCCTCTGGCTGCAAACAGCTTGTTATGTTCTTCGTGGCTCTCTCCTTTTGTATAATTCATCATGATTGAATAAAACCTGAATGACAGAGAGACACAATGCAAGTTTTGTTTCCTATAAATGCAGACCTCTCTCTCTCTCTCTCTCTCTCTCTCTC
>JAODXP020000027.1:13045222-13047722 GCA_027497455.2 Sardinella longiceps
AGAGAGAGAGAGAGAGAGAGAGGGAGAGAGAGAGAGAGAGAGAGAGAGAGAGAGAGAGAGAGAAGCACAAGCAGACCTTTGAAGCAGTGGTGAAGGTAGAGGCCTCTAAGTGAAGGAGAAGGCCTGGCTGGAGCCATGGTCATTAAGCTCAGATAGGCCAGGAAATTGAATGAAAATGAATTGAATACACTCGGCTGAAGTGTGGGAGCTGTCTGAATGAAGCAAGTCTATGTGTGTGTGTGTGTGTGTGTGTGTGTGTGTGTGTGTGTCTGTCTCTGTCTGTCTCTCTTACTGTGTCTTTCCACGTGTATGTGAATAAGTGTGTGTTTAACAAAACTGAGTTCTGTGTTTGTCTTTAACTGTGGTCCTCACATCAAGACACTCAACTCTTACATGTATATAGTATAAGCATGCAAACACACAGACCAACAGACACACACACACACACACACACACACACACACACACACACACACACACACACACACACACACACACACACACACACACACACACAGTCAGACACACACACACAGTCACATTCCTATCCCAGCTCTCCCCCTACCCCTTCCTGAAGATAGGGCCTTTGAAGAAGGGGCTGATGGGTATGAAGATAAGAGTGGCCTCTGAGGAGAGAGAGGAAGCCTCTCTGGCTACTGGGCGTCCGGACCAGCCCCAACATGTAGGTCCTCTCTGTGTGTGTGTGTGTGTGTGTGTGTGTGTGTGTGTGTGTGTGTGTGTGTGTGTTTATAAAGTGCGGTTTTGAGGGACTAGATTAGAAGCAGCAGTTGCTGGAGATTCCTGTTTCTCTGCGAGTGTTCTGGCAAAAGAGGACACATGCAGGGAGACCCCAGAGGAACAGAGAGGGTCTGTGTGTGTGTGTGTGTGTGTGTGTGTGTGTGTGTGTGTGTGTGTGTGTGTGTGTGTGTGAGGACCACAGTCGCCCGGTCCCACCACTGTAATCCAATCCTACCGATAAGCATCACACACCCCAGCCCTATGCCCCAATTCTACAGCCCACCCCCACCTCAGTCCACCCCCAATACTCTCATTCACTATTTCTCTCTCTCTCTCTCTCTCTCTCTCTCTCTCTCTCTCTCTCTCTCTCTCTCTCTCTCCGCCCCACACCCCCACCCCCATGAAGATGCTGCCCATTTTTCTTAGAGGTTTTCAAGCTGAATAATTAAAAGTAATGTAAAGAGATGATTATACATTCAATAAGAAATGCAATTACATGTAAATGCACATCCCATATACATGTAAATCTATATTTTGGCTGTAAAAAAATAAAATGATATTAAATGAAATAAAATACTAATAATAGTTTATTATGATCACTTTAGGGTTACTTAACTTTGTAGTACATAGCTAACTGAGAACTGTGTGTTATCCAGCTTTGTGGTGTAGCTCAGCCAACCCTATAAGAATGTTTTCAGAAGCTTTCATAGCACGCCTTCCCCATGTCTATCCCCAAAAGACATGAGTTAGCCCAGCTTACAGGCTCAATATTCATGCCAGAAACAGCCACTGACAAATAAATTCACATTATGTCAATATTATATACTCTGCATCAGTGATATATTATAAATATACACAAGCACACACATTGGTTAGTGCATTGTTATGTGTTGAGTTCTGGTACTATAGTAAGTTACAAGTGCTGGTCCAGCTGTCACAGACTACAGAGCAATTAATGGCCAGTGCTATCATAGTGCTATTGCAGTAAATGGGTTTATCACACAACTTGATGTTAGGATTTCCATTTCAATATTCTGAATCACTGCAAGAGTAGGAAATGAGTCAAATCCAAATAACAAATCTAAAATAATAATAATAATGTGTGTGTGTGTGTGTGTGTGTGGTGTGTGTGTGGTGTGTGTGCGTGTGTGAAAACGATGTAAGAAGACAGAGCACATGTTTGCAGTGACTGGGTATCGTTTAGGTTTGAGTGTAAATATTTACATGACCTGAGTTCATTAACCATGAGAGTCTTCTTTAAACACCCAAAATACCCCTGCATTAGTGTGGTAGGGGAGCACTTAAGCTAAGTGCTTCTCTTTCTCCCTCCACCTCTCTCTCTCTCTCTCTCTCTCTCTCTCTCTCTCTCTCTCTCTCTCTCTTGCTCATACACACAGACTCACACACACACACACACACACACACACACACACACACACACACACACACACACACACACACACACCAACATATATACAGACAGATGCATAGTATGACAAAAGAGAAAAGAAAAAAAAAGGAAAGTTAAGGAAAAGAATACATATATACACTGATATATGTATATATATGAGAGAGAGAGAGAGAGAGAGAGAGAGAGAGAGAGAGAGAGAGAGAGAGAGAGAGAGAGAGAGAGAGACTAGTTTTGCAACTTTTTGAACTCTGAAACTTTCTGAAAAGTTTCTTCTTTCTCTTAATCTGTTCATGTTGAAAAGGAAGCATTCACTCTCATGGACTTCCCCTGGGTTTGAACAACGCATTGTTG
>JAODXP020000027.1:13052722-13060222 GCA_027497455.2 Sardinella longiceps
GTTTATCAGACTAGTTACATATCAGCAACTCTGAGCAAACAGCACATGCGGCAGGGCTTTTAACTGGCCTGTCAGGCTGCTCATTTCTCCAAGCACATTTATGTGGCATCCAACACCACACACACACACACACACACACACACACACACACACACACACACACACACACACACACACACTGTGAAATTAAGGGTCACACAACTATGTTTGGATCTTTATGTGGTTACAATCCAATATATTCTATTTATAAAGCATTAGATTGGTAAATTTAAAAAGATAAAAATATTACTTGAATTAAAAGTCCTTCTCACTTTTCCCTCTTCACCACTCCCCTCTTGCCTTCTCTCTTTTCCTCTCGTTTCTCGTTTCTCATCTCTTCTCAGTTTGATTCTTCGCCTCCTGTCCAGATCAATTTAAAGCGCAGGCTGGCAGGCAGGCAGGCAGGCAGGCAGGCGGTATTGACCCTGGCAGTATTGACTCAGGTAAAAAGCCTTTGATCTGCACCCCTGGGCCTGTGGGAATGACGCTGAGAGACAGACAGGACCCAGCGACAAGAGGAGCACTGTGTGTGTGTGTGTGTGTGTGTGTGTGTGTGTGTGTGTGTGTGTGTGTGTGTGTGTGTGTGTGTGTGTGTGTGTGTGTGTGTGTGTGAACAGAAGATAGAATGTGTGCATGTGGGTGTGTGTGTCAGTGTGTTAACAGGGTGTAGTATGTGTGTACAGAAGATAAAGTGTGTGTGTGTGTGTGTGTGTGTGTGTGTGTGTGTGTGTGTGTGTGTTTGTTTGTGTGTGATTGTGTGCTTTTCCCTGAGACATACATTTGGTTTAAAAACAAGTCTTATAAAAAAGGTCACTCAAGGGACACCCGGTGGGGTCAGCAACCAGGCGGCCAGAACTCCATATCTGCCCTGGAGCTAACGGAGTGTGAGCGAGGGGTGGGTGGGTAGGTGGGGGGTTGCTAGCGATTAGTGGCTGAATGGGTCCCAGCCACATGGGCTCTCCCCCCGGCAGCCATGGCTCCAGGCAGGCCTGCCAGCTCTGGATCTCTGCCCCTCTCCTCACCCCACCCCACCCCCCTGTGTGTGTGTCTGTGCGGGGCTGATCAGCCAGCGTTGGACCTGGGGCTCATTGATCAGCCTGCTCGGTGGAGCCTGCTGTCTGCCCGTCCGTCTGGAGGTGGGAAGGGGAGGATCAGCCGCCCCCGAGCCCAGGGAGGAGGGATCTGCCCTGGGGACACGGTTGCCGGTATCCCCCTCTTCCTGGCTCAGTATTGAGTAAAGGAAGACCCGGTGTTCATGTCCCTGAATCGCAGAGGCAAAAGCTGCAGAGACAAGGCGTTTAACAACTTTGCTGGGCTCTGATGTCATTCTTGCACACATACTCTAACACACACACACACACACACACACACACACACACACACACACACACACACACACACACAAATGGTCACATTTAACTGAGTCATTCTTCTGAGTCATACTTTGTCTCAAAAACAAGAAATGTCACTTTCAAATAGTCTCTTTCAGACACACAAACATACACACACACACACACACACACACACACACAAACAATCACTCTCTCTCTGACACACACAAACACACACACAACATATTTTGCAGCGATTGCAAACCACATTAAACAACCTCGAAATTAATCAAGTTCCAAACAAAATTGATTTCTCCTCCCACTCCTTTCCAAAGCCATCCTTCACTCCACACACTCCCTCTCTCTCTCTTTCATGCTATCTCTTTCATCCCTCTCTCCCTCGTTCACTCCATCTCTCGCTGGCTTTCTCACTCACTCTGTTCTTTGAATCTGAGAACCATTGAAGCGTGCACAAAGACTTGCTGTTGACGGAACTTTTGCGAGCAAAAAAACACAGGAGGAGAAAAACGAGGGAAAAAACAGAGGGATACGGCCACCATACGGCTCCCAAGGCCAGGATGAGGCGGTTGGAATTTGGGCCCCACAAAAGCACTATGTGTGTATGTGTGTGTGTGTGTGTGTGTGTCGGGGATGATGAGAGAACGGGTTTGTGTCTGTGGGCTGTGGAGGTTATCTATTCCCCTATGAAACAGAAGCTCCTAATGATGGCTGACAGAGACACATTTGGGGGTGTGTGTGTGTGTGGGTGGGTGTGGGGGTGTGTTTGGGACTGGGGCTACTGTCGTCAGTAGCCAGACTCCTGCTGTCTGCCTCTGGAACTGACCCTCTGCCTGACCAGGTCACACACTCACACTGACCACACTGCACAGTAGAGTCCAGATCAGACAGGGGGGGTGAGTATCTGCATGTACCTGCATATTTGATCAGTGCCATCAGCGTTGTCTTTGATATGGTGCTTTTCTGGTGTGAAATATCATAAGATGTTGAAACTCACACACATGCACAAATGCATGTATTTGTGTGTGTGTGTGTGTGTGTATTTGTTTGCTTGTGTTTGCACAGTGTTGTACACACATACTGACCCACACCCTCAGACACACACACACACACACGCACACACACACACACACACACACACACACACACACACACACACACACACACACACACACACACACACACACACACACACACACACACACACACACACACACACACACAGGGTGATTAGGTGATTAGGAGAGGTATTTGACCAGAGGCAGCATATTGAGCAGAGAGCTTACCTGTGACAATCTAAAGTGGCCCTTCAGAGGGTCATTAGGTGTGGACCCCACAGTAAGTGTGTGTGTGTGTGTGTGTGTGTGTGTGTGTGTGTGTGTGTGTGTGTGTGTGTGTGTGTGTGTGTGACTGAGTTCCTACAAGAACATCCCGCTGAGTATGCTACAGGCAAAGCTTAGCACAGAATCTCTTTTAAAGCTCCATACCTCTATCTCCATCTCTCTTCCCCTCATCCCCCTCTTCTCTGCTCTTTCTCTCCTCCTCTCTTTGACAGGTCACTAAGCCTGACTGCAGGTGAGCGCCGCAGTGGAAAGCCCCGTCCCATTATCAAGCTCACTATTACAGATTAGTACACATTCACACTCCCAGTGCAGACAGCTTGTGAGGCTCCATCATTATGGCTACAGATTCCTCCTATAGAGAAAAAAAAGATGAACTGAGGGACTTTACTCAACATAAATTATAAATACATGTGTGTGTGTGCTTTAAAGAAACATACTGCAGGATGGACTATGTTTAGTTACTGTTAGCTATGAGTGAAGCCCACCAAGGTTAGTGGCTACAGTTCACCACCAAGTCCCAAGGGCTGACTGCATTGAGACAGAGAAAGCATTAGGGGCGACATGTGTGTGCTCAGATCAGCAGAGGGAGCTCTTACCACCATGTGGGTGTGCGTGTGTTTGTGTGTGTGTGTGTGTGTGTGTGTGTGTGTGTGGCGCGCTTGCTTGTGTGAGTTTGTTTCTAAGTGTAATTGTGTGGGCATCCAAGTCTGAATGTGTAAAGTAATGTATACATTTATTTAAGTGTGTGTGTGTGTGTGTGTGTGTGTGTGTGTGAGAGAGAGAGAGAGAGAGAGAGAGAGAGAGAGAGAGAGAGAGAGAGAGAGAGGGAGGGAGAGGTCCATATTAGTATAGCCAGATTTAGAATGAATCAGGGGTGTGTTCTGCTATGACTAGAAGTGTGAGGCTTTTCTCCCACGGCTGACACAAGGGCCTCTGTGGGTCAAAACAGAGGCAAACCTTTGGCCCACCTCTCCTCTGACTGTACAACAGCACACACACACACACACACACACACACACACACACACACACACACACACACACACACACACACACACACACACACACACACACACACACACACACACACTCATCACCACACTCTGACATGGCAGACACCGCCAGCCAAATTCATCAGAAATAATAGCCAGGCTTTGGTTCCACTCGCAAAGCTTTTTTCCCCCTCTCCTCCACTTTCTCTCTTTCTCTCTCTGTCTGTCTCTCTTTCTCTCTATTTTGGTCTTTTTTCCCTCCTCGCTGTTTCTCGGAGTCTGGGGTCGGACAAAAGTGCTGTTCTGTTATTAACACAAACTGGAGCCATTCCAGTGTCAAGAAATCCGACCTCATTCCCACTCCGTCTGGGCGTTTGGGAAAGCGCCATGCCTCTCCGAAGCTGGAGGACAAGAACTTGAGAATTTCTCACCACTGCAGGGATGAGAGGCAGAGCGAACGAGGGAGGGCAAGAAAGACTATAACAGCGTGAGCAAAAAAAGAGAAAGATGAAATGAAACAAGAGGCTAATAGAAGAGTCATGAAAGAGGAAGCTACTGGTAAAAGAACTAGACATTTCGACCCTCACCTTTCCCATACAACACTGATATGAGCAGAACTGTTTTCACAGATATTAGCAGACAGTTTAATGTGTTCATTTTTTTTAATTCAAAATGATGAATCTGTTGCAACATACAAAAGCTATCTTTTTTCTGGTTGTGTTGCTTCTCTAAACAACAGTGCATCTTCACAAGTACTGTAGCCACAAAAGACATGAATATACATCCTTTCCTCATCAGTCCACCAACATGGTTAGAGACATAGACATAGACATTGTACAGTAAAGTGCTGAGTGTGGAGGGTTAAGTAGTGCCAGTGTCTCGTGTGTGTGTCATTCCCCCAGGGGCTCACACACACACACACACACACACACACACACACACACACACACACACACACACACACACACACACACACACACACACACACAGTAGCGCTCATTAAACTTGAAAATGTTGAGCAGATGGGAATCTGACCCCTCACTGCCGTCACACAAATATGGACAGGTTAAGGGCAGAGGCCAGCGTCATTTTCCCCAATTACTAACTGACCCCACCCACTCACCCACCACCACTCCCCAACTCTACTAACATACCCCCCCCCCCACACACACACACACACACACACACACACACACACACACACACACACACACACACACACACACACACACACACACACACACACACCCACATCGCCCCCCCTTTCCAAAAGCCTGCAAAGACACTGTGGCCCTCAAGGTGTTAGGTATGAATACACTTAGAGAGAGAGAGAGAGAGAGAGAGAGAGAGAGAGAGAGAGAGAGAGAGAGAGAGAGAAAGAGGGAGCAGAAGAGAATAATGAAAGAGAAAGTTAGAAAGACAGGGGACAAACAGCTGGACTAGATAAATAACCCATTCTGCATTAATGCTCATCCATTATGTTAGTAAATGGTCGTACTGTGTGTGCATCTGAAATGCACTGGGTGACTGACTAGACTGGGTGAGGAAGTGAAAGAATAAAGAAGGGGGAGGGGGAGGACTGAGAGGAGGTATAGAGGTGAGGGTGAGCAGGGTATTAGTGTGGGTCAGTGGCTCTCAGAGATGGGGCTGATGATGGCTAGAGTGAGTGCCAGACCATTTCTGACAGCTGTGTTTGTGTGTGTGTGTGCGTGTGTGTGTGTGTGTCTCTCTCTCTCTCTCTGTGTGTGTGGTGTGTGTGTGTGTGTGTGTGTGTGTGTGTGTGTGTGTGTGTGTGTGTGTGTGTGTGTGTATCCAAGTGTGTTTAGACGTTGAAGCAGGGTTGTCTGTTTAGGAGGTGACACTCACACAACACACTGCGCTTATGACATAGGACCCCCATTTTCACAAGTGCCCCACAAGTTCCCCTGCTCACTGCCTGCACAGAGCAACAACACAACAATAATGCAAAATGCATAGAAATCTACCTGTGGTATTTGCAGATAGATAATGGCCACAAATCCATCCAATGAAGACTGTGCAAATTATTCCAAAATACCATGAAATTAAAAGTTGTGTGATGAGATGCCCGGCTGGGCCTGTACTGCAAAGAGAAGGGCATTCTTTTTTGTTATAAAACCACAAAACATTTTAATCTTGATGGGGAAATACATCAATTATGTAGCTAGAGTTATAGAGTTATTTTTATGCTTTTGTACAGTTAACATTAACAGTAACATTCAGATTTACTTTGAATAAGATCCACTTACACTTTACATTTACATTTATGTATTTCCCTCTTTGAGAGAATGATATAAAAGAAAAACAAATTCTGAACTGAACATTTTAAGGATGTCACCCTCATTTTGTGTGACTCCTTTTCAACTCATTTTGTTAAACATCTGTGGGCCTGGACAGGACAGCGATAAAGTAGATCTTGAATTTCAAAGGGCATTATTGTACAGTAATTGTGCAAACCTCTCCTGCTTACAATGATAAAGCTCGAATTATTATTTAAAACAGTTTGCACAGTGTGGTTATGTACTGCCTGCAGATGTCCCAGACAGATTTTACGGAGCATTGGACTGTAGGAGACAACTTCCTCTCCAGGAGATCACAAGTGAAAAAACTATAGGGTGTTCAGCAGGTGCAGTTCCAGGGCCCATGACCATCTAGGGCTAGTAAATGGAGTACATTTTATTCAGGTAGCAACAATTTTATTTGTATAGCGCAATTATTTACCGAAAGGCCACTCAAAGTGCTAAAATTGCATGGACAAAATATAAACGAGTCAATCAGTCTGTGGGTGATGCATGTAGGCTAAGGTGCGCTTATACTGTACATGCAGGTGCTCTTATCTTATGCATGCATCTCCAGAGACAGAAGGTGATCCATCCGTCAGGTCAGCTGCTTAACTGAAGAAACCACTGCCAATAACATTCCAGGACAAAACAGTTCAAAGTTGCAATCTCTCAGTGATGATAAGGAAGAAAAATGTATCGAAAATGTTGCTAGACTCTGCATATGTTTCATGCCGATCGATGTGGGAAAAGCTGCTATTGTATGACATGGCTGACTGTGGTGCAGGTCCACCCCTTGTAAAATGTCATTAGATGTCTGTGCACATATCTGTGTGCATGCATGTACTGTATGTGTGTGTGAGAGAGAGAGAGGGAAAGAGAGAAATAGACATATAGATGAAAGGGTAATGACGATTTATATACTTCCTTAAAAGGGCCATTACTCACATCAAAAGGGAAGTTTGTCTCAAAGAAATGTTTAAGCTTAGTTGGTGCAAGATGGATGTGCTGTTTATGGTGGCAGTTCTTGTCTTTGCTGGTAAGTACTGTTAAGTACTCTATCTAAATATGGCTGATAGAGGGATGATATTCATGTACAAATTGACACAGCAGTCATTTTTATATTATGTTATATCATGATTATTATGCGGTCTCCTTGCACAAAGACACATTTTACATCTATGAAAATTACTCTGTAGACAAGCATATTAAATTTTCACAAAATTTGGTGTGGTTGATTGATTTGCTGTGTTTGCATTCTCTTAATCAGAGTAGATATGTTTATGAGCTTATTGTCTATATGTGCTGGAAGAGAGCAAATACATACATACATACATCTGTGTCACTGCTGATACCTTCCTCTCCATACTGAACATTCATTTCAATACAAATGGCCTAAATGATGGAAGTAAGTCTGGCTACATTACTATTATTGCAGATGTGTTTCACTACTAGAGAGGATGATGTGTGTTTGTGTTTCC
>JAODXP020000027.1:13062144-13069644 GCA_027497455.2 Sardinella longiceps
CAAAGAAACAGACAGGGAGAAATGACATTATATATTACTTCAGGACACTCTCAACATCCCCCCACCCTCCCCTCTCCCTCTCTCATGTCTCTCTCAGTCCATCCTCTGCTCTCTCTTCCCCAGTCTGTCATCTGCTGGTGATCATAGCTTCTGTGTGTCTGTGCTGTCTGAGTGTTTGAAGCTAATCAGTCTGGCCCATCTCTGCCCCCTGCTCCGGGCTCTCCCGCTCGCCAGGTAACCTTTACACAGGTGTGCCCCGTCCATCCCCAAAACCCCCAACCTATAGGCCACAGTCACACAGATGGCTCAACACAGGGATTCACTTCACCACTCATACATACACACACACACACACGTGTGTGTAGGTGTGTGTGTCTGTCATGGACCCAGACTTATACATGGAGTATGGGTAACGAGCAGGTTTACAGACACCATACAAACTCAGTGATAACTACACAGCAAACAGAAGTGTAGCCGGCTGTCTGAACAAACAGAGAATGGGACCGTCAAAGACACAAAGGCCTTGCAAACAGTGGATCACATTGGTGATCAAATACAGAAGCAGCCAGAACCAGGAGCATCACACTGCACCACACAGCACAAGATCTCCTGCACACTCTAGAAAGCCTAAAGAACTGGGACTTTCAGTTTGCCCATTACAAATATTGAACCCCTACTCTCAAAATATTGTGTCTGGCTGGCATCTTACTGTACATTCAGACCACAGGTGATAAGTCTTACAGTAGTGTTGCTGAAGAATCCCAAAATGCTATGCTGAACACAATCTGTCTTTGCTCATATCACTCTGATTGCCCATGAGGTGCTTATAACATAAACATACTGTAAAGTTACTTTTTTGGGGCTCTCATTTTGCCCAAGATTATTGTTCACGAATTTTGTTCAATTCAAAGTGAATTACTTCCGTTGTTACCGTTGCCTATAGCGCTTGTGGTAAAACCTATATCCTCTCTATGATATGATCTTATATGTTTGCAGTTAATATAATTTGTTTCCAAATGTTCCTTGTTTTGTTTTTTGGCATTGTACATCTTTTACAGTATTCTCTGGGCCCTGCCCTAACTGTTTTGACATGTAGCAAGATGTGTTGCATATATTCCCCTCAATATTTAAATATATTGCATTTGCACTATTCCCTATCAAACTTATGGCTTGCATGGTTGTTTTTTGGCCTTTTTACAACCAACTTTTTCAGAATTGGGGTGCATTTAATGACTATTTAAGTAATTTGTCATACAGATATTGTGACTAGACATTTTAGTAATATGTGATCTAAAGGCCTAACACTACAGTAGGTTTAAATCGGCATGAATGTGGTCTGCCATCTTCAAACCCGGCTCGGGCTCACCCAACACATCTCAATCTAAACTGGGTTCAATACTTGAGCGCCGCTTGAGCTGTGACATGAAAACCAGACATGAGAACACACACTAGTCAATAATGACTAGTCCTCAGACTTCCCATTCAGTTGAACCCTATTTATAGATAGAGGAAAGAGACATCTATGAGGTGTAACAGATTTGACCCATTTGAAAAGTTTTATAAATGACCCAAAAGAAGCTGTGATACAATAGCTGATACATATACGGTGATAAATAAAAGTCATGTTCTTTGTTCATAATACGATGAATGTTGTATGTTTACTGTAATTGTTCCCCTAAGGGTGTTTTGTGTCTTACCCATGTGCACATGGACATACTGATAGTGAATGCAGGGAGACAATAATATAGACTGTTTTTACTGTCTGTGTGACTGCAGTTTCCTGCCCAATCTCTCACATACTGTACAGTACATGTACGCACCCAAACACATTCATACATACACACAAAATCTAATAACCACACTCTTTACACACACACACACACACACACACACACACACACACACACACACAGCACGCACACAGCACGCACGCACACACACACACACACACACACACACACACACACACACACACACACACACACACACACACACAAACTTTTTTCAACTAAGAGTAGACTAGAATACTTGAAATATAATTAGGTCTTCATCCACTCATTCATTCCAAGTGTGTTTCACTCTGCCGTTGTGTAGGCTACTGTACACATAAACACATTAGTGTGGCACCAACAAAAAACCCTACAGAACACAAACACAGCTCAAAAGAACATTGTGTTTGTTAATTGGTCTCCAAAATATATTGTAGAGCGTAAATGCATATGCATGGAGAGAGAGAGAGAGAGAGAGAGAGAGAGAGAGAGAGAGAGAGAGAGAGAGAGTGTGTGTGTGTGTGTTTCTGGGAATCAGATTGGTTCTCTCAGAAATGTCTGGTGGAGGTCAGTGATCAATGCGGAGACATTTTCACACACACACACACACACACACACACACACACACACACACACACACACACACACACACACACACACACACACACACACACACACACATTCACACACACTCAAAGACACACCAACAGAACCACACATACGCAAACAACCTAATTCAGCTTATTATTTGTTGATGTTTTCTGAGAAATGTTTAGTCCAACAACAACAGCGACAACAAATGAAAGGAGAAATGGAGAGAAACACAGCCAGGGAAACGCCGCTCTAGATGAACAACCTTGGACAAAAGACTGTGGCATTTTCTCTCCCTCTCTCTTTTTCATTCTGTGAGTGTGTGTGTGTGTGTGTGTGTGTGTGTGTGTGTGTGTGTGTGTGTGTGTGTGTGTGTGTGTGTGTGTGTGTGTGTGTGTGTGTGTGTGTGTGTGTGTGTCTGGCCCATAGATGTCATGTGGCTGTAGACACGTCCTCTGGCCTCATTAGATGGTTAACTCAGAGCTCACTCACTGGAAGTGTGTGTGTGTGTGTGTGTGTGTGTGTGTGTGTGTGTGTGTGTGAGTGTGTGTGTGTGACAGAGAGAGAGAGCAGGAGTGTGTGTATGTGTATGTCCAGTTCAATGGACACGTCCTCTGGCCTCATTAGGTGGTTAACACAGTGCTCACTCAACCATGAGAAAGAGAACACACACAGGGAGAGAGAAAGTGTGTGTGTGTGTGTGTGTGTGTGTGTGTGTGTGTGTGTGTGTGTGTGTAAGGATAAAACGGAATGATGTTTTTGTGAGTATTTTCCACACAGAAACAAAACTATGATGATAGAGAAACACTAACCCCCTTACCTGTTGCCTAGTACATTGCATCTACACACACAGAACAGTGAAAGGAGGGAAAGACAAGTAAAAATAAAAGAATAGAGGGAAAAAAGATAGAAAAAGGAAGGCGGGGGAGGAAGAGGAGGGTGAGCTGGGGCACTGGGCACGTTAACAGAAAGTGACGTTGCCGACCGCGACCGCTTGCTAATTATGGCGGCAATGTCAGCGGGTCTCGGAGAACAATCCTGTGATTGTTGTGTGAGATGATTGTCCGATGGGCCGAGGGGCTCCAGTCCATTCTACTCCTCCAGCACCCCACACTCCTCCTCCCACTCCTCCTCCTCTCAGAGAACGAGGGAACGGGGGGTGGGGGGGATGGGAGACAGAGAGAGGGGGGAGTGGGAGGGAGGGAGAGAGATTAAATATGAGTGAGAGACAGAGGAAGGGAGGGAGAGAGAGAGAGGGAGTGAGTGAAAGAAAGGGTGGAAGGGTTGAGATAGGCCAGAGGAGTGGAGGCCAGAGGAAGGGCAAAGGAATGAGAGAGAAAGAAAGAAGAGAGAGAGAGAGAGAGAGAGAGAGAGAGAGAGAGAGAGAGAGAGAGAGAGAGAGAGAGAGAGAGAGAGAGAGAGAGAGAGAGAGAGAATCACACAAATGCATGGGACACAGAGAGGACACAGAAAATTCCAGAAGATCCTCTGTGACATAACGAGTTTGCTGGGTTTGGTTGGCTGATTGGGCTTCAGCTCGGTTGACACCATCTTACTCTCTTTCTGAGTGGAGGGAAAACATGCATGGAGTTTTGGATTACTCTCACACAGATTGTTAGTGGTCATGGGTGTCAGTGTGTGTATCAGTCTATCAGTGAATTATCTCATATGTCTATATCCCTTAAATAACATTACATTTCATGTTAATGATAACTCCGAAATGGCACCTCAAACTCAAACAGATATAAAGTTAGGCTTTGGATGTGAGTTTAGGAGCAAGCACCCTTATCAAAAACTCTGCTGTGTATTCTTTGACTGTGTGTGTGTGTGTGTGTGTGTGTGTGTGTGTGTGTGTGTGTGTGTGTGTGTGTGTGTGTGTGTGTGTGTGTGTGTGTTTGTGTCTGTGTGTGTGAACTCTTGCTCTCCTCCTCATCTTTCTTTCTCTCTCTCTTTTCAACTTCTCTCCACTCACCTCATCAATCCTTCCTCCCTCTCCTCTCTTTCCCTTGCATAAGCATTTCTTTCTTAATGTGATTTTAACTGTTCTGCGTACAACACTGACCGCCCAGGAACTTCCTTGTTATGGCTAACATATCACTGTGCCACACCCATGACAACTTTGTTTGGACCTTACCTCACACTGTTTACAGAGCCCGGCTCTTTTGGGATAGCCACACTAGCTGGACCGCACCAATGTGTATTTTTGCAATCAAGATTCATCTTAGTGTTACAGTATATCTCAGTGACAAGGCTGGAGGACCGTTGCAATATATACGGACTCTACATAATGCATTGGCTTAAAAATAGCCTATCGTAAGCTCGTATGTAGCCCGCATAAACAGTGGAGTCTCCAAAAGAGGCTAGAAATCTGTCCACAGGACCCAAACACTTCATACTCCCTCGGCTGCTCTTAAAATACAGTCATGGTTCAAGCAATGGCCATCTATCGTCCAGCCTTGTTGCCTTAGCTGTAAATCTACTGCCTTTAAATCTTTATCATGCAGACTGTACAGTGCACTCATAGCATCCATACATTACAGACATACATTAGCCAGGTTTGGCCCGAACAATATGCCAAGGAAAACCATGGAAGAGAGAATTAATTGTTTTTCACAAATGACATTATGTTCAATGTCTTTTTTTTTTCTTCTTTTAACAAGATGCGTGAAAAATTACTTTTTCTTGACTGAAATGCAAGCATGCATGTCTGTGAGTGTGTATGTTTGTTTGATGCTGTTTATGCATTCTGTGAACCTTGGTTCAGTTCTGTATAAGCATATGCTAATCATGTTATTTTTTGAAGGAGAAGAAAAATGAACAGCTTTGATGCAGTTTCACAGAAGTGTAAAAACGATGGGTAATGTGTGAACTGTGGGTGTGACACACTCATATTTAGCAATCTGTGTGTGTGTGTGTGTGTGTGTGTGTGTGTGTGTGTGTGTCAGTCCACATGCGTGAGCTGTTTTATGCATGTTAACCTATGTGTTAACTGAATCTTTCACCATCAGTTTGCTATCACGCTCATGGTGCAGCTGAGTTGTGAAACTTGTGCCAGAGCTTCTCACACAACAACTTGCTTACACAGTGTGTGTTGGAGTAGAAACCCCAGTGCTGATCAAGTGTGAGCTACATGCTTACATTCTCGGGTAGCAGACTTCAGAGAGAGAGAGCTGGCCAAAGATATAAGCAACCGACTATCACAAGTGAACATGTACTGAGATCAGTTTAATATGGTAAAAAAGCAAAAATAAAATGGGTAGCTCAATAGAAACAACAACAACAACAACAGCAGTACACGAGCACAAAGAATTATGTCTGATGCAACCCATGTGCTTTGCCCTGGATGCACTAAGGAGCTAGATTATAGATAGAGATGATAGAAATACCTTGGGTCTCTGGAAGAAGACAATAACCTGCAAGCATGCAACTGTAACTGGGCCTTAACTGTAGAGCCTTGACTGAAGCTCTACAATATCTGCAGTATGTGGATTTTTCAGTCACTTCTTCCTCATGTTGTCATGCTGACAACCTCCTCTGTTTTTTCTCTTTTCTTTGTGTTTTCTAAGAAATACAATTCTTGTGCACTTCCTTAAGAGGAAAAGAACATTACTTTTCTTAGGACTGTGATTGTGGGTATTTGTACCCTTATTATGACCGCCGCTGCGTAGCAAGCGTAGCCGTCATAATGATTGTCAAAGTTTTTTTTTTCAACGCGGCTGGATTAATTACTACTCGGCCAAAATAACTGTGACTTAACTAAACTATTTTACCTTGCAGCTGCAGTCAATGAAATTATTAATAAAACTGTAATATATTTAATATTTTTGCTTCATTTACTCATTCATTGCCAACCACTCCACCCAAGCGGTACTGACTGGTCACAGGCATTTCCATACTTGTGACACACATAAGATGGCCACCGGCACTGACCTCGGATGAGGCAAGTTTCATTCAATAATTCGGGACTTCATTCAATATATTCGGGGTTTCATTCAATATATTCGGGACTTCATTCAATATATTCGGAGTTTCATTCAATATATTCGGGACTTCATTCAATATATTCAGGGTTTCATTCAATATATTCAGAGTTTCATTCAATATATTCGGGACTTCATTCAATGTATTCGGGACTTTATTCAATATATTCGGAGTTTCATTCAATATATTCGGGACTTCATTCAATATATTCGGAGTGTCATTCAATATATTCAAGGTTTTCTTTCATTCAATATATTCGGAGTTTCATTCAATATATTCGGGACTTCATTCAATATATTCAAGGTTTTCTTTCATTCAATATATTCAGAGTTTCATTCAATATATTCAGGACTTCATTCAATATATTCAAGGTTTTTTTCCTGAATGGCTTGCCATAGTGATCATATATAACTACATACACACAAGCACATGCGCACGGGTACACACACACATACTACATACTGTACACACAAGCACACATGCGCACAGGTACACACACACACACACACACACACACACACACACACACACTCTTATACTTGTACACAAAAGCAAACTAACTCATGCAGACACACATTTATAACATGAGAGAGATACAAACAAGTTGACAAGCATCATATATATGCAGAGAATGTGCAGAACTGAGCGGCGGTCATATTTTGTACCGCCATGCGGTACATCTAGTTTCACACTGACATCAGCAAGTTAACGGGCGATACAGGCACAGTTCACACATTGGGCAGCCACTCAGAGGGAGCTCTAAACACTTTGGTTCTAACAGAAACTCCAGTGCTGGTTACGGTATGTGTGACCTGTAAGCTTAAGCCCTGTTCACACTGCAAGTGGTGTGTGAGAGTCACGGCTGCGTCTCCTGTACGTTTCCATCTCAGTGTTTGTGATAGCAGATCAGAGCTCTCACAAGCAGGCACGCCTCTCAGGTGGGGCTCCAACAGTTGCAATGGCCTGTAAGAGAAAATGTATTGCATGTGTCTGTTAGGTGGCGTTCAGACAAAAACGATTTTCACCTACAAAATCCTGAGTGTTCAATAAGTAGTACGTGAAAAAACAAGGTAGCCTATATGGCAGATATAAGCAACAACCCATAGTTGAGGAAAATGCACCCTCAAAAATTAAACTTCTTATGACTTTGAGCATTGCT
>JAODXP020000027.1:13079644-13089644 GCA_027497455.2 Sardinella longiceps
AATTAAAAGTATTTATTAATTCAGTGTTGATAATAGATCAGCTTTTTGACCAATGTGGAATACCTTGATTTCGTAATTGTACTGGAATAAAAAAAATCTGGATACTATCTCACTAATCTGCCAAATGTCCCACGTGTTACACTACTGTTACTTTGCTACAGGACAAACAAACAGATCTGAGTTAGTGTTGAAAGAAAGCCATTAGAGGCCGAAGTGCTCCACGTGCAGATACCAGCTACCAGAAGACATCCGTGTTCACCGCTAAGCTCCGTGTTTGCTCCCACAGTAACTATGTCTGCCCAATGATTTATTTCTAATTACACATGCCATTAACTACTGCGATAAGACAATAGATAAACATGATAATGATAAATTAGTGGGCAATCCACAGCTCTTTTATTTATTGTGTGTGTGTGTGTGTGTGCGTATGTGCGTGTTCATGAACAGCTGTGTGTGTGTGTGTGTGTGTGTGTGTGTGTGTGTGTGTGTGTGTGTAAGAGTGTGTGTGTGTGTGTGTGTGTGTGTGTGTGTGTGTGTGTGTGTGTGTGTGTGTGTGTGTGTGTGTGTGCAGTAGGGCATATGTTTGGCAGACAGTGAGCCCCTGATTCTGACATCTCTCAGATCTGCTCTCTCACCTCATCAGTCTGGCCTTCAGAAGCTGCCCCCACATGGCCTGCTACAGTATCCACTTACACACATAATGCATGGAGGAGTAATCATTATCTGTGTGTGTGTGTGTGTGTGTGTGTGTGTGTGTGTGTGTGTGTGTGTGTGTGTGTGTGTGTGTGTGTGTGTGTGTGTGTGTGTGTGTGTGTGTGAACATGTGTGTCTGTCTGTGCATATATGTCTATGTGCATGTCTTCATATGAGCCTGTGATCATGCAAGCATGTGTGTGTGTGTGTGTGTGTGTGTGTGTGTGTGTGTGTGTGTGCACGCGTAACTAATGTATACCACACAGGCATATCTGTTATCGCCATCATGCCCTTTCAGCTTCTTTATGCTCATTTCATTTCAGGTCAAAGTCCTCTCTTCACCAACACGCCTTGAAATATTGGAGATATAACAGCCATATCACTTCTAGCCTCACGTGAACCCCCACCCACTTTATCTCCGCTCATTCCTTCCCTTGTTTTTTTTTCCTTCTCTCTTTTTCTCTCTCTCCCTCCCTCTTTCTTTCGTTCTCTCTATTCTGGGATAGACTGAAACCCTACAATCTTCCTATGCCATAATTAGACTCTGACACACACCCTGCAAGTCCATGCCTCTCTCTCTCTCTCTCTCTCTCTCTCTCTCTGTCATTCTTCCTCTCTCGCTCCCTCTTCCTCTCTCATTTGATCCTTTAAATGAGGTGTAAGGGACTCTGTGTTTAGGCTATGAAGGCTAAATTACAGTCCTTCCTGACTTAAATGCTATTTGATATTTTATCTCCTATCTCAGTCTATTTGGGTTGCTATGCCATTATAGAATATTTCAGGGGTCATGTAGACACAGTAATTCTGTTTTTTATGGACTGAGAGAGAGAGAGAGAGAGAGAGAGAGAGAGAGAGAGAGAGAGAGAGAGAGAGAGAGAGAGAGTACATGTAATATATTCCAGAATCTACGAGCACTACTTCATTTTCTTGATTTATACACATATGGACCAAGATCTTACATTCAGACTAACAAACTCAATACAGTAGTTTGACAGATTTCCCCAAACTATTCTTTTTATAGTTACATACACTTTGACTTGAGGTGGATTCTACCATTAATGCTTCTCAATTAAGATAGAATGTTTCCCCTGTAATTGTGTCTGTAGGGTAAGTTGGTAAACAGGACCTTAGTAAGATGTACCACACAAACAAACATGAAAGAATGGAAACTTTAACTTAAAGGACGAGTCTGGAACTGGTGGGCCTCTTGTCTGAGTGCGTGTGTATGTTTGTGTACAGGTGGTATGTATTTATGTCCAGGTTGTGGTGTGTTACAGTTTGTGACATTGTATACGTGTGTGTGTGTGTGTGTGTGTAGGCTGTTAGCCACTGGCATAAATAAAAGACCTGTGTCATGTCTGCCCTGTCATTACACCCCCCTCTGTTACACTAATGCTAGACTGACTCCACAACATCATTACCTGAGTTCACAATGTTGAGTATGTGTGTGTGTGTGTGTGTGTGTGTGTGTGTGTGTGTGTGTGTGTGTGTGTGTGTGTGTGTGTGTGCGTCTTTGCGTGCTTGTGCCACTTTGCTAATAAGGCCAGCTCCCCAACTCCAGCTTTCCTTTGTTCTTTCAGCAGTACAGAGATCAGCCATTACTCCAATCTCATCTCCATTAGACTGGCCATGAGAGGCATCCCCTCTGATCTGGGAGCAGCTATCTGCAGTGGCCTTCAGGGCAAACTGCCACTCCAAGCCTGTAATATAGAGACATAGATGAGCTCACTGCACACGCCCACACCTGCAAGTTTCCATGTGCACATACAGTACACTACACTAACCACACACACACACACACACACACACACACACACACACACACACACACACACACACACACACACACACACACACACACACGCTGCTGTCCAGTGAGTCACCAACTCAAATTTCCCACAGCAGGATGCATTGGACATTCAGTACTGTCCTCAAAAAGTACCTTAGACTTGTGATTACATTCATCCCACTCCTACTCTATCTATCTATCTATCTATCTATCTATCTATCTATCTATCTATCTATCTATCTATCTATCACTTTACATCGCCTCCTTAAAATCTGCTGCTAATTGTCTGTTTTTACAGTAACACTCCATCTAAAAATAGTTATACAAATACAACTGTAATAATGAATGATTAAAAAAATAAAAGCGTTGACTGAAGTTCCCGTCAGCTGTGGGTGTAGCAGCAGAGTGTAAGTATGTGGGAGTAGCAGCAGAATGTGACTGTCCAGCCGGCATTTCCAGATTGCTTCATCATTCCCAGGCCTCTCCTCTGCTCTGCTCTGCTCGGCTCTAAACAGATGGGCCCCAGGCAGCACACACACGGGCTCCTGCCAGTCTGTCCTCCTCTCCTGGTCCTCCTCCCTGCCACTCCCTTTCTCACACACACACACGCACACACACACGCACACACACACACACACAAACACGCTTTACACTCTACCCTACATACAAACAAAGACACGCTGTACACACCACATTTTCCCTCTGTCTCTGTCTGTCTCTCCTCTCTCTCTCTCTCCTACACACACGCACACATACACACACACAGAGAGAGAGAGAGAGAGAGAGAGAGAGAGAGAGAGAGAGAGAGAGAGAGAGAGAGAGAGAGACAGTCATCTGCTAGCGGTTCTCTGAAGTCCCCCCTACCACCACAAAGTCCCCTCGCGTCTGGCACAGCCCCCAGCACACACACACACAGACACACACACATACACACAGACAGACAGAGCGTCTCTACTCTTCCCAGAACAGGGCTGTTGGTTAACAGAGGTGAGACCCCACGGCCTCCAAACAGCGGCTATCCAGAGTCCGATCTGACCCCATCTGATCAGAGTGTTGCCATCGCCACATTATCCCACCGCCATCGGGGCCGAAGTCTGCAGTGCCAAAGGGACATTCATGCAGCTTAGTGTCCCAATCCTGTGTTTCTACAGACAACAACAATACCTGTCAGAGAGAGAGAGAGAGAGAGAGAGAGAGAGAGAGAGAGAGAGAGAGAGAGAGAGAGAGAGAGAGAGAGAGAGAGAGCCTTGAGCTCTAAGCTGAGGTCAACACAACTCACACGACGTTTCATAAACCAGACAGCAAGATTTTTATTTTGAGGATTTGTCTGAGGTCTTTCTAATCTCCCTGGAGTTGAGAAAATGAAATCTGAAGTAGACCTTGGACAACAAAGAACGGCCATGTCATAAATATTACTCCATAGACATTAACATACATAGCATACATCGTGACCACTGCCACATCACAGACCACTGTTCCAGGGGGGAGTCATACAGTAAAAAAAAAAGAAACATGGCTGCCAAGAGAGGGGTCTTATGGAAAACGGATGTGCGTGGCAGAGCGAGGGGAGAACAGAGGGGGCCATGTTGGAGCTCAAAGCCCAGAGAAAGGGACCCTAATTGCAAAGCTAAACAGAGCAGCCCAGCGCTTTTTCTGTGGCTGCTTTGAAATCCCAAGTTCAATAGAACTTTGATACTCTCACTGACAGAATGAGAAAGAGAGAGGGAGGAGAGAGAGTGGGGTACAGGAGAGAGAGAGAGAGAGAGAGAGAGAGAGAGAGAGAGAGAGAGAGAGAGAGAGAGAGAGAGAGAGAGAGAGATGATGATGGCATTGCAAAGGAGAGAGTGGTTCAGATGGTGGGGAAAAAAGGGAAAATAAGATGAGTATAGAATGAGAGAGAGAGAGAGAGAGAGAGAGAGAGAGAGAGAGAGAGAGAGAGAGAGAGCACAGTGTTTCAGAGTGGGCATCTTCCCAGGAGCACAGGAGGATCTGTCATATCAACGCCTCCATTTTGGGGCCAGCCACAGAATGGGCCCATCATCACCAGTGCCACCCTACCCGCCATCCCTGCAACACAGACAGACAGACAGACAGACAGACAGACAGACAGACGGACAGACAGGCCGAGGAGGAGGAGGAGGAGGAGGCACAAAGCGTTGAGAGAGTCCCGCTGGGAGTCACGTTCCCATTGGGCGGTGGTTCCTGTTGGAGAACGCGTCCCTTAGCTCCACAGGGAGGTCCTGCGGCTGCACTCAGCTGCACTGGGAGGGAGGGAGGGAGGGAGGGAGAAGCATTGTGTGCATTTGGGATTTGTGTCTGTTATTTCCAGAGGGGTATTTCTCAACCCGGAGAAAGGAGCGAAGGAACGGAAATTATGGTGTTTGGAATACCAACCGCTATGCAGGGGTTACCAGAGGGTGGTTGAGTGTGTGTGTGTGTGTGTGTGTGTGTGTGTGTGTGTGTGTGTGTGTGTGTGTGTGTGTGTGTGTGAGACGGAAAGAGAGAGAATATGTGTCTGAAAGAGTGTGTGTACTGTATGTGGGGTTGGGGGGTTGCAGGACAATGAGACGCTTCTGATTGTGGCAGAGGCTAAAATAACTTCCCCCTCTGTCTCTGCTTCTGCAGCAGACGCCTTCCTCTGCTTTTCTTTCTCTTTCCTTTTCTTTCCCCTCTCTCTCTGTCTCCCCCTTTCTCTCTTTCTCTCTCTCTCTCTCTCTCTGCTCTAATTCATGCTTCCAAAGCCAAACGGACTCTCCACAGAAAACCACACTGTGAGAAAGATTCCATGTCTGACAATATGTCTCCTCTTTGGACATGAAATGTGCTCTCTGTGCTAAGCTCTGTATGTGTGTGTGTTTGTGTGTGTGTGTGTGTGTGTGTGTGTGTGTGTGTGTGTGTGTTCCACATCAGCAGTACTTCCAACAGAAAAGAGGAAAAGAACTTAAAGGAAAATACCGGAGTGAATTCAAGCATAGTCCTGTTGAAAGAGCTTGCTAAATGCGCTAGTTAGCGAGTGGAACAAAATAATTTGGTACAGCACAGACCGAACGCGAACGCAGAAGCGAACAGACACTTTACACTGAATCAATGGGACCTGACTGTTGGAAACCGAAAGTAAGATCTGAGGTTACATTGACTCAATGTAAAGTGTTTCGCGTTCGCGTTAGGTCTATGCTGTTCGAAATTCTTTCATTTCATGCGAAATATATTGCTGTTAGAAGGCTTGTGCAGCAGGGTTACTGTATGGTTGAATTCACTCTGGTATTTTCCTTTAAAGTCATACTGTATTTCACATCGATTCAGAATACAATTATTAGTATCACAGGGCGTCACTGTGGACAGTGAGACAAAAAACAAATACGTTGGTTTAGCCACAAGATGTAGAAAAATGACTAAAATAAATAAATAAAAAACCCAACTCATCATGAGACAGAATCAGCATGTAGAGACACATGTTTTAGAGTGTCTCGTGTATAAATTTCCCTAAAGTACAGCCTGTGGAGAGGTCAGAAAGGTCAAAGGGCAAGGGTCAGATCCCCAAGCAAGAAATCTGCAGTAAACTATGTAGCCATGTAGCCATTTGCACAGGCTGACAGAATATTTGAAAAACATTAGGGCTGGCACAGGAGGGTGCTGGGCTGGGGTGGGGGGGGGGGTGGGGGGAGAAATGGATGGGTGGGGGTGAGGGTTGGGGTGGGGAGGGGTGGGGGGTTCTGTCAAAATGGCGCCTGGACCACAGCAGCTGCCTGTGACATGAACCGGGTGAGTTATGGGAAAATGGCGGCAAGGCAGAGAGGATTATCCCTAATTACACACCTCAGCAGCCTGCAGGTGACAGTGTGTGTGTGTGTGTGTGTGTGTGTGTGTGTGTGTGTGTGTGTGTGTGTGTGTGTGTGTGTGTGTGTGTGTGTGTGAGTGGAGTTAATGGAGGGGAATGCAAGGTATGACAAAATAACAAATAGCTCTTCTTCAAACCCGGGCCACGCACGGCACAAGAGAAAGGAGGAATGTGGAGCGAGGCACAGAGTGACATGGGGAGGCTCTTAAAGAGGTGAACTCATGCTTTTGGCCGTCTGGACTGGTGTCAGTTTACTCTCTTTACTTGAGGTGGAGAGAGTTTTGGAGCGGGCAGACAGGACTGACTCCAGAACAGCTGTTATGGCAGACGGTAACCAAAGATGGTGGGGAGCAGGGTTAAGTGGTAGGAACTAGAGGGAGGAGACCCCAGCATGCCACACACACCTTGCTGTCACCATGCCAATTAGACACGCACAGACACACACACACACACACACACACACACACACACACACACACACACACACAAACACGCTCTCTCCTTCTCTCACCATATCATGCAAGTCAACACAAACATGTCAGTGAAGAAATACAAACATACACCATTCACCCCTATCACACCATAGACTTGCGGGCGCACACAACAAACATGAAACCCCAGCTCACACACACACACACACACACACACACACACACACACACACACACACACACACACACACACACACAGCAGATACACAAAAGCACATTGAAACATAAATCAACACACTTGCTCATGCTTATGCTTCATGGCTTTATTGTATCCTCCCTCCCTCTCTCTCTCTCTCTCTCTCTCTCTCTCTCTCTCTCTCTCTCTCTCTCTCTCTCTTTCTTCATTTCTTTGTTTTTTCTTTCTTGCTTTCCTTCAGTCTCTCTCTCTCTCTCACTCTCTCTCTCTATCTTGGGACAAGGGACAGATGGTGTCCTTCACTCCCACCCCCCTGTACAAGGTCACAGACGCTGAGATAGGGCCTGGCACCATACACACAGATAACTGTACTCTCCCTGTCTGTCTGTCTTTCTCCACACACACACACACACACACACACACACACACACACACACACACACACACACACACACACACACACACACACACACACACACCACACACCCACACAGATAACTGCCGCCTGCTTCCCTCTCACACACAGACATACAGAGATAATTAGACACACTGCCAAGGGGACTGTTTTCAGTGTGTAAGGCTTCGGTGCATGACACACACACCCACTCTATTTCTCTCTCTCTCTCTCTCTTTCTCTCTCTCACACACGCGCATGCACACACACACACACACACACACACACACACACACACACACACACACACACACACACACACACACACACACACACACACACACACACACACACACACACACACACACACACACGCACAAACACGCACAAACATACACACACACCCTCTGTTATCAAGTCAGATAAAACTTGGAGAGAAATCGGGAAATTAGAGAACACTGGAATTCATTTTTCATCATTCCACAATGCTATGTGTGTGTCTGTGAGAGACGGAGACAGTCCCAAAATACAAAGAAAGATACAGAGAGATACTGAGAAAAACAAATAACAAAGAGACAGAGAAAAGTGAACTTAAGTCAACTAGGGAGACATCGACTGTGAAGATGACGTCTACATTTAGGCAATCAGAAAACTCTTTTGTCCATTAGTCAACTGTCAGTTTCATCAGGGCCAGTCTTAACTAGAGCAAGTGATGGTTAAAGGTACACTATGTGTTCCTGCATGCACAGTGAAAAAATCCAGAATACAACACAAGAGTTGTAAACATCAAACAGAACAAACTAAATAGCATAGTGTAATATTGTAACAAACAAACAATCAAATTATAGGCACAGGTTGTGCACCAAAAATACCAGGTTCCAGCCAAGACTGTTGGGAGTTGCAAACTTACTCCCACCCTTCCCCCAACCGTCTTATCAGTGATAAACTGGAACCTAGCTTGTGATATTTTTGGTGCACAACCTGTGCCCATAGTGTTAGTTTGACGTTTACAGCCCCTGTGTTGTCTACTGAGAGTAGAGGATCAAGGGGAGATGTGTACGATCGCACTGAAACCATGTGGAAGTGCCTGCAAGTGGTTTAGTCAGAGGATTCAAGCGGGCGAGAGGTGTCAATGCTTGTTCAGTCAGGTTCTATTTTGCAAGGGAGGGGGAAAATCCCCTTTGCAGACTCATGAGCTCTTATTGGTTGATAGACTTTAAAGAATCTTTCTTATTGTGGAATGCATTTTGCAGACAGAAGTATCCAGTTTGTTCCCGTTGAAATGTATTATGATGCTATATGTTGCTCAGTATTCCATGATCTTTGGTTTAGTTACTAACTCAAGGGCAAAACAGTAGCAGTTGGGATACAAACCTACAATTTCCAAGCTACTTGCATGCAGGGGCGTCACTAGAGATGAAGCTTTACTGGGGCACAGGCCTCCACTCTCAACCCTGTTTCTGCTTTGTTAATTCAAAGAATTTTTTGATATCAATAGAAATGCACAGCATGCATATGCTGATGCTGTACTGCTAAATTTGTTGTGGGAACTTCATGTGTGACTTCACCTTACAGTAGCCTACATCGTCGTATGGCACACCAAGCTTGATGCGCATGCATGACTGTGGAAAGAATGTCTATCAGACCAGAGATCAGTATTCCATTTTAGACACGTGTAACCCTTGGAGTTACAAATACGCCTACATTCTCCGATCGGTCTCTATTGGCGTATGTACTGTACTGTGCATGCAGAAAACGGGTTGTTATTAAATAAAATCATATACTTTTTTCTTTCTTTTTTTTACTGGGGTACAGATGATCTTTACTAGGGCACGTGCCCCAGCAAAAATGGCCTAGTGACACCCCTGCTTGCATGCTAGCCTGGTTCCTTAGAACCTTTATGACCTTTCTATGAAAATATAGAATCTCCACAGTGACCAAAAAGAGTACTACCTTTCAATTTCTGACCATCTGTGCCACAATTGACTTGATCTGTGAGGCACCATTTTTGTGTTCTCTGTGACTGGACTAAGACTCACTTCTGCAGTTTCTGTGTGTTGTGAACTTGAGTGTAATACACAAAAGCAGAGTTGTACCCATACCACGGAAGACGGTTATGAATCCAAGCTGCCATCCAGACTGGACTGACAGAATAAACTGGGTCCTTCCTCCACTCAACAAAATCATGATTTATCTGTTCATCTCTTGCCTTTCATCTCTCCTTCATGATCTATCTGTTCATCTCTCGCCTTTCATCCCTCCATCTTCTCGTCCATCGGAGAGGTCAAAAGGGTGAAGTGAGTTTTTTTTTACTTCCCTGAGAAAGACGAAAGATTAAATGAAAGACGAAGGGAGGAGGAGGAGGGGGGGGGACAATGGGTTCATTGAGAGGATAAAAAAGCGAGGGATGAAGCCTTTTCTCAGGAGGAGGACAATAGTCGTTTGCCTCCATGGGTACCCCCCCCCCACCCCATACACACACACACACACACCCCTCCCAAACTGTCGGCGGTGGCGGGCGGGTGAGCGGTCGGGCGGGCGTTCCACAGAAGAGGGGATTGTTGGGGCCTGTAGTGGGGCAGCAGCAATGCAGGCTGGGCTGTGTACGGAGACGAGAGGATAAAGGGAGGTTAGCTAAGGGCGCGGCCCTTAATTAACA
>JAODXP020000027.1:13094644-13189644 GCA_027497455.2 Sardinella longiceps
GGGAGTGTGTGTGTACGCATCTCGCGACGTGGATGTGGGGTTTGTGCAATGCAGTAACTAAATATACAAAAAGACAAAGGATGGAATCTGAGGAACTAAGCAAAAGCCTACATTCATTATGAGACGCAATGCCAGACTACACAACAACACTCATGCATAAACAAAACATATGGCCAACCATAATAATCACATCTGAAACACATTCAAAGGAGAATACGAAAGATTCCTCTCTCCCTCTTACTCTTACACACACACACACACACACACACACACACACACACACACACACACACACACACACACACACACACATACTCCAATGAGTCATCAACTTCAGAACTTTTTTTTCAGTACATTTTGAGTCACCAATTTTAAAAATCCTGCCTATGTTTGGGAGTGTAGCTGGGGTTAACTAAGGAGAAATCTGCCAGAATAACCAGAAGACTAAAGAGAAAAAAAGTGTGTGTGTGTGTGTGTGTGTGTGTGTGTGTGTGTGTGTGTGTGTGTGTGTGCGTGCCTGCCTGTTTAGTGGCCCTTGTATCTGCGTTTGCTCATGCATCACCTCAGGGTAACTGGACACTGTGTTGGTGAGCCCTGGACACACACATGCACACTTCTGTCTTTGGCATTGGCTTCTTCCTCTGCTGGATCCCATAATAATTTATGATGCAAAATAAAAGCCCCTAAGACCCCATAAAGCCCTGCAGCTACAGCCTATTAGCCAACGCTCCCCACCGTACGCATGCATGCCAACTCTTACCTGGCTACACTCAGCTCTTTCACTTCATCGATTGCTTGCTTGTTTATTGGCTTGTTTGTTTATGCTTGGTGGAGGTTATGCATGCCTGTATTCAAATATTCAAATGTGTTTCAGTGCATAATGCACAAAGACTCTCAGTTTGATACCAGTTTCTCTTTTTGTAAACCGCATCTGATTGTGGAGCTGCTCCTTGATGAGTATTTACTGAAAGTCACATGACTTCAGAGGACAGACATGGACTACAGCTGCACTGCTGAGTTGTACTGCAACTCTGGTTTGCTCTGAGGAGTGCTACTGCAGGGCTATAAGATGAAGAGTGCTCTGAGGAGTGCTACTGCAGGGCTATAAGATGAAGAGTGCTCTGAGGAGTGCTACTGCAGGGCTATAAGATGAAGAGTGCACTGAGGAGTGCTACTGCATGGCTATAAGCTATAGTGGGTGTTCTGAGGAGTGCTACATGGCTATAAGATGAAGAGTGCTCTGAGGAGTGCTACTGCAGGGCTATAAGATGAAGAGTGCTCTGAGGAGTGCTACTGCAGGGCTATAAGATGAAGAGTGCTCTGAGGAGTGCTACTGCAGGGCTATAAGATGAAGAGTGCTCTGAGGAGTGCTACTGCAGGGCTATAAGCTATAGTGGTTTGCTCTGAGGAGTGCTACATGGCTATAAGATGAAGAGTGCACTGAGGAGTGCTACTGCATGGCTATAAGCTATAGTGGGTGTTCTGAGGAGTGCTACATGGCTATAAGATGAAGAGTGCTCTGAGGAGTGTTACTACAGGGCTATAAGAAGAAGAGTGCTCTGAGGAGTGCTACTGCAGGGCTATAAGATGAAGAGTGTTCTGAGGAGTGCTACATGGCTATAAGATGAAGAGTGCACTGAGGAGTGCTACTGCATGGCTATAAGCTATAGTGGTTTGCTCTGAGGAGTGCTACATGGCTATAAGATAAAGAGTGCACTGAGGAGTGCTACTGCATGGCTATAAGCTATAGTGGTTTGCTCTGAGGAGTGCTACTGCATGGCTATAAGATGAAGAGTGCTCTGAGGAGTGCTACTGCAGGGCTATAAGATGAAGAGTGTTCTGAGGAGTGCTACATGGCTATAAGATGAAGAGTGCACTGAGGAGTGCTACTGCATGGCTATAAGCTATAGTGGTTTGCTCTGAGGAGTGCTACTGCATGGCTATAAGATAAAGAGTGCACTGAGGAGTGCTACTGGCTATAAGAGGAAGAGTGCATGAGGCTATAAGAGGAAGAGTGCACTGAGGAGTGCTACTGCATGGCTATAAGCTATAGTGGTTTGCTCTGAGGAGTGCTACATGGCTATAAGATAAAGAGTGCACTGAGGAGTGCTACTGCAGGGCTATAAGAGGAAGAGTGCACTGAGGAGTGCTACATGGCTATAAGATGAAGAGTGCTGTGAGGAGTGTTACTGTATAGCTATAAGAAGAAGAGTGCTCTGAGGAGTGTTACTTCAGGTAGAGTGCACTGAGGAGTGCTACGGCTCCAGTAGTGTAGTAGCCCACCTCACCACTCAAGGTTTGGCTAACACAGCCACCACAGGAAATAGAACTAGACACGGGAGAACCTGCAAACTCAATAACTTGCTTCCCTCTTCCTGTCTGTTTAAGTGTGTGTGTGTGTGTGTGTGTGTGTGTGTGTGTGTGTGTGTGTGTGTGTGTGTGTGTGTGTGTGTGTGAACAACTTCGATGCCATGTGTGTGTTTGCATTTCCATGGAACTTCACAGCACACCATGTAAGTATGTTTTGCCTTGAGGATTTCCATACAATATCCTTTGCAAATCTAAACTCCTAGCCCATTAATATGCTATTTGCCTATTTCTACACAAGTATGTGGACTTGTGTGTGCATATGTACTGTGTGTGTGTGTGTGTGTGTGTGTGTGTGTGTGTGTGTGTGTGTGTGTGTGTGTTTGCATTTGCGTGCGTGTGTGTGAGGATGATGACCCAGTCACCAGGTGTGTGCCTCAGATGTTTACTAACTCTAATTATAAGGGGGAAACATTCCCAGGGTTGACAGGTGTTGCAGAGGAGCAGCGATGTGTGTGAACCTCGGCGAGTACACGCTGACCAAAGCACTTTTCTCTCCACACACACACACACACACACCCTCTCTCTACACACACACACACACACACACACACACACACACACCCGCTCACACACACATTTTGCTCTCACAGATAGCTGTTTGGGAAACAGGCTCCATGTTGCAAAGGTCAACATTTTTGACAAAGATATTTTGGTCTTTTTTTTTTTTTTAGAGCTAACCATTACTTGTCACAATATCTCACAGACACAGCATCTTTTAGTTAACCCTAATGTCTTTGGGTTTGTCAGTGCAACCAAAGTTTTGAGTTGTGCGTGCCAATGAGGAAAAAAAAATCCCAATTGCAACCTTTCAGAACTTATTTTTAAACTTGGCTTAAATTTGGGAAGGAAAATATGTGGACGGCCTAATATTCCCAACTGATCACACAACAGTCTTAGCTGTTTAACATCATGCTGAGTTTACTCATAACTGAGCCTGCTGGGTTAACCACATTTGGATGGTGTGTGAGCTTTACACTTCTCTCCAAACAAAATAAGACAACAGATTAAACACAACATTGAAGAGCTTATATTGCACAATGCACATATATACCCCGCCCCATTCACACGCACGCACGCACGCACACACACACACACACACACACACACACACACACACACACACACACACACACACACACACACACACACACACACACACACACGCACGAACAAACAAAAACACACAAGGGTCTCTATTGACTATCTCAGTTGGATCTTTAATAACTGCTAAAGATTTTATTTGATGTAAAAAGAAAATCTTTAGCAGTTATGCATTAATAATCCAGGTGCTAACCGAATCTACAGTACCTGTGTGATGAGAGCTCATTTGGAGAGAGTTCCAAGCAGAATGTTTTCTCCAGAGACATGGGACATGGTCAGCAGTCTGGTTTCCCCTGAGGCCCTCTCTGTCCCAGTGGTGGTGTGCAGAGAAGCAGGCAGGCAGCAGCCCTGGTCAGATCCCAGGCCAGTGTCCAAACACAAGAGTGGTGACCTGTCCTTGATCAGTGAGCTGACCTCGGCTTGGGGAGTAAACAAACACACATGTATACACACAAACACACCGCTTGTTTGTGGTGCTGGCTTGACCAGCGTCTGCATCAACAGAGGGGATCAACTGACCTCCACATCAGATGGAACCCATTCACCTCCAGACACCCTGACACACACACTCACACACACCCCCCACGCACACAAACACACATACACGCACACACACGTACAGAGAAGAGATAGAGATAGTGTGAAAGAGAAACAGATACAAACACACGTACACACACACACACACACACACACACACACACACACACACACACACACACACACCCTCATTCAAACACAGGCACTTTCTGAAAAACACACATTCCATTCCCTCCTTGCCTTAATCTGCCTCCTTCAGATTGGAGAGGAGAGAAATTCCCCTGCAGTGTAAGTTCAGTGAGCAGGGAGTCTGAGAGATTTCCTCCCCTGTGCGGCATGACCAATGAAAATAATCACCTTATCCCATTAGGCTGCCTGTGACCAGGGCCCTCTCCGACCATGAGAACACACACACACACACACACACACACACACACACACACACACACACACACACACACACACACATACACAGACAGAGAGAGAGAGAGAGAGAGAGAGAGAGAGAGAGTACACACAGAATGTTTGATCAAGGCGCCTGCTCCTAAGCTCACAGCCAAAGCCCATCTGACATGGCTACTGACGGACTTGAAAAAAGAAATGTAAATGAATGAATGGCTAAAAGAATTAAACAGTGTGTGTGTGTGTGTGTGTGTGTGTGTGTATGTGTGTTCCTCCGTGTGTGTGTGTGTGTGTGTGTGTGTGTGTGTGTGTGTGTGTGTGTGTGTGTGTGTGTGTGTGTGTGTGTGTGTGTGTATGTGTGTGTGTGTGTGTGTGCGTCACTCTGTGTGTTTGTGTGTGTGTGTGTGTGCTGTTGTGAAGAGTGTTGGGGGGTAAACAGACACTAAATACTACTAGCTGCAGTGTGAGTCTGAGTTGCCTATGCAGCGTATATGGGGGGCTAGTTGTTCTGTGCCAGCAGCAGCAGCAGCAGCAGATTTGTTTGTGAAGAATGTGGGGTTTGGGAGACTGTGCGTCACATATAATTAGCACAGACTGCGGGCAACATTAATGCAGCACTGCAGCAGGATTCAACTCCTTAAGTGTTCTTAAATGCTAGCTTTCTGCCTATTTAGGCAGCAACACTAAAGCGCCAAATGCATCCCATAAACCTTGCGCTTATTAGATTTGGTTACTGTGGCGACTGAACTGACTGGGCCAGACGGGGTCCCAGGGAGTTACCTCAGCGGGGCTTGGGTGGGGGGGTGGAGAGGGCTGGGTTGGACTGGTGGTGGTCTGTGGAACATTTAAACAAAGCCAAAGCCCCAAATGCACACCCAGACAAGTTTATCACAGATAGCTCTGGAGAGGAGCGGTGGGAGTGGGTCTCGGTTTCAGCATGGCGCACAGTGTGTGGTCTGCCTGAGGGGCTAAGCCTGGGGCTTTACAGCATCGTGCTAATGCTGCCATGGCTGGAACTGGCTACGTTTGAGGGGGGCCTGTGTGGAGAGCTACTGGGGGCTGGCTGCTGGGTGGGGTGGAGGGTTGGGGGGATAGAGGGTAGGTACCTCCAGCGCTGCATTTGCCACCATGTGTCTACTCCGCTCCACACATGACCACTGCGGCTGACAGCCTCTCTGTAATAAGCGGTTGGTTCATATCGGCCTGTAGCTTTACTGTGCGGGGATTAGAAGGTGGGAGCCATGTAGGCGCTGCTTAGCTTATTAAAAAGTTTGGTTTCTCAGACAGGAGAAGGGGGTCTGGAGTGGCTAATTTGGCCTGTCACTCAAAGGATATGATGCCGACTCCCCACCAGCTCCTTCCACCACAGTCAAAACATGGTGAGCATGTCACGCTCAATATACTTTGCTACTTACCAAAAGAAAATGTGTTCATGGTCTCAATGTCCTATATTTTTATAATCTTTTTTTTTTTTTTGAGAAGGAGGAATTCCATTGTGCTTAGAGCCTGAAAAGAAGCCTGAATGTAATAGTAAGCCTTTAATATATTAGGTAATAGTGTTTAATCCATAGTATTTTACGTATAAATAGCCAATACAATTTTTGGAAGCAGTGTAGGGTTTTTTTGTGGATGTTCACAAGTCAAACCTTTGTTAAAATGCAAAATTACATTGGTAGCTGAGATTTTAAGTTTTGCGCTTACTGGCAAAGGAGTTTCAATGAACATCTTACAGGCATTTGGCAAGACAAATTGCTATTTTTAAAACCCTTAGAAGGCACAATCTAGCATGCCAGTATATGGGCAGAGCAGTAGGCTAGCACTCCAACCACAGTCTGGTAGGGTATGCTGGTGCTATGGCACAAAGACACATTGCACCAAACACCACACCAAACTTTGAATGGTTTACAGTTTTGTCAAAGTCCCAGACTAAGTGAGTGGGAGAAGGATAAGGAGCCCTTGAGACCTGTGTTGTGTTTTTCATCTTTAAATAATCCCCACCTGGGCACCGCCCTCCTTTCCTGTGTGTCTTTGAGAAGCAGGGGAGCCCCGCATAGCAGCCACCGCAATGACGCACAATCACTCAGCACAATTAAAGAGAAATATGAAAGGCAGGAAGAGAGAGAGAGAGAGAGAGAGAGAGAGGGGAGAGGGGGGGGGGGGTGGGGATGCAGCAGGGGGAGAGGTAGGAGTGTGGTGGGTGGGGGGGGGTGTAGCAGTGGTGGGTGAGGGGGTGGAGACGGGGTTAAGGGGTGGGGTTGGGTTGGGGGTGGTGGTTGGTCTGGAGAGGCTGGAACTCTGGGATGTATTGTGCTGGGCCTCCTTCAGGCTGTAATCTGAGAGCATAATGAGGCTTGGCTCCCGCTGCTAACACCCCTTACACATACACACACACACACACACACACACACTGAAACATACTACCTGTGTTTAACACTGGCTTCTGTCAGCACTCCCCAGCACACACACCGCTCCTAAATCTCCTTTATGTGCCCAAATGGCAGCTGACCCTGGATCTGCTTTGGGCCTGACCTGGGCCAGGACTGGCCCTCATCCCACTCGGCCACTCTGCCAAAGTCAGCTGCTTCTCAGACGCTGACCCCTCAGCTCTCCAACATCACCAGGAGCCACTCTTCCACCTCTCCGGCCCATCTGTTGGCACTGGACAACTCTGGAACACACACACACACACACACACACACACACGAGATTTACGTCAGCTGTGTCCAGCGCTGTCCACCCATGACTCTCTGAGCCCTTCTACATCTTTGTTAATATACGTCCATTGACTTAATTGATTGCTCTAAACCATAGATATGACCGACATCTGTCATAGCAAGTGTTAGAATTACAGAGCTGACTAATAACTTGTAGTTAATCAGTCTAAGCCAGTATATACTGTATATATATATATATATGGGCAATTCCAGCGTAATGGACGTGATATTTTCGTGCATTATTGATGAACTAAATGCCAGTTAACCTCCGCAAACCTAACAGTATTTCACAATTTTGTTCATATTCTTATGCAAACTCCATGGCTGAATATAGGCAAACGCAAAAAATGAATATCATGATTTACATTATAAGAATATGAGCCTCTCAATTTGCGTTATGGACGTGACGAAAAACGGACGAACTTTTGAGAGAGAGTAGCTTTTGCTGTGAAGTGTGTGAAATTTCTAGAGAAATGTAAATATTACTACATTCATACCAAACAGGACACCTCAGTAAAGACAGAGAAAGACTTAATTTCAAATGTAAATGTAAAAAATTTGGTTTTCATTGGGAGAAATGGCGTTATGGATGTGACGTTATGGACTTGACGTCTGGAAAAACCTTCCAAAACGACACAAAACAATTGTGAATGGTGAATTTTAACCTGTAACGACAAAAATAGTAATAAAACAATAAAAAAATAACTGATAGCATTGCAACTTCGTGTGTGTTATCACCCACTTATGCCCATTATAAGCCCCTTCATAGACTGACATTATAGCTGAATAGGGTAAAAATTTTAACAAAAAGATATCCTCTCGAAACTTGCTTAGATGATTATTTACATCGAGACAATACTTTTTTGTATTGCAAGTTTTCTGAAAGAATTTGTATGTCCATGTAGATGAGACTTGAAGTTTTAAGGTGAGGTTTACCTTTTCGTGGAATTGCCCATATACTGTATATGCTATATGATTTCTGTTAGAATATTTTACTGTAAAGCTGTCTGTAATCTTTTTCCTACCATTCTAAACTACACACAGATATGATTTCATTCAATTGCATTCATTGCAGATATTTGTATCATTATGAACATGTCATTGTGTTTCCATGCTTTGGCAACACTGGATGTGAACAGTCATGCCAATGAAGCCACTTTGAACTGAATCAAATCAAGTTGGGAGGAATCTCAAAGATCTCTCTCTCTCTCTCTCTCTCTCTCTCTCTCTCTCTCTCTCTCTCTCTCTCTCTCTCTCTCACTATCTCTCTCTCTCTCTCACTCACTATCTCTGCCTCTCCCTGTCTTTCACTCTCTTTCTCTCTCACTCGCTCTCAGGTCGTGGGAACACACAAACCCAGACTACTCCTCAAATCTAATTAATTAGAGGGAGACTGGTGTGTGTCCACTGCCTGCAGTGTGTGAGTCATGTTCATGCAGGGCCTGTGTGTGTGTGTGTGTGTGTGTGTGTGTGTGTGTGTGTGTGTGTGTGTGTGTTGGGTGAGAGAGACAGAAAGAGAATGTTTGTGTGTGTGTGTGTGTGTGTGTGTATGTGTGTGTATGAGAGAGCAGATGCAGAGAGTGTGTGTGTGTGTGTGTGTGTGTGTGTGTTGGAGTGAGAGAGACAGAAAGAGAGAATGTTTGTGTGTGTGTGTGTGTGTGTGTGTGTGTGTGTGTGTGTGTGTGTGTGTGTGTGTGTGTGTGTGTGTGTGTGTGCGTGCGTGTGTGTTGTCAGTTCCCATTCATATCTCAGCCAGCCCAGAGTTTGCTGTGTTGTGAGCTTGATCCATGTGAACCGTTGGGCTCTGTATATTACTGTATACACCAACATAAAAGTAATTTTTGTTTTGACCTATGTGTGTGTGTGTGTGTGTGTGTGTGTGTGTGTGTGTGTGTGTGTGTGTATGTGTGCAAAAGCCCATGCTTACAATCTATCTGTGCACAGGTGATAGAAAAAGAAACTTTGAAAACTTCCAACAAAGACACACACACACACACACACACACACACACACACACACACACACACACACACACACACACATGTTGTGACACATGTTAGGAAGAACCATTGTTGTCCACCTGGTCAAGCTCACCTCTGTGTCAGTCAAGAGGCGCTCCACTGTAACAGAAGCCCATCACTTGACTTTGTTATAGAAAGGCTAATCAGCCTGCATCTGTTTCCTGTTTGCCCAACTCCTCTGGACATGGAGAGGAAGATTGGGTTGGTAGTGTGTGTGTGTGGGTGTGTGGGGGAGTGTGGGGGTGGGGTGCAGGTTTGAGCCTCAGAGCAGAGGGCACTACCAGTCCGACTAAATCCAGATGCCATCACTGCAAACACACACACACACACACACACACACACACACACACACACACACACACACACACACACACACACACACACACACACACACACACACATAACACATTATGAAACAAACTCTTGACAGCACACACATAGTCACAAAACTATGCAAACACTCACCAATCCCATGCCGCCAGTGCCATGATCTTCTGGAACTGCTGAACCTCAATGAGAGGCTGTGGAGAAAGTGGGTACCACAGAAATGAGCGCAGAATAAACACACACACACACACACACACACACACTAAAAGTTGTGTTGTTGTTTGGATAGGCATGGCGAGGCGAGGCGAGGAGAAAGTATGACACTGAGAGGAAATGTGTGATTCCGAGAGCGGAGCGGAGCAGAGCGGAGCGGCGTGAGAGTGATGTCACACTGGGGGGCTGGCAGGGAGAGCAGAGAGGTGATGAAAAATATATGGCTGCCATCGTGAGAACACCACACTCCTGCCAACACACACACATACACACACTTGCACTCACTCACACAAATATACAAATGTGTGCAACACACACACACATAGTCACTCACACAAATATACAAATGCGTACAACACACACTCACACACACACACACACACACACACACACACACACACACACACACACACACACACTTATTTTATTTAAACAGGCACAACTGCAAACAAAAAAGGGTCATAACCACATAAATTCACTTAGCATGCAGTAATCAGTGTAAGAGTTTCCTACTTGATGTGCTCACACACTCATGTAGATACACACATACGTATATTGCACACCTCATAGAACACACACACACACACACACACACACACACACACACACACACACACACACACACACACACACACACACACACACACACACACACACACATCCACACAAAGCAATCGATTTCTGTCCTGAGACTAAAAGGTTGGCTTTTCTGGCATTACACAAGTTTGCTGTCCTTTGGTATTGCCATGGTGACCTGTGTTTGATTTCTGCCAGAGAATGGAAACTGAGACGGTGTTCATTTGGGGGAAGGGGAGGAGGACTCTGTGTGCCTGCCTGCCTGTGTTTGTGGATGTGTGTACTTGTGTGCAAGTGTGTGTGTGTGTGTGTGTGTGTGTGTGTGTGTGTGCGTGCATCGTTTTTCAAGGCGTTTAGCTAAAACCATGCTCAACACTAGGCCAGGTTGGCCCTGTGGAGCGGGGAGAGCTCTTTAGTCCCCCACAATCCCCTCCTGTCAGTCAGCAAATATTAACCTCCCGCCCCCTGCCAGGCCCCACATTCTCTCCTCCAGAGCAAGAGCACCATTCCCACCTCTCAGCAAGCAGCTCACACACACACACACACACACACACACACACACACACACACATACACGCACACACACACACACACACACACACACACACACACACACACACACACACACAGACACACACACACACATAAACACACAAACACACGCACAGACAGACAAACACACGCACACACACACACACACACACACACACACA
Organism: Sardinella longiceps; assembly: GCA_027497455.2. NCBI lineage: Eukaryota > Metazoa > Chordata > Actinopteri > Clupeiformes > Clupeidae > Sardinella > Sardinella longiceps. Next base: position 13,105,619 of record JAODXP020000027.1, read on the forward strand.
CACACACACACACACACACAGGCACCAGAAGCACAGGGCCGGTGTAATTCGCCTCTAAAATCGGAGCGTCTGAGGTCATTTGGTTCTGTAGTGCAGCGGTGGTGCTTGGGAGGGAGATTATCAGCTAAAACAAGGGGGCAGCGGCGAGGGCACTTCAAAGAGGCCCAGCGCTTCCTGTCAGAGATTCTCCACAACCCTCCCCAACTGCGGGGGTCTCCAGTATCCACTCCCCCACATCAGCAGACATGCCTATGTAAACACACACACACACACACACACACACACACACACACACACACACACACACACACACACACACAGGCATGGATGTGAGCACACACACAAACACAAACAGACACACACACACACACACACACACACACACACACAGACGCACACACAGAGTGGTCTGGCCAGTGTTGGGGAGACAGCCTTAATGTGCTTTTCACCCTTAATGCTGCACAGATGAGGGGCCTACCCTCGATCCTCACCCACAGAGAGAGAGAGAGAGAGAGAGAGAGAGAGAGAGAGAGAGAGAGAGAGAGAAAGAGAGAGAGAGAGACTGATGAAGGATAAGGAGTAAAGTTACACTGGCTTCAGTGTGTTTGCTGAGGGTAAGGCATAGAGAAGCATTGCCAGACCACTCATGCTAAAGAAACAACATCCTCCAGTAATCACCACACTTTTCCCGCTTTTTCTTGTATTTTTTTCTCTTTTATCTCAAATGATGTACGGTCTTATAATACATTATGTAAGCGGAAAATATTCTTGTTGTTTTTCCACAGGGTTTAAGAGAACTATTAAATATAAATGTTGTTCTTTTGAGAAGTTATAAAGTCAGGGTACGTGTGAAACGTCCGACTCTTGAATTTTTATTTGCTTCGACCCAGCATGTGACACTAAGGTGAGACAAGGGCTTCTCTCGACTCCAGCAAAACTAAAATAGCTCCGAGAGCTCCTCTGTCTCCCTGAGCTCCCGTGTTGCTCCGTCACTTTCTTTATGTGTGTCTCTTTTACAGCCGCAACTCAATGGCTCTTCAAGCTGCCACCCCCTCCCAAACAATCTCTCCATCTGACACAAGCCAGATAGGCCCCGGCAGGCAGGCTGGCTTTGGCCGTGGTTACGGGTGCACAGCACAGGGGCGTGCTTCTGTCATCCACAGCATATGCACCGCACTTCCCCTTCCAACGCGAGGGAGTCAGTCACGCCGCTCTCCAACGTAAACGACGTACAGATATAAATTCATTATGGCAGACGCTTTTATGACAACCCTTCACTTTATGGCACGAGGACTCCCTTCACACGAGACACACTTATCACTTTTTTTTCCACCAGTACACACACACTGTGACCATCGGAAAAATGTAATTGCCAAAGTAATCCCTAAAGACGCCCAAAGTTCCAGAGGGAGTCAAGAGATATATGTGTTTCTTATGGTGGAAGTAAAGCGTTTAATTGCTTGCTTAATTTATTGGTGCAGATTCTGCTTAGGCTAATCCACGCTGCACACAGCAGAAGGCCAGGATAGTCAGGAAGGGACGTCTGTGTTCTTAAGGAATTTCCTCCAGTCAGTCAGCAGTAACCAAAACGACCTTTACATTCTTAAAGTCCAGAAGATGCTTGACTCTTCTCAGTCAAGCACCTTAAACTGGGCATAAAGTTTAACAGTGTTAAAATGGAAGACATCCGAAAGAATGTTCTTTCTAAGTACAATGTTAACTATGAGTAAATAAATCTGAAATTCTTGACAATGAGCTTGAGAGTGATAGTAAAATGGGTCGAAATGACTGTGCATACCTGCACATAGGGCAGTATTCCCCCATGTGCTTAAGTCTAAAAAAAGTGCTTATACAGGCTGAAATAAATGAAGCTAAGCACTTTTTCGGAATTAAGCACTTGGGAATAGTGCACAATGATTTTTTTTCTGTTTGGTGTCTTTAATTAATGATTATACAACACTTTAAAAAAAAAGAAAAATTCCTTGTCTGCGTGTCCATGAGTGTATGTGTAAGTCAGGGAGTTACTCTGGTTCAAATACACTCAAAGTTCCACCGGCTTCTCTGTTCTTCAGTGTGTTAATCCAGCTGCACTAAACACACGCAAAACACACACATTACAGGCTGCCATGGAAGCCTCCAGGCTATAATAGCGGTAAGGTGTGTGTTAGGGCAAGTCACACGTGTGTGTGTGTGTGTGTGTGTGTGTGTGTGTGTGTGTGTGTGTGTGTGTGTTTAGTGGAAGAACAAAAAAGGGCTAACTGGACCGAAGCCAAGTCTACTTTAAGAGAGTAAGGATTAGAGTGGGCCGACACGCAGTTTTGTCTTTCAAGGCTTGTACTCAGTCTTTTTTTCTGTCAGGACCACCTTCATCTATTCTCCCTGATCATTTTCCTGCTGTAAAGTATACTTCTGTGTACTGCTGAATTTATATGCTGTATAAAATGTATACATATACTGTATTATTATACAATTATTTTTGCAGAAGGGCCACATTGGGTTTTTAGATATTGTTGTTAAGTGTCAAACCAAATCAGGCCTATAATTTAATTCACCTTGGCTGAATGAGAAATTATAATAATTATTATTATTCATTTATACCACTTTTCCACTATAAGCATAGTGACATAGAGAATTTCGAACGTAGGCTACATGTATATGATTTTTCTATACCTGCATGCCATTATCCCTTACATAAATACTCTATAAATAGCCCAACAGGCCGCATGTGTAGTAGCTTGCCCACCTCTGCTGTAGAAAGTACACTTTCCATAAGGCATCCAAGGAAGACACTGAAAATGGATCTTGAAATCATGCACAGAAACTAGAGCACTAATGTGTTGGGTTGAGGGCTGGTCAGAGTTCCCTATAGTCACTTGCCCCTGCCAATAGCCAGTGGTTCACAATGAAGATGGACTCCCCACTTAGTTACGCGGTTTTCAGTGAGCAGTTCAGGAGAAGATGTAGAGAGAGGTTAAAGGAGTGAGACTTTGTGCCTGTGTACGTGTGTGAGCATGTGTGTGTGTGTGTGTGTGTGTGTGTGTGTGTGTGTGTGTGACCTGCTTTCATATGAGTCTTAAAGGGTCTGAATGCAGTCACTAGATTGTATCATCCATCAGCTCTCTGTGCGTTTCTACTTCAGGCTGAAAAATGACTTTTGCAAGTTCATCAGGGTCACCCGTATAAGGGTGGATGGTCTACTCAATCACCATGACCTCACAGACAGACCAGAACAATTCATGTGATGTAGCAACACTGCAGGGAGACCCAGCTGTCCATAAAACAGACAGAACAAAGGTCTATAGTCCACTCTGTTTCCAATTAGGCAACCACTGGTAGTGTAGCACTTACTTACTGAATTCTGTTCATAGTGTAAAATAATTGATATTACTAACTTTTAAACTATTATAAACACAGTTGGTTTCAAAATCTGTCATCTCTCTACATATGATCCTTATGGTAAAGTCTGTGCACATAAGTAGGCAGTAGGTTAAGCTTTAGACCGCAGATAAGGCCGTTTTCCACTTGTTGCAGTCTAAGCCATTTTTCTGCAAATTTCCATTCAGATTTTCACTGTGAAATTAGCATGGAAGTCTGTCCTTGTATGGCAGTCCGTCCCTACTGGCTCAATGGGAGGTTTGCGTAAGACCTTAAAAGTCAACATTATGTCTCCTTCACACTCATCTTCTGTTGTCTGCCATTGCCTCCAGGTTGGCACTCGGACATGAGGACCCTCTCAAGGGCTCTTCAGCTCCACAGAGAGCTTCTATTTTAGACTGCTGAGTAGAGGGATTGGCATCTCTCTCTCACACACACACACACACACACACACACACACACACACACACACACACACACACACACACACACACACACACACACACACACACACACCTCACACAAAACATAGACACAGACAGACATGCATACACATACACACACACCTCACACTAAAACACAGACATGCACACGCACACACACGCACACGCACACACACACCCCTTGTCAGTAAGGTGATGGAGACAGAATTGCTTAAAGGCTGCTGGGTGTGCCCGGCTGAGACTGCAGTGTAAGATAATCTCAACCACCTCTCTTCCTCTTCCCGTTTGCTCACACACAAAAGCCCAAATGTGCATACCTCACCACCACCACTGCCACCGCCACCACCACTTACGCACATGCACTCAATGACCTGCATGGACACCTTCATACTATCTATACACACACACACACACACACACACACACACACACACACTATGTTTCATGCAGAAAGAGCCGTGAGAGTGTTTGTAGTTGTAGTGCAGTGTGTCAGCAGCAGCACAGAGTCTCATTTGCTCAGTATCTGCTGAGAGCACTCTCTCTCTCTCTCTCTCTCTCTCTCTCCTTATGCAAACACATGCCTTGTTTATTTACCAACAGGGACATCCAGACTGCAGCCCTCCCCCTCTGTCTAACAAGCTAAACATTCCTGTTGTTATTTGGGCTCCAATTGAAGTAGATTTATATCTAAATGTTATCGCAGCGGCGGCATAAATGTTTAGATGTGGGGGAGAGGTGAACAGGGCCATCATAGGCGGCTAGGCGGTTTGCTGTGGGGGGGTGGGGGGTAGGGGAGGGTGATGGTTGGGTGGGGGTGCAGTGTGTCGTCGTCGTCCTCTTCCTCGTGCCCAAATATTTACTCCTGCCCTGATTTAAACCCCCGCTCGGCAAGAGAGCGGCACTTTTGTACCCATGGCGACGGTGCAGTCAAGACTTCCCGATTTTGTAAATATCGGCGCTTTAATTTTGTCCCTGTGTATGCGTCTGCTGAACGGGACTGGCTTGGAGATGTTTGTTTTGCTGCTAAATAGAGTAAATAATTCCTTTGGGGACACAGCTCAGGATGTGTTAGGATGTTGGACTCACATCACAGGCCAAACCTTGGGTCCGTACACCGTTTTCTCTCTCTCTCTCTCCCTCTCTCCTCCTGACCGTGGCCGGGTAAACAGTCAGCAGATAGCAGAGAGGGTAAATCAGGCCACTTCCAACCAAAATGTGTCGTCCAATGAGAGATGGTGTCTCACTGCAGGGTTCTCTCAGGCAGGAGAATGAAATCCTAATGTTAGCATTAGCTAAGCTACCTTGCATGTGGCTGCAGCCAAGCCTCATTAAAAAGCTGTTAAGGTGATGAATATCATGAATGTAGTGTGTGTGTGTGTGTGTGTGTGTGAGACACTTTTTGTTATATCGATAGCTCAGTGGAACTATTTCCTTGAGGGAGGCGTCCAGAGAGCATTAGGGCAGCTGCGGAGTTTTCTGCTAGCCACTGACAGATAGAGTAAGGAAGAGAGGGACATGGGGAGAGGTTTTTAAAAACGAAAAGGGGAAAAAAAGTGTGTGTGTGGTTATGAGAGGAATGTGTCAAGGCAGGGGGTGGGGAGAAGGTGTGATGCCAAGAGAGGTGTATATGAATTACACAGTGCAGGTGTTAAACACTCCCATGTGTGTGTGTGTGTGTGTGTGTGTGTGTGTGTGTGTGTATACGCACACACTTTATGCATTGTTTAACACACGTTTAACACATCAGTCAATGTGAGTTTAAACACTGTACACCACGAGGGAGAACCACCATTAGCTTCTCCTGCTTTAAATCACCACAGCTAACCACCTGCCAACAAGGTTTGGATGAGTCACTTACAGATTAGAATTATTTATGTGAAAGTCATGAGAGTGGAGAGAAAGAGTGACATGGAGAAAGAGAAAGAGAGAGAGGGAGAGAGAGAAACCCTGACTTGCAAATGATAAAAGAGAGCAGTTTGAAGTCACTTGTAAACAAATTGAGCTTTTGTAGGCAGCCAGCAGCCCACTGGGTTACATTTGCATGTGAATGCACATAGCCAACACAAACCACCCACCCATATACAAGCCTCCCACTGCCCCCCACACACACACACACACACACACACACACACACCCAACATGGAGGAAGAGAGATGGTGCGAAAGAGAGAACAGAAAGAAGAGAGGGGATGGGTGGGCAGAGGGGACGAGTGGCAGAAGGAAACAGACACGTGGAGACAGACGGTGAAAGATGCAGGGAAAAAAGAGAACTACATGCCCAGACCGACAGACACTGAGGGGAAAAAAAGAGAGAGACGCCACTGGCTTTCCCGACGTATTCAACTCTTGTCTAGCCGCCGCAACAGCAGGTGATGGGAGTGGGCCCAGCTGTCGGGGCTAGGGGGGGTGGGGGGGCTGGTCAGCCTCTCAGGCTGTTGTTGTTGTTAGCGTGGCGCTAATAGTCCTGAGGGAGGAGGCCTGCACTAATGCTGCCGCCGCAACCGCTGCTAAGTGCCACTGCAGCTAATGGCGTCTTCCTGATGACCCAGCAGACATGGAGGTGGGGGCGGGTGAGGGGGGCGTCTGATTATCCAACTGCCTGGACTTAAAAAAAAAACAAAAAAAACAGCTCCATAGTGAGCCGAGCAGCATGTTTTACTCTTTTCAGTGAGATTCAGGCTGTTAAAACTTTTTTCCAAGCAAGTTGATGAGTTACACTTATTAGAGTTAATATGGGTACAGTCTTTGGCTCTTCTAACTCTGACCATTAAATACTGAGTCATCACTCCTAGCCCCTCAAGGCATGCTGTGATTCTGCTCTCCCCCAATACACACACCGCACATGTACATGCACTCTCTCTAACACACACACACACACACACGCACACACAGAACAAACTTTTCTTCTCCTAAAATAAACATTTCAAGTGGCATAATCTTCCTCAACATTATGTACGTAGCTAGTGCTGTGGCTTCAGTCTCAAGATGGCTTGGCACGGCATAGGGCAGGATGGCATGGTGCCCGTCTTGCTGGTTGGCATGCATACAGAACATAAGCAGCCCCCTGCCAGCCTGCCAATGGCCAACAGAGAGGAAGAGATTACTGGCATTAGCTGCATTATAATATAAATACCAGCACTACTTCCAGATTTAAGCCTTCCATCACCCTGCTGTACAGAGAGAGGGAGAAAAAAGAATGAAAAAAAAAGAAAACGAGAGAGAGAGAGAGAGAGCTGTTTCCTGCCTCACCAATAAAAAGAGATCTATAATTCTACATTATTAAAAGAGAGAGCGAGAGATGTGGGGTGAGTGAAAGAAAGACAGACTGACTGCTTCTTTGTGAAGCCTAATATCTGACCTTTGGAAGTAATTCAAGAATGCCAGAGAAACTGCGGGGCAAATGGCAGAGAGAGAGAGAGAGAGAGAGAGAGAGAGAGAGAGAGAGAGAGAGAGAGAGAGAGAGAGAGAGAGAGGTGGGGGCTAAGTCCTGACTGCAGAGCAACGCCCAAAGATCAGGACTTCCTACAGTATGTGTACACATGCCCTTTAACACACATGGGGCAAGCCTGTCACACTTTACAGGACACACGGTAAACAACAGCACAACAGGACTTTAGCCTGGATCTACAGGCTGAATGAAGTTACATGCCTACCAAAGGATCAAAAATACACTCTTAGAAAAATATCTTTGGATAAATGAAATGAACGGACTCCCATAAAGACCAGCCTGATCTGAGGTCAGTGCATTAAAAGTAACTAGTGAGAAACTAATCACAAGAGATCAATATAGATGTCTTTTAGAACAGCTAAGTGAAGCACTCAGTAAAGCTGCAGAGTTACAAAGAGATCTTTCCCCACATACGTTTCTCTTCAAAGTTGTACTGTATGTCCGCCTCTACACCTATATTTAACTCCCCTCCCAGTACGCTAGATTTGATTACATGAATCACCCAAATCACAGAGTCGAGATATCTTACATAAGTTACCCTACCAAAGGCACTGGCCAGACGCTAGCAGACTACAACCACACACAAAAACCCACAACCACACACACAGTCACACACACACCAAAATATAAAAATAAAATGGACAGGCTGTGTATACCGTGCAATGCACATACAGTACAACAGCCATTTCAACAGTTAAGAATAAAAATGTACTCACAAAAGGATTTATGTGTACAACAACACTGGATTCTTTATTTTATAGAATATTTTCAACTCCTTGAAAAACAAAAACAAAAAAAGTCTGTACCCTGGTGTCAGTGTGAAATTCTTCTAATTGGCTTCTTTTAAAGCAAAACACCCTATTTTTTTTCACTCACTCTCTCACTCTTTCATTCATTCAGTCATTCGGATCTCATTCTCTTATACAAATGTGCAAAATAAGATGGATCTACAGTCTTCCTGGATCCACAGGACAGAGTGGTGCCCCGAGGAGCAATGCGCCATCCACACACACACACACACACACACACACACACACACACACACACACACACAAGGCTCCTCAGTCACAAACCACTCAGATTCAAGTAAAGTGCTCCTTAGATAAAAACCACAAGGCATGAGTCCATGTTTCTGGTCTTTTTTTTTCTCTCGTTCCCTCTCCCTCCTTTTCCTCGTCTCCATTTTGAAGGGAAGAAAACAGTCAGTGAACAATAGAACAAGAGAAAGGGTTTCAAAAATAACATTTTTTTTATGAAATGGCAAAAATCCTTTCTCAGCAGTCTCTTGGTGCAAGTCCTTCAGTCTTACGCTTCTGGTATAGAATTCACAGAGAAAAGGGAGGGAAATGTTTCGTTTCTCATGAAAAAAAGTTCAGCCCCTTCCTCTGAAGTCAGTCGGAAGCGCAAGTGGTCCGTGTCATACAAACTCTAGCTTCCCGTGTCCGCTGTAGACGCCCCAGTGCACCAGTGACAAGATGCGTTCTCCTCCGACCCCTCCACCACCTCCACTGCCGCTGCCTCCACCACCGCCACCCGTCACCCCCGCCAGCTCAGCCTGCCGGAGCTTGTCACAAGCCAGGCAGCAGCTTTCGGCCCCGGTGCCCAGTGGCACCATGCACTCCAGGTCCAGCTTGGCCAGGGCAGCGGCGGGCAGGCCCTTCTTGGCCTGGTGCCCGTGGAAGCTGTAGTGGAGTCGGGAGAGCATCTGCTGTCGCTGGGCTTGCAGGCGCCGGTTCTCGCTCCGCAGCATCCGCAGCGCCAGCATGATCAGCAGCACCAGGATCAGCCCGCCGGCGATGGGCACGGCGATCACCGCCGCCCGGAACCACACCTCCTTGCCCGACGACAGCTCTGTCACCCGTGTAACCAAGTGCCTGTTGGGCCCGGTGTCTGTCTGTGATCTCCCATGATCTGAGAGAGAGAGAGAGAGAGAGAGAGAGAGAACAAATGTTTTTTCTTAATGCATAGGTAATTACACATTAATGTACAACATATCTCACTAAACAGACAGAAAGAGTCTTGGGAGAGAAAAATAAAAACCTAAACGGCTGTTTTGAGAGAGAGAGAGAGAGAGAGAGAGAGAGAGAGAGAGAGAGAGAGAGAGAGAGAGAGAGAGAAGTTGGCCAAAGCCAGAGATGAGGTTTCAAGAAAAACACTCTGCGGAAGCACTAGGACATGCCTGACGCAAACAAATGTGGAAGTCTTTAATAGTCCATCTGATCCCAGACAGAATGCAGAGGAGGAGAGCTCCTTTACAATTAAGTTGGAGTCAGAAGGAAAAATAGCATAGAGTACGACTGCCTGTTGATGCAAGCAGGGCTGCCTCAAACATCTCTCAGGAAGCTCAGAAAGGACCATATGTAAGCTAGTGTGCTAAACATAAATATTTAAGAGGATATTACACAAGAGAACATGTGTAAGGAACTCAGTTTTATGTGTAGGCCCTCCTGGTGAAGTGTTTGCTTGATGTACACATGAGAATGTAAATAACATCAATAATGACAGCGCACAGGAAACAGGGAGCCAGAGAGCACCTTGACACTCATGCCGACATGCGGAAAGCAAGCCTTGTAAGAAGTGGCTTATTAAAAAAATGGAGGCTAATACATTATGTGACTTAATATGTGTGAAGGCCTATGTGTGTGTGTGGGATGGAGAGCCTTTCACAGATATACAAGTCCTAGGCTACTTTCTGCTGTTAAGAGTCCCACTAAAAGACACATTCCAGCACAGCTGGAGAAATTACAGGGTGTACATGCAAGAATAGGAAGACATGTGATCTTTGTTTATAAGTGTCCTCTGCATCCCTGACACAAATGGACAAGCTTCTCATGTTAAGAGCCAAAATCTAGTAAACTGAAAATTACCAGACAGTGCAAGACACTTACATTTACTTTAAAACTACAGATGACTGTTTGAGACATGTCAGATTTATCTTTCACAAGAACCCCTGCCACCCCATTACCAAACCAGTGTCATTAAATGTATCCTAAACCACGTCACAAATCCAGTTATTGGTCTGCTGAAAACTCACCTGTTGGATCATCGCGTGAATGTCCCAGGTCGTGCAGTCCTCTGTAATTGCACATGTCCTCATGACAGCATTCCAGCATGGGGGAGCCTCCAGACAATACATCCAAACTTTTCGCGAGGCAAACGTCCACAGGGTTCGTGAATGAGTCCACGCATCCATGCGTGAGGGGAGAGTTCGCGCTCAGTGGGTCAAGGACCCGCCTGAAACATGCGCCAAGCTCGGACTTGCACATGTAACCCGTGGCAACGCAGTGTGGGGCATCGCAGTAACACCTGATTTCTCCTGTAGAAAAGACAGATTGTTTCAATGCAACAGCAAAACTGGAGTGACCGGAAACAGCTACATCCAAGCAAGAAGCCTTTCATCAAAAATGTTTGGACACAAGCTTTAAAAACACCAGCGGTGTTCCAATTCTGTGGAAATAACTTGTGCTAGGCTACCAACTCCACACACAAAATGACGATTGGTACCATGATTTAAGGAATAGAAAAGTTTGACTACTTATTTATGAAACATATGTAATAGTATTGTATATGATTCGTGGGTTGTTTGCCAAAGCCATCTTTGAACCTCAATGGAAACTTGTAAACGAACAAGAGAACGACCCTGGATTCCAACAGCCTACACCATTAGATTTGGCGTCAGGAGAAACTTTTCATTGCGAACAACCCAATATAACTATTTTCCAGATTTGAACGTGTATGTTTGATTACTTTTTTGCTGTCAACACTGGAATTATTTAATATCTAGGCTCCATTTCTTTTTATATGGGTTCTTTTAAGGGTAGGCCTATATGATTGTCTGGCGTAGCCTACCATGTTTATCGACTTACAGTACGTTTGTCAGCCATAAGACTTAACTTCTAATGACAGTATGCATCTTGACAGTCGTCATGAAATCCTAAACCAAAAACAAAAGCCGACGTACAAACAAAAACAAACATAGGCTTCTGAGTGTGGTTTTACGCTTCATATGAATTTTGCGCATCTCGAGTTACAGGTCATCTCATTAGTGAAATCCTTTAACAAGGAAACACCAAGGCGCGAGACACGCGTTCACATCCGCAGTCCTGGTTTACAAGATGTGGAGTTGTCAAGAAAATTGTATTCCAGATGATTTAGGATTTGAATTATTAGGCTACATTACGCAAATGTCTACAGCGTAACACAAATAATCCAAATAAAATTTTAACCATGGATATTTCGGTTGTATAAGGCCTTTCTTTAAATTGATATGTAATTTGGCTTAATTCACTTAAAGAAGGCTGGTATAAGGAATTCAGTCCATTAAGAATATCGTTTTTTTTTTTTTTTAAACAAAAAACTATGGTCGCCTACAAACGCACTAATGGATATCGATACCAGCGAAATTTCCAGTGTTTGATGTACTGTCAATTATCACTGTTTAAAACAAAGGGTTGTCAAGAATTAGAGGATAGGCCTACAGCGAGGCTTCAAATCGGATAGTCTTCACTTTATATTGCAAAGTCCAAGTCTCCTAGACATAGCCCATATTGTTAGTCTTTGTCTCGATGTTGTATAGAAAAACAGTTGAAAATATTGGCCCAATGTTTTGTTTTTATGTTTTGTTTAGTCTGTTATGTGTTTGCGTTTAAAGACGCGCAAACGTTCTTAGGCTATTAGGAACTGTACTTTTAGCCTAGACAGCAAACACGCATCTCGGAATTGAAGAACAAACTTTCCACTACAAACTTCCTTTGTTTTGATAGCCTAAATCTGTGTAGCTCGGGGGTATATCGACCAAGAGCAAAGTTTACCTTTGGTGAGGAGAACAGCCATAGCACATAGTTCCAATTGAAACCAGATCGAAATGTAACTAGAATGACGATCCATTTACGCCTTGTTTCTGACAAATCCGATTCCGTTAAATCCAGTAGTCAGTCCATACAGTGCTGAGACTAGACGCTCAGTTACATGTGTCCTAATGATGTCGCATTCTTGAACTAAACACAGAAAAAAATCCCCAAAGTAGGCTACGTTGAAAAGGCACCGGTGGCGAATTAAGTCGTGATTCTTTGAGTAGACATTGAAATGGTCGCCAAGTTGGTAGCAACTCTGCACTAATAAAAAGTTGCTGTAATATTCCTTGCGTGCAAAACCCGAACTTGCTGGATGGTGCCGCTTTTCCAACACTTAGTTTCTTTCACGGTAGAAAACTGTACTCCAACTAGTCTACTGCGGCACGTCGTCGCATCCCGTTTGCAATAGTGACCGAAACAACAACCTCTGCGCAGGACTAAGAAATATGAGGGCTCCGCTTCGTAGTCTGACCTATCCCCGCCTCTCATGCGCATCCATTGGACTAAAACTAGCCTCGTTTACATACAGGGGGGCGATTTGCCATTGGTATTGGTTCATCCGGCGGTCACACAATTCATCTGGCGTCCTATAGGGACGCAGATCTAGCCCAAGATTTAGCTTCCTGTGTAGCAGGTAAAATATTATTACTGGCATATTGACATATTATTATTACCATGGTACATATAAAATCTGAATGGTATTTAATGTGTCTGAACGACACAGTTATTTAATTGTAAGTTTATTTGGATGTCAATTTTGGATATATTCATATAATCTTTACTTTTTGGGGTATCTTAGTCTATTTTCCAAACTGTTGCCCATGAATGGACCATACTATCCCTGCTGCCAATCAAAGGGAATTAAGTCAGTTTGTATCATACCGTGAACTCTTCCTCGAGCCTCTCTTGATGGGAGAGGTCGAGAGTGTCTGTCGAGTCTGGATAGATGTCGTAGGCGGGGCGGTCAGGCGGTTAGAGAAATTAGCAATCCAAAAGGGCGCATGGCGCCAGCGAGCCGCCCGAGACAGACAGCGACACTCAATTACCCCTAAACAATCCCATGCAAAATACACAAGCTCTCCCTCCGATCGATATCTCAGACCAGCTCGAATCTGTCTGAGCTGACCACTCTGATCACCGTCTGTATAGGTGCTTTAGTAAAACATCGAATTATGCAATTCATTGCAAGTAAAAAAAAGAAAAAAGAAAAAAAAGAATAGTTAGGATATGAACAGGAATAAGATTAGATGGAATGAGTCCTGGCCAGTGTTGTGGTGAAGTTAGCGCCAAACATGAATTAAAATTCTTAGATGTTATCAGATAAATTGGGTCTATGCCCATGCCTATTATATAGCAAGGAAAAGTTTAAGTCTTGAAAATGAAGAGTAGGCTGGTTACTTTTTTGGCCTGATCAATCCCCTTATCTATTCCTGTAGGCTGAGTATGATTGATGTATGTAGAAGTTTTCTTAAGTCAAGATGCCACAATTGGTTAAGCCATAGCCTAATTGCAATATTAATCTTTGATATGTCTCTCACATCTCCTGAAAAGCCACTTTAGAAAACTTTAGAACAGAATTCATTTTGCCATCTAAATCTACAAATCTAGCCTAGTCTACTTATGTGGATGGTCGTTTATCTAAAACAGACACACGTCAAAACGATCTAATTATCCATAACCTCATCAGCCAAGGGACTAGTCTTAACCTTAGCTGATGAGGCAAAATGAAAGCTGAATTGCACATATTTTGTCAGCCACTCTTTTCCCACATAGGACCGATGGCCTAAGGCGCACTAGGAGCCGGTCTTTGATGACCAGGTGTGAAGATGGGAAAGAGGGGTAGGCAGAGACAAGGAGACGCGCTAGCCTAATTGTCCGTTGCCTACAGACAGCAACCTTGATTGTCAAAAGGCTAAAGACTCACAGAGTCCGCTCGGGGGGACACGCGCACACTGGGTGAAGTGGATAGACAGCAATTATCGTAATTGTGGTTAATTCCGCCGAGGCGCCAGCTCGGGACCTGCTCTGGATCACTGGGCTAGTCTGCCCAACCTTTGCTCCTTTTCCGACGTTAGAGATTGAGGAGACTCCCCTCTTCTGCTCCGTTTGCATATTTAATAGCGACCAGCTCCTATGGAACACCTTAAACCACTGGCCAGTCCTGTCCTGCTTGGACTGCCAAACTTGTGTGAAATTGTAAGCAAACCATACAAGCAAAGCCACGACGCCATGCAACTAGGCTACTTGTCCAGTTGCGCTAATTGCGCTCTTATCCATTGTAGGCTTAACCTAAACGACAATATATTCAACATCACTTGTCTGAACGCCACATTTGCAATGCCAGTGCTACTAACGTTACACATTTTCCTTTGCCGGTGTAGGTCTAGAAAAAATGCTAGTGGCTACTGCCATCTGGTGGCTGATGTGTCATTATGTTATGTTGCAGGTTCGGCTGTGCAGTTAAAATTTAAAGCCTCTGACAGAGACGGTGTCCTGACAAACTTGAATTAATGTGTTTGGGTGTAAATGTCTCATCTTGCAAGTCACTTAATTTCCCTGTCAATAGTAATCTATGGTTGTGGGTGCTAATAGACGGAGAGAGTAAAGGTGTGTATATTTTTTCATGCGGAGGGCATTTGCATTAGGACAGGCACTCCCAGAGTCTTTTCATGTCTGGGCTGAGAGCAGTTAAGAGGACTTTCTCTAATAGTTGGTGGGAGTGTCACCTTTCACACTGATATAGTTGGCAGTTCACACGTTTGATTGGGATGGACAGAGCCGGTCGTGGCTGATCTGATTGAGGGGCACTGGTCTCAGCTCCTTGGACTGCACACATCATCACTACAATGTTGTTATTTTGGTGCTATTTTTCATCATTGTAAAGGGCATTTTGGAAAGGGTAAGTGAGCCTGAATATGATGATTATTTCTGCCAAAGAATCATACAGTCATGTTTCATGCACTTCAACGTCTTGCACAAACTATAGGCCTAAATCACCCTAGAGTATAGCAAGATCTGATATCACCAAGTAATTAAGAGTCCAGGATCAATGTTAAATGTGTTTGTCCTGGATCAATGTACACTAACCCTAACCCTAACCTTAACCCTAGCCCTAAACCTAACCCATTGATCCAGGACAACAAGTTTGACATTGATCCTGGACTCTTAATTACTTGGTGATATCAGATCTTCCCTAGAACATACACAAATTCAGACATAATTTGAGCTTAAATGCAAACCATATCAGAAACATTGGGCTGTCTTTGTCAAGACACCTTTCACCTTTAAAGAATCAAAATGATGTGTAGATCTATAGTGAGTTGCAGTTATTTATAACAGAGATTTCCTTTAAACTCCTACCTGCAAGCAAGACTGATTGAGTCTCTTTGAAGTAAAGAGACAGAAGTGCAGAGGACTCACTAGGCCACACTTCAGCCCCCACCTCCGACCACACAGACACCTTGACTGGAGTCTAACGGCTAGAGACGCATGGTTCCACACCCCTCTCTTCATCCTTTGATCCAACTAATGATGTCTGGAGTATCTAAGAGAGCATCATTACATCAGAAGTTTCGCCAAGTCACAAAATCTCTACTTCTTCCAATTCAGCAGACTGTATTTTATAGGGAAAATAAGGTGAACTAAATCACAGGACATACAACCTGTACCAGCCTTTCAAATGGACAATAATTCTAAAGTTAAACTGATGCGCTTGAATATGGTGTAATACTGTGACTGAATTTTGTTGATGCACACCACACATCTGTGTTACTCTTCTAAAACAATCTACCATACAATTTACAACATGCAGTAGCCTATATGAAAAGTCGTGACTCATGAAAGAAAGTCAGCATTTTTATTATATGTTATTATAGGTATATGAATTGTGCAGAAATGACATCAAGTAGATAGGCTACTTAAGTAAAGGCTCTGGCAAAAATGCAAGTATTGATTTGACTTCTTTTCATGCAAAAGTGAAACGTGAAAATACAATATTCCAAATTATCCATATAACAATTCTTAATTATTTAGCTTAACTGTTATCTATTTCAGCCAATCATTAAATTAATCTAAAGCCTTCAGAAAGTCTTGGGAAGACCAAAGTGTAGTCTCTGTCCTTTTGTTTAGGCCTACATCATATGAAATTATACATCTGACTGAATTAATAGATTAACGTTCTTTCCTTTCACCTAATTTAATGTACTGGTATATATGTTTAAACCAAGAAACCAATAACATTACACGATTCTGAAGCAATAATGTGTTCAATGTGATCAATAAGAATAAACAGGCTGACATTTTATTTTATGCCAAAAGCCAAGGTGACTCATTGCCTTTAAAAGGAACAATAGCCCACTAAAGAAAATAATTGATTTTTTTCCTAAAGAAAAGTTTAACAATGAAGTTTATTTTGAGGTTTTACATCTAGCAAATTGCATTTTTTAAGAACCTGTAGGCTACATGCATTATGGACTAAAAGCGAAAAATACGAATTCGTACGCAGCCTTTATGATTCTCATTCTGTGGGGAGTTTGGAGTCTGTGGGGGGATCATGCTATGCTTGAATCCACTGTATCATTCTGCTACTCTTTTCTGGTGAATGACAAAGAATGATTTCGTGAAAGTGAATAACTTGCTCTCACGTGACACGGACACTTGGAAGGGATTTTACAAACAAAAAGAAATCCTACAAAATGTAATTCTGGACTTCTCGTTTAGGCTACTTGTCAGTTTACATGTATTTTGCATTGCATAGGCTACATGAATCAATGCATAGAGGAGCAGTTCAGTCTTCACTTACTCGAGTGCGCCCCCCTGCAGTACCACCCGGATGTATTCTGAGAGTGAACGGTCTACCCAACTAAAATGTCTGTGGTAGGCCTAGAGGTCTTTAAAGCTTTAATAGTATGTCAAGTATAGCACAAAGACCTTAGTTATCTTTCAGCATTGCCACATTAGTAGGATTTCTCTAGGTTTGGTCTAATAACTAAATTATAGCTGCATTATAGCTCATCACTAAGCTACCCAACTCGTGCTTTATTTTGCCATCCAGTTTTAAAGCACTGCTATTTCTCTATTTCAGATTAGCCACCATCTTAAAGGAAACTTCCCTCTTTCGTTTGAGCATAAAAACTGGTAAATAATAAAGAAGCATCATATGCAAGCTTAAACAGTACTCTTAGCAACAATGAAAACATGCATCAGATCCTTGCATTATTTTAATTTTCTCTTTTTCATTTATTCATCATTATGTACTTTTCTCCATAGGTCAGGAAAACATTACAGAACAATGGGGTGGTTGTTCTGCTTGCGACCGTGACGTGAGGGGAGTGTCAGACTGGCGCTGGCTCTCTCAAGAGGCCAGAGCTGTGGTCAGGGCAGCAGAGCGTCTGATGAGCCCTTGCTGAAGACATGTGACAGTATAGAAAGAACCAGAGGAAGGAAGAAGTGTGGCTCGCTCTCGAGCAGCTAGGAGGAGGTCTGACTTTCAACAAGGCACTAGAATAACTCAGACCAAGGAAATAAAATCCATAAACTAAAACAAAAACAACCCCACCAAAACAATAATCAGAAGCAGTGTTGGCTTTAGTTAGAATGTTTATTACAATACATACAATTCACATTTGACCTTGTGACCCCTGTGTGCCTCTGCCCTGACCCTGACGATGATGAGGGGTGGGGTGGGGGGAGGTCACTTAAGTCCAGTCCTTGCCTGTGTGAAACCACCCCCTGCCAACCCCTCCAGCAGCACGCCGCCCCCCCCCCCCAACCCTCCACTCCATCTGAACGTACAGGGTGCAAATGAAAAATGTGCAGCAATAATTTATGGATACAACATATCTGATATACTAATAATCACTGCAACTTTTGAATAAAGCGGCTTTCTCTTTTTTTTTCTTTTAAATTCCATTACTACTTCAGCGACTGTACAGAGGAATGATCTTTTTGTTTTACGTGAGGGCATATCACGTTCTTAAAAGGAACGCCTCGCTCTCTTTTAAAGTACAGCTTTAAAAACAGACAGACGGGCAACAGAAATACACAAGAAAGAGACTGGATGGAAAGTTTGAAAAAACCCCGGAAAACGGAAAAAAAAAAAGAAAAAAAAAAAAATTAAGTTAAATAAAACAGGAGTGGGGAGGGGTGGAAGTATCAACAACTAGACTCCGCCTCCACAATGGGAGCACAAAGTCGGATTGGTTTGTGGTTGCGTGCTGAGCGGGAGCCAAAGCTGGTGCATTACGCGGTGGCAATGGTCCTCGTACTCCTCCACCCAACAGAGCACACTCACCAGCCCCCACACCCCCCTCCCTCACCCCCAATCTCTCTCTCACTCCCATCATGCTGGCAGGCACTGGTGATTGCAGTAATGGAGCCAAGTCACAAGGGGGCAGTGTGGGCAGGCCACTAGAGGCACTGCAGGCAGAAAGAGAGGCCAATCCCCCCCCCAACACACACTTCTGAACCAGGCCGTCAGAGAACAAACAGAGGATACAGGAGACTACACTCACTGCTAACCAGTTACGCTTCATTGTTACAGTCCATACAATGAGAAAAATCGGGTCATTAGATTGGAAAAGTGTATTGTGTGTGTGTCAGTCTGTGTGTGTGTGTGTGTGTGTGTGTGTGTATGTGTGTGTATATATATGTGTATATGTGTGTAAGAAGAGAGAAAACTGTAGAGATGTGTATGCATGAGTCTCCGTGCGAGATGGTGCGACTGAGGGGAGAGCGGGGACCACGTGGAGCGGATGAGTGTTTTGATAGTGACTGACGGAGTCCTGTGTGTGTTTGTGTGTTGCACGTGTCAAGGACATGGGGGTGGGGTTGGTGGGAGGAGTTACATGTTGGGCATGTTTGACACTCCCGATCAAGTCGTCCATCATATCCATGCAGGTCCGTGGTGCGTGCTCAGGGCAAATGGTTCACCGGTCTGTCGGTCGGTCGGTCTGTCAGTCTAGCACAAGAAAAAGCCTGCTAGGCGTCCTCTCCCAGAGCCAAGACAAAGTCCCAGAGGCCAACACAAGGCCAGTCCATGTCTGTTCCATCAGTTGGATGTTAAAAGCTTTTTTTTCTCTTCTTCTTCTTCTTTCATCTGTTTCTGATAGGCATGGCTTTCCATGGCTTCTACAAAACCTATTTACAAACATGGAAATAACATCTAGTGGAGATCTACACGCTCAGGAGAGGAGAGGGGTACGGGCTGTCCTGTTTCAACATCCGCGCCCCATCACACCCACCCAACACACACACACACACAAACACACACACACACGCACACAAACACACACTCTCCCTCTTGGTCCAGAAGTGGATGCAGTTCTGTTTATGGGCACAGCTAGACCCAATTAGCACAACCGTGGCTCTCCAGGGTTCTGAATGTGTGCGACAGGTTGATGCACCACACAAACGCCAAACACACACACCCACCCACACACGCACGCACACAAACACACACTTTTCAGCCCCTCTCCTCTCCACTCTTTTCCAGATTCCCAACACTCCAGCACGCAAGTTCTCACACCATAAAGGAATTCTGATTCTTCAGCTTTTCAAGTTCCTTAATTTGCTGTCTCAAAAACAGTATCCTAAAAAGACAGAAAACAAAAGACTTAATGGACAAAACACTTCATGGTCATTTACAAAACAAAAAACAAACCAAACCAAACTCACCCCATCTAATCACAGGGTTCATACAGTGAAAGAATCTAGATGCCACAAAATGTACCCCACAGCCAGGAGCGTTTAGCAACTATCCGTTGGCTTGTGAACTGGAATCCCACCAAAATTGGGGTTCCAACATCATTTTTATTTACTCAGTATGGGTGAGGTGATTTTATTTTTTTCTAAATGAAACTTAAATTATTTGGTCCATAACATGTGAATGAAATTCCAAGACTATTTCAGATTTTCAACATTTTTTCCAAGCCTGGCAATTGCCATTTTCAAAATCCATGGCTAATTTTTTTTAAATGATCACACCATTAGTCAGCTTACATTTATGACCTACGCAATGCATCAGCAAATGATTGAACACAAGAGAAAGATCATGAACCCTGATGGGTGAGGGGGATCTCATTCGTACCTCTGCTCACGCAGCGTGGCCTGGATCTCACACACTCGCACCAGAGAGCGTAGGTTCTTCAGCTCGGTGCAGTTCTCCGACATGTAGATGCTGCCCATGGTGTGGGCCTCCTCACGTAACCGGGAGGCCTGCAAGGCACAGGGACAGGGACAGAGACAGGGGCCGTGCATTAGGGCCATTGCTTTCATCACTACAACTCCCAGGACTTTTTTTCATATTACTCCGTTTCAAATGCTTTGGCAATACTGTGCACTGCAGTTTCATATGCTAATGAATCACATTCATTTGCAGCTCCAGAGAGAGGGATGGGCCTCGTTAATCTGTGACTCTTGTGATTGAGAAAGAGCAGTTTGAAGTCGCTTGTAAACAAATTGAGCTTTTGTGGGCAACCAGCAGCCCACTGTGTTACATTTGCATGTGAATAAAGACAGCCAACACAAACCACCCACATGTGCTGGGGCGCACGAACACGCACACGCACACACACGCACAAACCATAGAAGAGACACAAGAGAAGGAAGAAAAAATTGTGCAAGATGAAAAACACCCAACAGAAAAACACCCAACAGCTGCACCGGTTCAACTAGAGACAGGTCACCAACATTTTACTGCAATTGACAAAAGTAAAACTATTGGGTAATGGTCAGCATGACATTCAGATAGCAAAAGTGAATGTCTATTAAAAGGTGGTTATGTAGTCACCATCTCAAGCAGCGTCATATTAGCCTACCTCTCATATCAAGTCATATGTGCCAATGTGCAATGACACATCTCAACCATCGTTTGAATGAGGCTTTAAACAGCCTTAGTGGTGCAGCGTTGTACCAAAGTGTGCCAATTTATGCAAGTTTACATTGCAGTTTTTGACAAGAGCAACTAATACTCCGCCACAATCTACAGTGCAGAAAATGCACCCCATGCTCATGTATTCAAGATGATTCAACATTAAAGCAATATAATCACGAGCGGGAACGGGGTTGGTTTGCAGAATCACTACGGCTGCGCTTCGGTTACAGGCACAAAAGCGAAGCCTGAGTGAGGTGTATAACCACAGCCGTGGTGATATCTGCAAACCAACTCAACCAACAACCACAAGTGTTAACTCAACTGCTCTGCACACTTCTTTTCCGTGGACAGTATTACCCATCTTTATCATAAAAGTTACAGTTAAAGCAGCAATAAACAATGCTTCATCATATGTTAATATTATCTACAGTAGGTAGTTGTGCGATGAGTGGGATAACGTTCTGTAAGGCGGTCATTATCGTGGTCATTATCTCCCTTCATAGTGATGCATCACACTGTCGAGAGATATCCCACGATGATGACCGCCTCACGGAACATTATCCCTTACCTATTATATTGCATCTTATAATCAAAGGTAAACAAAGTGATTTGTCTTCAAGTACCTGTTTCTCGACGTGCTCTGCCGGCCAGCCCTGTGCGTGCTTGATGAGGTTTTCATCGAAGTGTGCCGCCAGGGATGGGGTGAAACACGCTGATCGTCCTGTGGGGTCCGCCTGGGCGCCTCCACTCGTCCCAGCGGCCCCACCCACTCTACTGCTGCCACCGCCGCTGTTATTGGTGCTACTGTTGCTCGCGGAGACATGGTTAGGGCCAGGGGAAGGGCTTCTTTGACTGCTGCGGAATGAGAGAAAAATAAAGCTTTTAAAAACCTCATGCCTACCACATAAACTTCCACAAATTACAGACAGGCTTAATGTGTTGGAGTTCATTTTCCTAGAAGAATTAAGTTAGTTTCACTGGCCAGACATTCTTTAGCTTAAACCCCTGCCAAGAGAAAGAACCCAGTGACCCATGATTGATGCATCTCATTTATCAAATATTATTTGCTTTGAAGGTTATATTTGCTTCATTTGCTAGATCTTATTAGTAATCTATAAAACCCCAAAACCTCCTAGCCTCATGAACAGGACTCAAAACAAAGCAGGGGCAGTCGTTTGCCAAATACAACCACCTGAAAGATTTCTACTGGTACATTTTGTTATTAGGCTCGTCACAATTAGGAACACCTGTTGAAATTCTTGTTAACACAAACAGCTAGCCTAATTAGGCAATCAAATGGCTGCAACTCAATGTAGGCCATTCTATATTTAAGCATGTAGAGATGGTCAAGACAACCTGTAGACTTCAAACCAAGCATCAGAATCATTTAATGCAGTGGTCCAGACTAATGGATGACAAGGAAAAAAAGTTACAAGTCAAAAGAACATGGAGACGAAACTTTGAAATTGCAGCCAAGGGTAAGTGAATTAAACCCCTTAATCCTCATGTCTTTCAACATGTGTGTCAATGCTATTTAGCCTGAATTAGACAATACATTAAGAGGAGAAGCCAATAAAACATTTTGTGAATGACTCCAGCAGTCCATTGGGCCTCGTTTTGTGCATCTGTTTGTTGCAGGTTTGATTATAGTTTAATTTATACAACAATTACTAATTGTTGATCAGCAACACCTGTGGGCAGTGGCCTGCAGTTTAAAAAGCAGCTTCCTCTTCAATCTATGGAGGACATTGTGACTTTGGATTGGTATAGTGTTGCAGCCAAATCAAACAACATTCAAACATTGCTGATGACTGACTTGGGACACATTTCACTTCACTGATTTGGTGGTTTAGGTAATATATTTAGGTTAAAAGTGAACCCTCTCTCCTCCCTCTTTTACTCTAACTCTAACCTTTAACTCTAACCTCCAACCATAGATCATAACAGAATATGGAGCAAAATTTAGCCCGACTGCTCACCTTGAGGTCACCTAAAATCCTAACTCTGCCTTGTGAGTCTGTTGGCTGATCTGCTGGCATGTCAGTGTGAGGAGGCAAGAGATCAGCATCCAACTATCACCTCTGGCAAGACCACTTACATTTTTCTACTGCCACAATTTTTTATTGATTTGATAATGGCTAACACATCTATTTCCAAGGATGGCCTTATGATCTCTGATCATGTCTGTTTAACCAGTCAAGTGACCATGACAACATACAACCACACGGTCATTCTTTTCATTTTAAATTAGTATGCAATACTATTACTTGCATTATACTCACTCATTTTACACAATTAACAGATTTACCTAAAGTAAATCTGGACACCAAATCTGTCCATCTCGCAAAATAAGTCCATCCACCGCATTGGCACAATGCAGATGTGTGATTCCCTGATAGACCACTAGATGGCAGCATCTGCCTGCTTGATGAGCGCCAGCAGCCCCGTAATGAGGCAGAGATCAGAGAGTCTCCAGGGTCTGCTGTCAGCTCCCATTTAAGCAGCCCATTCACAACAGAGCACATGAGCCCAGGCTGACTGACTGACTCCAGAGCAGACGGCCATCTGCAGCGCAGCGCGGCAGCTACAGCAGGCAGACTGCAGAGCCCTGATCCCAGAGCTGTGTGGGAGGAGGCGGAGGAAGTGGGGCACATTTTACACACTAACACACACATGACCCACATTCCAGCACGCATGTGCACGTATAACAAGCCTGCTTACATAGGGGCCGGTCTGGCACAAGCTCCCTCTCAGGATCTTGTTCAGAGGATTCGGAACACCACTAACATTCACTGAAATCACTGCAAGCACACACACAGACACGGACAGTCTCTCTCACACACACACACCCACAATCAAAAACACACACACACCATGGCTTCAAACAAACGCATGTGTTCATCTCTCTGCAGGGGGCGGAAGCACAAATATAGGCCATATGTCAGCTCAGCAAGAAGCAGCACATGTACCAACACACAGCAAATGGTGTGAGCTCATTCAGACAGCAATGTAATGCTCAGCCCCAGGGCATTAGGAACCAGTAAAGAAAGCACACACACACCAGCACAACCAATTCAGCTTCCACTTAAGAGTGGCCTGTCCAATACCTTAGTCACGGTCAGTCACACAAGACTACCGCCTAGCTCTTTAAACACATAAACAGTCAGGCGTGTGTGGATACACATACATATCTTCTCAATGCAAAAATTATAACTTAGTTACCATGATAGTTCAAGTATTTTTAATCTATACTGATACGAAGGTGTTAGAACAACTGCAAAGAACCTCTGTCAGTAAAGGTAAAAACCGGCCAGGGAGTGTCAATGGGAACAAAAAAGGCAAATTAGGCAAAGGCAAATTCCCTGACTTTTCCATGACCAAAAAGCAGAATCTTTCCGTAAAAGAAGTCTAATATAACAATTGGGCGATGAGCAGAAAAGGCAAATAAAAATGACCAAATTAGTCCTGATGTCCTCCATTAAGCATGCATGAATCGGAGAGTCAGAGTGTAAATCCATTAAAGTTCAATTGAAAAAACACGTGAAACAAGAAGGATGCATGATTCAAATTCCATGACTTTCCCTGTCTGGAACAGTCTATATTGAAATTCTGTGATATTCCAGAAATTCCCTGACGGGTGGGAACCCTGTAGGCATTTAAAGTCAGGTCCCAAGAAAAGCGAATGGTGCCATTAGTCAGTAGTGTGGTGCAGCTGCAGTGGAGGAGCTCACCTCTGTCTCTGTAGGTTGCGGGGAGAGCTGCTCGTCTCGTGGTGCTTGTCTGTGGGGATGGGCTGCTGGGAGGAGGGCTGAGGGTGAGAGCCAGCCTTCACCACAGGTGTGCTCACCTGAGAGAGAGAGGGAGGAAGAGAGAGAGAGAGAGAGAGAGAGAGAGAGAGAGAGAGAGAGAGAGAGAGAGAGAGAGAGAGAGAGAGAGAGAGAGAAAGAGAGGGGGAGAGAGATGCCTTTGATGAATACCAAACTAGTGGACTAATTTAAAAAGGCCTGCAACTGGTTATACCAGCTGAGTGCAAGTTCCATCTTAGCTTATTTCCACCGTGAAGTGGCCATAGTTCTTATAGTCTAGGAGCTAAAAAGGGTTGCACCACTCAAATAAGTTCCAATTCAACATTAAGTTGTGTTTTACCCCACTGTAGTAGTAGGTGTAAGGCCAATTGTGATCTAATTTCAATTGTACATTTGACACTGTGCAAATTGAGAAAATTGAGCTGCAACTCATACAAGTTATTTAAAAGAATAGTTCACCTCTTCATAAAATTTGGTTATTCACACCCTTACGTGGAGTTACATATGTGGGTAAGAGCATTCTGGTCTCAGTGCTTGCGTTGGCCTTGTCTGGCAGCCCCAATTTTACCTTTAGCTTAGCATAGGCGCAGGAAAGTAAAGTTGCCAAAGAGTTGCTATCTGGCAACATTAGCCTACATTCCAGTGTCTATGCTAAGCTAAAGCTAAAAAATGGGGAAAATTGGGGATGCCATACTAGGAAAATGCAAGCACTGAGAACAAAATGCTTTTATCCACATATGTAACTCCAGGTGAATAACCAATTTTCATAAAGAGGTGAACTTTTCATTTAAATCATTTCACTGGTATTTGTATCCTGTTTGTAGTCTCTGGACTAACAGCACAATCACTAGACATCTACAGTAACAGCATGCAGATGCAACAGCTTTGAGAATCCATTTTGATGAAGTTGGCCACATCACAGAAAGAAAATCGCTAGTGTTAACATGACTTTTAACGTGACAGAAGTTTAACCACAAGGGTAAGCCTAAAATGGTGGCTGAAATATTACAGAAACACCAATTCAACAAAGCATCTGAATTTTAATATAAAGTGCAATTTCATTCCATACAAAGAAACCATTGCGAAGGAGGTTATGCATCACCATACACCACTAACATTCAATGTTCTGTGATTTGCCTCCAATATAATCAAACTGTGATATTGATTGGTTAGCAATAATGACGTAATTTTGTGCATCAATAATTTGATTTATTAACTACCAACAATGGGTTAACTGTAATAGAACAGCTCTAGTCTTACACCAGTTAGTTTCATTGTAAAGGTCGCTAAAGACCAAAGATGAGACGGGCTGACACGTTCTAAAAACCTGCAACATTCTAAAACTCCGAAACGGCGACTTGACATGTTAAATCTTTTACGACTGCTTACAACTGCTTGCAACAACCTGCGACTATGGATTCAAACCACCGCAACTACTCTCTAAAACCATCTCGTTGCGGATCTTCAGTCTGAATTGAGCTTAAGGTTTAAGACACGACTTCTACCAAACCATAAAATCAGACTTGTGCAATCGGTTGCTGGCTACTACTTCAGAAAGCAACCCCTCAAAGACATCCACAAAAATATCTATATCAAGAGTTAAGCAGGATAATTAGATAATTCATATTAAAGGTAAACCACAAGATTTAAATCACTCATGAAGGAAAAGTGACATGAAAAAACAATATTACTACCCACGACAGTCAAGACCAATATGAAAACACAATATGACTGCCCCCTCAGAGAGAAGCGGACAGGCCTTGTTACCTTGGTCTGAGTGGCAACGGGTGGCGTGCTGAGCAGGGGCTTGTGGGATGCGGTGTTGGTCTGGGGGGTGCTGATGCGGGGCGACACGTAAGAGCGGGGTGACGAGGCGTCTGAAGTCAGAGACATGGGCGACTGGCTGGACTGTTGAGCTGCTCAGAGAAAGGAAGGAACAGACAAACACACAATGAGCAGGGCATTAACATGGCGGCTCCATGACTGCAGCTGTATGATGTAGACACATGGAGTTTGGCTATTAAGGAGATAAAGTGTTCTCCAATAATGAAGGCCTTAACATCCCAACAGGCTGGGTATCAGGAAGAGTAGCGTCATGATGGTAACAGTAAATGTGAGAGAACGAGGCAGAGAAGTGGGTGTGTGAAAGTGCGAGTGTGTGTGTGTGTGTGTGTGTGTGTGTGTGTGTGTGTGTGTGTGTGTGTGTGTGTGTGTGTGTGTGTGTGTCTTAGACAGACAACTCAGCCGCCTGAGGTGGCAGGAGGACTGTCTGTGCGGCGCGCGTGGGTGTCTGTATGCAAGTCTCTACCTTGGTTAGACAGCTGGGCAGCCTGGGAGAGCAAGGAGGTGATGTTGAAGGCAGACGGGCCGGCCGTGAGGATCTTATGCAGCATAGACTGAAGCGACGCCTGAGTCACGGCTGCTGTCAGAACTACAGGGTGTGAACGACACACAGACAGAAAGAGACAGAGAGAGAAAATAAGTATTGCATTAATTAGCCTAACTCAACAGATCCCACTGTAACTTTACTTTGAGAACAAATTGGAACAGATCAGTAGTTAGGGTCACAAAGGCAGGAAGTAGCTCAAAACCAGCAGCAGAATCTCTTGAAGAACAAATGGATTGGGTTTAAGTACCAAAACACACAAGCACAATCTCAGCTGAACTGAGGACAGTAACAAATGCTCCAAAGGAGAAGTCAAGGATTAAGGAGTTTGAAATTCTAGTGTAAAGCATGCACTAATATTGCTTATATAAAAAAGAAAGATAAGGTACATGAAAAGAAAAAAAAATAAACAAAATAAATAAACCATAAACTAGTTCATTTTGCCATTGGGGTCCATATCCAGGAAGGTATACATAAACATGGGCAGCCAGTCTTTTTTTTAAAGATATTTTTAAGCTTTTTTTTATTTATTAGATAGGACAGTGTAGAGATGACAGGAAACAAGTGGGAGAGAGAGAGATGGGGTGGGATCGGGAAATGATCTCGGGTCGGAATTGAACCCGGGTCCCCGGGGTAATGGTCTGACGCTCTAGCCACTGAGCCATGGCGCCCTCGATGGGCAGCCAGTCTGAGTGCAGCACACGCGGGGGGAGTAGAGGAGGAGAGACGTGATGCCGTGCATGGTGAACAGTCCTCAGTCCTCAGCCAAGGTGGCCATGGAGGCAGCACCACAGGGCCAGAGAGAGGATTGAAGTAGAGTATTAATGCATTTTTGACTTAGCCCACCGGTATGAGCAGTGGAAGGGGCCGTACAGGGCCAAAGGCAGGAGCCGCCTTCTTCCGAATCCAACCATCGGAAGGCAGCCTTCTGCAGTGCAAGGACATGACTCTCTGCCCGAATGATGTTTGAACACAGGCTTACCGCTGTGCCACATCTCACCGCCATCTTCACAGTTATGGTTACCTCTGCTCTCTCTGCACTTCATAGTCTTGTTAGCAAACACATCTGTTCCAGCACATCATTTGAAAGTAGGAAATACATGGTGTTAACCCCAGCAGACATGGCCTAATGAAATTATCTGGAATAGATCAACTTGTAGCCTTGTTTGAAGTGAAATTCGGTCTTCTGTCAACCGATTGCAGTCGCTCATGCATAGCGACAACACTTTGTAGTCTAACAGCATTTGAAATAAGCACTCCGTAAATAAAATAAACAAATCTGAACTTTCCAAAATCTTCAAATACTCAATTGTTTGATGACAGATTTGAACAAATTTAGTGAGTGCAGCTGCCTACTGGATAGTGCATACTTTCAAGGAAGACATGGCATTACAAAATTACAAATTCATTATCATCCATCATGTATCCACAGTTGACCCATATTGGTCAATCAGCCCCAAGTGCTGCTCTTTAAGATTACAAAGTGCTGTCGCTATGCACGAATGACTGCAATTGGAAGACAGAAGACCGAAGACCGAATTTCACTTCAAAAAGGGCTAAAAGTTGATCTATTTCAGATCATTTCGTTAGGCCTTGTCTGCTGGGGTTAACTAAATACATTTTCCTACTATCAAAAAAGTCTGGCATGCACTGCCTTAAGCCAATGTTGTGAACTACTACATGAATCCAAATACATCCCATTACACAGTGTGCCAACATGTCCAATCTACAGAATATTTGATGCACTGCTCCTTTATAGCCTCGTGAGACCATCCTGATCTCGCGAGCTTCAGGCTTTCACTCGCAGCTCAGTCTGGCTACTTTCCGTTGAAGAGAATTTGGAGCAGTTCACCAAACGAACGTCCAATCAGTGTTGGCTTTGAGGCGGGTTGAGGTGTGACGCAATGAGAAGCGGGTCTAAAGAACATGTACGTTAGTACGTCATATGCTTCGTTGATCTGATTGGTTTATTTGGCCCGTCTATCACTAACATAGGTGGTGATAGACAGATGCCTTATCCAATCAACCAAAACTAAACTAACA
Source organism: Sardinella longiceps (assembly GCA_027497455.2). Lineage (NCBI taxonomy): Eukaryota > Metazoa > Chordata > Actinopteri > Clupeiformes > Clupeidae > Sardinella > Sardinella longiceps. Next base: position 13,134,844 of record JAODXP020000027.1, read on the forward strand.
AAATGAATCTAACGAACCAAAACTACTTTAACGGATGGTTCCCAGATGGAATTGTGGGAGCGAATCCATCTGGCGGAGTCAGGTTAGCTCCTTTATGCACCCATCTAGTAGCACACTGCTACCTTTCTGTGGTCTGAGGTCAAAAAAACTCTCCATCTCTACGCCTATTACCATTATGTAGAGTAGAAAACAACGAATGACATGACCAATTAACTGATTAATTAGGCAGTGAATTTGAAAATCTGTCATCATGACTTGAGTGTGTCAGTTTAGTCATTTTTGTGAGTCACCTTGGACAGAAAACAGCGCACACAGTGTCACAAACCCCTCCTTTTAGTCTGCTGAAACACTGATGCCAATTCATCATCTACTTCAGACAAATCCATACCTACCTCAGGCTTGCCTTCTGAAGGCCAGATGCATGATGGTAAAATGCCAAAGGATGACTCGTCCTCAGAAGCACCTCAGAAGAGCCTAAATTGGGACTTCTCTATAAGTATGCTCCTTGAAAAGCCTCAACTCAACACATCAAGTCAATTGAAGTGAAGTCTCACCTGCACTGCTAAATACTGTATTACTTCAGCAATGATATGGCTGTGAGCATCAATGGCAGAGAACTGAGAATAAATAGGCAGCCGAGAGGACTGAAGCCAAGAGGACTGTCAGGAAAGAAGAAATGGCATTCTACGCAGTGTTTAGTAGAAGCCAGTTCCTAAAACAACTCATAAACATCTCTAATGGAACACCTCTGTGTCAACGAGTCATGCAAACAAACTGCTCCAAAACCAACTCTTTCCAGAAACAACAACAAAAAAAAGGTCACTTAATCTGCAAATTCATAAGCATCAGAGGCCAGGGAGGTGAAATTCTCCAGTGTGTATTAAAAAGTCTAATTTGTCGTTAATCATATGGTGGAGTGGGCCTGCCTGACCCTTATCTGGGCCACCTTGGCCTGATATGAGCTCTGCAACCTCAGCCAGCCCAGTACTGATCCAACCTGCTCAGTAAAACTCAATCCCAGAGTTTCCAGTCATTGCTCACAGTCTAGTGTGTCACATCCAGTTAGGCAAAAATGGAGGAGGACGAGACGGATGGAGAAAACAAAGGGAAAGGACGAGGGCCGATGGGTGGAAAGTATATAGCGCCTTTAAGTAAGAACCACACTGTTAACATATCGTACCAAAGAACCTTCAAATAAAACTCGAGGCGCTTGAGGAGCTTCCTGGGGTCACGCAGGGGAAAAAATTCCGACATCAAATGGAAAAGTCAACAGCAGACATTCCTCGGCTGTCCTGCTCGGCCTCTTCCCAACGGAGTGGTCGTGCGAGTGTTTACCAGCGCCGGCCAACCTTTCTTATGCACGCTCACTAACTCGCTCGCTCTCCGAACCGCACAGTGGAAAACGTAACATTAGCTTCGCAGCGGCCATGGCTAGGACTCCAGCATCTCAAGACTGAGGCTGAAGGAGTCCAACCTTGAGGCTTCTAAAGGCTGGGTGACATTACAGTACCGCCAGCCTCACAGAGCTGCAAACAGCTGCTCCATATCATGCAGGATTGAGCTGAACAGAATCACACTGTACCAAGCGGCTTCGCTCCAGAGTTATAAAAGATGTGAATGAGGATCAGCTCCAGGGCTGTAATAGCCATGAACAGAGTGTCTGTGTGTGTGTGTGTGTGTGGACGAAAGAGAAAAATATTGGGCACTGACAGATGGGAGTTTAACGACTATGGTGAGCATAACAAGTCTGCTGAGGAAGCGCCATGCAAATCACGACACCAAGGTTTACACTTCTGGCTCACACTTAGCTATAGAAAACACTACGCCTCTTCATCCAGCGGTCACCAATGAAACACTTAACACATGACACGGCTCACACCAGCCCAACAATCTCTCAGAGCCAATCAGGGGTGGACTGAACTGGAGGTGTAAACAAACCAATCATGGATCTCTAATCACATCATAAACTCAACAGCCTGAACCACATAAGGCTTTATACGTCTACTCTTCTGTTCCAATGTATCTGCGGGTCTCTTTTCACAAGCAATCTGAAAATACACGACTATTTCATGCAAAGCACAAGAGCACTGTGCTCTGCTGGGCTGCCAGTACTGTATTTCCTGGACATGGAGATATTTTCAATGTTAACAGAAACCGATAAGAACATCCTGAACATCTTACACTGGCTACAGTAGCACTTGCACACTGAGGCCTTCTGATGGGGATAAATAAGACCTCCACACACGCACACAAACACACACTCTTGCGCTCTCTACCTCTCTCTCTCACACACACACACACACACACACACACACACACACACACACATATACTTGCTCACCCTCATTGATCTTGGCCATGTCCACACTGGCGTTGTTGAGCTGCAGGGCGGTCTGCAGCGCGGGGAGCAGCTGTCTCAGGAGGGAGGGGTCCTGGAGCAGGGTGGGCGCGGCCGGCGACTGCAGCACTGGGGAGACGGGCACCGTGGAGACGGAGGCCGAGCCCGAGCCGGCCTGCTGAGGCCCAGAGCTGGCCACAGACGCCGCAGAGGAAGAGGAGGACTGAGACGTGCAGGAAGGCTTCTCAGATACCGACTCTGTGACAGGGAATGACAAGGTACAAGTTGGAGACATGAGTTTCAGCAGTCATGCAGTCGTTTCACCTTCTGCCAAACGGTATTTTGAATCCAAAGCATCCCATCTATTAATGTACTTGTTGTCTTGCCAAACTAGTATCTGTTCTGTCTTTGGAAGCCCCTGGAAAAACTAGAACTATACAGGTTTGCATCCACATGCACACAACTCCCCATGTGGGATGAAAACAGCAATCCCTCTAATTATTGTTTATAAAAAGCTTCTCTACTCCCAAAAATAAAACAAACCCTTTGCTCAAGTTTTAGAGGTCACCGACAGACAAAAAAACAACTTGACATCAACTTTCAGAAAGGTTAATTTAGTCTCGTCTTGTGCCCGACACAAGAACAGACAACTCTAAGTATAAAATACAAGTCTGGTATTGTCTGGTGGTTAAATAATAATAATAAAAAAGCATGTCAATATCCAAATATGAACACCAATACCCATTTAAAGTCAAATTAAATTTTTGGATATAATAATTGAATGAACTACAGCTCAGCTGTATTTCATTGCTTAAATCCTTCGTTTCTGGAAGTCAGACTAGGGGAGGGAATCGAACAGAATTAAAAATCAAATGCATCAGTTCTCTGGAAATGTAACCCGGTGCCATCATCAATTTTTCTTATCAATGTCGACTTGGTCAATGGATCTTTCTGAATACAAATTTACCATATTTTCCGCCCTATAAAGGTGCACTTAAAAGACATGAATTTTATCAATAAGCAAAGGTGCGCCTTATACATGGATTAATTCTGGTGTGAGGGCAGGTCATCGCTGCTAGCGGCATTAATTCTGATCGTGCTTAGGCTACTGTGCATTGGCCAGGAGAGTCGTGTAGTAGGTGTATGATACCCTACTGTGCCTCACCAGGGAGGGTTTAATGGGAGTGGTAAATGGGCTTTGGCTTCACCGACCATAACATCACTGTGTATGTGCATGTGTATGCAACTAGAAACCTAGCTGCCGCATGTAGAAAACTGGAGCCCAGCTCTCAAAGCCCTGTCCGCGGGTATTAGCGCGGACAGGGCTAATAGTCAGCATGGAGGTTTAATGTGGCTGGAATTGGGTGCTCACAGAGCGGCATGAAAGAGAGAGAAAGCCCGGCGAATGTCAACTATAGTGACAAATATTATGTTTTTGAACCACATTAGTAGTGGCCGAGTTGGATTCAATGATGCTAAAGCTGGCACAGGTCGCATAAAATTTAATAACAATCATGACGTGAATGGCACCTTATTGGGCGGAAAATAAGGTAAATAGATAGCCTAACACAGTTCAGCATGGGGTTCTGAGGTTCTACAAGCATGCAGTGCACACACAAGCACTACTGAGGCCTGGAGGTTGGTAAGGAGCATATGAACCAATGTGGAATTTTGTGTAAAAATGTAACCGTCTCTTGATGAAAGCATTTCCCAATATATTTCAATTTAAAAACATTTCTTTGTTTGGCCATTTATTTTCCCCCTCTTTTTTTTCCACCCTAATCCAAGCCCCTATCAAATCAAGCTTAGACTTGTCATCCATCAACAAATCACCAACTCATCTAAAGAGATAGCTCAAGCATGACACTTTGAACCAGTCTTTCCAGATACAAAGAAAGCTTCACTCAGAAACTTTTAGTGCGATTCAGGAATACGAAATGCTTTTGAGCAACGGCCCAAGAGAAAAGAAAAGAATCCAAAGCAAAAAACAAGACCAACCACCACTCAAACAAGCCCAACCAGCACTCCAAAGTGTGTATTTCCCAGGATGCCCAACACTCACTGGTAGGGAAGCTGGAGGCAACCGTAGCCTGCATGGCCTCCCGTCTGTAGTCTCTGTCTTTGGGGAAGCTGTTGACTACCGTCGTCTTGGCAGCCTCCTTCTGCCTCTGCTCTCTGTTTCAAAGCAAGGGGAAATTGAATGAATTCAAATGAATGGCAACTTCAGAAAACCCAACCCTGACAGAACAAGAATCCAATAGCATTCAAACAGATAACGTAAGCAGGTCTACAAACACCCCATGGTCTAGATGGAAGGAGGAAGGGGGTCCCCTGGTCAATGAATGGATTGGGTTCCTATACTAGAGTATGCATTCCATTAAAGATAAGAACGATGAATGTGTCTAAATTGGTCTTCTCAACGAAAGAGAATAGAAAAAATGGCAGTGAAGCGATAGTATACGTTCACCTGAACTCAAGTATCCCACATATGATGAGGATTTTCAAGTACCCCGGCTTTACGTTTGTGCATGTAAACACTTTTTCTCATATTCAGTATCCAGAATAAACCCTTATCTTAGTTTCTGAAAAAAAAATCGGCAGTACTAAAAGTAACCGGGATATAGCAGGATGTAAAGCCATTATCCTAATTTTTGACAGTTAAGGAGGGAGATTTTAACATGCAATGTGTGGGGTGGAATGCTGATAAGCGCCAAAACAATCAAGCTGTTCTCTTTAGAAACCTTTGGGAGCAACAGCAAAGACTCCTACAACTAGTAGTAACAATAATATTAATATTAACCATGTAAACAGGGCTATTAATAAACCGATTCCTCTGCATTCATGTTATTTTATCAAAAACAGGATAGGTCTCATATTTAGGACACTGAAGTGCATGTAAATGTAGTCATTAAGGAAGTTAGTTGCCTTGTAGACAGTAAACAGATGTCTTGGAGTAATGGAGTCTGACCCTGGTAAATAAATTCTTCATTCTGTCAAACAACCATCATCTTAAATCCAGGTATTTTGATCATTTTATTTGCTTGCAAAAATTGGCCAGCAATGACTTCACATGGCGTCTGTGAATGTCTACAGATTCAAATGTGAGACAGCCATTTCATTTGGTTCGTAATCACCCCTGTCAGCAACAAACAAATTCTTCTCAATAGCCGGGGTCGACTGTCTATTAAACAAAGTGTGTGTGTGTGTGTGTGTGTGTGTGTTTACCTTTCCAGCCACTCCTTGGGCTTCTCCCACTGCGAGACCTCAGTCCTGCAGTTGTAATAGTACTTCTTCCCAGAAGAACTAATGTGCTCTGACCAATCATCAGCAGGTTCATAGGGCTGGGAGAACAACACAAACAACAACAACAAAAGCAAGATTACAAAGCGTCCAAGTAAACAGAAACAGACATGCATGGGAGGCAAGAGATCTCAAAGGACTGAGCCTTAGTAGAAGATGCAGACACGGATACACACAGCATGAGTGGGAGAGACTGAGAGCTGATACAAGACAGACAAAAAGGGGAGCAACAGAGAGAAAGGGGTGGGGGGTGTGCGGGGGGATGGAAGAAATGGGGACGAAGAGGTGAGGACTGATGCAAGAGCCGGTAATGTGGGAGAGGCACTGAATGCGCTACTCTCCGCCTAAAGGGCCTCCTTAATCAGGCAACATCAAACATCAGCTCCTCTGATCAATACCACACACACACACACACACACACACACACACACAGACACAGACACTTTTTCAGTAGATGGAGCCTCAGGCTAATTTGATCATTTTGTGTGACCCGAGTAATTTAATTCCGAAGCCGATAAATAAGGGCCATTCTTTCATGACAAGTTTTCCAAGATCTCAGGATTTGGGCTGGCATTTGCTCTTGACCACTCAAGGAACCATTTTTTTGCAGTGCAACAGAGCAAGGCAAAAACACATTCCGTTCTGAAGGAGCTGAAGAGTGTCCATTGCCTTCAGCAGAATGCCAGACTATTTCAGAGTTCTACAGTGTGCTGGTGATGGACTGCAATAAAACGAACTGCCAAGTCAGTCAAATGTCTTCAATGCCTACTCAAAAGCACTTCAAAAGCGCATGTCCACAATTGAGCAAATTTATCAAGATATTGGCTTATTGATCTGCTTGTTTGAGTTGCACTTCTGGACTCTTATAAAGTGGACTTGAATCTCTATTTAGGCACTTCTAATTATCACTGGTCACATCTGCCAGTTCCAAGAATGTCATTTTAATTACCGTAATTTCCCAATTAACTGAGAATAATACACAGATTTTGCAAAATACCAATACATTTGTTAGGAAATTAATACATGGGGGTGGGCTCAACCTACTTTCACATCGCATCACAATTTGAATGCCTTATTACAGGCAATGCTATGGCTATAACAGGGGTTCGGTTAAAGGGGAAGTTTGCTTTTTAACATGTTTAGCCCCTTTTCTGAAGTGTCTAGGATGAAAAAGAATCATCAACACCAAAATTTTGATGATTGCTCCTGTCTCTGATATTTGGCTCATTTAGAATCCCCCCTTTTCTGCTTCAGAATGGCTTCCTTTGTGCATGTCCGAAAATGTCCTCAAAACAACCTTAAGCCTTTATTTTAAAACTTGTGCTGCTCACCAAGTGTTCCGAAACAATTATAGTAGCAAAGTACAGTTTCTGTCACATTTTATATGGTATTTTGAACATTCTGGAACTATTTTTTGGGCGGAGCATGGTATGGTTAATATTCAATGTAATATGCACACCGGAACTCCCATTTTTACCATTTTACTTTGTGTAACGTTTCGGACTAAACAGTCCTTCCTCAGACATGTCTGAGGAAGGACTGTTTAGTCCGAAACGTTACACAAAGTAAAATGGTAAAAATGGGAGCTCCGGTGTGCATATTACTTTGTTTTTTACAGTGATACTTTCCTTTGGTATTGCACCCAACAAAAATTTGGATGTGCGTGAGGACTACATATTTTACATGGTTAATATTCAAGGAATTGCAGTACTGTGCACTTGACTACAATTCTCATGGGTATAACTTCTAAGCAATAGCATAGAAACATTCCAAAGCAGACTGAAGACAGATACCTACAGCCTGATTTTGAATGATTTTCCTTCAATCTATTTTGTTCAGAACATAGCCGAACTGAGTGTGCAGTCTTATTTTGTGTGCGGTAGAACAAAGAGAAACTCACATTAGTATGTCTTAGTCAGGATACATACAAGTGAAAACCCAAACAACATGCCCTGAGCCAAATTGGTGTTAGTGTAGAGATGTGGCCATCACAGGTTCCGTACCCAAACTACAATCAGTGCTTAAAGGTGCCCTTCCATACGTCTATACAGTATTTCAAATTCTTCCCTCAAGTCTCAGCTTTGCATGGCATTTGAATAAATATTTATAGTTAGCTAAAGTCAGAATTGCAAGAGAACGTAATTTTGGTATATTTCATTTCAGAGGAAACGGATAAAGACATAGCCATAAACAGGCTTGGACATGCCTATGACACACACATCCACCAATGGCTTGGCACGGGCCACTTTGCAATGTGCAGGGTTTCACACTCACACTGGACACAGAAATAATGACGGACTTCTCCCTTAACTGCTCTTGTTTGTCCCTAAGCTCCTGTTGCCATTGGGTCAGCTTACCTCTCCTTACCCAACTCATAATTTTATTTTCATTTTGGGCAAGAGGCATTTCTCACAGACGTTGCATGTTGCTTAGCCAACTGTTTTAGGGTAGGGTAAATTCATTCACATCAATTCAGTGTATGTCTTACTATATTGCAGTGGATTGTGGCAAAGCAGTGGGTCTGACATAGTGTTCACGTGCTGACTGACCATCATTGCAAACTAAGAGGGGCAGAGCTGAACATACATCTCAGATTTGGGCCACAGGTCATCGACCAGCCGTCACATCACTGTCCTGGTGAGCACTCACTAAATGACCATGAGCATACATTCTAAGATAAGGATCTGTGCCAATGCTTTATGTTAAGTGACCATTATATACTGGAAGCTCTGGGTTAGAATGCACTGGAATAACACTGAAAGGAAGCCTGAGAAATCACCTCAGACATTCCAATACCCAGTGTCCATTTCTTTGAAGTTTTAAGAAGTTTTTAAAATCTGGAGTGTATTCCAAGAAGACTGTTAAAATGATAAACCTGGCCAAGTGAAAGACCCAGCAAAGTCAATTATGTGCCGTCATTCAATCTGACAACCTCAACTTTTAGGTGCAGGTTTAAGTAGGGGGGGACTAAAACACAGCCAGAGTATGCTGTCCCATACATGGGTTCTAAATGGTCTTTGGTGGAGATTTGTCCACTAACGCCACACATGGGAACAGCATAGACCAAACACCAACAAGCACTTTACACTGAGTCAATGGAAACTTAGATTATTCGAATGTAAGATATGAGGTTCCGGTGAGTCAGTGTAAAATGTTTGTACACCATTTTGTTCACGCTCAGTCTAAGCCGTTCCAAATTCTTTCATTCCATGCGCTGTCTAATGCCGTTAGAAGGCTCGTGCAACAGGGCTATGCTTAAAATTACTCTGGAGCTACACTTTAATGAAACTAATGCTGCACTGTAGATTTCAAACTAGTTAAAGTGAGTAGTGGGCTGAGAGGACCTCCCACGATTGGTCTCTAATATGTCTTGAGCAGATACACCTACTGCATCTGACACAGCAAATACTGCCTGTTGTATACTACTGTGTGGTTGTATCTTCTTTGTTGTTGTTATGGTTTGTCTTTTCTGTTTGTCTTATTGTATGTATTATAAATATTATAATAAAAAAAATTGATCACAAAAAAAAGCAAATACTGCCTGTATTTTCATGACTGATGCCTTGGCCTACTTCGACATCTTTAGTAACATTCAGATTCACTCAAAGGTGACAATGTGATTAGCAACAACTATTTTTGGTATACAGGAACTTAGTTAGTATTAGAGTTAGTATCATTTTTACTTCACTGGGGCTTTCAAATAATCCCCAGCTAGCAGGACATGTTGGCCTTGATGTTGGTGGCTGCTAGATAAACAACTTGGTTTTAGAAATGTTTCCTCTGGTAAACTACCATTGTTGTTTACATTTCAGGCCTTCTACGTAAAAATTGACATCACCTGGTAAACCTACTAACTCACCACACTAGTGGTTACCTCACTAGAGAAGAACATTAAAGCATGACTTGCATTCAGGGGTCAAAATCAACTTTTTACAATCTACCAGCAAAAACCTTTACTGGACATTGTTGAAAGTCACCGGATATTCAATCGTTTTTTTGGGTCCGAAATCTACCAGCCAAATTCAAAATTTGCCAACATTTGTCTAGTGCCTGGTGCTAATTTTGACCCCTGCTAGTACTAGCAAACGTGCTGGCAGCTAGCTCAGTAGAAAGGTACTCACTGTGTCAGCCGTCCTGCTGGGGTTGGAATGGGAGTTGGCGCTGTGCAGAGCACTGTGGTTATGGGAGTTTTCCTGAGGGGAATAACTGGTCCCTGTGAAAAAACACAAAGCCACAAAAGACACAGCTTTGGTCAATATACTGTATTACCAAACACACAAAGAAGGTTACAAAAGTAATTTCAGGCACACACAGAACAACAACAACAAAGAGTTTTTCATGCTTCTCTATGGTGTTGGTATTAAATTAACCCCAAAAAAGTTAGTCAAGTTGCAAAAGGAGTAGTCAAGAGGACTGGCTAACATTATGGGAGCTAACGTTAGCGTACCAATTGTGAAAGCATTTATAAACATTTCATATGTCTCCGCATTCAGTTTAGGTTGATTTCAGTATAATATAAGCTTACAATCAAATCACTTCTAGAGAACAGTTTTAATACATTGCGCTGAAAGGCATCCACCGCTACCTAGGAGGCTGGTGCTCTCTGTCCCGTAGCCTAAAAATTCTCCCTACAGGCCATTTCGGTTTGATGTCAAAACTGCTAGTCTTGCCTCAGTTCATGAATAAGGTTTTGTTTTTAGCACTGCAGCTCACTTAGTTGTCATTCTTTTCTATACTGTTAAATGTTACCATTAACCAAACCATTTTTTTTATGTGAAAGCTGGTAAATGATGGCTAATGATATGAAAAAAAACTTCCTAAACCTTGGTAAAGGTGACCTTTACGAAAAACAAGACGGATAACAGTTATGTTTAAAAAGGGTCACTAGTGAGTGACGTCCATCAATAAATCAACTAGCTTATAAAAACATGCACCTGTGTGTGCCCTGCCTGTTATGCAATGTTTTTTTGGGAAATAGAAATCACCTCCTCTGCTATATGAGCGAGTAGACACTGAGGAAAGCCAAAAGGTCCAAATGCCTTTCTAGTTCTCAGCCTGACAGAGCGTGACAGAATATTTTTGAAAACTTTGATCTGTTCATGAAATATTGCATTCACAAACAAAGTGTCAGGCAACCTGACAAGATGAGCCTTATTCACATTTTTCAGCATCACCTCCAATCAGCACAGGGTTTAATTTTCCCAGCTATTATTTACCAAGCAACACAAAAGTCTACTAACTACAAGACTGCTTTTATGTGTCAACAATGTTTCCTGAATTTTAGTAACACTACACTTGGCCCCATTTCATCATACTAACATTCAAACAACTACATGAAATGACATTATTCTTCCAGTAACATGTCATCATTGAAAAGTGGATTTGTGATGAATGTGTAGGATGAGGAAGGTGTGGCAGTCACAGGTGTGTGAGCTGGAACAGGAGGGGATCAAGAGATGAACAGGTGGACAAAGGCAAGCCCGACGCAGGACTGTTGGGAACAAGGAAGATAGGCGGAGTGACTGTGTGTCTGGGGGAGAGAGAAGTAATGAGAGGTGTGTGTGTGTGTGTGTGTGTGTGAAGACACACATAATAAGCATGTCAACAAGTGCTACTTTGAGGCGAAAGGAAAGCAGCAGGTAGTCTCTGAGTAAGGGTGTGTGACAGCAGAAGGGCGTGTGGGGGGGCTGAGTGTGTCGATAGAGACTGAGGGGGCCACCAAGAAACCCTGCACCTGCACATAGCAGGGATTACCCACCCCAAAACCACACAGACACCAGAGAACCATTACTATGGCAACCAAGAGTGCAATGAGGTCCTCTAGGACACTGGCAGCTGTGTGTGTGTGTGTGTGTGTGTGTGTGTGTGTGCGAGAGAGAAAGAAGAGTGAGTGTGTTCATGTGTGGGCGTCATCGGCCGTTGTCACACCGAGGAGAGAGGAAATATAGGGGTGAGGCAGACACAAAAAAAAGGAGAGGGGGCATCATCTTTACACTTAATCATCAAAACCTGAGACATCATAATGGGAGATATAAGGTACCTTTTCATATTCTTCTCTAGGGTTTCTAAGGATCCATATATTGTTCTAAGGATCAAAGCTACGCATTATATGGAATTATTTTAAAAACAAATGGAGTGTAATGATTTTTAAAATGATGAACTCTTCGCATCCCTAGATCAGTGAATTAGTCACAAGGCACTGAGATGCCTTTAAGCCAAGCACAAAGCTTTAGGACTAGGTGGCTTTAGAGAATCGATTTCAAACGCCAGCGATAAGAGTGTTAAAATGCCAGTGCTGTGCCCATCTACTCAACCTTAAAAACCAACAGTGGCTCCCCCTGATCTGCATTCATACCTGCACCAGCCCGCTTACCACACACCAGACACCTCCTATTGATTTCCACTGAGCTGCGGCTCTTTTGACATTGGAGATGCACCCTCTCCATCTCGGGCCTTTAAAAGCATCATGTCCATTTAGCATTTTCCCTGCATGCACCAAAATGGTGATCCCACTACATGCATTTCTGCAGAGTCTCAAAAGAGCAGGTGAAAGACACTGTAGGCCTATGTATAAGGCGGCAGGCCGAAGGCCAAATGGCCAAATAATCATGGAGTGGATTATTATGGACTAGTACCTTCTTATGCATTTAAAAGGTGATATTGTGTTTTCTACAAAGAGCAACACAATGCAAAGAACCAAGAGTGTTGACATGATCCCAATGCTCTGCGTTCATCCACTGCAGTGAGCAACTAATGCAAGGCGGACTAATACTAAACTACATTCGAGCTGGATGCCAAAGCAGTTAGAGGTGCGCTTAAGACACTTCAAAGTTGTCAGACTTCACAGCTCCTTTAAATATTATCCAATATGTACTGTATAATCCCATAACTGTTAGTATAATGCATTGCATCAACAATGCATTAAAGCTTGCCTCATGCATCAGAACCTCAACGAGTCCATCCTGCTAAAGTAAGAATCACTGTCCATTGAGACGCTAGCATCAAAATGACCGAGACAAATAAAATTTGAATAAGCATTTTAAGTATCTACACAAAGACCATCTCATTTTGGTGCATGTGAGCATAGCAAATTATCAATTCTTATCGATGCTGAACTGTGTCGAGGGGGAGGTGGACAGGCGGACACAGTATAGTTTAGAAGATGTCCACACTTAAAACGCCCTAACTGTTTGAGTGTTTTACAAGTCAGATGAGCTCTAAGATTTGAGCCAAGGTTTCGTTTTGCTTCCTAAGCTGCACATTCCTATCAAGTATCATTAAATCCTGTGTCAAGGTTATTTGTTAAAGTACAAGACAGATCACAAATTCCACAACTGCCATACAACAAACAAACAAACAAGCAAGTAAAAAAAAAAACTGGACTGCTTTGCTGACCAACATTAAATGGCCAAAAAAGCCTGTGAAAAGGAATCTGCCATGGAGCTCCTTTGGTGCAGAAGCATATGACAAGTTTTAATCATTCAGTGTGGAGGTGGGGATGCATTTTAATTCGTGCTACGGACGTCCTGAACTAGGAGTGCATGCCGTGACAGCCTGGCTAGCATGAACAGCATAAAAGACAAAGGCTGGCAAGAAGGCAGTGCTGTGTCTGTCTATGAATGTGGATGCAACTACTGTATTTCTCCGTATTTCACCTTTAAGAAATAGGCCCATGCAAAACACCACTCCTTCACTTTCTTGCACACCTTGGTTTACTGCAGTCCTCATGTTAGGGACTGGGAGGCCCAAGCCCAGGCATGTGTGTAGGAAGGATGCAGAGTATCTGTTCTCTGCTGCCATCAACAACTCATCAGCAGCTTTGTGCCAGAAACGAATGAACCATCTAGGCCTATACTTTTCTTCAATCTCTCCGCTAGGTTAGATGTGGACGGTAGATCACAACTGACTGCTTTTGTCAGGTGTCTTTGACTTTTAAAGTCTATAGACAACAAATGCAATTACAGAAAATACCAACACCTATAAGGCCATGACTATATGGGTTCCTGATAGATAATGGCTCATACACATTAAAAATCAGGAGTGGAAGTCAGACAACGTTCATTAAGTAATAGGGAAAATAGGGGGGAAACTTCACTGAGCCATCTTTGGGGAGCAAGACCTTTTATTCCAAGTCATAATATGTAAGGCCATACATTTGGAACTTCACTGTAAATGAAAACCTTAGAGCTGCTTTTATAATCTATACCACCACCTGCTGAGCAACATCTATCATTCATGTTGTGCCAATGGATGTTCTCAGTATACAGAAACTATTTGGTTACCATGGTACCTATACCACTGAAATTGGTTACTATTGTATCCACTGAAAAAAAACAAATAACCCAGAACACTACAGTATCTGCCATCCAGATAGATAGATAGATAGATAGATAGACAGATAGATAGAGAGATAGAGAGAGAAATAGATAGATAGAGATAGAGAGAGATCACACAGTATACACAAGGAGAGATGATGGCAGACAAAAGACTGGGAGGTTTTGTCTGGCTTAAATATAGCACAGGTTTAAGCACATCCATGTATTTAATCATGCATAATTACACTGTCATGATTGGCACTCAACGTTCATTATCCCAAGGTGGGGAGAGGGGAGAAAGGGAGGCTCCTTCTCCTTCCCTGCAACCCTGTCCTTATCAGAGTGACTGGTCCCTTCTAACCACTTTCAGTCACGCTAATGCACACACTTCCCAGATGTTTGGGCAGAAATTGATAAGGGAGAGCTTATATGAATAAAAGCAGGGGGATGAATAAATAATGAGCTTGATCTACTTGAGTGCACAGGGTAAGGTGTGCTGGACTCAGGAAGGAGAGGGGAAAACTGGGAGGATGGCAGATGGGAGGATTGATGAGGATCTGAATACAGGCATAATTGTTGTGATGCATCAGCTCTTGTGTATGTGTACAATATCTCTGATAATAGGCTGTAAGGCACTGAAGGAGTACCTTTTAACTGTTGGGTGAGAGAGGAACTATAAATGGCTTTCAGCTATAAACTACAGCACATTTCATGCACATACTAATGTGGTAAATGTGGCATAACCTCAAATAATTCTGGACTTTGTTTGTGTTAAATTGTCAACAACTACAGGCTTCACAAACTGATAGCTTTAGGTTCTGTGGAGGGTAAAATAGACCATTACTACTTAATGACAGCACAGAAACAGCTTGTGTCTAAACCTCAATCCCAAACTATAGTAATTACTATTGTTAACAAACTGGCTCTATATTGTCTCTCTAGATTGATACTCCGAACCGACCACTCGGTCTATGCTTTGCTTCGTACAAGGGTCTAGGATTCCAGCTATTGAGAGACGATTGCTTGCTGGATATGTTTCAAAAAGATTGGCTCAGCCCTTGACTGACAGCTTATGGTATTCTCAAAGTTTGCCGATTAGCCAGGATGGGAGGCATCCTGAGTGAACTAGGCCAATGGCCAGAATCCCAGACCCGAGTACTGAAGCGAGATGAGAATTGAGCGGAATTGTGTAGGAAGGCAATGGGCAGGTTATCCCTCTTCTACACTAGTCATCTTGTTATCATCATCGGCTCACTGAACTATGAAGTACAGGATATCTATAGGATGGTGAGAGTGGCAGGCCACTGATCTGGAGCAATGGTATAATGACCGGTTGGAAATCTGAGCATCCGGTGTACATGTACTAATGTCACTAATCTAAAGGTCACAACAACAGCACCAAGTCTACATGAAGAGATGCATTTGATGAATAAGATCTTAAGGAGCTTGTAGGACGTGACTAAATATTACCAGTCCTCCTACAAATTTCATTGACAGAGAAAGAGTATGGGTGTAAAAATTATAAACATGAAACGTGTTGAGTTAATACACACCACTAGTTCACATTTACACAATGCTCGTTAAACCTTATAGTCTGATATAAGTGTAATAATCACACTATGGATCATAGGTAAAATAGAAAAGGCAGACTCTTCATACTAGTAAACACTTGATTGGGCCATAAAGGACCGGAACAACATTTTAATTAACTATATATCTATATACATATCACGTTTTGGAGAGGATTATATCTTTATATCTACGACAAGGCCGCACATTTCTGCCTCAACACCGGACAGACTCGATTTGTGGTTGGGCATGTAGGCTCTATGCCAAATACATTATTTGTGTCAGTGAAATATCCTCTATTTATGGAAATGGTCATTATTCTTTTACACAATATACAGGGTGACATGTTGTGTCAATGTAACACCACCAATGCAACACCTACAATGATGGAAACATGGCAAACGCTAAGGCAGAGCTAATTTCTAGTAATATTCAGCTTGTATCATGTAAGAAGAAAGTCAGAGGATGCAACTTGTGGTACTGAAGATAGTAGGACACTGATCATGTTGTCTGTTGCATTACTATGACAAAAAGGGATCTATTAAGCCCAGCTGAATGCATGGGTTGCTGAACCTCTAACTACTTAAGATATAGAACTACGTCATTGCCATTATGGGCTATCATTTCTACAATCAAAACATTTACTTCAACTTAAGACAGTAAATACAGCAAAGCCTCTTAATCAGACACACAGATTTCAATTATTGAGATTTTACTATTCTACTCTACAGAATACAACCTTTGGAAATTTGACATTTGCATCTTCATCTCTTACATGATCAACATTAGGCCTATGAAGTGACCCATCAGCTCACTACGTTATAGTTAGACTATCTACTACTATTTTTATTCCATGGAGGATATTACAGATAATCATGCAACACGACTTCAATATTGAGCAACATTAAGTCCTAATTATTTTGATTTGGTGAAAAATATACAGTCTGTTACTTCACTGGAGTCTGGCTATTCTTACCTCCATCCCTCTCTCTGCCTCGGTGCGTGTGCATCGCTTTTGCCCGGCCATGACTGGAATTGTCGGTGTGTTTGTTGTCTGGGCTGTCAGATCGCCGCAGGATTTTGCACGGTGGGGTAGCATCAGCAGGGTCTCGCATCTTCTCATGCCGGTGGTCGCTACCGGGGTGACTCTTCGATGAGTATTTAAGAGTCTGGGGAAACACACATTGAGCACTCATAGATAAAAGTACTATTTATTTTATATCGAAACAATTTTAAGATGGATAGTTAAAACCGCAAAAACCCTTCACACTCTGTTCACCTAACGTATAACTGAGCATAAGAGGATAGCCATCAAGCATCGATAAACAAGTATCGATATTTTGTGTGTCTATGTATCATTTTATCTGGTTTACAGCATAAAAAATACACACAGTCGTGACTTGTTCTGTGACAAATCAAGACATGGCCGTAGTACGTCACTGACAAGCTAAACATAGCGATCTAATAGTTGCTAGAAGACTAACGTTACTATCCCAATGACCGTCGACACTTTGACGTTCCCATGTCAAAAAGCAGGCAATGTTTATTTTTTAAGGTGTTAGGTGTCTTCTGTGCTATGTTGGTGAGACATATTTTGACGTACGCCCAACAATTTTGACACCATTCATTACGGTGCTTCGTATGAAATTGTTTTTCGTTAAGCAATCTCATGTCTGCATTTAGCAGGTCAACATGTTCTTGACCATACAAACTTCAAGCTTAAAATGACTCTTGCCCATCTTTCAAATTACGGATTGATAATATACTAACATAAAAAATATAAACGCTGTCGGTTGCAGGAGCAGCGACCGACACCAGGCCTCAGTGCTAACAGGCTAGGTGAGTGCCCTAACTAGCTAGCCATGATAGCTATTAAAACTCGTTAGCAACATATTGTTGTCGTTATATTCGACGGTCAAAATCTCCTACTCAATATCAGAAATGAAATTTAACCGTTGATGTGGAAGTCAATGTGTTTGTTGTTCGAAATAAACCGAAACAACACACTTTTCATGATATTTTCCGCACAGCGGCCTATGCTGCCCTAAAAGCCTGCGCTAGAGTAACGTTACCCCTTTTTAATCTTATTTGTTTCTTGCTAGCTTGTAGCTACCTGATAGGGCTGTGAGTCCCTTCGATCGTTGCACCTGAAAAATAAAAAGAAATAGGTTAGGTGGATGAAAACCGCATATCATTTATTCAAATATGTGAATAATTGCAACAGCTGAATTGGCTTCCTTAAGTTTCTGGCTACTTATTTTGGTTTCAATAAAAATGGCGGATTGTCAAAGCGGAGAAGGGAAGGAGGAAAATCGTAATATAACTAGCTAGCCAAAAACGTAGAGCTGTTTACCCATCGCCGAGTCTCGCTGGTTTCCTTGCATACATTACCATCAATCCCGTGTTGGTGTGTGTGGAGCGGATGTGAACAATTGTAAACTTATTTGTTTTGTTTTCAGGTTAAAGCCAATCAAGTCAGTTATATCAATAGTTCTTGCTAAGCGAGTCTCTTTTAGCATTCGCTAATCGGAAGAGCGCCCTCGGTCCATGTCCCACTCGTACACAGCAGACTCTGCCCCTATCTGCTGAGAAGCTCAGCCCGACAGGCGCCCCGCCTCCCCCTCCCACATCGACATCCGGGACATTTTAGCCCTCAAGTCGGCAAAACTCGGCTGGTCAAAATGCAGGCTGTCGCCGGCGTCTGAAAATAATATCATTCAACTCAACAAACCTCAATTTGTATTGCTTTTAGAATCACTATTTTCAAGAGCCTCAATAAAATCTGTTTCAAGCGGTAAGTATTACGACAAAATCACGGCAACGTTAAGACATTAAATACCCCAAACCCTTTTAAGTGAACATTTCGTTGAGGTTTTCAGCTTTCCATCACAACAAGCTAAATCGTAATGGTAAAGGTTGTTTTCTACTGACATCTGGTGGCTAGAGAGGGTGTAACCTTCAAGTGTTTTCTTGCTTGATTATCATTGCATTGTGGCAGGAGAAAGTTTTTTTTACATAGTGGATTAACGTTAGTGACCGAACTGATTTTAAATTACTCGCATGGCACACACACACACACACACACACACACACACACACACACACACACACACACACACACACACACCTCTAATATTAGATGCAGAAGGAAAGTTTAAGCTCTTGAAGTTGCAGAGCTCCTGGAGGAGCCAAAGCTCCGAAAATGGAGAGAATAGATTCCACTGTGACTTTGATGAGGCAAGAGCCAATCACAAAGGGAAAGCAGCATGTCAGCAGAGTGCATTGTAGCCAGAGGTTCAGAGGGCAGACATGGGGGGATCTCTTTTTGTAGACCAGTTTTCCAGAAGTATTCTGCATCAGGACCTTTGCTAGAACAATACCCACTATACACCACAAATAACGAATTGGTATGTTAATGTTCAGTGACTGATGATATGTCACTAAAAATCAACTGTCTAGTCACCATTCTGATGTTACCAATCTTCTGATTTGATGGATCAATCTTTTTCTTGTTCTAACTAACAGGAGAGCACAACCAGCAAGAGAAAGATAGGCCTGTCTTTTTAATCCTTGGCTATTTTTGATTAGGCTACATATAATTTAATAATTAGGCTATTTGAAAAAAAAATCCAATTTAAACTCAGATTATAAATGAAAATACAAATACATTTTCATAAATGTGGAAGCCTAACTCTGTTGCAACATAGCGAAATAAACTTTCAAATATTTCTTTATGTAGCCTAATTGTTGAGTATGTTAAATGAGCTGTGATATTTTTGCTAATTAAAACTGGACTTTTCTGTAGTTGCAAAGTGTAGGCTACTAAGACCAACAGAAGGTGATTTCTGGGCTGATATGACGTGGAACTAGCGTACTCTTTCAGCATAATAATCAAGGAACTTGGACACATGGGAGGGCCTATTTTCATGTCTATAACCCTAATTTTAGTTTTAGTTTAGAATAGGCGCTGGAATGTAACTGGCCAGTCCGCCAAATCGGTGCCATTTCTGTTCCAAGGTTATTATGCACATTTTAACAAACATTTTCTCCCCCAAAGTGTTAACTAGCCTAATTATTTCTGCACATCTATTAATTGCAAATTCCAGATTGCCTATAGTTTAGAAAAAAAAACATCTTAAAACAAAAACAGCATTTTTGCAATATCCCCAACACTGAACTCTAAATTTCAACATCAAATATCATTTCCTACGGTAAATCACTCTTGTATTTTCTTTCTTTTTTTTCTTATATAAGTCAATGTCCCAACTAAGTCTCTAAATGATTTTTTCATAATAAATGAATAGGCCCATCTTGACTTTTTTATTTATTAAAAATACACATTTTACCAGATACCCAAATAGCCAGATTTTGACTCATTCCTGTTACCCTGGCATATTTTATTGGAGTAATCAGCAAATCACTAAATTCAGTTAACACAGATCACCTAAGCCTTCTGAAGGCCATGGGAAGGCCAAAAGTAAATTCATCCCTTTTGTTTAGGCTACTGCATATCTCATGAAGGGGGGGGGGGTCCATTTTTATAAAAAAAGGTAGATCAAGGAGTGGACAGACCCAGGCAAGTTGGTATCACACAAACGCATCAAATAACATCAAACATCAAATAGCTTACATAAGGTATAGGAAAGTAAATTGATATATAGGCCTAGGAGGCTACACTAGACAATGAGTTCATATTGACCTATATACTTATCTCTGAATAATCACCTCAATTCTCCATTCGAGACAGTGGACTGTATTTTCTAGATCATCGTAACCCCAAACCCGATTGTTGAACCCAACTTTTAACATTACAGAGCTACTCCAAGCTGTTGCTTCACCCTCCTGCTTTGTGTGACTTTGATGAGCTCCATTGAAAATGAACTGCAATTGCAACCGGTGTTAAAGGAGAAATCCGGTGTGATTTTGTCTTAAAATATGTTAAAACATGATACCAGTACAAACATTTGGCGAATACTCCACTTCCGTAGAGGAGTTCCCATGCTCCTTTGCACGCTTATCTCATTTCACTCTGCAGAGCAGCATGGTGACCATCGCCGTTTTTCTCGCCTGCTTTCGGTATCCAATTGCAGAACAAAAAGGGATTTGTACGGCCCTCGATTGCATTTCACGTCACGTGGTGGCTCTGGTATTGGCTCCGAGGTATGTACAGACGCTATGATAGACATCCGTAACGCCCAATAAACGGCTATGGACAATTGTAAACGATGCTTCCGCTACGAGAAATGCAATAGGTAGGTCCCCAGACTAAATATCACTTGTGATTTTAGTTTGGCATTCGCCAGGCTACCATTGGCTGCAGGTTTAAAATTGAATTGGCCAAGCATATTGATAGCATGTGCGCCCCGTCACATCGTGCAAATAAACCACTATTCTACACCATAAGACATGGGCTTTCAACAGGTGGTCCGTGGCCCACTGGTGGTTCGTGACTGCATTGCAGGTGGTTGGTGACTGCATTGCAGGTGGTTGGTGACATGGATTCCACTTTCAATTGAGTGTTTTTGAAATTGAAAACCTGATTTGAGAAATAAACACAGATTTGAGTCCAGGAAGCATTTTACAACTGTAGTCTCATGTAGTTCATAAAATGTCCAGCATTCCAAATCCTGTGTAAGAATGAAGAACTCTGTGGTGGTCGCTGGCTAGCCTTTTTATATGTTTCATTTTTTCTTTGTTGAGTCTTTGTTTACTAGTGAATTGCCCATAGAGGAGGAGTGGCTACGTAGTTAGAGGGGCATAAAGGGCAAATTATACCTCTGCATCTGCGCACCTCAATTGTGGATTGGGTCTGGTCGCTAACCAGCTCCACGTTTATGCTTTTGCGTCCGAGGTCACGTGCAGAAAATGCAAGCATGGAAACAGAAGCCGATGTGTGTTTACATTCGGTGGAGAACAACAGGTTACGGTAGTCAGACTGCAGGCATTGTGCCACGAGTGTTTAACTGATGCATTGTTTGTTACTTAGCTTGTAGCTTCATGTATTTACACAGATTTACACACAAGGCATTAATATAATGTTTAACAGAATACAGCTTTGCTCTCGCAAACTACCGGCATTGCGCTGCCACAAGAACAAGGAAGTAGCGAGATGACCAACCACCGTGCTTTTTTGTCTGCGTCCTCCGCGTCCGTCCAACAGATAGTTAGGATTTTTTCGAGGCACTCGACGACGGGCGCAGAGCCTCTGCGCAGGGGGCGTGGTCGCGCACAGACACAGGACAGATGGACGCAGAGGCTATGCGTCGTAAGCATAAATTGCGCTTAAGTCTACCGAGCTTCATTTAACGATATCTTTACTAATTTTTGCACTCATTGGTGTCATTAGCAAAATGCGTACCATATTTGAGGTCAGTCGGATGAATGGTTGCAGAGTTACAGTATGCGTGGAACACACATAACAGACAGACAGACACAAACACACACACACACACACACACACACACACACACACACAGATGTTCCTTGCATTAATAGATAGATAACAATCCCCCTACAGTGGACCACCGATGACTTCTTAGTCAGAATGGTGGTCCCTGGGACTGAAAAATTGAAAATAAGATCTGCACACCAAGCTCCCGTTATTCTTGATTTATTGTGACGTTTCGGGCAACCCGCCCTTCATCAGACATCCCTGGGACTGAACCATTTGAAAACCCCTGCTCAAAGTAGCTCCACACTTCATTGGTAGACTATGAAGGGATACACAATTATGTGGTGGTGCACTTTGACTTTGTTGGTGATGGTCAGTTCTCGCCCTAGTTTGTGGTCATGCATGTACAGTACACCTGACTTGGCATGGTGGACCTCTGAAGAAAATCCCAATGCTCATGTGGCACTTGATAAAAATAAATACATTTTTTTAAAAAAAGTTTGACGTCCCTGCATTAAACGATGGAATTTTGATGATTTTGTGTAATGTTCTAAAAAGTTAATTTTAAACTAAATATAAACAAAATGGCAAACTGATATGAGTAAATATGGCCACCACTTTTTTTAGCTCTAGAAACTAGTTGTCAATGTTGCTCTCTTGAAATATATTGAATGTACTTTAGGCACCTGCTCTTTAACCATGTCTCTTGTCATTGTACTACATATATTACTTATTATTATGCTATATATGGGCAATTCCACGAAAAAGTAAACCTCACCTTAAAACTTCAAGTCTCACCTACATGGACATACAAATTCTTTCAGAAAACTTCCAATACAAAAAAGTATTGTCTCTATGTAAATATTCAACTGAGCAAGTTTCGAAAGGATATCTGTTTGTTAAATTTTTTACCCTATTCAGCTATAATGTAAGTCTATGGAGGGGCTTATAATGGGCATAAGTGGGTGATAACAAACACAAAGCTGCTATATTATCAGTCATTTTTCATTGTTCTATTACTATTTCTCTTGTTACAAGTTAAAATCCACCATTCACAATTGTTTTGTATCGTTTTGGAGGGTTTTTCCAGACGTCACGTCTATAACGTCACATCCATAACGCCATTTCTCCCAATGAAAACCAACTTTTTTACATTTACATTTGAAATTAAGTCTTTCTCTGTCTTTACTGAGGTGTCCTGTTTGGTATGAATGTAGTAATATTTACATTTCTCTAGAAATTTCACACACTTCACAGCAAAAACTACGCTCTCTCAAAAGTTTGTCCGTTTTTCGTCACGTCCATAACGCAAATTGAAAGGCTCATATTCTTATGATGCAAATCATGATATAAATTTTTTCTGTTTGGCTGTATTCAGCCTCATGGAGTTTGCAGAAGAATATGAAAAAAAATTGTGAAATACTGCTAGGTTTGCGGAGGTTATGTGGCCTTTTGTTCATCAATAATGCACGAAAATGTCACGTCCATAACGCTGGAATTGCCCATATATATATATATTACTATAAGTAAATATTTTGTGTATATTATTGAAGAAGAAATCCGATGTGAATCAGTTTTCTAGGTTGGGAATGCTGTCTTTAAGAAAAATAATGAGAAAATTTGATGCTACATAGACCTATAATAAATAGACATAGATATAGACATATGATAAAGCGATTACTAATGCTGAGTTACTGAATGGGGCCTAATGAGATGAAATTGAAAGTAAGTTGTTGCACTTGGTGAGTTTGATCTACAGGGCTATGGATTGATTTACACTGGATTTCTCTTTTAATGGAAATGTTTAGGATTATTCCCTTTCCCCCCTAGTTGAGAATTTGCACAAGTAAGAATTTCATTGTGCTTCTTTCTTTCCTTCTTTCTTTCTTTATACACTCCAAACGTCCTGCAAAATTTCGCCCTTTTGGTGGATGTCTTTCTGTGGATGGGTCTCCATGTAATTTTCAGTCAACCCAACCGCATCCTATATTACTCAACTCAGAAAAACCTAGAAAAAGGTGCACAATAAAAACAACAAACACTCACTCCAATCACTGAGATGCAGAATTGCACGGGACTAGTATTAGGCCTATCCCAGCATTCAGAACTGTTTGCGGAGCACTACCTTCTCAGACTATTTGGCTTGGTTCATTAATGTTTGCCAAGAACGTCCAAGGATTTGAAAACTGCTGACCTACAAAATGTTGAAATCTATAAAAGCACATTCAAACCTCCTGTCCAGCTTTAATGCTCTCTGATGAGAATTTATGTGGTAGAGTTCACCAGATTTGGCTATAACTACACAAAAGTACTGAGGTCTCAGTAGAGGAGCTCTCAGCCACACTGATTTTTGTCAAAGTAACTTGCGGAGGAAAAAAGTTTGGAGACCCCTGCTCTAATATTTCTTCCTACTTTGCAAACTAATTTGCACGTGTTTTATTATTGCCAGTTCTATTGTATAGGCCTACTATTTGCTCTCACAAACTTCAAAAAAATCCAAAATTTTGACACCACCACCTAATGCCACAATTACAGTAGTCAATCAGTGTAACCATAGACAGCAGAGGAAGGATTGTATCGGATGCCAGCTTGCTGTGCGTGTGGAACATTGGCAAACCTCCCTCCTGATTGGGCAGCATGATGCAGGGTGTACTGGTGCCAGGATTTGGATGTAGCTATGCAGCTGAAAAATATAACCACCAGGGGGCCCCAAAACTAATATGTTTGTTACTCCAGCACTCAAAGATAAATGTAGTTGACTTTTTAAAACTTCTTGATAATTTAGCCTTCATTCTATAAGAATGTTTAATGTCCTATTTCATTAGTCTAAAAATTATTTCTATGTATGTAAAAGAGGTCATCCTTGCATGCATCTGGGCTTAAATCGGCTCAGAATTGTTGACTTAACACGAATCAAGTTATACATGTTATCTCAGTTCCCTAACTGGAACTACAACAAAAACTACTACTACTACTACTACTGCTACTACTACTAAAAAGAAAGAAAGAAAGAAAGAAAGAAACAAAGAAACAAAAGAACCAAATAGATTTCTAACAGTTACAATCGACCATGGTATTAATCAAAATGGCATGGTAATTAGAGGTTGCAGTGGTTGAGGAGTAAAACTGAGTCCTCTATAAAGATCCATGCTTCACTTTTGTGTCTTGCTAGTAAGCAGGACTGGCCCAAGCCTTTATGGGGCCCTAAGCAGAATTTCATTTGGGGTCCCCTACCACTATCTCATGCTTAATACATTAGGTGTGCATGGACACAAGACTGATCTGAAAACCTGACATAAAAGTGACGACCACAAGATGGTGCTGATGGTGCAGTGGTGCAAGCAGTAGGGCTTGATCACATTCAAGTTGGTGGCATGACTAATGAATAATCCAAATAACAATCCAGGAAGCCCCTGTAAGGTCTCTGACCCATTTGAATTCCCCAGAATGTGGTATTTAACTAGTCTGGCACGCCCTCCCAGTGACGTAACACCCTCTGCGTTGCTGTCGCTGGTCTGGCCAGCTGCTGATCGGGCAGGACTTCTGAATTCCCCAAAACTGGGGAACTGCCCCCCCTTGGTCGAGAACCAGTCAACTTTGAGCAGCTCCAACGGCTCTCAGTTCTGTTCAAGCAATTCCCTTCGCGTCACATACGTCAGAGGAAAGAGTGGTGTGACTGGTTTTGTTTTGGCACAGCATTTTCTAACATCGACCACTAGCAAACCGAGGCATTTCAGGGAGGTGGGTCAACCATGCACTTTCAGAAATTTTGTTATACGGGCTCTTGGTCAGACCAAAGTCTCGTAGAGCTTTGAAAGTCGATGGCAATCAGGTAAGTATTTAACAGGACAACCAATTAATTTTTAACCCCTCTGTTGGGCGCAAGCTAGCCAGGGGTGAAAGTAAGATTCTGAGTACAGGATGTGAGACAACATTAAGATTCCTGTCTTTTCTTGTGCTAACTTTTTGTCTATGCCTTCATCCAGTATAGTCCTATGGATGTCACTGGGTCCATACAAATAAATACTTGAATGTCTAATGCTGATTCTGTCTAGTGCATGGAAATTCACATTTGTGTCTGCTTGCAGATAACATCCGTATAACGTTACCACATCTGTGTGATCTAAGCTTTTAGAGTGGTAGTCACTATTGGCTGTGATGAATGGTTGTAAAGAACATTAACTTTGAATTTACTTGAGATCTTAATAATGCCACAATTAGAATGGTTTTCCGAAGTGCATTAAAAGCATCATAGGCTTTTCAAGGCCATAAAACCAACTCACTGGCTGATTCAGATGTTAAAATAAAAAAGGAAGATGATCATGATCAATAGGCTTATACCCAGGAGTGTTGAAAAGCAATGGGGATTGAAAAACATAGATGGTACATTTCAGATAAAAGGCCAACTAATACTATAAGTTAATGACATTGTTTGGCGTGCACACCACACTTTTTGTGTAAGTTGATAAAACACAATTTCTGTCTGATCTTTTGGTAAGACTAGTGCCTGAGAACTTTTACTTGCCTACATTTAGGCCTATTGTGGTCTTAAGTTAGGCTACCCATTCTTCAGCATTGCATTAATGGATGATATTTTCACTTTAATTCAAGCAGTGTATTGTGTATTGAGAGAATCGTTAAGATTTAGTGTCCCGTTGCACTTCAGGTTGAAAGGGAAAAACTCGAAAACACGAAATGATCATCCCCTAGGCCTCCTACTACGTTCAGGGTAGGCCTACTTGTTAAACCGGCTGGTGCTGTTCAGTTCTTCAGGACATCCGACAGGCACGCATGGACTGCAGGGTAGGCCTGCATGCAAAGGCAGATCAGAAGGTTGTGTAACATTTGCTGCGTGGCTGAGCAAGTGGATTTGCCATCTAATTGAAAGTATCTGAACGTCGTGACCCACGGAACTTTATCCAGACAAAGAAATAGAATAAATCGCATTCAATGTTAAATTTGCATATTTACTTTTTACATGAATTTAGTCTGTTTTTCGCAAAGTAGCTACATTTTAACTGACAAAGTTGCAAAATGAAGAAAAATCCGCACACTCAAGTCTTTGCAAATAAGTTTTTTACTCTATGTTCTGCAAGCTTTCGGTCAAAAGACCTTCTTCAGGCAGAGTAAAACACATTGAGAAACAGTGCATGAGGTTACATATAATCATTCATTCATGACACCTGTGTTAGTTTCAGTGCATTCTCGGAATTGTAGTTTTTTTTTACAAATTGTAGTTTTTTTACAGAATCATGACATCCAAGGCATCATGGGAAATGCAGTCCAATAGATAGACAATGAAGCCTCTCTAAAAACAGGAAAACAAGAAACAAGAAACATATCAATGCAATGTACACATCAGGCTTCAGCCATCATAAAAACAAAGCATAAAAAACATTTCATTGTTTATAGGAATACACTCATATCAAAATCCTCGTTTAGGCCCAAAGGTTGTAATGTCTCCAAAGTATGGATCCAAAAGAGCTCTCGTTGGCAGAGCTTTCTGTCTACATCACCTCCTCTATGTAGAAATACTTGCTCTATACCTTGGAATCTCAGGGAGGAGATAGGATGTGAACAATCATTAAAATGGCAGGCGACTGGATAGTTTTCATCTCTCCGTCTAATTGAACTTTTGTGTTCACTTATTCTTTGTTTAAGTGGACGGGTAGTTTTACCAATGTACATTTTATCGCATGGGCATTTTAATAAATAAATTACATTCTTTGTATTACATGTGATAACTCTCTTGATTTTAAATGTCTTTCCAGTTCGAGGATGTTTAAATGAATTGGTTTTCTCAGAATTATGACATTGGGCACAATTCCCGCAGGGATAGTTCCCAGGTTTGACTGGGGCCAGCAATGCCTGTTTAGGGGGAGGCAGAATAGAGGCGTTAACAAGTTTGTTACGTAGGTTAGGGCCTCTTTTATGAACAAAAAGAGGTGGATCCTGAAAGTTTTTGGACAGGGCTGGATCTGTGGCTAAAATGTGCCAATGTTTTTGAATGGTTTTTTTAATGATATGGGCCTGAGGAGTATAGGTAGTGATACAAGAAACTGAAAAGTGCCTTTCCTTTTTAATACTTTTTTTCAAAAGGTCAGTTCTAGACTTTGAGAGTGCAACATCATACGCTTCATCAACACACTGAGCTGTATAGCCTCTTTCTAGGAAGCGCCGTTTCATTTCTACTGCTTTCTCTTTAAAATCTACATCAGTGTAGCATAGTCGGCGCAACCTATAGAATTGGCTTTTTGGTAGGCCATTTTTTAAGGCCCTGGGGTGTGCACTCGTAGCTAAAAGGAAGGTATTGCGGTCAGTTTCTTTTTATACAGTGTAGTAGTAAGGCTACCATTACTTAGCTCGATCCACATGTCAAGAAAAGAAACTCTGATCTGAGTCGTATGTCCAAAGTAAACTTTCAAGATCAGACTTACAATCCATTCATAGAATGAAACCTAACCATGCACCCTAGTTAACGTCTCACTCTGCCTACCCTGAAACAGGCAATGATGACATCAGTCTAGATATCTGTGAACTATTCCTGCAGGAATTTTGCTCACTATAAGGGTTGACTTCTGGATTATAAACAAATTTCATGCTCAAAACATCCTCGAACATGGACAGACATTTGCATAGTCATGAGGGCTATCACATGTAGATGCCAATGGATGTTCCCTTCAGTTGTAGGTAGAATTCCCCTATGAATGAAAATATACATTTAGCTGAAGGACTAGCGAGGCCAATTCAATGATAGAATGAGCTTGGACGCAGAGGTCTATTACGATCTTGAGAGATGAAAACCTAAATCCAGTCGCCTGCCATTGTATATGATTTGTATCACATCCTATCTCCTCACCTGATGATTACCAATGGTATAGTCAGCAAGTAATTTGCTACATAGAGGAGGTGATTGATAGCATCAGTAAAGCTCCTTGCCATACGAAGGAAGCTCTTGTTGGATCCATGACTTGATGGAGTACATTAACAACCGTTGGGCCTAAACGAGGATTTTGATATGAGTGTCATTCCTATAAACAATGAAATGTTTCCTTTGGATTGACTTTGTTTTTATGAATGGCTGGAAGCCTGATGTGTAACATTGCAGTTGCATGATGTTTACATTCAGTTTGCTTGTTTTCCTGTTTTTAGAGAGGCTTCATTGTCTATCTATTAGACTGCATTGTCCCATGATGCCATTGGATGATCATGATTCTGTAAAGTCTAAGGCTACAATTTGCCTAAAAAATTTTACTACAATTCCGAGAATGCACTGAAACTAACGACAGGCTGCTTTCTTATGAATGAATGATGTATATGTAAGCCTCATGCACTGTTTCTCAACTGTGTTTGATGACTCATGCCTGAAGAAGGTCTCTTGACCGAAAGCTTGCAGAACATAGAGTAAAAAACTTATTTGCAAAGACTTGAGTGTGCGGATTTTTCTTCATTTTTCATTGATTTACTTGTTAATCCAGCACCTCAACAGATGAGCGGTGATTTTTCTACTTTTTTCATCAAACTTTTCTGATTTCACCAGCCCTCTGGGTCTATGCATTAAGCAACCATGACATCTTTTCAAGAAATTAATGCCTCAACATCTGAAAGGGCTGAAACTTTTGCCTTCTCACAAGCGGATGCTGAACGAATACTTTTCCCAACAACAAATGCCCTGGAAAATCATCCACTCGCAGCAGAAGAGATGAAAAATAAACTCATCCGGCTCAAGATGAAGGAAATGCGACACCAACTACATGGCTACACCTTGAGTGAGTATTGGCGCAACAAACGCATTCCACAAGGCTTGCGCATACAAAAGGCACCAACAATTGGAAAAGATTCTCAAGACTTCCTTAAGAAATGGTGTGAAATTCTTAATAAATGTTCCATGGATTTGATGCTACTGATTATTGAGGAGACAACCAAACAAAAAGAGACTATACTACAAGACATTAAAAATCATGAAACATTAATGCAAGAGAAACTTGGTGATAATTTTTCTCAAATTCATGATTCAATCAAACAAACTTTAAAGAACTTTGAGGATGAATTGATGACAACTAAAATTAGAAAGTACAAGAGGGATTCAACTGATTATCAGCTTGGCAAAGTCTACCATTTTCTTTATAAGAAACAGACTCCACAACCTTCAGAGAGCGCTCTTCACTCTGATGTGACAACAGCTGAAAGTGATCTTCCAAGTGACTCTGACTCCTCCAGGAGCCACGTCCATCCAGAGGGATACTATCCTCCAAAAAACGGCCAACGAGGAAGAAACAGAAGAAAACGAGGCGCGGGAAGAAACGCCGGGGTCAACTGGGGCAGGCCCAACACTCGCCAGTGGGTGAAAGCCCAGTGATAAACCTCTCTGACAAGGTACTTACCACACATCAACTCTCTGTGCTTTCTAAAGGATTGAGCTTTGTTCCCACATGTGAAGGAGACACTTTTGAAGTTAAAACAGACTTGTACCGTTTTTTCAGAAAGATCAAGTTAAGATATATGTTTGGGGACTGTAAAACACAAAATGAATCCAATCCATCTCCCTTTAAGAAAAGAAGTAAATTCAATCCTCTATGTCCAAACCCCTCAATTCAAACCTTCTGTAGAATTGTTGAGGGAGAAATTATGGAGAAATATGAGAAGAATGCCCATCACTCAAACATCAGCCCTGACGAGAAATTGGCTATTCAGGAACTTTCTAGGGACACTGACATTATCATCAAACCGGCAGATAAGGGCGGTGCGATCGTCTTGCAGAACATGATGGATTATAAGAAAGAAGCCTATCGCCAACTTAATGATGATGAATTCTATAAAAAACTTAAGGCAAATCCAACCTTAGACTTTCAGAAGAAGATCACCAATGTTACTGACAATGCTTTGAGAATGCACTGGATATCTAAAGATGAACACTGCTTTTTGAATTGTAAACATCCTGTGACTCCTATGTTTTACACACTTCCAAAAATTCATAAAAGCCTGGTTAATCCAAAGGGAAGACCTATTGTGGCTAGCAATGACTCTCTGTTAGAACCCTTGTCCAACTTTGTTGATTATTACATCAAGCCATATGTCAGCAAACTTCCTTCTTATGTTAAGGACTCTACTGATGTTATCAATAAAATCTCAGAAATAAGCGGGTTACCTACAGACATATTATTGGTAACATTAGATGTGGAAAGCCTATATACAAATATATCCCATGAAAGGGGACTAGATGCTTTGGGTTTTTATCTTCAAGATCGTATAGACCTCCCTCCAAGCTCATTTATCATTGAATTGGCCTCCCTAGTCCTTCAGCTAAATTATTTTTCATTCATAGGGGAATTCTACCTACAACTGAAGGGAACATCCATGGGCTCTACATTTGCCCCAGACTATGCAAATCTGTATGTTGGATTTTTTGAGCAGAAATTTGTTTATAATCCAGAGGTCAACCCTTATAGTGAGAAAATCCTCAAATGGTACAGATATCTAGATGATGTTTTTTGCCTATTTCAAGGTACAAGTGAAGAACTAGGGGCATTTGTTTCATTCTTGAATGGTTGTAATTCTGATTTAAAGTTTACTTTAGAATACGACTCAGTAAGAGTTTCTTTTCTTGACATGTGGATCGAGCTAAGTAATGGTAGCCTTACTACTACACTGTATAAAAAAGAAACTGACCGCAATACCTTCCTTTTAGCTACGAGTGCACACCCCAGGGCCTTAAAAAATGGCCTACCAAAAAGCCAATTCTATAGGTTGCGCCGACTATGCTACACTGATGTAGATTTTAAAGAGAAAGCAGTAGAAATGAAACGGCGCTTCCTAGAAAGAGGCTATACAGCTCAGTGTGTTGATGAAGCGTATGATGTTGCACTCTCAAAGTCTAGAACTGACCTTTTGAAAAAAAGTATTAAAAAGGAAAGGCACTTTTCAGTTTCTTGTATCACTACCTATACTCCTCAGGCCCATATCATTAAAAAAACCATTCAAAAACATTGGCACATTTTAGCCACAGATCCAGCCCTGTCCAAAAACTTTCAGGATCCACCTCTTTTTGTTCATAAAAGAGGCCCTAACCTACGTAACAAACTTGTTAACGCCTCTATTCTGCCTCCCCCTAAACAGGCATTGCTGGCCCCAGTCAAACCTGGGAACTATCCCTGCGGGAATTGTGCCCAATGTCATAATTCTGAGAAAACAAATTCATTTAAACATCCTCGAACTGGAAAGACATTTAAAATCAAGAGAGTTATCACATGTAATACAAAGAATGTAATTTATTTATTAAAATGCCCATGCGATAAAATGTACATTGGTAAAACTACCCGTCCACTTAAACAAAGAATAAGTGAACACAAAAGTTCAATTAGACGGAGAGATGAAAACTATCCAGTCGCCTGCCATTTTAATGATTGTTCACATCCTATCTCCTCCCTGAGATTCCAAGGTATAGAGCAAGTATTTCTACATAGAGGAGGTGATGTAGACAGAAAGCTCTGCCAACGAGAGCTCTTTTGGATCCATACTTTGGAGACATTACAACCTTTGGGCCTAAACGAGGATTTTGATATGAGTGTATTCCTATAAACAATGAAATGTTTTTTATGCTTTGTTTTTATGATGGCTGAAGCCTGATGTGTACATTGCATTGATATGTTTCTTGTTTCTTGTTTTCCTGTTTTTAGAGAGGCTTCATTGTCTATCTATTGGACTGCATTTCCCATGATGCCTTGGATGTCATGATTCTGTAAAAAAAACTACAATTTGTAAAAAAAACTACAATTCCGAGAATGCACTGAAACTAACACAGGTGTCATGAATGAATGATTATATGTAACCTCATGCACTGTTTCTCAATGTGTTTTACTCTGCCTGAAGAAGGTCTTTTGACCGAAAGCTTGCAGAACATAGAGTAAAAAAACTTATTTGCAAAGACTTGAGTGTGCGGATTTTTCTTCATTTTTCATTGATTTATTTGTTAATCCAGCACCTCAACAGATGAGCGGTTATTTTTCTACTTTTTTCATCAAACTGACAAAGTTGCAAAAGTGACTGGTGTTGCGAGACTCCACTGTCTTAAGTAGCCTAGTATCAGTATGCTAGGCTAAAAGCACCACCCTTTTGCTGGAAGACGAGCCAATCAAGGAGTGAGTTGCTTCCGCCAGTCTGCTCCATTGAACGAGTGCTGGAGACTGGGCGTCTAGCTTGGAGAAGAATTGCTTGGCGAAGATACGGATAAATAACAACCGGTAGACTATTTCACAGTCCTGCCGACTTGAAAACCATTACATATAGTTGAAACTGTGACGTCTGTGAGCACTAAAAGCCGCAAGCTTTGTAAAAGTTTTAAGCGAAGAAAGAAGCTCGGTGACAGGAGGATCCCACAACAAACAAACAGTGCTAGTAAGTACATGAGTACATGACAACTCATGTGGGCTGAACCATGTCTCTGTTGCCTTTTGATTTTTGGAAGTTGTCGATGCTAAACCTGCAACTTGATGAAAAATTACATTTTAGACAGCTGTGCAGTTTAGAACCCGCGAAACGACTGAGATGTTTTTGAGTTTTATTTGCTGCTTGGAAACGGCATTGAAACTTAGGCTATATCCTGAATGGGATCCCTCATCTCAGGGCGTATTGAATACTTTCTGCAAGATGCATTGTTTTGTGAAAACCCGCTCATTCCTTTGTTTAATAGGACACAGAGGTGTGGAGAGATGGTACACAGCCTTGTGTTTTTTTCCCTCGGGAGTAATTGCCACATTGTTTCAACTTTTTCCGCTGTATTGTTTACAATGTGGCTGACACGGACATTGCCGTGTTTCAAGAAAGCAACATTCTCAGTCAGCAGCAGCGTGAAGGAGAGGCTGGTGTTGACTCTGCTTACACACAAAGTTGCTTAGCAAAGGGACATGTATCCTCTTGGGAAATTGCCTAGCATGAATTTACGCCACATTATATTCATGAGTCAAACATTCCTTTGAGCTTGCGTAAACTTTTATGCGTTATTTATAAACACAGTTAACAGGCGAGTGGCAGCCTATAGCCTCGGCCTAGGCTACAATAACTTTGCAATTTGAGAAAAAATAATAATTTGTGTGTATTGCTTCATATAAGAGTCCTAATATGGCTTAAATGGTTTATCAGTCTAAATGGGACTACAACACACAAAAGAACATTAAAGAGGCAAAAAAGAGGGACCAGGGAACACTATTCTGGGTGACGTCAGGGGGCAAAAAATCAATAATGGAGCACATTGAAACCAGCGCGCAGTGTGACCTTGGCCTTGACTGGAGGGGAACTGATGTGATGACGGCCTCCCTGCAAGCTCCTGTCCCTTGTGAGTCTGATCTCTGCTTTATGCCAGCCCTCCAAATTGAGACTTGGTCACAATATGATGCAGTGGGTGTAGAAAGCTGATGGCTCATTAGTCTCCAAGATCCTTTGCTCCAGGGTGTCAAACATAAGGCCCGGGGACCGGATGCGGCCCTTTACATCAGGGTCATTCCGTGTGAAATCAACCAGTGACGGACCGGTCACCCTCTCTGAAAAATCAGAAAAAAATTACAGTTGTTTGTATGCTCAACCTATGCTTGAATCTGAAATAGTAAGTCTGTATCACTAATGGTTGCAAAAGTACAGCCATTTGAAATTTCAAGTATTTTTAAGCATTTTGGTGAACAAGTCTTTTGTTCAACTTCCAACATTGCTGGCTCTTTCAGTATTTCATACACAATTGTGAAACCATGTGAATAGAAACACATTTTCCTGTAGAATTCAAAAATCAGCTCAGATCAGATGTATCTGGTTTTATTTTCCCCCTCCAAAGCTTTGAAAATGGCAATAAATTCTATACTTGTTTGGACACCTCCACCTTTCAGGGCTTCTTGTGCAAAAACTAAGTGAGACAAATTTATCGGAGTATTTTTCCTATTCACATATGGATTTTGCAGTCCTGTTTGTGCATTAACTTTTGTTGATATTGTTATCATACTGTCAGAGCATTTTTTTAAAAACAGGTATGATTTTTACAAAGGCCATATTCATCCTCTCATTTCACCACGTGGACAGTTAGCAAGATTTCTTTAAATTTTACTA
Source organism: Sardinella longiceps (assembly GCA_027497455.2). Taxonomy (NCBI): domain Eukaryota; kingdom Metazoa; phylum Chordata; class Actinopteri; order Clupeiformes; family Clupeidae; genus Sardinella; species Sardinella longiceps. The sequence goes on from JAODXP020000027.1 coordinate 13,169,846, forward strand.
TGAGTCATTCAGTATCTGAGGAACACCTATCCAAAATTTGGTGTTGTTGCTGAGTCTCGTTATTTAGATATGATTTTTTGAAAATATTGTCAGTAAATCCACTGAATTAAAGGAGAAATCCTACCCAACAACTTACTTTCATTTCTATTTAACTCTGCCCCATTCACTCAGCATTAGTTTGTTTGTTATTTGGTCTATAATCAATTTTTATGTTCTTTTTCTGAAAGACAGCATTCAGGTAACTGGAACAATGGGCCTATTGGCTTTATGCTGGATTTCTCCTTGCTTATCTGCAGTACCACATTGCGCCATATGTGGTGCACTTTCAATACAATGGAAGTCAATGTAAATCAGTGGAGTTACTGACAATATTTTCAAAAAATCATATCACAATAACGAGAGTCAGCAACAACACAAAATTTTGGACAGATGTTCCTCAGATACTGAATGAGTCATGGTAAAATTTAAAAAAATCTTGCAAACTGTCCACATGGTAAAATAAGAGGATGAAAACAGCATTTTCCAAAATTGGAACCATCTTTGAAGAAATGCTCTGACAGTATGATAACATTATCAACAAAAGTTAATGCATAAACAGGACCGCAAAATCCATATTTGAGTGGGAAAAAAACTCGGATAAATTTGTCTCACTTCCTTTTTGAACAAGAAGCCCTGAAAGGTGGTGGTGTGAAATCACACATAGAATTTACAGCCATCTTCAGAGCTCTGGAGAGGGGAAACTACACAAGATACATCTGATCTGAGTAGATTTTTGAACTCTACAGGAAAATGTGTTTCTATGCACATGGTTTCATCATTGTGTGTGAAATACTAAAAGAGCCAGTTATGTTGGAAGTTGGACAAAAGGCTTGTTCACCAAAATGCTTAAAATTACTTGAACTTTCAAATGGCTGTACTTTTGCAACCATTAGTGATACAGACTTACTATTTCAGATTCAAGCATAGGTTGAGTATACAAACAACTGTAATTTTTTTCAGATTTTTCAGAGAGGGTGACCGGTCCGTCACTGGTTGATTTCACACGGAATGACCCATCATTTCATGTGGCCCGCCCAAAAAGCTTCAAAAGAATTGTAGGTGTATGTTGCCTGTTTAAAAACAGGTCTAGCGATGCACTTTCTGCAACAAAATCCTGGTAACTCCCTATGAGGTGCATCATTAGAAGACGTAGACATTCTTACCAATAGGAAAGGGATACAAAATTAAGTGGCGGCGCATTACGTGTTCGTGATGGTCAGAAATGTGAGGAAATGTGCATTTTTTCCCCACCCATGTTTGTGGTCGTGCATGTAAATTTGGCATGTTGTCCCTCTGAGGAAAACCACATTGCTTATGTGGCCCTTGACAAAAATGAGTTTGACACCCCTGCTATAGACAGGTAGGCAAAGTAAATACTTTAATTAAGTAACTTGAATAGGCTACTATAGACTATGTAGGTGTTGATTAGCCTGGGGAATGCCAAACTAAAATCACAAGTGATATTTATTCTGGGGACCTACCTATTGCATTTCTCGTAGCAGAAGCATCGTTTACAATTGTCCATAGCCGTTTATTGGGCGCTACGAATGTCTATCATAGCGTCTGTACATACCTCGGAGCCAATACCAGAGCCACCATGAGACGTAAAATGCAACCGAGGGGCGTACAAATCCCTTTTTGTTCTGCGATTGGATACCGAAAGCAGGCGAGAAAAACGGCCATGGTCACCATGCTGCTCTGCAGAGTGAAATGAAATAAGCGGGCAAAGGAGCATGGGAACTCCCAGGCTAGGTGTTGATTGAAATTATATGGGTACACATGGTCAGTAGATGTGAAACCTCAAAAATATCAGAAAAGTTCTAACTTAAAAATCAGAAAAGTTATTATATTACCATGAATCAGGCAATCACCCATAGTTTTAAGCCAGCAGCCTTACTGAAGTTCCAGGACAGCAGGTTCTACTATGTGCTATTACCCACTACTGTACCTGTTCTCTTAAATACGTCACTCTTCCCCAGCCCTCCATCCTCTTTCTCCCTCTCTGTCCGAGGTGTCAGTAGACCGCTTAGCTGTTGTGTACTTTGTAGGATCATCCAGCTTTGACCTTTTAAACTGTTGGGAAGAAAATCTACTATCAGTTAACCCCAGCAGCTGCGTCCTACACCGCACCACAAGACCCTGCCGCTATGCTTCTCTCATTCATCATCTACCTGTTCTTTCTTCCTCTCATGCCCTCTTGCATTTCTCCCCAATGCTCTGTCTCCTGGCCTGTATTCCTAGGTGTCCCCTGGTAGGCATGTGGTGTTGCTGTGCATGTGGAATCCTCGGGTCTCACAAAGATTCCAGAGGAGATTAGTAGGGGGCTGCTAATGCTCCCGAGAGAAGGGACTCGACTGTGACCCTGACAAAGGGTCAATTAGGCTTAAGGGTCCTTGTCCATCCCATCCCCACCATCCCACCCCTCACATAGACCCACACATGCACAGATTGTACACTTCAACTATGTGCACACCATTCACACGTACACTACACACACACACACAGCCATCCCAGCTCATGAATAGTCTCGTGTAGATCTCTTCCTGTGAGCAGTTATGGTGCACCTAGACACTTGGACAGGCAGGGGAGATTCTAAATGAGCCAGTCATTTCAATTCATCCTAGACACAACAGAAAAGGGACTAAAATGGCAAATACTTTTAGTACAAATATGACAGACACACACACACACAAATAACACGCCCAGTTTTAATGCATACACACACACACACACACACACACACACACACACACACACAGAACTACATGCCCAATTATATGTGCAGTATACACACACACTAGGGTGCATCAGTTGCCCCAATGTTGGAAATTCAACTTGTACCCAATTTTAAAATATGACAATAGTAAAGAAAAGAATATCTGTGAAATATTTTCTGGATTGAATCATGTCTAAGGGGTCCACCAAGCCTTTAAAGTCATTACCTCGACAACACATAGAAAAAAACAGTTTTTCACAAATAACTTTGAAAATAATGCCTCTAGCCCTATAGTGTCAATGAAAGTTGAATATAAATGTGGCTATTACGCATCCTTTGGTACCAGTTTTATATGTGTAGCTTCAACGGTTTTCGAGATATGCATTTTGGTCAGTTTGCCATTGCAATACACATATAAACCAGAGTTGAAGGTAGTCATGGTCTTAAACTAAACTGTTTGCACCATGTGCAATGTCCATAAAAGCAAACCTGTAAATACTCACTCCCATCAGATTCACAGCACCATTGCAGTCAAAGTTGGTTCAACACAGATTACAGACCTCGACTACAACTACAACAAACTCAAGGCATGACAGTTGAACATTCTAAGCACCATTTTGAAAAGACTTCCAAGAAGCCTTGATGGTTAGAAGCCTTCTTAAGGCTAGGGGTGTGAGGATTTACCACATACTACCGTCAGCTTGTCCAGGCAATGAATCCTCACTCCCATCCAGGTCACGGCACCAATGTAGCCAAAGTCAGTTTGACCACTCACAAGTCTCAAAGCCGCCACTTTATGAAATACAACAAACCCATGGCATGTGAATCGAATTACCTAACCACTGAACTGAAAAGCCCAAGCTTCCAACTCAACGGTTAAGTGTTCTTAAGGCTATGCTGAGGAGGTAGGCCTACTACATTATACCTCCAGCTAGTCCAGGTAGTTGGCATCCATTACACTAGTGTGTTTGCTTATGGTTAGTCCCTTCTTTGGTGCACCTAACAAATTCAGCATGCACTTTTCCCAAGAGTGGTTGCTTGGTGTTGCCAGGAATGCAGGACTGGCTGTTAGATTATGTGGTAACAGGTTCCATGTCTCTATCAAACATTGTGAACGAGGTAACCAGTGACAAGCGTAATGATTCCACCTTCAGGTCAGTGAAAACCTGGTTAAGGAGGACCTCACCAATGTGGTGCTGGAGTATTGGTCAGCCCAGTGAGAGCTGTATGGTAAAACAGGCTGCTGAGAGATGTTTGACACAGTGGTCATTTAACATGTTGACAACCATATCAGCACAGCACCAGTCCAGCAGCAACTTGCATGTCAACTGGGCATTGATCACTCCACATGCCTCATTGGTTTGCTTTTGCTAGCTAATGTTGGATGTAGCCTAATGGTCACCAAATCCCTATAAATTCAATTGAACTGAGTAGAATACAAAGTATACAAAGACACAACTACTGATATGATGGGTATGTAGCCTAGGCCTATTATTACATATTGCTTAGATAAAAACGAAATCCTCAGTTTTCTTTGGCTGCAGTCTTGTTTACGTCAAATCTCAATTGTGACTAAGCACTTTTTTTACTGCATCATCCAACAAAAACAGATGTTAGGTAGCACCCCTAAATCATCATGTATTGGAAAAATATTTTGCATTTTTGTTTCTACCTATAGCCTATTTGAACACTTTTAGCACTCAGCCATATCATATTCAGAATTGTGTTTTTTTATGCAACCTATAGGCCTACGTTTTTAAAAGATTTGTAGCTTATCTATGATTTTAAAGTTCATGGTGTTCATAGTTCCAGAATAATGTAATTAAGTTATATGTTGTTATAATAATTGCCTTTTATGATTTTGCAAATGAATGAAGTACATTTCAGATTTCATTGTTGGCCTACTTTGCTGTTATTGCCGCAATTTACATTGTTTTCAACAGAAAAACGGACACAATTGTCATATCTCAGAAAGTCAAGAAGATACAGACATGCAACTGGTACCAAAAGATGCGCAATGCCCATATTTATATTCAACTCTCATTGACATTATAGGGCTAAATCCAATATTTTTGGCGTTATTTGAGAAAAACTGATATTTTCGGCCCGGTTTTAGTAGAAAACTTCAGAGGCTCGGTGGACCCCTTAGACATTCATCAAATTTGATGAAATTTCTCATGGAAGTTTATTTTAGTAAGTGTAAAAAAATGATTCTAGGTACAAGTTGAATTTCACAAAATTTTAAAAACGTGGGGCAACTGATGCACCCTAATGCATATACACACACACACACACTCTCACTCAATAACATGCCCAGTTATAATGCATTTGCAAACACACACACGCACACACATACACACAAAGCATGCCAAGTTTAAATTTATTCACACACACACACACACACATGCACACACACAAAACAACATGCCCAATTATATGTATACACATGCATGCACACAGTCTCTCAGTTCTACCCTCTCCTCAATAATAGTTGAGAGCTCAGAGCTTTTGCTCTCCCAGCATGAGTATATTAATAGCCTTAGAACCTCATGGGGCCAGACATTCTCAACACGGTTGCTCCTTCATGTAGTGACTGGAGTGTGTGTGTGTGTGTGTTTATACAGTATGTGTCCATATCCCTGTGTATCTTTTCATATTCCTGTGTATCTTTTCAATATACTGTATTATAACAGGACATAAAACTCTGAACGTATAGTTGGTGAACAGGTGTTGACTTGATTGTCCACATAAATCTTAACAAATCGGTTTGTGGTCAGAGTAGTGTTTCATTTGTACATGGTTGTAGTGTGTGAATGTCCGTAATGGACCTGTGTGTGTATTTGTCTGCTGCAGCAACAGGTGTCTGGACTAACTTCTCAGTGGTCCTGGCTCTGCCTCTCTTCCACCGTGGCCCTGCATTACTGGAATTCCTGCGTTTTTGTTCCTAAAACCACCGGTCAGTGCCTTGGGGCGGGCATGGCCTACGGAATGTTATGGGAATGTTGTGGGAATGCTTTGGGAAGGTACCCGGGAATGCTGCCAAAGCTGTGTGTTGCCCTTGCCTGATTCCAGCCACTCTGTTCCAGCTCCCACAGACTCTCTCTGTACAATTTGAGGTCCAATGCTGTAGTGTAGATTGTATATTGGTACATTGCTGATGGTGCTAAAGCAGATCAGGACATGTTAAGTCCATCATCCTTTCACCTCATGGATAAGATATAGTCTCAGGGTATTAGCCTGTTATTATGGATATGGAAGAGACATGAAAGAAACTCGAATGGAAATTGAGTTCTTATGCCGAACAGGCTGTTGAAAAGAAGGGAAGTAGGAGAGGAGGAGGGTAGAGAAAATGCCAGAACTCTTGTCATTTTTGGTACAGTGTATTTCTGTCTCTGGGTCCTCCCAGGCGTGGAGCTCGGCCTTTTGAGTGCTTGCTTGCTAAAAGGAGGTTGTCTCTTGGCAAGAGGAGAGAACATGGCGGCCTGGACACAGTGCTCCGTTCCACATCCTTCATTTCAATATGGAAATTAATTTGGCCGTGGGGCCTAGGCCATCTCCTCTCAGCCACTAATTGACCTCCTGGGAGGTGAACTTCAGCCCAACAGAGAAAGAAATGGAGCATCCCTGAGAGATTTCTCTCTCTCTCTCTCTCTCTCTCTCTCTCTCTCAGACAGACAGACACACACACACACACACACTCACTCGATCACTCACTCTCACTCTCCGTCTCTTTCTCTTCCCCTCACCCTCCCTCCCCCAGCCTTCCTCCTGTCCTGGCCGTGGTGAGCTATGCTAGCCTGATTAACAACAAGGACGATGTGGGCTTCTATTTCATTTAATTAGTGGCGACAAACAAAGATGAGTTGTCCATCATCTTCTCCCACAGCTTGTGTGTGTGTGTGTGTGTGTGTGTGTGTGTGTGTGTGTGTTTTGTAAAATGACTGATTAATTAGGTTTAGTCCAACGGATCAGGGGTGGATTTTGTTCAGGTTAACTGCTCTCCCTTGTCAGTCTGAGAATGTAATTAGATCCTCATCTGGATGTCTGGAATGAAAACGTACCCTTGCACTCTCTCTCTCTCTCTCTCTCTCTCTCTCTCTCTCTCTCTCTCTCTCTCTCTCTCTCTCTGACATAAGCTCTTAGTGATGGACACATGTTGCATGCATGCCCAGCTTGACACACACACACACACACACACACACACACACACACACACACACACACACACACACACACACACACACACAATATCGTATGCCCACACACGCATGCACACACACACTCACATTCACACCATGGGCCATGTGGACCATGCTCTGCTTCTCTCCTCTTGGCTGAATGGACAGCAGGTCAGCTCCCATTAGCTTAATGTAGGTGTGACACAGTTCCACTAATCACAGTGACTCTGGCTTAGAGGGGATAACACCCGACTTTATACAGGTCTCATGAATGGAATGCCTTTCATCAGGGAGGGAGACGGAGAGAGAAAGAAAAGGGAGAGAGAGCGAGAGAGAAGGTGCAGTGTGGATGAGGTAAGTGGAGAGAAAAGGAAAGCTGGAGAGGTCCAATTTCAAGTGCCTCCTTAGTTTCACTATTCTCCAGTTCTTCCCCAAGCAAGGCAGTGCTACGCTAAAGTGGATGCAGCAGCAGCAGGGCCGCATTAGCTTGTGAGGGCATTAAGTGGGGAGGACACAGAGGAACATCACGCTCAAGTGCTGCACGGCTTGTATTGGGGGTCAAAGATCAGTGGAAAGGCAGGGATTGAGTTTCCTATGCTTGCTTCCCTGAATGACAGCATTGGCTCATTGCCAGATAGAGGAGTGGGCGAGCACGAGAGGAGAGAGAGTGAGAGGGAGGGAGAGAAGGAGGGATGTAAGGGAGGGAGGGGTGGAGGTAAGAGGAGTCGTTAGGGATGCACTGCTTATTGACACATTTCTAACAAGGCACAAGGTCATTCACATGACTTAGCTCAGGTCAACATTCCCTACATTCAAACTATTTGAAACACACCCACACACACACACACATTCACTGATTCTAACACATGCACATGTGTGCACACACACACACCACACTAGAGATGTTCACAAGTCAATTTTGCAAGTCCAAGTTGAGTCTCTGAGCTTGAGTTGGATTGAAGTCTTTGAAGAGCAGGGCCATGTCAAGTCCCAGGTCACCAGTGCAAGTCATGGAACATAGTGTTTTTGTTTAAGTTAGGTAACACACAATAGCCTACTTAAATGGGTATTGTTGGTTGTTGTATGCCATCAGTAATATTATACTCACCGTTATCAGCATTGATCAGCGCAGGTGTAGTTTTTGCTATTTTGTAGCCGCTTGCATGAGCACATGATGATAGGGATGCAATAGAAGGGAATTACTTTCAACTTGTGAAAATGAATCCGCTAAAAATTAATACATTTTTCACAAGTTCCACGTCTTGTGTCCTAAGTCACATCCACATCTTTAGACCTTGAATCTTAAAGATGACTTAAGATGACTTAAAACCCAGACTTGAGTCCCCATCTCTGAGACGCACACACACACACACACACACACACACACACACACACACACACACACACACACACACACACACACAGAGTGATGCATATTGCACATACACTTACAAACCGATACAGCCTCATGAAATCACACAGTTCAAGTCAAAATGTCAAGTTCAAGTTGTGGGTGGCTATCAGCTCCAGTAAAGGTATAGAAAACTCAGGCTCTGGATATGCTAGTCATTAGTGTCTCCTCAAGCTCCCCTGTAAACACTGTTCCCTTCAGCCAATCAGAACGCTCATCTCCTGCAGAGACGGCCCTCTGCATGAGTCTGTGACCCGCACTGTATCCTGACTCCAATGCAAATATATCACACACACTGTATCAGCTCCACCCCCTACTACAGCCCATGGAGCTCTGGAGACATGCTGACACACACACACACACACACACACACACACACACACACACACACACACACACACACACACACACACAGGCCTGGCTGGCCAGAGCAGAGCAGCTCGGCCCTCTGCAGTGAGTGGTGTAAGAGAAGAGCGTGTTTTTCCTTGGGCCCCAGGGAAACATGAACCCCCACATGTCTGCAGGCCACAGGCAGAACATCACACACACCCCAGGAGCTGAGCACAGAGTGTGGGAAAAGTGTGTGTGTGTGTGTGTGTGTGTGTGTGTGTGTGTGTGTGTGTGTGTGTGTAGGGGGTGGGAGGGTTTATGTCGGGGTCATGTATATGTGATTCCCACCATGTCTGGAGCAGCAGGGGGTGAGCGCGTGTGTACAGCAGGTCACAGCACTGCCCTGTGAAACTGTAGCAGTGTTCTCACTCTGTGATATTCAACACTAAAGCACAGCACTGCACTGCACTGCACAGCAAGGCTTGTGCTAAGAGCATGGCTGGCTTTCTTTAAGGAACCAAACCCACACACACATTCATGGTTATGTTGTGTCACTGTTGAAGCTTTTGTTGCTTGTTCTTGCAGACTAATGACATTTTATTGAGGGTGTGTTACGATGGCTTTTGTTGATTTTGTAGAGATTGTTAAATACGTTAGAGGTTTAACTGAAGTCTGCATTTAGTCATTTGTTGGTGGATAAAGAAACTTACAGAGGGACTTGGAGGCTAGTAAAGCTGGATGCTAGTTAATGTAGTAGGCTAGTAGTGCATGCTAGTGCTAGTAGTGTATTGGACTGATGGTAAGAGTAGATAGACTCCTCTGGTTTTCCACTGAGTGTGTGTAGCAGCAGAGCCCCAGTCAGCAGAGTGAACCCAACCTACCCAACCACCTGCCTTGTTTACACTCCGCCTGCTTTCTGAGACGCAGCTTTTTTCCATGGATAGCTACAGTAACACCCGTAAATTATTCAGCCACCCCGGGATTGGGGGGAGGAGGAGGTGGGGGTTTGTGGGGTGGAAATGGGGAGGGGATCCTAAAATAAGACGGCATGGTTATGATTCTATTTTTACACGTGGATGTGGTTTAAAAACACAAGCGCCACTTCTGCTGGTCCCATTTCAGTGAGACAAAGTGTTTGGAGCCGTGCGAGGCAAGCTTGGGATAAATAAGACATGATGTAGTAGAGCAGGGCTGGGAGCAGCTCTCTCTGTGTGTTAGGTTAGGTTGACTTGTGCTGTGCAGTGTGTAGTGAACTGAACTCCCATAGAAACCCCCCCTTGGCTGCCACTTCAGTGCCCTAAAGACAACTGATGCCAGAGGTACATGACACAGTTATGGCCCTTGTTGTAAATCAGTGTCCTGCCATTAGATATCTGGGATTGTGTGCCCCTATAAATACCAATTGGCTCTGTCAGCGCGTGTCTTCATCTGCTCTTGACGTGCAAAGCAAAGGGCACAAACTCTCTTACTGTATGTGCATTTGCGTTTAGCTTATCTGAAGAAAACATTGTTATTGCTAACATGTGGTAGGGAATCCAACTCGTTAGTCAAAATCCTGTGAAATGTTTTGTCAAAACAATTGCGAGAGTTGAACATTTTTGATAGTAGTGTGTGTGAGTGAAGAATGAATTGCTCATTCTGAACAGAATTCTTTTCTTATTCATATTGAATATATGCTCAGAGTTGTACTTTGAGTTAGTGGAATGAAATGTAAATGCAGCGTTTGATAGTTTTATGGAGATAAGTGTGTGTGTGTGTGTGTGTGTGTGTGTGTGTGTGTGTGTGTGTGTGTGTGTGTGTGTGTGTGCAGGAATAAAAATAAGTGCACTGAGGCCAGGTGCAGGATAAAAAATGTATCAGATAAAAGAAAAGTATGTGTCCACATGGCATTCTCCCAAGGAAACTTAATTATTGAATTAAAACATAATGAAATGTTTTCGACTCGCCAGGGCATTTGCATGAGTCTCATTAAAAATGAGTGTCTAATAAGTGGTCCTTAGTTGTGTGTTCGTGGTGCATGCTAGCCTACTGTATGCAGCCTACTCCATGGCTGCTGTAGAGGGAGGGGCTTCCTAAGGGCTGGAAGAAGTGTTTGAAGTGCAGATGTGGACAACAGATGATCCCTTGACTGCTAATTTGCATTGATTAAACTGTGCTTATCTGATCAAGGTTAGACTAATAGATATTTGACTGGACAACTTGTGTGAGTGTGTATGTGAGAGAGAACATAAACGACAGACGTGTGTGTGTGTCTGTGGGGCAGGGCTGACTGATTAGGTTTACACAGCCGGCTGTTTCATCAGACTGGTACCAGTGTGTGCTCTTCTCCTGTAAACACCTGTCAGCTCTCCAGCTCAGTTTGCCCAGCTAACTGAACTTTCTCGTGTGTGTGTGTGTGTGTGTGTGTGTGTGTGTGTGTGTGTGTGTGTGTGTGTGTGTGGACGCATGGGCTGCCTCCCTGTGCAAGCACTAATTAGAGAGAGCTGAAAGAAGAAAAGAGGAGTGAGGGAGAGAAAAGGAGTGGTGAGTGGATGGATGCGTTCAGCTCTTAGGATTGTGCTGAGGAGGAAAGTTCCTTTTCTTTTTCCCTTTTTTCTCTCCCTCTCTCTTTTATCCGTCCAATCTTTCATTCCTTCTCCGGGCCTCGGCACACTGGTGCTTCTTTTCAGCGGGTATTTGGAGGGGATTTCTCTGTTCCACTGTTTGTGTGCACTTGTGTTTAGCATAGTATGTGTTTGTGTGGGCACACCATCTGATAATCTGCTCATTGTGGCATTGTGCCTCAAAACACACACACACACACACACACACACACACACACACACACACACACACACACACACGCGAGAGTGAGAGTGCGTACTGTAGTTCTTGTTTCAGAGCCACATCCACAGCTCAAATGTACTTCACTTTATGCCTCCCCCCACCCCCCCTCTTTCACTGTGTGTGCGTGTGTGTGTGTATGTATGGTATTTAGGGTCATTCATGTGAGCTCTCATGGGGAAATTATGGTGCAGTTTCACACTCCAACGCAAAAATGTGACCATTTTCTCATTGACCGTACCAAGTGCTTAGGTGACCTCTCTCTCTCTCTCTCTCTCTCTCTCTCTCTCTCTCTCTCTCTCTTCTCTTTCTTTCTCTGTCTTTCTTTCTTTCTTTCTTTCTTCTCGCTCTCTCTCTCTCTCTTTCTTTCGTTCTGTCTTTCTTTCGCACAAACACATATATTTACGTTTATAGTCATAAGTCTGACAACATTTGTTATTGTGTATTGTCATGAGGGCTGCCAGTTTATTCTACAGCGTACACACACACACACACACACACACACACACACACACACACACACACACACACACACACACACACACACACACACACACACACAACTTCTAGACATAGGCATAGTTGTGGACAGCTCACACCACTGACTGCATGGGTGTAAAGCTAAAGTTTTGCGGTGGTATTATGACTCACCATACGTTCACTGTAAAGAATTTAGGGGCACACACACATACACAGAGACACTCACTCACTCACTCACTCACTCACAGTAGGTCCTGTTGGTTCCTAGCCCCCATTGTCAGCCATTATGTGTGCCATCCTCCAATCCCCCCCCCCCCTCCTATGTGCAGTGTGTACTGTGTGTACTGAGTGGCGCTGGTGCTCATGTGTGGCGTGCCTGACTGGACTGTGCGTGTGGGGAGTAAACAGTGAGTCTGCACTATTGTGGGCTCCAGTAAGCCCCCAGGAGGAGTGGAGCAGCCGGCCTGGCCCACCACCACACCACACCACAGCACAGCACAGGGCCCAGGCAGAGCCGCCATGGTAATTTAAGGCCCTGACAGCGAGCAGCACACGGAAAAAATGTCACCAATTCATACCATGGAAAGGGGCTGACACACTACTGGCAGATGCGAGCATGTGTATATAATGTGTGTGTGTGTGTGTGTGTGTGTGTGTGTGTGTGTGTGTGTGTGTGTGTGTGTGTGTGTGTGAGAGAGAGAGATATATATTTCTATTGATGGCCTTATTTATGATGTTATAATGTGTGTGCCGTTACGTTTGCATGTCTGTGATATACGAGGGGTTTTATGTGCCGATCGGAATTCTGTGCGTGTGTTTCCGTGACCTTGTATATCAGAGCGTGTTATCATTCTGCTTGCCACTAATGACAGACTGTGAGTGTTTATGATTGCGTCTCAGTGATCTCCAGGACTGAGGTTGCTGTCGGGACAATTACAGGCAGGCAGAAATAGCCAAAGCAGATGCAGGGAGGGAGACAGCTGTGGCGCTCATGTACTGTATGTCTGTATGATGGACTAGCGTGTTTGCGTGTGTGGCCTACCACTTTTGTTTTTGTCTCTCTGAGTGTCTGTGTGTGTGTGTGTGTGTCTGATTAAAAGGCTGGTATGTGGCCTTGCTGTGTGTGTGTGTGTGTGTGTGTGTGTGTGTGTGTGTGTGTGTGTGTGTGTGTGTGTGTGTGTGTGTGTGTGTGTGTGTGTGTGTGTGGTGTGTGTGTGTGTGTGTGTGTGTGTGTGTGTGTGTGTGTGTGTGTGTGTGTGTGAAATACTAAGGCGACATCTATATTATTGTGTTTTCAAATGGAAGCAAAACAATTCTGCGGATGTACTCCTTCTCCATTTTATTCCACCAGTCTAGGCGCAATGATCTGAAGATGCTGTCTGCCTCAGTTTCATCTGAAAAATCGAGTCAAACCACCATGTCTGTACAGCAGATATGCAACCAAATGTAAAATGTCTTCAGGAGATTCTTGCAGGGAAGCCAGAGGGAAACAACATGGAGAGATGAGCGGTCTGTAGGGTTGGCCATTATTGCAAATGTTAGCAGGGTCAGTATCAAGTTAGACATGTTAACAGTGCTGCCTAGACGAGCGCCATTTAGTAAAGGTAATATACTACTTTGTTGCAAAAGTGGTTGAGATATGTGGAGGTAAACTGTTATTTCAGCCGCGACAGGTGTGTGTACTGTCTGGAGTAAGCTGCTTTGAAGCCTGCACTTAGACGGAATCAAGACCTGCGCTTAGACGGAGATCGTTTCTTTGCTGTTTTTCACAAATTCATTGGATTGCAGCGTAACGTGTACATAGTCTAAGAGCCTACACTGCTTCAAGTTTGAGTGCAGGATCATTTTGTCGAAGTTGTTTCCCATTACTCTTTAATGCTGCCATTTGAGGTTAGTGCGCGTTTGTTTCTACCTGTTTTAACCACCACCTGTGTAGGTGTGAAATGACACACCTTGCAGACAGGTGAGGTCCATTGTAACCCCTCCTGTTTGTGGTTTACCTGTACCTGGTGTGGCTGCTGCAGTATGCATGTAGGGCAGGCTATTAGCGCTCACTCTCTGCCCGTCCTGTCCTCTGCTCTCTCCCATGTTACTGTGTGTGTCATGCTGTGTCTCCCCCTGTCTCACTCGACACCCCACATTCTATGTCTGGGGCCCCATTTTCCTCCTCTCACTCCCTCTTTCTCTCTCTCCACTCTTTCCTCTGACTCACTCATTCTGCACAGAGACAATAGCAGCCATTCTGCCTCTGCTCCCTTTCCAAAGGGGTGCCCACAGCCACTGGCCTGTAGTATAATTAACTTGTGTGTGTGTGTGTGTGTGTGTGTGTGTGTGTGTGTGTGTGTGTGTGTACAGTATATGTGTGTGTGTGAGAGAGAGAGAAAGTGTGTGTGTGGGTGTGTGTGTGTGTGTGTGTGTGTGTGTGTGTGTGTGTTTGCAAATTATAATTGGTAGAACACAGGGATAGAAAGAGATTGTAAGCATCAAAAAGATGCGTATCAAAAATGCAAAGCATTTGCTTGCATAATCTAAATGGTGGATGACCAAACAGAAGGAGGTAAAAATGCGAGATTACATAAAATTGTGACTGGTTGCCGGGAAGTGTGTGAACAGAGTGCCATTGTCTGAGTGAAACACAGCTCTTTTTGAGCAGGCACCGCCTGGCCATACCCTCTGTCATGACTGGGTCCTCTCCGGGGCGCTTTCCAGCACACAGAGGTCACTGTTGAAGAGCTCCCAGAATGCTGACTGTGTAGAGTTGAGGGGCAGACATTCATTCAATGCCATTAAACTCTGTCATAAGGCTTAGTTCCTCATGTGTAAGAACTATGACAACTTGTGTTAGTCACCATTCATGGTGTGTGTGTGTGTGTGTGTGTGTGTGTGGGTGGGTCTGTGTGTGTGTGTGTGTGGGTGGGTCTGTGTGTGTGGGTCTGTGTGTGGGTCTGTGTTTTTATAAAATAAGGAAAGGTGTTTTGTCCCTAGGTGTGTGTATGTGTGTGTGAGGTGTCCTTTATCCGGCACAGGAATGGCTCCCAGCCTGGAAAAGTACCACCAACTCAAAAAGCAAGACTTGCTGCATAGCCTGGAGGGGTTACACTTGATCAAGTTACAGCGACTGCTGCAGAGTTTGACACAAAGCAGCCACCGTTCAAGTCAAAGGACCAAAAAAATATGAGGCAAAGAAAGAAAAAGAAAAGGCTATCAAAAGCAAGAAAAATAAATGCGTTTGAAGACATCCCCCATATTATCCTCTTGCTTTGCCTAGCTGTGTGCTTTGCGGTGGCAGAGACGAGCTCTCAGGTATCATATCACTGTCATTTGCATGGGCTGTTCCGGCCCAGGCGAGGCATTCACCCGGAGCTAACTGTTATTGTGGCCCTTCAAGGGGAAATTAAGGTTTAGTCAGGTGACTTAGGCGGAGAGAAAACAAAAAAGTCCTTGCACACACGCTAATGTGGTTGGGTAGGCGAAGGCCCTGGAGACTGGGAGAGGGAGCTGGGAGGTTGGACTCACTCAGCCACTGGCTGCTGACGGACCTGTTTTAAGGACGGGCAGAAGGGTGGCCACCTAAGCTCCTTTCCACAGCCCTTTTGTTTACACTTCATTTTAAGGTCAGCTCTGCACTTCCTTGACAACAATGGATTTCGGTTTCCAGCAATAGCTCATCTCATAGGTTGTAATCTTTTACTGTACGGCAAATACATCTCTCTCTCTCTCTCTCTCTCTCTCTCTCTCTCTCTCTCTCTCTCTCTCTCTCTCTCTCTCTCTCTCTCTCTCTCTCTCTCTCTCTCTCTCTCTCTGTTTCCAGTTATCTGAAATGACCATTTCTTCTCTGTCATTAAGGGAAGTGCCTCCTGAATAATAGTGGCTTTGCGCAGTGGTTATTTCTGATCATTGAACTGTTGACCGTTATCACTAAAGAGCATGGGCCCATACTGGTAGTGGGTAACTTCAGGACTACTTCAGTCTAAATTACTAGATTAGATTAATGGCAACTTCAATCACACCAGTCTATAATCCCTGCTGGGCCAGCTAACCACTTAAGTCCCAGTTCACATCAGGACTGTGCAGGTCTGCGTGCTGGTTGTGTTTGCTCCGGTAGTTGCTGTACAGTTCACTCCAGGTGAATGGAATAGTCCAGAGGTATTTTACAGTGTCTGCAGGAGAATGGAACCAGATGGAGGGAAATGATTTGCATACTTTGGAGCAGTCGGGTCTTCAAGCATGTCTAAACTGATCATGGCATATTTACCATGGCTGACTTAGGAGGGGGAAGAAGTGTCTGTGAGTGTAACTCTTCAAGATGCATGAAGGACGTCAACATGAAATGGGACCTACAATGGAATAGGAAGGCATGCAGCCTCTTTTCTTTTTAAGGCAGCCTCAGCTTCTTTTCTTTTTAAGGCAGCCTCAGCTAGTTTGAACTTTATCACTCTATCTTTGTTATAGAGAGCTATATGGTGAAGTAAGCAGTGCATTTTTGCACAAAATCAGTATATAAAAATGATAAAATGACATTAAAATGACATCATACACAATCCCCGTTCAGTGTCTGAACGTTCAGGGCTGTGTTGATAATGGCGGCATACAAAATTCCAGCCTGTCTAGAGAAATCTTGTTTGACATTAGCATGACTTGAGTGGAGTGGATTTGCATAGTCATTCTCACAGAGATTAGCCTGATTGCAGAGAGGGGTGAAAAGGTCTCTAATTAAATTGACCGTTGCTCAAAAACGATCTTTCTTCCTCATGAATCAGCCCCTCACAAAAGACTTTAAAATCACCAACTAAATGAGCTGGAGCTAATAGGTCTGTGAAAGTATGTGTGTGTGTTTGCATCTACATTGTGTGTGTGGGGGTGTGTGTGTCTGTAAGAGAGCGAGAGAAAGAGAGAGTTTGTGTGTGTGGGTGCTTGAGTGTGTATGTGTTTGCATTTGAGAGAGCACGGGGCCTCTCTTAATTTGGCCCTATTGAGGGTGTAAAGTTTGGCCTGCGAGAGGCTGGAAACCAGAGTAGCTCAGTCTGGTGGGATGAGTTGGGCTTTAGAAACTCACACTATTTGCCATTAAGCCTCTGTACTCTTTCACTCCCTCGTTTTACCATCTAAAGGCATCTCGGCTTTATGAAATCCAGTCTCATGTGACTGTGTGTGCGTGTGTGTGCGTGTGTGTGCGTGTGTGTGCGTGCGTGTGTGTGTGTGTGTGTGTGTGTGTGTGTGTGTGTAAACTTCAGCACTGAGCTCATTTAGATCCACATGTCAGCTGACGGGCCCCTTACCTACTTAAGCATTAATGCCTAACAGTTGATGGGGTATGGTATTTAGCCCACCATTACTAAGCAGCAAAGCAAGATCTCTGCTCCAATATGCTACTCTGATATTAGCACCAGAATCCGTTGCAGAGTACATGGCTCCTTTCTCCGCACCAAGTCAACTGTGGTGTCACCATGTGCTCCTCAAGGATGGCATTGCTAATGTTCTTGTGAGTCCTTTGCTGGACACAGTCTTTGTTAGAGCTGATCTTGGATCAGCCGTCTCTTTCCCTTGTCTCGTATCAACACTCCAACTGTGTACGTCCCATCGGTATCACAAATGACTATTTGTCAAGCTGGCCAAGGAGCCTCTGAAACTTAACTTGTTAATCAGCTTAGAGTCTGATCAATGTACTTCTGTTTAACTGTCCAATGGGATTCTTATTAGCTGAGCGCTGAGCCTCCTATAAGATGGCCAGTGGGTTTTTTGATAAGCTGAGCAGTGAGCATTTCATTGGTTTAGTGGGGGCTGGTTAAACTACAGGTACCATAAATAATCCTGAGCTTCTCCAAGTCTGGTGTCACTTGGCGCTACTCTAGGACTGATCCCTCTCTTGTGAATCAGAGGACTGCAGTTGCACACTAAAGCCCCAAACAGACTGATCAGAGTCCAGCCAACAGCCAACCACTCTTGCCTCTTGTCTGACCCGTTTGGCAAAAACATTCAGTAGCCCTTAGCAACCCATTAGCGTGTACGTTCTGCACTTGTGAAAGTCTCCTGAACATTGGAGACTCGTGCCACTTGGAAGCCTCACACTGCTGGAGACGCTCTGTCAATGCATACCCTGGATACAACTTCCAGTCTTGGTGAATAATGTTACTTTGCTTTTAGCTGTTGTCAAATCACTCTTTTAGGTATTGTAAATAAGCACACAATTTTCACAATTTGTTTTCAATCTTCGATTTGAAAGTTGTAGACTATTCCATTTATATAACAAAACCTTGTTTATCATAAGAATCACAAATTGATGGCAAATGTTAGCTTCTAGCTAAATACCAGTAGGGGCAATGAGGACGTATGCTATGCTATGTGTTGAGAGTGTACTGTAAAACTATACAAAATGCCCAAAATGCACGTTCATTCTCCATAGACCAGGGCTCAGGGATGAGATCAGCTGCTTGCTCTGTGGCACAGAGTCTGTCTTGTTAGTGATGGCAAAGCATGTTAACTTTAATCTTCAGGATTATCAGTAATACCAATGTAAAATACTGGAGCATCTCTCAGGCATGTGAATTTTGTCAGATAGCTCTCGCAGGAAAAAAAGGTTGGAGATGGGAGACTCCTGCCATTGTCCCCGATACAGCCGACCTTCTCAGACTATGCATGTGGAATTTGAGCTGACACTGTCCAAGCCTTAGTGAGAACTTCCAAAGACTTTCAACACAATCGAACACACTGACCAGATTTGTTCCTGAACAGGCCCCAGACTCCCCAAATGCAGCAGACGTCCAACCGTCAGCCTGGTGTGTTTCTGGCCTAATGGCTCAAGGGAAGTGTGTCTGTGTCTGTGATCATCACCAGAGCTGTGGGAACGTGAATATCGAGGGACCGCTCTAGTGAGGAACTTCTCTGAGAAGAATTTAATTTATTGGTTTAATATTAGGGTTGAATAGTTGCAGAGCAAGTCTTCAAATCCATGGTGAGTCAATCATCTTTGACTCCATAAGACTGAGTGTGGCTTCTTTGCAGGTCTGCTGAGAATGGGGTATAAACCAGATTTCATTTTAATAATCTTTGACTCCCATCACTAGCTGACTACCGGCCAGGCCATGGGTTTGAATTACAGGCAAATCATGGAGCAGTCAGCCTGAACCTACCGCACACAACCCAACTCTTGTGCCCACTTATCTGGGCTCATCCCCCCCCCCTTTCTGAGGCTGTATGAAGCCATTGAGAATAGACTGATTAAAATAATGGAGTGATGAGAAAAGAGGGACAGACATTGGAACAGTAAGGGAGATAGAACTGTGTGTGTGTGTGTGTGTGTGTGTGTGCGCGCTTCCTAGCCAATTGGGGTCAGGGGGAGTGGCAGTGGGTGCTGCAGTAGAGTTGGGGTGCACTGTGGTTGTGTTTTGGGTTCAGATACAATGGTGCTCATTGTAGTGCCCACAACGCAGTCATGCAATGAGCGCACTTGCACATGGCACCCATTCATTCAATAGCAGTCATTCAAAATGGCTGGCCATGGCACATAAAGGCATACACACACAACAAAAAAATCTGAATGCAAAACTGTAACCCTAGCCCTACTTCTCCATTGCACAAGCGTGTACACACACACACACACACACACACACACACACACACACACACACACACACACACACACACACACACACACACACACACACACACACAGACTTACTGTAAAGAGGTAAGTCCAGTCATTGCGTTCACATAGCCCCCGAGTAGCGGAGCAGTGACAGACACTCGTCCGTCATAGCCAATAAAGGCCTGAGGCTGCAGTACAAAGGCTCTTTTGGAGCTTCAAAGCATTCCTCCTATCATA